>CM067381.1:5122805-6322805 GCA_034510155.1 Eucriotettix oculatus
CATTCCATGTCAGTTCAACCCAGCCATGACACCCATGGTCTCAGATTTTAATGAAACTTGGCATGTTTGTTCCTTTCATGGATATAAGGAATGATATGAAATATTTCTGCTCTATCACAAATGGTTTTTGTTTTACAGCCTGCTAAAGTTTTTGAAATCGCGTGTTTTTTTTCGATCGGCGGATGAAATGAAATTTGTTCTCCCATAGAAAATACATTATATCTTCCTTATTTACCAACCGATGTTGATGAAATTTTTTATGGGAATACTTCAATAGGAAAGGAAGCTAGAAAAAAATATTGTATCTATAAACTATCTGTAAGTGGTCTGAAAAAAATTCTGAAGTGGTGAAATGAATTTTTTTTAATGAAATATCACTATCGACGCGAAGCGGAATATCATCGTGAGGGAAAAGGATAACGACGAAAGTTTTTTATAATTATTATTTATAAAGATATACACTACCACATGAAAAAATAAAATTAATGGTTTTTTCACTCCTTGATTGATTTTTTTCACTTAAAAAATAGGAAATGGGTCGTTCCATGTCATGTGGCTTAGTTTTCAGAACCGATCCCCGAGCAACCATTTCCGATTTTGATGAAATTTTTACAGTTTGTACTATGAGGCCTTAGATGATCATCTGAAAAATTTCAGCTCGAAATATGCATTTCTGGCTGAAATACGAGTTTTTTCGCAGAAGGCAGCCGTTCGTCAGAGTAGACGTCGTTCCAAAAATGCCTCTTTTGAGCTTTAATATTGCGGCAGATATTACAGAATAGATCCTGAAAATTATTTTCTATGATAAACCTAATGCTCAGATTACGAAAATAATAAAGAAAAGTATCATCCCTAGTATCATCCCTCCAAATTTGCCGATAAAAATTTTGTTAATTTATTTTCTGATTTTCAATGAATTCTGACGGCATTTATATTTTATGCTTCGCATATCTACACGAATGTCTACAATTCAGATGATTTACAACTTTGAAGTTCTAAACTACAATCAAATCGTTAGTTATTTAAATAAACGTATCATAAGCAATCAAAAACCCACGTTTAAACTAGACTTTGTTTTTCAAAAAATAAATACAGCTGTTGTCTCAATGGATTTTAGTGAAAACTATGCTTTCACAATACAAGAAGCAGCTCAAGGTTACCATTGGACCTCAGATTCATCCACAATGCATCCTGTCATGATTCACTGCAATGATGCAAGCAATAAAAAACTGATTTTACTACTATGTATTATATCTGATGACCTGAAACTTTAAGTGAGTTTGGTATATGAGATTCAAAAAACTGTGAGGTCCTTTCTAAAGAGAACTACCCACATGTAACAAACAATCGGTATTTCAGTGATGGTTGTGCTGGGCAGTATAAAAATAAGTACAACTTTATAAATCTGTGTTTGCATGAGAAGGACTTTCAGCTCAAAGCACAGTGGTCATTTTTTGCAACCAGTCATGGTAAAAGAGAATGTGATTGTATTGGAGGCACTATAAACTGTTTAGCTAGGAAGGAAAGTCTTCATCGACATTTGGACAGTCAAATAACGACAAATGATCTTTTTGAGTTTTGCCAAAACACAATTACAAATATTAACTTCCAACTTATTTTTAAAGGAGCAGTTGATACAACTCGCCTAAATTTGGAAAGTTACTTCAAAGATATTCAAACTATTCCAGGAACAAGATTTTTCACAGCTTTCAGCCATTAAATGAATTTGGAATGATTGAGGCTAGAAAAATAAGTAGTGATGAAACACCGGGTCTTACTTTCAACTTGTGTAACAAACAGCATACTTTATTTGTGGAAAAAAGATTTATATCCTGGATGTTTCATCGCTTGTATTTATGACACATTATGGTATTTTGGTATGGTGAGTGAGGTGAATGCAGAAGAACATGATGTCATAGTAAATTTTTAACTTCCTCGTGGACCATCAGCATCATTTTTCTGGCCCCAGAAGGAAGATACATATGTGGTACCCGTCACCAATGCATTGCAATTGTGGAACCTCCCAAAACAATGACTGGAAGAACTTATCAGTTCTCTTAAGAATATATTATATATGTTCAATCTAGTTTATAAAAGTGTGCAGGAAGTTCAAATTCAGTATCATAGTTTGAAACATTTTTCTTGGTGCGTTTTGTAACATTTTCCATTCTGACACATATTATAATCATACACTTTGTAATTAAATTTTTTTCTTTATTAATTTGTTTTAAAATCGCGGTTTATTAAGATAATTTTTTGGTTTAGGATAATAGTGGTTAATTTTATAGCTTTTAAAGTGAAACGGTTGTGTTTAAACAAAATTTAAATTTAATAAAACTGTTAATTGGACGTTTTGCTGGCTAGGGATGATACTTTTCTTTATTATTTTCGTAATCTGAGCATTAGGTTTATCCTAGAAAATAATTTTCAGGATCTATTCTGTAATATCTGCCGCAAAATCAAAGCTCAAAAGAGGCATTTTTGGAACGACGTCTACTCTGACGAACGGCTGCCTTGTGCGAAAAAACTCGTATTTCAGTCAGAAATGCATATTTCGAACTGAAATTTTTCAGATGTTCATCTAAGGCCTCATAGTACAAACTGTAAAAATTTCATCAAAATCGGAAATGGTTGCTCGGGGATCGGTTCTGAAAACTAAGCCACATGACATGGAACGACCCATTTCCTATTTTTGAAGTGAAAAAAATCAATGAAGGAGTGAAAAAACCATCAATTTTATTTTTTTATGTGGTAGTGTATATCTTTAAAAATAATAATTATAAAAAACTTTTGTCGTTATCCTTTTCCCTCACGATGATATTCCGCTTCGCGTCGATAGTGATATTTCATTAAAAAAAATTCATTTCACCAGTTAAGAATTTTTTTCAGACCACTTCCAGATAACTTATAGATACAATTTTTTTTCTGGCTTCCTTTCCTATTGAAGTATTCCCATAAAAAATTTCATCAACATCGGTTGGTAAATAAGGAAGATATAATGTATTTTATATGGGAGAACAAATTTCATTTCATCCGCCGATCGAAAAAAAACACGCGATTTCAAAAACTTTAGCAGGCTGTATAATAAAAACCATTTGTGATAGAGCAGAAATATTTCATATCATTTCTTATATCTATGAAAGGAACAAACATGCCAAGTTTCATTAAAATCTGAGACCATGGGTGTCGAATCGTATATTTTTGGGTTGATTTGACGTGGAATGACCCATCTGCGTCTTCCCCGTTATTTGCGAAATCTCTTGCTCTCAATATGCATAATTGATTTAATCGTAGAATTTGTGTAATGGCAATATTCGTCTGTATAACTACTTGATAGCTTTGTGTGGCGCAGACTTGTTTCTTCACGGCTGAAGTTAAACCGTGACGAGAAACGTTTTACTCCGACGCCCCGGGATGTTGTCATTTTATCAGCGTCAGGAATAGCCGCCATGACCGGCGAATATTTCCAGACTTGTTGACGAACCAAAATATTCTTCCTAACTCGTGGCAAACGTGGCTTCCAATATATGGAAGTTCTTGAAAATCAAAATTATTAATTGGCGAATGTGTGACATCTTTGTTATAAGTGATCCTATCCAAAGGAATTATGGTAATAAGTTACTGACGTTTTAGAAATGAGTACAAAGGAAGAAATCTTTTTCCGACTTTAATTTAAAGTACGAGTTTCGCAATTGCACACCAATACACGATTTCATTATAAATGGTTAAAACAAAAAACTTTTAAGGTCTAGCGATCATTTAGATCGAAGGTACAAGGAAACAGCAGTGTGAGTTATAATGTTTAAACGGCTTTGACTTTACTTTAAATTAAATGGTAGCAATGAGAATGGATAAGAAAGTTTGCAACTTTAAAATTATATTTAACACAAGAAATAAAATAAAACCTTATCTCCCAGCTCTTTTAAAAGGAATTATACATTTAGGAAAATGAATTTACTTTATAAATTAAAATTGAAAGCAAATTGATTCACTCTCTTATGGGATGGCGGGCTCAAGTACCTGGTCAAGCACTAATTGATGGTGGCATGACTTCTGTGACTTTCAGCGGACTGCATTAATGGATTTATGGTTTGTTGAGTACGTTACCGACACCGGAACCATTGACGACATTGAAGTGGCAGCTTCTGGAATTGGCTGCTACCGCTGCCCGTTGAAGTCTGCAAAACGCCCCGTCCATGCGAATCCCAGGTGTTTCCGTCCGATCAACCACCTCTCTCCAACTGCCATTCAACGACCGCTCAACAACCCATTCACTTAACAACTCACTCTCTCCTCAAACTTTAATCAACCACGAAAACTGTGATTTCCCCATCTCGACTCAAATTTTGGCCTATAGGAAACCTTATTAAATTTTCCCTCGTCTGCCCAAACAGTCTCAATGACAAGCACCAGAGGTGACTGAACCTTATGGAGGAACGTCTGAAACGTGCCAAAATATTGAGTTATAAAATTATTCAATATAACGCATTTATGACCTTTGCTGGCCAGCGCCTTCTTAATCCCTCAAAGGCCTTCTCTTCAATAGATGTTTGGATGTTGTGAGGCCCGACCGGATGCCTGCGAAAGTCAAGGACCCCGACTATTCGCAGCTCGGAGAAAGTTTGGTTAAAATTTATTTAATCACAGAGTATGCAAATAAAATAGTTAAGGGACTCGGGGACTGAAAATTCGGCCAAAAACAGAAAAAAAATTCTATTTTTTTTCATATTAATATGCCTATACATTCAGTAAACTGAAAAAAGAAGCTGCCAAACAAAAGAAGGAAGGTTTAACATATGCTGAAAAACAATTTTATTTAATATTTATGATTCTATTTTAATAAAATATTACTGTTTTTCAGAAAAATGTGTGTTTCTCAGCTTCATTATTTCTGGTACCAAAAACCTTCTATGCTTCACAAATATTAACATATTGTCTACATTCTTTTTGTATATAATCTACATGCTAATACCGTCAAATACAAGTATTAGTTTTTAACTTTTTAAGTAGTTTATGTGAAAAAACTATCAAAGTGCTGAAAAGTGCCAATTTTTAAGTAACTGTTTGAAGCACTTAGTAAAAATAATTCTTTTCTCCCCACAGTTTTATTCAATTTCAAAAATATTACTGACAATTGATAACAATGGTCAGTCCTACATATAAATGTAAAACAGCAAAAAGATATTAAAGTACGTAACGCAAGGAGCATTTTCAAAACGGCAACATTTTGAAAATTATTTCAACAAAAAACATGTTTACACAAACATTGCTACACATGTGCGTTGTTAACAAACCGTTAAAATTTCGGCTCAGTAGCAATTCATTTACAGGAATTTCAAATTTCAGTCCTCGTGTCCCTTAAGATGGTTTCTTTGAATGATATTTTTATTTGAATGTAATTAGAACTGTGCTGAACCATCATTCAGTTCATCTTTGTCCCAACGTTACTGTAAATTTAAATGGCATCTTCAAGGTTGTAAATATGAAACTGTAATATAGCTTAGTATTAGAAGTTAGAGTTTATCTCAGTTAACCGATTGATTCGAGTATTGTTCATTACGAATGTATTTTTAATTTCGTCATTCCTACAAACTACTGTTAACAAAGGTTTCGATGTTAGTGCAAGAGTTGTGATTGTTGCAGTGCAGTTGCACCTGGCTGACAATCCAATTACCCTCGCTGAGCTGCAGTTACGTCACGAGGAGAAGTGCAGTGCTTGTCTTCGTGTTCGCGGATTTCAATTAAGTGCAACCTTGCGCAACTCGGAAGGTCACAAACTTAATGAAACCACAATGCCCGTCGTTATTACATCTGCTACATATTACGGAAAGCCAAATAGAATCGCTAAATTATTCTTAGGAAAGTTTTGAATACACATGCTTGGTAGTTAAATATTTACAAGCAATTGGTTTTTGTCAGCTTTTCTGAATGTGTGAACGGTTTTTGTAGAAATGCATACGATTTTTAATTTCCCCGTCGGGATATCTATCCGAGATTCGTGTCATCCACAAATCTTGCAATTAAATTTACTTTTTTCCCCTCTTGTTCACAAGTCCTCGCGCATAGACTTTAGGCCATTTTACAATAGGATCAGTGGTTTTAGTAGATTTAACGTGTTTTTTATCGTTACCTCAGCGTCTCCTCAAAAAGATTGAATTTTGTAGACCGTTCCAGAGATGTAGGAATTCCATACGGGTGGAATGGGAATGGATAAACTACAGTTATTACGCAAAAATTCAGGAATGTAACTGAAATCAACGACAACGAACAATATTTATAGTTTTCCAGATTAGTAATGTTACCAATCACATCGGGTAAGATAAAATTTTCGTTTAGAACCATCAGTCAAACTTCACTTAAACGCCAATTGAGCCATTAACGTCAGTTATTGTTGAATCGTGCTGGATCTGTGTGACACGCTCGTGCGTACGTTGGGTATTGACCCAGTGACTGAGTCACAAGACCAAGCTCAGGTCCTCTGAACCTGCTCCTTGCTGGAGAACGAGTTTTCCGCTGATCGATATGTCACAGCGTCCCTTATTCATACTCGTAAATGAGAAGCGGAGGGATACAAAACACCCAATCTTCTTCAAACACATTCAAAAATTACCACAGCCCTGAACACGATTTTGACTTCCGGCACGCCACGTTTTCCTATTTTCGTCCCGATATGCCTTCCTTTTACTTAATTTTTTCTTCCATCTATATTCACGTTACTTTATTCCATCCTACTACTTACCTGGAATTACAAACGTTACTGCACGTATACATCCGTCATATAAATTCACCTCTAGCAAACGTCATTCACACTACATGGGGCACACTTACAAATCAAGATTACCTTTTTTGTTTAGCAGTACTAAGAATATTTGAATTATAACATTTTAAATTTTTTAAATATCTTGCAATACAGTTGAATAAATTCCAAATGCTTCTTGACACTCTCCAAATAAACATGGTATATAACAATAGTATTTGACAACTTAGTCTTATATCTTTTTGTAAAATTTGCACAGTTCATTTTATTATTCCAAGTTAATTGAATAAAATGTTTTGGATTGAAAATTGTTAATCAGTGATACAGACCAAGATAAACAAACGGTTTTAGTACAATGTTAACTGGCAATTCAATTTTTACATTTTATATTGTAGTAAGTGTAACTGTTATAGTTCAGTTATGTAAAGCTAAATCTAATATTGGGTGGAACCCAGATCAAGTCTGTTCCATTTGAAATTCAGTTTCAGTTCTGATATGGAATCTGTTTAAAGAGAAGTTTTTTTTATATAAAAAAAGGACCCGGAATTCTGGTTTGAGTTTTATTTGGAATATCATTTACCATGAGTTGAATGTAATAGAATTTACAGCAATAGGTCCTTTGCTTTAGATTTTGTAGTATGTGGCCTTTATAAAGAAATATTTTTTATAAATGTCTGAATGAAGTCAAATGAATGGATTAATTTCCTACCTTAATACAAAAAAAACAATTTTTTGAATTTATACTTTAAAATCAATAGAAAGTTAGTTTAGAAGAATGAAACTAACCTCAGCTTCACAATGGTTTACATTTCCGATATCTGTATTGGCAATAATAAAAAGTGGTAAAAATTAGTTAAGAGCATCGTGACACCGTGGATGTTGATACATCTCTGCCCCCTCACATTCCGTGCCAACTGACAAATATTCTTCGCTGACCTTCCCACGCTCCATGGAACACTATTAGAAATTGAGAAAACTGCAAATTTATCAGTCAAGTACTGCTTTGAAGTTACACCAGTTTATTAGAAATCTCTTACTCGAAAAAAATGTGATGTACTGGTCTGAATTTATAAATTGTTCTCTACTTATATCATAACCTAATAATTGTCTAATGGGTTCTACACAATTTTGTAAATAACATTGTCAACTACGCTTTATCAGCCAAATTTAAACCTACATTCTTAAGTTAATCATTTAACTTCTTATGTGGACTTGTGATTTAAATGAAAATTAAAAATAATCATAACACTAAAAAGTAAAATTGAATTTGAAGATCTTTAAATTGCTAGTTCATAATTTAATATGTTACTAGCTCATAATTATAAATGCTGGGTTTTACCTGTTGTCATCACAATTAATTTTCTTTTTTCAGAATAAGACCACAAATTCCCCGAGAAGTAATCGACATGTGCAGGATATGTACAACGGTGACTCCTGGCGAGCCACAAGTAACTCTCGGGACAGATAAAGCATTTACATATGACTATGTGTTTGACACAACCACCATTCAAGATGAAATATACAATACATGTGTGTCACGTCTGGTTGAAGGTTCTCTTGATGGCTATAATGCTACAGTTCTTGCTTATGGGCAGGCAAGTTTCCAATACCTAGTAACAGTTGATTTTAGCAAGCACTTAATGCCATTGTGTTACTAATCATGTTTACAACATATAACTAATTTATTAGCAAAAACAAGAGCAATATTCCACTTTCACTCAGACAAATCATATAATCTGTATTCTGAAAATAATTATATTTTGTAATAAAACAATGCTTCAGTTTTGTAGCAGAATATATTTATATAGGACTTGGGTCTTGTGATTATATGCCACTGATTCAGCTTATACTATGTGAATAATAATGTTGACCATTATGGCACAATTACTTAAGTTTTTTTATTTCTCTTCATGAATTTGTAATATGGGCAAAAATTTGATAATGAGCAAATATATCGCAACATTTTTTTGTTATGTGCTCATTATAAATAAGATGATTATAATATATCATTTGTTTTTTTTAAAAAAAATATCTTCAAAACTATGCCAATAACCTCATATTAAAATCAGAGTATTTGTTGTGGTTTCAATGTATACATTGAAAGAAGTTGTGCGAATTTCTAATGTTTTATTTTATTATAGACTGGTTCGGGAAAAACATATACAATGGGTACAGGTTTTGATGTAGAACTGGATCCTTTACAATTGGGAATTATCCCTAGAGCAATTAAGCATTTGTTTAGTGGCATTTCGGCAAGAATAGAAAAGGCAAAAGAAAATGAACAGCAGCCACCTGAATTTAAAATTATGGCACAATTTATGGAATTGTATAACGAAGAAATTATAGACCTTCTAGAACCTTCAAGAGAGGCCTATGGAAGAGTGAGTTGAATATAATTAATTACATTCCATATTTAGTTAGTTTCTTTTATATTACACAAATAATATTAAATATATTGGAATATCAATATTTTATAATAGTTTTTTCTTGCATAATAATCACAATTTTCTAAAATATTGCCTACGATATTGTTAATTCAGTTTGTTTTAAATTTGACCAATTTATTTTATGGCATTTTACTATAAATTTAATGTGGATATTTTGTCAGAAGGTGTGTGAGTAACTTTAAATATGGTTTGCATTGAGTTTTTTTACTATAGTCATTTGCATCTGCTTCTTTGTTTATCACTTGACAGTCAATTAAACCATTAATATTGTGGCTTGTATAAAACATAAACTTACTAGATTTTTATATTTTTAGAAAAGTATATTTGAAAAAAATACTACAAGATATTATTGATACACTTGTTGACTAATTTCCACTTAATTGCCATCCCATTCAATGTATGTGGTGAACTGTGACACAAGTTTCTTTATGCCCTCCTCAAAGAATTATCCTGCCAGTTCTTTCCCCCTCTTCAAAATCTGCTCAAGAGTTGAAGATTTAATTACACCATTTGTACCTTAAGGATGGTGAAAATATGATAATCTAAGGGCCCAAAGTCAGGGTAATATGGGCAGAATGGGGATGTGGGTTTGAAAACTTGCACGTTGTCAGGGAACAAGAACACTCCTCCGGTCGGCATTCCCCTCCTTCTGTTTTGAATGTTCCTTTAGAGTTTTTTGATGGTCTCACAACGTCATTGTGCAAAAATTAATGTCTGTGGAACTAATAAGATAGATATGACCTTATTTTAACAGACAAACATTATAAAATAAAGAGAATTAATTAATTAATTTTAAATATACCAACATTTCAATGCTGGCTTTCCATCTTACTCAGATGGCTCTTAGAGTAAGCTAATGTTGACATTTCTAAATCTGTTAATTAGTTCTTTCTATTTTGTAAGGTTTGTCTGTTAAAAGGAGGTCATATATATTGTTATCATAGTGCATTATTGGCCACTCTGGGACAGAAATTGGACCAAAGTTGTTCCTTCTTTCTGTTTGCCAACTACTGTTCTAACATATAGACACACAGTTGCAGGGTAACACACAGATTAGCTTTTGATCATGTATGTTTATGGCTGTTTTGAATGTAGTTATCCTAATGTTCAGGTGGTTTATATATCTTATTGTATGTGTTACTTATAGGGAAAAACTGGAATTAAAATACATGAGGATGCTTATGGTGGTATATATGTTGTTGGTGTAACGGTAAAACCAATTTCTACTCCAGAAGATGCTCTGCAGTGCCTAAGGTTAGGAGCATTATCAAGAACAACTGCAAGTACCCAAATGAATGCACAATCTTCTAGATCTCATGCAATTTTCACCTTGCTTATAAAGCAGCAGAGATTGGTGAAAGTTGAGGTAAATGCTGCCAGTTATTAATATTTATGCCTATAATTTACATGTTCGTAGTGTATCAATTTTGTTGTTAATTATCAAAGGTCTGTGTTTCAACAGATTGATAGCATCTGTTTGATTGAGAGAAAATTATCAAAATAAAATTAAGTATACAATTTAAGCAAGCTCAAATCCCACCACAGTAATTCCAATAGCAATAAAACTACAAGAAAAGTATTATAGGAGCCTGTTGTATAATTAATTTTAAATATGATAAATATTAGAAGAATGGTATATTATAGATATTATTGTCAAAGAAACTTTTTTACATTTGTTTTAGGATGGAATTAGTGTAGGAGACTCACCTGATGTTGGTAGTGAATTTGAAACTTTGACAGCAAAATTCCATTTTGTTGATCTTGCTGGCTCTGAGCGACTGAAGAGGACTGGGGCTACAGGAGAACGAGCTAAGGAAGGAATTTCAATTAATTGTGGCCTTGTATGTTACCTAAAACACTTTTATACCGCTAATTACCTATTTTGTTATTTATCAATTGATTTTAATCTGTATTTCTTGTAGCATTTCAGCATATATAAATGTCTGAAATAATGAAAAATGACCAAAATAGAGTCAAAATAAATTTATTCACTGAATTAATAGCAGTTACTTTAAAAGGTTAATAAATTGCATTTTACAATAAAAATTTCTTACTTATATTTGGGACGTCTTTAGATTATTATATTATAAATAAAAACATTTAAATTTTCACCAAATATCTTAACTTTTGAATTTACATTTATATAAAATAACACTATTTATGTTTTTATTTATATTATTAAAATTAGAGGCTACATATGGGTTATATGTTTTGATGGCTTGCTCCTATAATAGCATAGGAAGGAATTAAATGGGGATGTGGAAGGTAGAACAAGGTAGCAAAGTGTTGACTATGGCCCTGGCTGTAGTTACAGGATCCTACCTGGTGATTAACTTAAGAGTGAAATCTCTAGCTGAGACACTTCGCACTACTGCCACATCTTTCCAATAATGTTAAATGGTGTTGATTGCTACAACCCCTACATCCCTCTACCAGATTTGGGGGATCTCCTAGCCTACTGATCCAATAAAATCAGTGAACAACTTTTACAGTATGTCTGATACCCGTCACTCCAGCAGCATATGCTTTTCAAAACTGACCAAGGTCATCTTGTCTTGTGGGACAGTGTGTGTGTGCGCACCCCTTGACTTCATATACCATGAACTGCACTGCAACTTTTAAGGTTTGTCCTTTATACATGTTTTTTCTTTTGTGTATACCCCAGAGAAGGTTTCTGTCAATTTTTAGAAGATTTTTGGTCCTTTCAGGCCAACAAAGGTCACTTCCTAAATACATGTAGAACTTGTAACAGGACAGATTATGCCATCACATAGCCTATCATGCAATATGATTATATATCTTACATACAACTAACATTTTATCTAAGTAATAATACTTTGTAATTGTTTGTTGTTAACATCAATGTTGCTTCTGCCACACGCGTGCAACAGATATGCGACTCTTTTTAGTAACTTTTAATAGTTGTATAGTATTAGAATTGGTGCTCAAGATTAATTTGATCACAAGTAGGCAAACTGATTATTGTCAATACCGATATAATGACACTTTGACCAAGATACTATTGCCAATTCAAATACTGTGTTGTTCTAATATAAATAAATACATTAATTTTCTGCTATCTCTTGTATCTTCACTTGACATTTGATTACCTTTTATTGTAACTTTTTATTAATGCAGCGAATAAATGGTCTGTTTTAGCTATATTTAATTATTTTGTGTTTATATATTTAATTATTTTATACTATATAATGAGATATTGTTCAATTTCCATATAATGGAATGGGAACAGGAATTATCATATTTGTGTTGTTTCAGAGATCATGCTTCGTATGTCATTACTTATTTCTGTATTTTGTCTTACAAATTAAGGCCTGTAGTAGACTTCAATTTGCTTATACTCTTTATAATTATCCTGTCTTCTATCATACTTAAATTTCTTTTGTTATTTCTCAAGCAAAACAAGGTTATTTTTAACAATTTTATTGAAAAATGTTTAAATTTGAATGATATAAAATGTGTTTTTTCAGTTGTCTCTGGGAAATGTAATTTCTGCTTTGGGTGATAAATCACGAAAAGCCTCTCATGTTCCCTACAGAGATTCAAAACTTACTAGGTTACTTCAAGATTCTTTAGGAGGTTGGTACATCATTCTATGGTGTTATTAACTTGTTAAAATAAATATTCAATTTTCTTTGATTAAACATTTTCATTTGTAGGTAACAGCCAAACTTTAATGATTGCATGTGTTTCACCTAGTGATAGAGATTTCATGGAAACACTTAATACTTTAAATTATGCAAATAGGGCTCGTAACATAAAGAACAGAGTTGTTGTTAATCAAGATAAATCTTCTAGAACAATTCTTCTTCTGAGGCAAGAAATTCAACAGCTTCAATTGGAGCTTTTGGAGTACAAGCAGGTAATAATGCAAATTTATTGTTTTATTTCATTGATTGGAAATCATTGTATGATAAATAATTGAAGTGACAAGTAATAATTAATATACACATTTACTTGATTCTGTATCACAGATATTCACTTAATATCCATTTTCAATTATGATTTTACTATGGATATAATAAAGAAAATTTAGATTTTTTTATGTGAACTAGATTAATTTCTTAGTTCAATTCTATTAATTAAATGAAGCTTATTTTTACAGGGTAAAAGAATAGTTGGGGAAGATGGTGTTGAATCTGTCAATGATATGTTTCATGAGAATATTATGCTTCAGAGTGAACTTAATAATTTACGTACTCGAGTGAAGGCGATGCAGGAAACAATAGATATCTTAAGCAATAAAAACACTCAACTCTTGGCTGAACGTGCTGTTGGGTCATGGATAAGTGAAGGTATCAAAGTTCTTAAATTTTCAGTTGTATCCTGCTTTTGTTTGTTTATATGTATTTACACTTTGTGCTTTTATGTTAGGGAAAGATGGTGACTTAACAGAGGTAATTCAAGGATACTTAAAAGAAATTGAGGAACTAAGAGCAAAACTATTGGAATCAGAAGCTACTTGCCAACAATTACGTAAAAACAGAACTCCAAGTAAAATGTCTATAAGTTCACACTTCCCTCTCTCAGGTAATATTTCATTACAGTATTAAATTTTCTATTTCATATAATTACATCCATTTTGAAACAATAATAAATAGATATGAAAATTCAACTTTGTAACTATTTTTTCAAGGACACTTGGATCTTTCACCCCATGATGATTCTACTGTGGAACAAATTTTATCACAAGCAAAAAGAAATCTAAGTAAAGATTATGAACTGTTGGCAAAAAGTAAAAGTAATGATGAAACCAATAAAGTTTTACAGAAGAATGGTAATAATGAAGATGATAGTGAAAGTGATAGTGAATCAAGAGGTAAAGTTTGAAACGAGGAAAAATAGAAAATCAATCTAATGTAGTATATCTTCAGTTTATTCTCAATGTTTAAGTATTCTGAACATGTTTATTAAATGAAAGCACGTTTTACAATTCCACAAGGGAAATTGTGGTTGCATTATGTGTATTTAAATTGTTGTTTATAAGTTTTACATTGTTTAGTGGTTAATAAAACTGGGCATGTATACTATATGGAAAATTAAATTCAAAATGTTAAAATTATTGTAAGCTGAGTCCAAACTGTGAGTAAAGTCTGAGGCATGTATAAGGTTAAGATTAAAATGTGTGTTTGTTAGAATGTTGAAATAAGTAGACATTTTATCATTTCAAGTACAAGCCATTGATATTCTATTCAAACCTGCATGTTGCTTTGTCATAATTCATGAGTTTGATAATAGCATTCATTTAGGTTTTGATTTATGGAAACTCAAGTTTTATTTGAAACCTTGTTGTTAGAAAAACCACTTACATTTTCAATTTGGTCTGTCTTTAGTGAAGGGTTTAAGGCTAATGCACTCACGGGAGAGATTTGTCATTTGCCTCTGTGTAAAACTTTTGCTTCCCAAAAGTAATTTATAATGTGCCAACATTTTCATAAAACCCAAGATGAGCATCTTTTTAAAAGTACTGTTTTATTAATTAATAATCTTTGCAAAATAAGTACAAACTCATGTTCATATGGTTCATGAAACTGGAACTGTATACAGTATTGAAATCTCACTAATAATTTAGTAACTGTGCATTTTGTATTTATAACTAACATTATAACTATTCGTTTCTTTCTCTTTTTAATCAGAAAACAATGATGGTGATGGTAGTGACAGCAGCAGTACTGACTCTGAGGAAAAAGGTATAGTTCAATTAGAATATTTTTCTCAAAAGTTTTACTTAGCAGCAACTAACTAGTGTTTTACTAAACAAGTCATACCTATTTCCTTAATTTATATGAATATTACTTTACATTCTAGGTAGTACATTCATAATATTCAATAATAAAATGTACTTATTATTCCACTATGTAATATTAAGGATAAAATTATTTCAAATTCACTTATTTATGTTATCTTGAGAGATTCAAGTTTTTATGAGGATGTGATTTTGCATTTATTTATATTTGTAAATATTTGGTTTCTGCTGTAACATGTAGGAAAATTTTTCATTGCAGAAGCAGAAAATGAACAGTATGGGCTGGAACTTGCAGAACTTACCTCAGAAATAAACATAAAAGAAAAACTCATAGAAGAGTTGGAGCTATCTCAGAAACGCCTGCGCACAATGAGACAACATTATGAAGATAAGTTAATGCAGCTACAAGAAAGAATTCGGGCCACTCAAGATGAAAGGGATAAAGTTCTTGCCTCTTTCAGTAAGTCAAAATTTTATTGTTGTTTAAACATTGTAACAAAACAAATTTTGATGTTACTAAACTGAGAGAGAAGAATATTTCATGCTGTATTTGATTTAAAACTATATTTGTTAAGATACAAAATGTTTCACAGTTGGTAATTTAATTTTCAATCATTAAACTGTACTTACATTGACTTTCTCACCTAAAAAGTAATTTTTTAGGTGGGCAATCTAAAGAACCAACTGAAAAAGTGAAGAAAGTGCGTGATGAATATGAAAGGAAGCTGGGTGACATGCAGAAAGAACTGAAACGGTTGCAGTGTGCCAAGAAAGAACATGCTAGGTTACTTCAAACACAAACACAACATGAGAATCAATTAAGATCCTTAAGAAATGACCTGGCTGATATGAAAAAAACAAAAGTACATTGAAAACGTATACCTTCTTTTGAAAAAGTATTTTTAATTAAAAATAATAATGTTTACATTTCTAAATTCCCCTATCTAGGTGAAGCTATTGTCAAAAATGAAAGAAGAATCTGCAAGACACAAGGAAGCTGAAGTTCGCCGTAACCGAGAGATAGCACAGTTACGCAAAGCTACAAGGAAACATGAAAATCAAATACGATCATTAGAAGCAGAAAAGCGAATGAAAGATGCAGTACTGCGCAGAAAACAGGAGGAGGTTACAGCACTTAGAAAAATGACTCGTGGTTCTCTCAGTAACAAAGCTGCAGGACGAGTAATCAGAAAAAAAGGTAATGAAATATGAAGGTATGGTTTCTTGTAACTAATAGAAAACATTGGAGTTAATTATTGCTTTATTTAAATTCTATTCCAGTTTAAAGTGATATTTTTTGCATTTTAAAATTATCTTTTATGCTGAGTTGCTTTTCACTAATTGTAATGTTCTAGATTTATCTTTTCTGTAAATAACTGAAAATATTGGTTACACTATGCAACAATTTATTGTTACCTACCAATTGACCATATGCTGGTTTAGTTTGTCATCTATAATGCAGGCTACACATCTGATAATTTCACCCAGTATAGTTCAGTATCTAATATTAATTTTTTACTTCAAATTGATAATGGTGTTCTTAATTCAGAGTAAACTGTATTTTGATGTGCCATTCTCCAATTTATTAGTATTCTGTGATAATGGATACTGGGCTGAAGTTTTTAACAGTAATCCCTCTATTTAAATGGAGATAAATATCTAATGGTAAAAAAGAATGAGGGTCATTTTGTGATTTTTTTGAGCTTGCTTCAATACAGTTTGTGAACCATCATACAGAAACTACCTGCTTGAGATCTTTGGTCAAAAAACTCAATCATAAAAGTTTATATAAATGTATATTTTATGTAAAATTATCAGGTTTGGCTGGCATTGCCAATCTTAGATTGGTAGTTGCAAAGCCACTGTGAACCAATACAAGGCATTTTGTGTATATTGTATTTGATTCTTTCTTATCATGTTACAAAATTTGTGGCAGGTCATTTAATGTTACAGCACTGAGAAAAGAATTGCTCTCTAGGAAGGAATAATTTGGCTTTTGATGACCTCTTGGATATAATAATATAGGCGATTAATCCAAACAAATTTACTTATATTTAATATTAAGTTATACACATAAGAAAGTGAAATAGTGTTTAATAGCACATTATTAAAGCAATTATCTATACCAGTAAATAAAAAAAATCTGTCTGTATGTTTGTCTCGAATAGGCTCCAAAATGGCTAATTGGATTTCAATTAAAATTTGAGGGTTTAAAAACACTACATTTATCTTAAATATTCAACTTCAACCAGTCCTTCACACTGAACCCCATCAAAGTCCTACCTTCAGATTCTTCACAAGCTGAACTCCATCTATGGGAACTTTCATTTCAGCATGTTCTACAGTCCAGACAAAGCCCTGGATTTGATATCTTATAGATCTTTACCTTCACCTTGCCCCCCTCCAAGCACCAATAACAGCACAAGCTCAGTAGAGTTTGTATGTGTGATAAAACCTGATGTGTGTAATACTGGGTGTGTATGTTGTGTATATCTTGATGTGTTTGTATGTATGTGTGAATTTGTGTTTTAATATTTAAATATTGATGCCTTTGAGGATGGATGTGTTTGAATGACTGTGTGTCATATATGGGAGTGGTTAGTATGCATCTCCCCAACCCCCATCAAGTCCTTGCCTCTTCCCAGAATCTCATTGAAAGAGAAAGTTGGTGACCTGGTGGGGTCAATTGTTTATGACCTAAGCTAGCAGTGCAGCAAATTTTGGTTGCTCAGTCATCAGCTAGCCGATCAATTGAAATGTCTTCCTAACTTTCTTATGAAGGGGACGGTGCCACCGAAAATTTAACCTACTTTATATTAACATATGTATTTCTTTGTGCATGATTCCATGCTGTACATATGATTCAAAGAGCAAATTTCCTACCTTTCTCTCAAATATTTATATCTTTCTTTCTATCCAATTATCAATCAATTATATGTTGAATCAGTCCTTGGACATCAGCTCAGGTTAGCTCAGTGGTAGAGTACCCACCCAGGAACAGGAGGTCCAGGGTTTGAGTCCCTGGTCAGGTCGACATTTTTTCATTCTTGCCTTTCTTCCAAATTAGCTATACACTCCTACTTGAGCTGCAATTGAAGCATTTCTATTTGCTTTAATTTTATGGTGAAACACTCAACTAAACATGTTTTCTTATATCTGTTTATAAACTCTGTTCCCAATTTTATGCTAATGTCATGTATTATATTCAACAATTAATATAATTACAACCATACTTACTCAATCAAATAAATTTATAATATTTTAATTAGTATACATTTACTTTGTAATTCACAATAGCTCTATTATTCAATAACTTTCGTAATTTTTTTGTATGATTTACTTTGTAAAACAAATGATGATTGCTTAAGATTGAATCCTATCATTCTCATTAGATGTCCAACTTACATTCTCACCAAAAGAAGCTAAACATAAATGGCAGAGGCTGGAGAAGACCATAAACCAGAATGCAATTAATAAACAAGCTGTTGCTGTGATGGAAAAAGATATGGAAAGGTAATATTCAAGCAAATATTAATGCTGTTTTTTGTGCATTTAAACATGTTGAATTCCATTTCTTTTTATTAAGAAAGTATTTTTTTGGGTTAAAGCTTGGTTTCTCTACAGTGCCTTTGAATCTTATTTAATTCTAATATTTTTACATGTGTGTTCAATCTCCATCTAACTATTAGGAAACCTGATGGTCACACAGCTTTGCTATTTGGTTTTAGATTGAAAATGATTGTAGTAGTTGAAACTGATACAAGTCAAATTATCAAACATTGTACCACTTACATGTTCCATATTAAGCTAAATAGCTCTGTTGTGGTATTGTTTGCAGTTTCTGATGATGTGGAGAATGTAAACTTTTTATATAAATTGTGTGTTAGCTTACAATTACATGTTTCTTAGTTTCACAAATTCATTATTGAATTATATTTCATATTGTTAAATGATGCATAGCTATTCAGTATCTTCTTAAACTTCTCATTATTTATTTAACCTTTTTGTCATGCACAAATTACTAGCTTTTGGAAGGAATATTTTTTGTTAAGTAGTCTCAAGAATTGTACTGTTCAATTTTTTATATTGTCAGTGGTTTGCATATTTATTGTCTTTGTGCTCAAAAATTTGTAATTTCTTCTTCTTTTATTTAAGGAACATCCAAGAAAGGGAATCTTTGGGCAGAACACTAGAGGATTTAATTGGTAGAAGAGATCATGCTCTCTCTATGGGAGAGACTGCAGTAGTATTAGATTTAGATGAGCAGATAGAAAATGTTAAAGTAAATCTTGACTATATTCAAGACAGTATTAGAGAAGCACAGCAAAGCATCATGCAAATTGAGGAATCTAAGGTAGTAAGTGCAAATATTGCTATTATATTTATAATCAAGTACACATTATTTGATAACAAATCCGGATCAATCAATTTACAGTTGAAATTTATTTAGTTTAGTTTGTCAGAATATAGTGCTACCTGACTGCTAATCAAGGACCTAAAATTTGACTGTAACACCAAATGCCAACCAACATTCTTTCTTCTACAGGAAGGTTTAGAGGGACCAGATATTAATATAGTCATACAAGATTTGAATAACATAGTTGAAGCTAGGTATTTAATACAGAAACTTTATACCATGACTATTAACCAAGGATATGCTGCAGCACAAAAGGAATTGAGCTTAAAAGAACTTGATGCACAACTGAAAGAGGTACCCTAATATTTTTATATAAAAGTCTATTTATGTTACTATATGCATACACCATTGTTGCATGTTCATATTTCTCAGTATTGTAAATTGTCATTTACAATCTTGCTAATTTGTTATTAAGTATGATTCATGACTGGCCCAAGGAAAATTTTAGCTTCCTTATCTTCAATTATACTTAGATTCTAATGTTTCCTCTTTCTTTAACACAATTGATGTGCCCATTAGTCTTTCTTCCATATTCAATAAATTTATTTGTCCTGCAGTAGTGTTTAATGTAGCTAATAGCTCTTTATTGCTATGTATACAAGAATTTTTCCCCCAAAGAAGAATTCACAAAATGCATTTAGTTTCACCAATTTCACAGTTCTTAACATTCTTTCCACTTTCTTACTCCAATTAAGTAGAAGGGATCGATCTAGGTGCTCACCACTAAACAAGTGGTTGGTACAGCTATGCTAACCTGTTCATGGGAACACTGGATCAGCAGCTATTAAATTCTTCTCCACTTAAACCCTTTATCTGTTACAGCTTCATAGATGATGTCTCCATCCTATGGACCCACAGACCAAGAGCCCTCTCTGATATTTAATATATATATATATATATATATATGCCTCATCACCATATCAGTCCACATTAAATCCTCCCCTCCATCCTACAATACCTTCATTTCACCAGTTGTCACCTTAAGCATACCAAACAATCCCTACACTTAGCAGAGCTCATATTAACTCCACTTGGAACAGTCTGACCACCTACACCCACTGGATCCTCAATGCTTTCATAAATATGGCATATCCTTCAGATGTCCAGAAAAAAATGTGTCCTACCCAGTTTGCAACTAACAACACTTGCCAATGAGCAATATAAAAAATGTCGTCCAATGTTACTCACAATCTACTTTCCAGAAGTTCAAAACCTCCACTCCATTCGCCACCTGGCTCCACTGGACTTCAATTCAACCCTGTTATAAAAAAATTCTTCCCACTATATATACAATCTGACCAAGGGTTGCTCCCTCACCTCTTTGGGTATGTTTATCGATTAACATTAAAATCAAATGGGATTTAATGCATCCAAAAAAATACTATTTAGTTAGACTCAACTACAGTGATGTCTTGAAGGCTTCAAAATCTAAAATGGCACTTGAAATGAGTGATTTCTCCCAGTTGTTATTATGTCAAGGAGTTAATTACTCACTTCAGAACATCAAACTGTAGCTTTCTGTTTTAGTGAAATTAAAACTACCTGTCATGAGACTGTAAATGAGTTCTGTCCACATAGTTTCAATCACACGACAATATGAAGCATTTACAGTAAAGTAAGCTTGAATTTAATTATAAACAAATCCTTAATAAAGTTTGTAATTTTTAGAAAGTACAAGAAAGTACCATGCAAGAGCAGCTGCTTCAGCATGTTTTGCGTACTCATGATCTTGATTTATACACATCAATAACTGGGAAGAGTGAAGCAAGTGTAATATCTGGGAACAGCTCAGAAACATCTACACGCTCTAATTCTCCAACAGAGTAAGTAAACTTTTAATTAAAAACTTTTTGTTTGTAGAAAAATAAGTTTTTTTAAATACATATTCATCCTACAAAGCCACTGGATTTTTAAATACATTTATTATAAGAAACTCTGGACTGTGATATTTATTGAATAATCTTGATTTTAAATATAAATTATGGCATTAATTTTTATTTACGATTCCTCTGCTCTAAAAGTAAATTATAAGCATTTACTTGATCTCCAAATGTTCAAAGTGTAATTGATCTATGCTTTGAGTCAATGGTTTGTTAATGATAATATTGTTTATTATATCAATTACTTAGGATTTAACATGACTAGTAATAATAATCCACTGTTATTAGTAATATTTGTACCCTGAAAACAAACACTGCCTTGAATAATCATAGTGCAACTAGACTGTTTTGGTGACCACTTAAACAGAGCTCTTAATGCCAGGGGCTCTCACCTTGATCCCATCCATCTCCAAGCAAGACACCAAAAAGGCATTAACCATGGACATTCAAGAAAAACTCCAAAAGCTCACCAAAACGGGAAAATAAATCTTAGTCACCTTGATCCGCGCTCATCAAGAATAGTCGACCAGAAACCTAAACTGACTGGCCCAGTCCCTTAAAAAATATCCAATAATTTTGCCAACAACTGGAAACTAGCCAAAAACCATCTGGCTCTACACTGGAACTAAAACTGGACCGATCTAAAAACAAGCAGAACCATTAAATCCGGCAGCCAATTTCATGACATCCATATCAATCCGAAGACATAAAGAAGAGATATAGTTGTATTAACCAGGATCAGAACAGAACACTCCGCTCAACTATGAATAGTTTCCCACCCTATCTGTGATCTGTGCAAGACTCATCACCACAACACACTTCATAGAGTCGTGCACCAAGCACAGAAGAGAAAGAAACCAATTACTGGAAAATCATAGCACCATATCAAGAATATGCAAAAGAAATCAACCTCTATGATGAAATATAAGTATACTTCATTATATCCAAAATATTCTCTCATGGTCCAACTGTTTATATGACAAAAAAAATAATCAAAAACAAATTATAGTCATCTTAAAGCTTCAGTCCTGCAAATTGTAAATACTAATAAGGCAATTTCGACATCCAAACTATATCAGTGACACTGTCAGGAGTTGACAGATTTGATTACATCACTCAAGGGGTTGTCCAATCTGCAGAATTCTATAACAATGGTCTAATGCCGGGTTTCCCAAACTGTGTTCCGTGATTCGAGTGATTCTATCTATACCATGGATTATAATATCCTGTTATAATACCACTAAAGTTCGTAAGCGAAAACTCAATTTGCATCTAAGGCTAGGTTTACACGGGCAGTGATGACTGACAGAAAACGAGAGGCAGTGATGTCAGTGGCGTATAAACATACGCCAGCGCTGCACTGACAACTGACGATCCGTCGCTGGCACGAGAGCACTGCCTCAGTTTTCTTGGAGCGTGTCAACAGTGTGTCAGTCATAACTGGTGTTCCCCCTCCACGGTACTAGACGTTGCCCACGTAGGAGGCCAGTTATACGATTATCAGTTACTTTCCAAAACCTCCAACGGCAAGAACTTTAACTGGCAAAAAAACTAGGCGAAATAATGATATATAGCTATAACGTAATGCTATCACACGAAATGAAAAATAATTAATTTTGCTCTGTTCAGTAATTGGCATCTTTAAGGGAATTAAAACAAGTTATAAAAACCGAGCCAATTAAACACTGAAAACCAGCTTCATAAGACAAAAATTTCTGTAGTAATAATATAAAGCAATCTTACTAAAGAACTGTTTTCGTAGTGTAGCGTAATACTGAGTTTGATTTTCCTTCCTCGTTACGCCTTTTCTAGCACAAATACAACGTGTTTAGTTTCTGTTTATGAAACACGGACATTATGCGTACGCGAAAACACAAAGGGGAAAAATATTCAACTTGATATAAAAAATATCGATACTATGCAACATCAATATTCAAATCGGTCGTAGTAGCCAAGAAATAGCAGACAAGTTCTGTAGTGAGTGCAGCAATTGTCAGCAAAGAAGTAAACGGTAGGCCAACCCAACTTCGACGAACATCACTGCCCGTGTAAACCTAGCTTAAAATACTCCAACATTTCAAAGGTTTTTTTGTTTGGCATAACATTCAATAGCAAAACTAACAACGATTTCAGAAAATATGCAGAAATATTTACACAAGCTTCATAAATCTTCGGTAGCAGAAAAAAATGCTTTCAAATAGAGCGCGCCACCAATAATAGTCGCAGTAAAATGCGCCTAATTTAAATGTTTTTTTCTCGCTATGATTTTTTAGGTTATTATTTTCCAGTTTAACTCGCAATTGAACGGTCGCATTTCTCGTTACGGCTTTCTAATGTCACCGTGTACGGATCGACTTTTAATGTTAAAGAACCACTATTAACGTACACCAGTTAGGCTTGCATTAAAAATATTTGAAACGTACCTTACTAATGGAAAACACTGAATCGTTCTATCAACTTGATTGTATCGAACCTTCCTCACGTCACCACCGAAACAATTGTTTACACGAAACTAAACAACATTCCATGTCACAGGACGGCTTCAGCTCGCTGTGCGATAATTCAAATGTCGCGGCGGCGTTCCTCGTATCAATGCGCAGTTCTTCTTAACCGTCGTTTATGCAGCAAGATTAATATTTTCTGAATTCTCCTGTCGAAATTAAGTATTTTACGTATTTAATAACAAAAATAAAAAACACCACACCAAGTAATAACACTAAAACTACATTAACTACGTGACATTGGCTGTGCGGACTATTTTTTTTCAAGAACAATGTGCATTCTCCTCCAACATTTGCGAGAACAATTAATTAATTAATCATTATTAAATTCAGAAATTCCAGAAATACGTCGATAGAGCTTCCTATCCCGACTGGATAAATTGATTTTAAAATACAGCCACTTTTCTTAATCTTCCGCATAAATTTATATTTGTACAGTAAGTAAAAAAAAATACATTGCAGTACTGTACTGTAAGCTGGAACTAACTCAAAGAGCGTCTTAAAATACAAAAGTGGTCATTTGCATCTAAGGAAAAAAAAAAGAATCTGGCTTATGACATATATAGTAATAGTTGATAATTTATTTTTGTTCAAACTTGACGTTGGGTCCATCCCGTGCGGAGTGACTTAGGGGTCCGTTTTCTAAATTAATGCGAAGCCTTAGATGGGCATCTGCAAAGTTCCATATCAGACATTAATTTATTAATTGAACAAATTTTAATCAATTTGAAAATTTTATATTTAGCAATTTAAAGTGATTACATGAAACAATATCTCAGGGGATTTTGGGTCTGTCGAGAAGTGGAGTATGCAGTTACTGAAAATAGAAAAGAATTCATTTAAATTTATTCAATCAGCATAATGAGCAAGTTTCACAGCTTTTAAGAACTTACCCACAATTACTGGGCCTACAGACATTCAACTTCACGAATGTTTCCGCGTCTCTCTGGCGTCTTGCAGGTTTGTTACATCGATGAAGGTAGTATGAACCAGGTCCAACCCGTCATTTGCTCTCTCCGTCCTCTCCGCAACTCATCTGCTCTGTAGACTACTCATCTGAACTTATCTGAAACTCATCTGACAGATCCGTCGTCCGTCCTCTCCCCAACTCCTCTGCTTTCGTGAGCCTCCCTACGGCTCCCTTTTAAGTTCTCAGCCCGGGAGTTCCCCGCCATCGGTTTTCTCACACAATTCCGGGGTTCCCCGCCATCGGTCATTTTCACACACCACCATTTTTTTACACACGCCCCGAGGGAGTTTCCCACGGGGGATCCCCATCGGGGGTTCACCTGCTTTCAGCCAATTCGACATTGTTGTTGGCCTCGCTTGTCGCGCACAAAACTTAAAACGTAATAACCTCTTGCTGTAGGCCGAACTACGCCTTACAATGCCACTATATAACTAAAACCTGCGTTTTTTCTTTACTATATATATATATATATATGTATGTGTGTGTGTGTGGTTTATTTATCGAGGGTAGGGGAACATCTTCCAAAGACGCCGTGAAACCCGAGCCGAGTTACACGGTGTGTGGGATTTTAACCCACTAAAGACCACCTCCCTTTACAAAATGCCTCCTTGCGGAACCGCCGTTAGGCATTACTTCACGAGGGGCGGATTGCGCACTTAGTGTATGTGTGTGTGTGTGCGCGCGCGTGGAGCTTTAATATTGCTGCAGTTTTCAGACACTGAAAATTCGTTTGTAAGGTAAACCTCGTGCGTAGATTACGACTGACAATCAATCACTGACACGGCAGCACTGCCTCAGTTTTCTTGGAGCGTGTGAACAGTTTGTCAGTCATGACTGGCGTTCCCCCTCCACCGCTGAATGTGCTTTGTTGTTGTTTTCGTCGTGGTATTCAGTCCTAAGACTAGTCTGATGCAACCCTCCATGCTAACCTATCTAGCACAAGCCTTTTCATTTCCTCACAACTAGCACAACTCAAATCCTCCGTAATCTAATTAGCGTATTCCATCGTTTCCCTCCCTCTTCTGTTCTTACCCCACACATTTCCGTCTAATGCTAATTTTACAAGACTCGGCGCCGGGGAGATGTTCTTATGAAATTTTATCTAATTTATAATTCCATAACTTGGAATGAATATTGGGGAGGGTCCTACTGCGTTACAAGTTAGTATTTTTCGATTTGAATTCGCGTGCAGTTTGGTTTAGTGTGAGATTGGAGTAGGTGGATAGTTTGGTTCAGCAAACGTTTAGGACGGAGTTCGTATGTTTCACCTACTCCCCTATAAATTTTTAGGTTAACTTTCCAAAAAGAATTATTGACCCCCCTCCCCCAACAGCACAAACTTTAACTAAGCGAAAGAATGATATATCTAGAAACGTACTGCTATACAGGGGAAAAGCGAACAATATGGAGGTCCTTCACCAAGATAAGGGATAGATTAATAGGCCACGTTTTAAGGCAATGCTAATTTTACAAAACCTTAATGTCTTAAAACGTGGCCTATTAATCTATTCCTTCTCTTGGTCAACGTCCTCCATATTGTTCGCTCTTCCCCTATTCTGTTTAAACTTCCTCGTTAGTAATTCTATCCACCCATCTGATTTTCAGCATTCACCTATAGGATCACATTTCAAAGGCTTCCATTCTTTTCCTTTCCGCAACTCCTATCGTCCACTTTTCGCACCCATATAACGCCACGCTCCATACGAACATTTTTTAACAACGATTTCCTAATATCCACACTTGTATTACCCGTGAGTAAATTCTTCTTTTTCGCAAAAGCCTTCCTTGCCTGCGCTATCCTCGTCTTTATGTCTACTATACTTCTACCATCCCTAGTTATTACGCTTCCCAAGTAGCGGAATTCGTTAACTTCCATCAAAATATCCCTTTACAATCTAACACTCTTTGTTATTCCACTGTTTCTCATATATATATGTTAAAGAGCATGGGCAACAAACTGCTTCCTTTGCTTACGCCTTTATTGATTTCTGCTTTCTTTTTTTGATCTTCAAATATAATTACTGCTGACTGCTTCTGTAGAGGTTATGGATAAACCTTCTTTCTAGTTATTTTATTCCCTTTGCTCTTCAAAATCCTTAATAGTGTGTTCCAGTTAAAATTATCAAACGCTTTTTCTAAATCTACAAATGCCATGAACGTAGGCCTGATTTTTCTTATTCTGTCTTCTAAAATTAGTCGCAAAGTCACTATTGCTTCCTAAAGCCAAATTGATGGTCTTCTATCTCGTATTTTATTTGACGTTCCATTCTCTTATATACTATTTTCGTTAATATATTGCATTAAACTAATTGTTCTGTGCTGTTCGTAACTATCAGCCCCATTCGTCTTCGGTATGGGTATAATTATGTTTTTACTAAATTATTCTGAGTTATTTATTTTAATATTATATTACAGTTTGATATTTAAAAATAATGACCGAATAATTTTTTAATATTTACATGTAGGAGTTACCCAACCTAAAAAGTAAAACATAGATTCAGTTAAAATGTCTGATTTTGGGAAGTGTTCAATTGAAGAAAAAGTTTGGGAAACCCTGTTCTAATGGAAGTCAGAAAATATGGGTTAGTTTTGCGAAGCAATCTGGTCCAGTCTTAAGACTATGCGAAGTATAATATGAAGGAATACCTAGATAAATTGACGATTTATTATGTACTGCTCTGTACATTTTTGCACATTGACATAGTGCGCACTGGTGAACCCAACAAGTCCTCCTGGCATTTTCATCAGTTTCTCAAGACGTTTCGTAAACTACCTGACTACCACTTACTTGGAGTCTGAGAAATATCTCGTAGGCGAGTCAACAGATACTGGTGACCTGATTGTGAGTAGCCAACACAACAACAGGATCGCCGCGGAGTTGTGCAAGGTACGCGCTCCAGACCTTGGCTGAGGTTCATCTTACCAGCCAGACTCAAAATAGATCTCTAATAAATAGATTACATATAATTAGAAAATGTGATCAAAATTAAATTTGAAAAAAGATTGAAGGAGGTAAAATCCATTAAGCAGCTCATCATGAAATTCAACAACTATTGGAGAAACAAATATTTGCAGTTTTATTGCAAAACTAGCTGCTCTTGCGACATCGTTCGCGCGGAATAAATAGCACTTAAAAGAATAAACAACAGGTGCACAATTTTGTAAAAGTTGAATTTATTGAATATAACAATTGTTTGTGACTTCCTTCAATAAACTAATGATATGCACTCTTCTGGACTTTTCTGATTACCTAAGAATTTACCATTTCCAAAAACAAAGCTTCAATCAATCAACCAACAATAATTGACATAAATCAATTGAAATTGAATATAACAATTTTTATTAGTCAATTAAATCGACAGTTGAGAATGACGTGGGCAAAGATTCATACTACAGCAGCGCCAAAACAGGTCAAACAAAGCTGTCATTCCCTGAGAATATTCTACTCCAGCCAGCTTTGGCACGGCATGTTTGTCATTATATCCGCTAGACAACAGTAATAGGCTTTATACAAATATTTATATTCATATCTCCTGAACACACTAGATATGCAAATAAAATATACACGATAGTTACATACAATTCCCGTTTTAATCCCTAAAATACTCATTGAAATCCTACAAGCTGTTTCGCAGTCTATTCAAAACAAACTTACAGACATACACACAAACAAAAATTCAAAAAACAGTTCTTTATGATTAGGCATCGTAAAAATTGCAGTTTTCACTTCTCGTTTGAAATTTAATTTGCAAAAAAGTAGACAGACACTTCAATTTTATTAATTGCTCTTCATTAAACATATCAAATAAAAATTGTGATTAGTGTCTGAATTTGAAAACATGGCTTTTATAAATAAATAAATTTCTAAACATTTAAAATTGACTTTACTTTCGCCCTGCTTTGTCAATGTCAATTATTGTTCAAATTTGGTGATTGGCTAATACTTTTTTACATTCGAATCCGTAAATGGTTTGACAATCGAATGAAACTCGTCATTTTCTGAATTTGTAAAGAGCTTGGAAAGTACACGTATCAATTTTCTAAATACTTATTATTCTTTTTTACTTCATATATATACGCCTGATAACTCTAAAGAATTAATATTAACTGAATTATAGCAGTCTCTTTGCCAGTTTTTATTTTATTTTAATAATGAAGTATACTAAGTTCCATCTATCATTTGGGATGTCTTCAGCCATGCTTGATGGGTTGGGACCTCCATCATACCAGAACTTCAAAGCATCATGTTAATACTTTCAAGGCCCAGATGTTCACCCAATACATGGCAGGCCTGAAGCTTGCTAACATACATGCATACCTACCCCAATAAGGAGAGTTTACATTCAAGAAGTGGTCTAACATATTAGTACTATTTACTACCTTGGTGCATCTCTGGCAACTGTTATAAGGATTTCATGATGGATTTGATGTTGTCTTCAGTGTAACTCAGTTTGATTCCCTCTGATTTTACTGTAATATCTTGATTACCCTTAGCAGAGATCAATTTAAGATAGAGCAGATATTTGATGGCCAACAAGCACACCAGATTTAGCCATTTTATTACAAGACTGAAAAGACACTGACAAAACTTAAACTAAACTAAGAGAACAGGAATTAAGATAACGCCAAAGATATACCTCAACAGAATAGGATAGCTTTGTCACAGTCCCTGGATGTACTTTCACTTCACTCGATGGGATTGCTGCACAGCAAGTAGATGGAGGGAAGAGAAACTAAGGAATTTCAATACAAAAATATGTCTCAGATCAAAATATGGCTCTCTGTACATGGAAGGTCATATTATGAGGCGAAGAACTGATCTGATTCACTCTGCTTTTACTGAACTTTTCTTTGTGTGGCATGGAAATGGTTAGTGAATCAACTAGTGCACAGATTGGGCGCACAAGGTGAAGAATTAATTGGCCAAGAATCAACAGTATGGTTTGATGGATAGTACTTCTGTTTCTGTTTATTGGTGGCCAGGAGCAGATACACTTGCAGTTCTGAGTGCAGGGTTTTGTGCAAAGTTCAATGGAGAAGTAGTATGTAGGAAAGCATATTTATTATCAACTGTTTGATGGCTTTGTCTGATATTATAGCAATTATACTTGTATCTTAACTTTATCAGAACAATTGGAAGATATTATTTTCACATTGAAGCTTTAAAAAATTATTTCATGTAGAGGATAGTTATAGTTAGCATAGTAATGGAGATGCAAAATGGTTAACTGTACTTAATTATTTATTTATTTCAGTAGAACCAGTGATAAAGCCCATCCAAGGTCATCAAAAATACGACAAATAACTAAAAACTTTGAAGAATTATTATACCCCTCTGATGTTATGGCCTCGTCAACTTCAGATGTTCCTGCTACAGAAGACCATTCTGATATGCTACAAACAAATAAAGCCATTTTCAGAGTTCCAAGTGCTCCTGGATCTCTAAAGTAAGACTTGGTACTAAATCTTTTTTAAATGAATTGACACTGTTTTTAAATTACTATTGTGCTTAGTTTCCACAATTTTTCAGATTTCTCTTTTATATGTTGTCTCCAATTGGACTAAGGAATAATATACTTATTGTTTTAGTATTATTCTGTAAAAATATAAGTAAGTGGTTGTGTATACAACTTGTACATTTGCTTCTTCATTGTAGAAACATGGTGACAAGAACAGATCCACCTAAACCCTCTCCTGTCGGACCGCGAAAAGTTTATGATCGTCAAGATTCTACCTCTCCCAGACCCTCACGCCGTACTTACAATATTCTTCAGACCAATTTGCTTGGCAAGCCAGGATCAATGTAAGTGATAATGGTGCTTCTTGCATGGCTTTGTTGAATTTGTGTTTGTGTTGAACATGCCATTTCTTAATGTGGACTCACAATAAAATTAGTCTTAGAAGATTTTTAGAATTCAGGAAGCAAATACACTTTTTAGAGCTAGGTAATTTGAGGCTTTAGTTTCTTATGAACTTATATAATCCTTTTCTTTGATGCTTCTACTTTTGTCATTGATACACAGCCACATTTCTTTAATTTTCACAGATGATCCAGTGTATAGTCAGGAATGCTGAAACTTGAATCTCACATTAAGACAAACTTTTTAAAGTACTCCAGTCTCAATTCAAATAATCCATTTTGTAGAAATAATAATTTTGTCATTTTTATTTTATAATCCAGGAAATGGAGACTAACTACTTTAATTAACAAAAAAATACCAATATTCAACAGTACATTCTTCAGTTTACATGGTATAATTTATCAATGAAGTCATTAAGTCATATTACTTGTGTACCTGATGAATATTAACAATACTATAATTAGTTATAATTAATATTAGTTTATAACTTTGGCAATGTGATTATTCCATTTCCTACTGACATGATATATTAAGCCAAACTTTTGACGTCTAACTGCTTCAGATTTCATTTTCCAATTAGAAATGGAAGAGGAGTTATTATTCAGTTAAACAGTTCATTATTTATTAATGCATTAATTAGACAAAAAAATTAGAAACCTTTTTCAGCAGAGGCATGCAATGAATTTTTTGAAAAAGTGAGGACTTCTGCACTCTTTTATTGTTAAAGATAAATTTAAATATCAAGAGTTGCTATGTAAAATTCAATACTATCTTTTTGGGAAAAATAGAATGCTATTTTTCTAACCCTCTTTTTTGTATTTGTAATACTTAACAATGTATTCAATATAAACACTTGTATTCATCCAAAAGTAAATATTAGTGACAGGTATATAAAGATTTCTTTAATTTGAAATGCATCTCATAAAAATATATTGCAAATGAATTCATAGCAAGTTAACTATCAAAGCAAGGTACAATACATTATGTAGCAGCTCAGCATTATCAGTTGTATTTGCACAGAAGCAAATTGTTGCACAATATAATAAAGTTTTTATAAAAATTTAGAATATTTTGTGAACTTAACACAACTTGTTGAATTAATTTGTGGATTGATACCTATGAAGAGTTTAATATTTATTTAAAACAACCTACATTAAAGCATTGCATTCAGTAGTCACAAAATGTAAAGTGCATAAATGTGATATAGAAATATATTAGGTAAGGAGTTTCATAAATACTTTTACCAGGCACTTATTGCCTGCCTTCTTCCATTTCTAATTTTCATTGTAACAGTTTTATTAAAGTATTTCAAGGTTTTCTTTTATGGCATGAACAAATACTAAAAATATATAATACACACCAAAGTTGTATATAAATACTGATGGCTATTTTATGCTATATTATTATGTATTTGTTTGCAAAATAACCATTTAACAACATAACATTTCTGTGGTGTGCGTTTTTGCATGGTTATGCTTGAGCAGGGAGCAAGGTCTCGATGGTAGTCCTCCTAACTCTCCCCCAACTTATCGACGCACCACCAGCCGTGAAGAAAATGTGTTTTCTCGCCTAACATCTGGTACAACCACCTCCTCAGATCAGCAAATTGGGGAAGGAGTCATCAGTCAGTATCAGGGAAAGGTATGAATACTACTAGAAAACTTCTTACTAAATATTCATTCTCATTTTGACATTGAAATCAAAGGAAGGTTTACCCTTTATACAAACCTCATAGTGATATGACTTGCAGTGCTGTTCATAAATTGCCATCAATTTCACTACCATCTTTATCAGCAAAAAATGGGATACTGAGATGTCTTGACATTATGTACTGCAATAGGAGACTGAGATCATGCTCTTGGTATGTGATAGAATGTATTTGTTGAATGGAGAAACTTCTATTTTACATTATTCATGTTATTTTCAAAGCTATTGTGCTTATTGCTTATATTTTGCTTTCATCAAGCTCAACATTATTGTATATTAACCATTAATGTATGTCTTCATAAATTATTCTAAATGCATACTGAGAATGAAATAAAACTGTTTTTTTAAAAAATAGTAAAATAAGTATCTCCTCCATATTAAAATAATTATTTTTATAAAAGCTCAACAATGTAGTATATAAAAATTAGCCATTTGATTTGTAGATGCGTTGGTTGTTTCACAAAAAAATAAGAAAACTGTGAAATAATTTGTGAAATAAAATGTTGTGTTCATTTTATACAGATCACTGATTAATTAAATTTTTAAATAAAGTCTGAGAAAATCTTATCCAGAGTGGTAAAATTGACACACTAATTTGTAACAATATGCAAGTGTAATGAAATGAAAATAATTACCTATTCTCATGTAATAAGGATTTTAGTTTGGACATTTCATATTGTTTCTGTTTTTACGAAACAGGGGTCCAATGTAAGTATAAAGTACAAAATATAAACGTATCATGATGCTCCCATTTTGCTGTTTGTTTCTATTCATTTCATTTTGTGGCTATTTCAAACTCCAATAGTATGTTCCTAGTCTTCAGCATTCAAAGTGTATGTCTTCAGTTTAATGTTTTCTCGATTTAACACCATAATTTTTATTCAGTAAGTTAATAATCAAACCAAAATTGCTAGTAATTAATCATGGTAATACACTACTATTGTGCCTAGTGTTGCTGCCTCACAACCAAGAGGTCCCGAGTTCGAATCCTGGCATGGGCTTGTATGTTTGTGTTGTCATGGTCATGGAGACTGGTGTTAAGATTGATGCACTGACTACATCTCACTCCATATTCAGAATGTGTCATGTAAGATGACAGTCCGCAGTCGTCTTGGTAGCCAAAGGCCCGAATGCGTGCTAGAGTGCCATAGAAAGAAGAAGAAGAAGACACTATTATAATACATGTGTCTTTGGTGCTACTAAAGCAGATTGGAAACTATTTGCAGCTAGTTTCTTTATAATACAAAATTATTTCTTTTGGACACATTACTGAATTTTAATTTATAGGTCTACCTTTAATATTTCTGTCTAGTTGATAGCAATTAACTAAATTTCTTGTGTATAATGTTAAGGTTTCATTTAGCTGAATAGTAATTTTGTTTCTTCTTTTCATTTGTGTTACAGATTAATGCGAAAACTCCTTTGGTGTGTACGCACATTGCTGAGGGGCACTCTCGTGCTGTGCTTTCTGTGTATGCTACTGATGATCTATTGTTCAGTGCTTCCAAAGGTGAATTTTTCAAATTTCAAATGGCATTTTATTGTTATTTTTTGTAACATATGTACAAACTTGTTTATCATTTTTTTTAGATCGGACAGTAAAAATATGGGACCTTCAGGCTGGAAGAGAGAGACAGTCTTTACGGGGCCATCCAAACAATGTTGTTGTAGTAAAATATCATGAAGAATCACGTCTTGTATTTAGTGTCTCTTCTGCATATGTCAAAGTATGGGACATGAGAGATAGAGGAGCAAAATGCATCAAGACTCTTTGGTAAAGATATATTTTAATACTATCTTTACTTCAACATATATTAATTTATTTCTCATGAAATTGAACAACAATTATTGTTTTATAGTTCTTCTGGTCTTACATCAGAAGGAAGTATTGCTCAACAGACACCATCAAGATTGCTGCAGTGTCCACCAGGAGAAACCCAGATTAATGACATAGCTCTAAATCATTGTGGCACAGTCCTTTACACTGCTTCAGGAGATCGAGTTAGGGTTTGGGACCTAAGGAAGTGAGTTTAGAGATATATATTGAAACTTTATCAAGGGATCTTTATTGTACATTTCACATCTATTCATGACAATGTCTTATGTTGATATTTAATGACCTTGGTTTTAATGGAAGATGTAGACCAATATTTATTAGTAACAATCTGTAAAATATTCTGTGGATAAATTGTAGAATATATTTGAAAACTTGTATTGATAATCATTTTCTTGAACTCGTTAGGTTTCAAATCTCCTTCTATACACTTTTGGTAATATTTATAAAAATTACTTTTTGGTTTTACAATTTATTCCACTGCAAAAATTCATTCACATTTTAAATTGACTTGTAATCATTGCATATTGTCCTCAAACGTCCTTATTTTGAAGTGTTTATTTAGTCATTTTCAATATTAGAAATCCCAAATTACTTGACAGATGGAATTATTTATTTCAGATATGAATCAGTTGGCAAACTTAGTGGTGGTCATCAAGCTGCTGTTATGTGTTTAGCTGTGGGAAAAATGTCAGAAGATGAGGATATTGTCGTCACAGGGTCTAAAGATCATTATATCAAAGTAAGTAAATCGTTATTCTTTAAAGGAGTATGCTTACTTAAACATTTTCCTTACCTTCAATAACCCTTAATTATAGTAAAATTTTAAAATAACAATATATTTATATTAACCTATTTTTGATTTTCTTAGGTATTTGAAGTAAACAGAAATAGTTCAAATATATTTCAACCAAAAGTGAATTTGAACCCACCTCATTATGATGGCATACAAGCACTTGCAATCCGGGGTGATGTACTGTTCTCAGGTTCCAGAGATATGTGTATAAAGAAATGGGATCTAAGCAAACAAGAACTAATTCAGGTATCAGTCTAATTGGTGCTCGTATTTATCTTACCTAACTCTATCTGTTAAAGTATTGCTGTAGTATTAAGCTGATATAATTGAAATACTTAATATTAAGTTTAGAGTTATGTTTGAAGTGATACAATTTTCACAATACAGATTTCCTCTAGATAGTAGTAATAATGCAGTGTCATTGCATTGCATTGTTGAATATTTTGAACACCATGCCAAGCATGAGTGGCCATCACTGAGTCAGTCAAATTGCGCTGTGTCAACCACCAATGGCCAACACAACATATCTAACGTTGAATTTTTTGAGCTTTTGTCTATGCATTGCATATAAATTCTACTCTTAATTTTTAGATGTATCTCTTTTTTATGCTAAGGACACAATTTACACAAACTGGTATCATAAACCAACTTATTCAGGCAGACTGTTAAACTATTATTATTCTCATCCTACACAACAAAAAATTTGTTATATATAACCTGACGGATAAAGCCATTTTGCTGTCTCATCACAAATTTCACCATACCAACATTGAAATAGTCAAATAAGTATTAATAGCTAATTCTTATCCACAAAGTTTCATCAATAAGTTTATTCAAAAAAGATTACTTAAACACTGAGGCCAAATATCCAACACCAATCATACTAAACCCTTAACAAATTATATTACTATGCCATTCCACCAACCTTTACACAATTCTCTGAAAAATCTTTTCCACTCCTACAACATCCAGCTCATAACTAAATCATCTAATAATTTATCCTCCATTGTAAAACATTTGAAAGATCCAGTTGATAAAATCAAAATTCATAATGTTGTTTATAAATTAAATTACAATGACTGTTTTAGTGTATGCATAGGCCAAACTGAACAAGTCATCAGCACCAGAATCAAGGAACACAGATGTAATATTAAACTGTCACAAGACAAATTATCTGTTATTTCAAAACACATTTTAGATTTGAACCACACTATTGAATGGGACAATTTACAGATTTTAGACCAAGACAGTAACTACAAATCCTGATTTTTGTCTATTGGTTTCTTTTTATACTGTATTCCTTGTTTCTACTGCAATATCTTTGTAATGTTATAATTTCTTGCTTTGTAATTCAGTTCAACTTGACGAGGGTCCATATCATTTATATTTTATATTTCACTAATTTTTCTGTTTTTGTCCTTATTTAAACTTATATTAAATGTGCAGACAGTAATAACTATTACACACACAAATTTCTATTCAGTTTGACTGACAGTCCTTCTTGTCATAGCTGCAACTTGGTATGGCACCACCAATTATATCTTTTCATTTGTGCCATGTTGGCCACCAATAGCCGAGATGTGAAAACACTTAATAACTTTACAGATTATTTCATCAAAACATATAAAAAAAAAGAATTATATCTATTCTAAAAAAAAGAATTATATCTATTCTGAGAAACCACAAAAAGAGATTTTTTATAATTTACCAAATTTCTATCCACATTCAATGTGTTAAGTGAGCAATCTGAATTTAAAAAAGTAGAACTGTTATGCTTTGAATTTTGGTTAGAAAGTAAAGCATTTTCTCACAGATTATAATATTACATGTGATATAATCTTGAAATATTATTTTTGTTTGACTGTCTTACATTTTCCCTTAGTCTTTGAATGGTGCACACAAAGATTGGGTTTGTGGACTTGGTTTCATGCCTGGTGGTCAGATTCTTTTGTCTGTTTGCCGAGCTGGAGTGATAAAATTATGGTCTGCAGACTCCTGTAACCTCTTGGGAGAAATGAAGGCTCATGGTTCCCCTATAAATGCAGTCACAACCAACTCTTCTCATATATTTACAGCAGCAAGGTATGATTCATTATTACTGGTTAGATGATAAATTTGTATAATAGTGAAAAAGTGATTAGTTTTACTTTAATAATATTAGAAGACATTATTTAATGAAGCTACATTGCAATTGCCAAGGAGCATTAATGTGCATTAAATTGTTTTCACTCTTTATAATATTGTAAGATAACATTTTATGAGACATGATAACTTTGTATTCCTGTATTTTTCTCATGGTTATTTAGCAATTATCTCACTGTTAGGTTGGTGTTGATTAAATCAATGTTTCTTCATTTTCAATGTTTTTACAACTTTCTTTGTGTTTAAGTATTTTGTTCTGAAATTTTTATCAAGTTTTATATACTGAAACTATGATTCTGTGACTGATGCTGTTCATTAAGTCAGTGCTATGGCTCAGTTGGTTACAGCCCCTCATGGCTAAAACCGATCAGGGTTCGAGAACCAGCAGTGCCAAATATTTTCAGTCTTTCTTTCTTCTTCAATTCCTCTCTGCACTTAACATACATCTTTCTCTGAGCATAATTCTATGCTGAGCACATGATTTAAAGTGAATATCCTACCTTTCTCCCTCATTTCTATACTTACCAACTATCCAATTATACAGTGTGTTTGACTTTGTCACATTTCAAACATTTCATGAATTTAGATATTTAATGGCAGGTTAATTAAAACAATTAATAAGGGCAGGAAAGAGAGAGAGAGAATGTTGGTGACAGACCTGAGGTCCACAGATGGCAGGCACCATATAGGGTTTGAAGTTCTTAACTTTTCACAGGCATCGCCCCCTTCATTAGATGGTTATGAAGGCATTTCCAGTGACGTCTGGCTGACGACTGAGCCGACAAAATTTTCTGTGCAGTTAGCTTAGCTCATAAACAATGGACCCCACCAGGAATCCAACTATCCCTCTCAATGAGGCTCTGGGAGAGGCAAAGAATTGATGGGGGCCGTGGAGATGCATACAAACACCCCTATGTTAACACACATACTGTCATTCAAACACATCCATCCTCAAAGGGGTCTATGTTTAAATACTAACACATACACTTTCTATCTCTCTTTCTTGTCCTTATCATAATTAATAAGGAAAGGAAAGAGAGATAGAAAGCAGGTGACTTACCTGAGGTGAGTCGTCGGCTAGCCGACCACTGTAAATGTCTTCCTAACTGTCTGATGAAGGGGGCGGTGTCTGCAAAAATTCAAGTACTCTGAACATCACAAGGTGTCTACCATCTATGAACCTCAGGTAAGTCACCTGCTTTATATATATATATGATATTAGGATAGTAAATGAGGGAGAAAGATAGGAAATACGCTTTGAAACATATGTTTGGCACAGAATTATGCTCAGGGAAAGACATATGTCATGCGTAGAGAAGAAAGGAAGAAGGAAGAAAGACTGAAAATATTCGGCGGCTCCGGGACTCGGACCAGGATCGTCACAGAGCCTCCGCTATAGCCGCAGAGCGCCTCAAGGTGCCTGTGCCAAACATATGTTTCAAAGCGTATTTCCTATCTTTCTCCTTCATTTACTGTCCTTACTTACTATCCTAATATCCAATGTGTGTGACTTTGTCACGTTAAATACATTTCATTAATATATTATAAGTCCTCAATTTCAATTTTCTTGACATACCAAATTACAATATTTAAATTTTTTTAAAAAAATTCATATGTACCTTTTATGTGGCATGCTGTTATTCAGTTGTGTAACTGTATTTCATAAAGTACAAGTTAAGACTGTTAAATACAGAATTTATTATACTGCTAAAATTGATCATTTCTTGTCGTAATTGTTCACTTTTTTCTATTAACATTTTATATTCAATAAAAATGAAAAGTTTATTGAAGCCCAGCTACAACAATATGACCCATTAATGTTTAAATGTTTGTCTTGTATATTTTTCATTAAAAAATTAAGAAATTACTTTGTCTATGAAGTAATTAAAAATATTTGCTTCACAAATACTCTAAATACATTTTCATTGTTCTCATATTTATGAGAAGTAAAGAAAGTATTCCTTAAGACTAAAACATTACAGTATCTCCAATTAAAACAATCTAATGTTTTTAACTAAATAATGTGTGAAAGTGTGCCCAGTATTTATTTATTTTATCTGCTGTATCAAAATATATTCATTCAAGCATGCTAGAAAACTCATTTTAGACATTTTAATTAATCTTGCCTGATAGTTAACTTGAGGGAATTTAATTATTTTTGTTTTTGCCTCTAGAGTCCGTTTTATTATATTTTTATGTGACTTTTTCTTTGAGTGGTAGGAGCTAGATATTTATACAGCTTTAACTTGTTTTTTTTCTGCCTTCTTATAATTAGTTCAGAGGATTAAACATGTATTTTTGTGCATAAAGGAAGCTGTGGTAAGTAAGGTGTTGTGCACTTTGATTGCAGTTCATCTGAGGTGAAGATCTGGAAGGCTCCGCAGTGTTCTTCCATGACTATGTCAACTGGTCAAGTTTTTGAACTATCACTATAAAGTATTTTCTTCTATTATTGGAGATGGGCGTTTGTAAATGGTTTTCTTGGGTTTTCCTTGTTAATGCATTAAAACGTCTTAACCTTAATGCATTTCTGTAAATCTTGTTTGGCAGTAGGTTTATTCTGACCAATTCATTTTCTTCTGTTATTTCAGTGTACTTTAATGCTTTTAAAAATATATATATTTGATATTATTAAAGAATTGCAAACTTTTGGGTATTGCCGTTGATAGATCATAATTGGCTAGTTGTGGACACTTGTACAGGGTCATCGAAAAAGAATGCCTGGCTTACAAATTTGAATTACACAAATAAATAAACACACACAAACTAAAATATTAACAAAAGTACAACATTTTATACCTACTTTAATATGTGTATCATTAGTTGCTTTACAGACATCCAGATGATCAAAAATCTCAATGTCCTCTGAAGCATCTCTGGAGTTACAGTTTCAATGGCTGATATGTCATTATTTCATTGTACACAATGTTTTTAATGTATCCCCAGGAAAATAAGTTCAGAGGTGTAAGGATGGGCTTTCTGCAGGCTACGTAATTGGGTCATCTTGTCCAATTCATGAGCTAGGGAACTTTTCATTCAAGGTCTCATGCAGAAATAAGGAGGAACTCCATCCTATATGAAAATTATTTCATCCTCCATTACAGCTTCTAAATCCTCAATCTGTGGAATGAAAAAATTATGGCAAATTGTGATAAACGTTTCTTGTTATGCTATCCTCTGTGAAGAAGAAAGTCCCAACAATGTGTCATAGAGCAGACCACACCAAACATTTTGAATGGTAGTTTTTGGATTAACCAATACTAACACAGGACTGCCTTTTATGTTTTCACATAATTACTTCTGAAGTGCTTGGTTGTCCTGAAGTGAGACCTTTGCTATGCTTCTAGTTTTTTTTTATTGTTTCATGTGTCGATTCAAACTTAATCAGCTGAAGCATAGTCTGCACTTTGCATAGCACAACACAAATTATGCTTTCTGCTGCACAGTCCACATCTCTTGGCTTACAAATTTGGACTGAAATAACTGCAGGAAGAATGCTATTAATTCAATACTTGAGAGGACTAGCAACACCATCTAATTAGTGGAGGAAAAAACTTACATTCTTTCACTACAGTTAAATAAAGAATTATTTCTGTATGTTTAACAATTAATTTTTTAAAAAAATTATGAAATCACCATGTTCTTTTTCGATGACAGTGTATAGTTAATAAATGAAGTTGTTAAAAATGCTGTTTCACAAGTGAACATTAGGCCTGGAACGTCAACCATAATTAGATAGTTAATTTCAACCATCAACTGAACCAAATTTTGGAACTCTTTTGTAATCATTGTCATTGACCTAAGAATTGTCCAGTAAAAAGAATTTCTTGATTTTTATTGTAAATCTATCTTTTTTATGATTCAAGAGTTCATTGGGTTATCTTGACAACTATTCATGAATTATGTCTTTGAGTAAGATACTTATAGCACAAATATTTAGAAATTACAAGAATGATTTCATTAAATCTGTGGAATACTATTTTTTAAAGTGATAAATTGTAAACATGTTGGGCAACATTAATGTGTTTCTTTATTTTATTTTTCTAATTATATACATCTATTTTACGTGACTTGGTATTTATAATATTCATCTATTTTTCCCTTATATTATATCTTTGAATTATATAATTGTCTAAATTTTCTAGAACCATACTTAAATACAAAATCATTCAATGTTTACAATGTTGGGTCTTAAAATGATTGGATCTCTGTGTGATGTAGCTTTATGAAGTTTTTAAAAAGTGAATTTAAAGAAATAATTAAATTCGTAATAAAATTAGGATTTTTTAATTTTGCAGTATGCTCTATTTAAGATTGCCAATTCTAATGTGTGTTTGGTTTATAGAGGCTTTGTGACATAGATGATTTATACTTTTTCTGCTATTGGCTTTCCTGTAGTGTCCAAAAGCATTTACTACTATTGTATTATATGTGTATAATTATACCATACTACTATACCTCAAAATTGAAGTGATAACCATAATTTTTTTTATCTTTTGACAAGATTATTCCTCTGTTTGTACATAGTAAATGTTAAAGGGAAACATTTTTATACCATACCATGATATCCATGGTTGATCAATTACTGTTCTTATAAGATGGAGAAGATCAAATGTAAGAGTGATAATCCAAAGCATAAGAAGAAGATTACATTGTTTTATATTTAAATGTGCATCCCCCCCCCCCCCCCCAATTCCCCATGACTATCACAATGCATTTGTCCATTATACTTAAAGAAGATTAAACAGAAATCTTAAAAACCTTTTGCTGTAGAATACTGCTCTTAAAATCTTGTATAAAGGACAAAGTTTATTCCCACATGTGTATCACAAAAGTGTCAAGATGTACTTACTCATACTTTTTCTGTCTAATTACCAATCTTTTTTAATTGGTGACATTTTCAGAACTCCATTAGCAATTATTTTTAAATTTTTTAATTCACCAGAGATTGTGTATGAAGTATATATGAAACCAAGTTACAAACAATTAAAACATTTTGATCAGAGGTACCTACTGTAATTATATAACATTCAGCATTCAAAATATATAAAGCGTGACACAGAATTAAATAAAAACGCCCATCTCTCTTGTTGAATGTGTCAATGTTGAAGAGTTGGTTGCTTTAAATTTCAAAGTGATGGTTCATAGGTAACTGCACTTCTTCAGACAAGATTAAAAATGAAGATTTGCAGCAGGTGACTTGTTTCTTTCTTCAGTGGATATGCATGCATTTTAGTCGGCTGTCTTAATATAATGCTTTTACTAAGTTATTGATTTGAATTAAATTATTCTGTTATCTTCAAAACCACAGTATATTTCCTGTCACTGTCCCTGTCTGCTACAATGTCAGGAATGCTGCCTCTGTTCAGTCTGTCAATTTGTAATCAGTGTTTGTTCGGATTGACTAACTTGTTTTAATTTAAAGATAGTTATGTCATGGTTTAATAAGCTCCATAATTTTTAATATATTGAACAAAATAACATTCTTTGATAATATCAAACTATGGGTCATGTCAATTTATTACATTTTAATAGATTGTATACTTGTTTTGTAAGCTCCACGAAGTATCCTAATTTGAAAAATAATTGTTGTTATTGTAGATTTAATTTATTTATTATATTGTGACCTTACAGTACTCAATGTGTATGCTACCTGCATAATACTTATTTTGCATGATTGTTTCATTTAAGAAAATAATTGTAGAAGTGTTGTGCTTTTTATCATTGAAATTTTCTATGTTGTCATGAGATTTTCCATGAAAAATCAATATATTCACTCTTTTTGTGTATGTCGGCACTTTACTTTTAGGCTAATATTAATAAAAATCAGTCAACTATAAAAGTTCTAAAAGTTTAGTATAATCTTTTGTTTTAGTTTTATAATGTGTAGTGTCAATAAATAAAAACAGTTCAGCAAAAGTTAGACTGACAGGTTAATATCAATATTACAAGTTGTTAAGTAATTGTTCAGCCATAAAACAAAAGACTATATTAGTTGTATAGTTTTATTACTGAAAATTTCATCATCTTATTATATAATTTTATTAGTAGTGATCTAATAATTTCGAACTACCTACACAAAATTGTTTTTTAGTCTTTTGAATACAATTAATTTGGCTCTTCTTTTTATTGTGATGTTTCTGAAAAAATTATTTTAGCTATAACTGAGATATTTATCTGAATTGATTGACAATATAAATAGCAATTGAATACTCTACTGGTAGTATAAAAGTTTAGAAGTTTGTAACAAACTTATTTCGAAGTGCAAGTAACAAATTTAATCTACTGCTATTTTAAAATTTCTAAATTAAAATACGTAAGAAATGTTGTGCATGCTATTGAATGTGTTATTAACCTCTGCTTTTATTTTAGTTTTTTGATCTTGCTTTCTCATTTCAGTGACAACAAGATAGGTTTCTGGAGACGACGGAGTAGGTATGATATATCGCCGGATGTCTGAAGCTCAATAAACTACTTGCCATACATTGATGAATCCGAAGAAACAATCTCTGGGGAAATACCAAGAAGATTTAAACATGCCTCGTATATTAAAACTCACCATTTTACATTGTATGTTAAAGTCTTATCAGTATTTTTCTTATTGATTTGTTTAATATATTTCTTAAACAGAAATAGGAAATAAGGGTATACCCCTTAATCATCAAGTGACCTTTGTGCCTTAATTAATTCAAATATTTTATTGCTATCACCCCTGTGAACCCACATTTATTTGGAAATATTGGTTATATTTTTGTCATTAAATACATGTATCAAATCTGAGCATCAGTAAACATGAAATGCAATGCAATTTTATCAGAAAATATTAATAATATGGGAGGCATTAAAAGAACACTGATATAGTTCCTCAATTTGTATAGCAAGTTTTGCCATAAACTGGTGGTGTGTGATATTGTGCAATTTCCACAGAATTACAAAGACATTTTACTTGTATATTAATCTTTCCCTCATACAGAGTATTGAAAGATGGAATATACTGATATACTGAAGTAAACTCACCTGGGAAAATAAATTGCATTGGTATAAATTGATTCCCAAGAAAGTTTTCTTTAGTCTTTTCTCATTTTAATTTCCCCACTTCACAATGAAAAGAAAGATCTTCCTTTAGTTTATAAATGCTGCATAATTTGCAATAGGAATCATAAGACTGACAATGTTGTACTGATGCAGTGCTTGGCTAATGTTCACATTAACTCAACATTCCTTGTTTCTATTGTACATATGTAAATTCATATAGTTTTATATTTGAAGGTGAATAGTTCGGAAAAAAAGTGTTAATTTATATTTACAGACTTTATTTAAGATCAGCAATGCAACTAGTACAATATGTAATTCACAACTAGACTGTGTAAAGTTGAGGTAAATTTTAACTCTGTATGATACTCATTAAAATATTTATTTATAAAAATGTATATATTTCTTTCGGTGACTAATGAAAAGTCCACTAATACAATGTGATATTATATTTTAGTTATTACAATGCAGATATATTGGTTTGTCTCTATTAATAAGACATTTTTGAGAGTAAAATGTGTACAAATAAAGATATGTTTTCAATTCAAGTTTCATATTTTGCTTTCCCTATTTAAATACAAGTTCCATATATTAAATTGCCAGCTTGCTATACAACAGCAATTAAATTGGTCATAGTTTATACCAGTTTGTTGTGAAATAAAAGAAATGGAAAATATTGTAGTTTGTGCACTTTTAGTGGATTGTAGCAAACATATTCCTGAACTCTGTCTTACTTAATGAAAAAAGATCACGCTTATACTATTGTTTGTGTTACTTGAAATTTTAATTACAAACTGTAATAATAAATTGTAATTATTTCCCTTTTTTCTAAATTAGTTACTTCCTTTACAGCACTATTACAGATTGGAGGTTTTTCCAGGAATAGACTTAAGAAAGGCTTCTTGGGTTTCCACCCGGATTGTCTCCATAGATGATGTTTCAACATAGATAACCAAGGAGGAAATCTGAGAAGCATTTCTTAATTTCCAATTCTAGTTGATATTCCACAACATATTTTTAAACTTTCATTTCAGAACACTCGTTATTGCATTAAAGTGCTTTAAAAACCTTAAAAACTTTCATAGCTGGAATGTGTGTGAAACGAAAGCATTTAAAAATCTCTCCAAAATTAAATTTTTTATAGAAATTAAATATTACTTACTGACCTCCTGTGGTCTAGTGGCATTGCACCACAGAGGTCCTGGATTCAAATCCTGGCATGGAAGTGGATGTTCGTATTGTCTTAGAAACCATTCTATGATACGCCTATATGAATATGAGTTCCCCTAATTGTGCAGTTAGTGCGACTAAACCAAAAAGGAAACTACTTGCAGTATTAAAGTATTCCATATTTATTTTAATATTGTGCACCTGAGGTGTTTCCAAGAAAAGGTACGAAATGCCATCTTTAGTTGTTTCTGACTTTAAAACTATTCTATAGCTTTTATACAACTATGGGCTGGATGCATCTGGAGTGAAAACAATGAGCCAATTGTGGGAGATGAATTGTTAAATTTTGTACAGGTTCCTATATTTTTTCAAGATAATTAAAGGTGTAATAAAATAGCTATTTTTGAAACAGATATATATTGATTTTAAATTAAATCTATATCTTACAAGTTTTACTTATTTTTAACATGGTTACTATATATCACATTTAATATAATCTTGTATAAATATGTGTAATTGTTTACAGGATTAGGAACTAATGATTAATACTGTTCTAGAATAACACACATTACATATCATACATCAACATGTGTGATTTCAATCACATTGAACTGTAAAGATTTATAACAGCTAATAAACATGAATAAATGCATTTTTAAACTTACATAAATTAATTCTTTGATGTTTTAAAATTTGTTTGTAAACGTACTGAATAAAAATATTACAAGAATCATTTCTGTGAACATGAATGCTAATAATTTACAAATGTCCAACTTGGATTTTTACAGTTCTTTTATGTATTATACAAATATATAAGGCAGCTGAGTAACAAAGGCACACTTCCATATGTCCATTTAATTATTTTTAAAAATATTTGGTTCACGTTTTCATTTAATAATATTTTGGTACAGGCTTAGCTCTTCGTTTATTGGGACTGTCGTCGACATTACCAACAGATGAACAAGAATGAGAAACGGGAGGTTTTATTTCTCCCGTGACGACACCTTTTCTCTTTCGTAGTGATTCGGTTGGGGCATGCTCAGTTGGACGTAGCAGTTGCCTAAAGTTGTAAGGTCCATTTATTTCATTATCGTTAATTTCTGGAGAGTCTTCGGTGGGAGACTCAAACGACTGAGAAGACTGGCGCAGTAATCTCCGAAGGTCTGAGGCGGGGTTGAAATTGTTACCATTGTTGTTATTGTGAAGGTATGTAGGTTTATTGTTCCAGGATGGTTTCTCACTATTCTTCAAATTACTGCAAACAGATACCAGTCTATGAATTTTAGTTTCCCATGTGTTAAAAATAGTGATGTGGCAAATTGTTTTACTGTTAGAGTGCACTTTGCAAAGCATCGTGAATGGAATGAGTTAGTTAGGATTGTTCACTAATAGCCTTCAAGTTGATTACTTTGGGAACCATGAAAGAAAATAGAAGTTTTGAATAAGAGGTAGTTAGTTCGTCTTCAGGGTAAAAACAGGCACCATTTTATTAACCATGACAGCATGCAATGAAGAAAATAGTGGTTACCAGGAGGGTTTGTCTCTACTCTTCAAATTACTGTAAACAGAAATCCAGTATAAGTCTTGATTATATAAAATAATCAATAAATATAAAAATTAAACAGAAAGCAAGCAGTTTATATACAAAGTTGGATATTGCAATATACATTGTTAAATCAAAGTCTAATTTGTGCAATGTTTATGTTAAACATTAGATAATTAAAATTTGAGAAACAATTGCTACTAAATTAATTGGTAAAAGTAAAATCAGGGATTAAAACAATTATCATACATGCACATTAGTTTACTAATGTGGATAAACAGAAATCCAGTACAAGTCTTGATTATATAAAATAATCAATAAATATAAAAATTAAATAGAAAGCAAGCAGTTTATATACAAAGTTGGATATTGCAATATACATTGTTATATCAAAGTCTAATTTGTGCAATGTTTATGTTAAATATTAGATAATTAAAATTTGAGAAACAATTGCTACTAAATTAATTGGTAAAAGTAAAATCAGGGATTAAAAAAATTATCATACATGCACATTAGTTTACTATCAGGGAAAGAACTACAAAGAAAAACAATGGTTTTAATCTTGCAGCATTATTATAGGGTTGGACAAAATAATATTAACACCTGCATTTACACAACATTTATTGATTAATAAGGAGTTAGACCACAATTTGCTTTCAGAACGGCTGCAATTCATTACACAATAGATTCGTTGAGTGTCTGAATAGTTTCCAACTGAATGTCCTTCCACTTTTGTAACAAAACATTCGCCAATTGCTGCAACAATGAAGGAGGTGGAAATCTGCTCCTCACTCTGCTCTAATATGCCCCATAACATGTCAATTGTGCTGGCCAGGGAAGACGTTTGATGACATTTTGATGCTCTACAAACCAGTCCAGAACTTTTTTGGCTGTGTGTATGGGTGCATTATTAGCTTGGAATATGGCAGTGTCTAGCAGCAAAATGCTAGTCATGGTAGAACTCCATTGTTAAGGATGTTGTCGCAGTAATCCAGACAGTAAGAGTAATGATCGAGTCAGCTGAATACCACGATATAGCCGCCCCAATCATAAAGGAACCTCCCCTGTGCTTGACTATAGGAAGCTGGCAGGCAGGATCACAGGCTTCTTTTGGTGTTCTACATACATAAACCAGACTGTTTATAGTAAACGATGATTCATCAGACCATGCCACATTCTTTTTTATGATCGCGGAACCACTTCTTTCGCTTCCGTTATGAAGGGTTTCAAAATTGCAGCCCTTCTATGAATGTTACATTTGTGAAGCTCCTGCCACACTGTTTTTGTCAAAACAGTATTGCTAAAGTGAGTGTCTAGTTCTGCAGTCACTTTTGCCACGGAAGTTTTATGTTTTCTGGTCACAATCCCTTTTAATGTTCAGCTGTCTCTGTCAGTTAACTTTGGCTTTCATCCACTATTCCTCTTCGCTGTTTTTTTACAATGTTTATTATATGCTGTCATCACTGTGGATACTGTTGCTCGTAAAACGATAAACAGTTCAGCCGTTTTTGTCACAGATGCTCCTGCTAACCACGTACCAGCGATTTGTCTTCTTTCGAAGTATGATAGATCACGCTTTTCACAGATCACTGGTGTTAACCATAGCAGAATAAAGCATATAATATACTGCAAGATAACCTCAAAACGTGGCACGTCAACTGGGCCGTGCAGCTGTGTCACATAAATTGCACGTACACAGTGGTGCCAACCTGCAACAAGTCATACCCTATTGCACAGTGTTCATATGATTTTGTCAACCCCTGTATGTACATTTTCTATTTTTTTATTAGTAATAGAGAAAGCTTATATTTAATGCAATACATTCAAAGCATGTTGATGAAACATTGAGTCACAGTTTCCGGATTGTTTTTAATGACAAACTGTGTGCTTAACTTACCCATTTCTAAAAGCCTGAATGCCCTGGCTCATGTGTTTGTTTTTATTTTTAATTTTATCTGAGGGAGTTTCCAATTTATTGTGTTGAAAAGCATTATGCCACCCACTTTTTAGGTGACGTTCTCTAAGAACATTTTCATGAAGTCTTGAAGCCATCAATTCACGTCTTTCTGCATCCAAATCCAAAGTCTCCATCCTTGCCCTGTACATAATTTCATATTTCAGTGAAGTTAAAATATTACAAATAAAATATTTAAGTTGATTATCAGATCTTGGCATAAAATAACTTATTAGCATTGTAGTTATTATAACTATACAATAATAATAAAAAATATATTAAAATTTTACATCCATCTGGGGTACAGTTTATTAATTTTAACCCTAATTACATATATTGGTAATAAATTCATTTAAATACATTTATCATTTTGTTAATAGAATCAATGTAACTGATTTTAGAAAATTTTAGGCAAGATATAAAGAGAATTATTTTAGGAAGATATTAATTTTTGATTAGAGGTGAATGTGGAAATAATGTTTTATAACTAAAGCTGTGACATGACTGACTGCACAATGGCAGGTTGATTTAAAGATAAAGAAGACCAATATCTGCACCAGAAGTAAAACTCCTGGTCATCAGTTTACAACTCAGGGTCCAGACTCTTGAACATGTTCAGTATGAGCTTACTTGGATGAGCATAATCAGGAGAGCAGCTAATTCAGAAATAGAATTGGTTTTTATAAAATTGTTAAGATATTTGGAATGAACAAATATTTAGCCTTGTTGTCAATATAATTTCTGCTGCTTTGGCATGCGATCAAATAATAACACGAACATGTTAAAATATTTCATATTTCTAAACAAATGTACAGCAAATTAAATCTTATAATGACTTCATTTTTGTATAAAAAGGTCAAAATATATATAACTTTCATAAATAATCTTTGTTAATAGTCAAATAATGTATACTTGCCCAGTGTAATGACTTAATAAAAGATTCTCGTTTTGCAAATAGCATTGTTTAATCATATAGACGTAAAGTCAGAGCAAACACAAAAAGCTATAGAGTTTTGTTAACTGGGACTACTTAATCAAATAAGCAATCCACAGTTATTACTATTTTCTAGGTAATTTTCTAACTTCTATAAAAGACACATGCATAATTTGTGCATATATTCCCTACAAAACCATTATAGTCGATATATTATGCATGCTTAAAGCCTGATTTCTCAAAACAATCCTTGGTTTGACTTAGTCAGCCTTATATTATAAAAGGAGAATACTACTAAAATAGCAGATTTCAGTTAATAATAAACAGGTGTGAGTAAGCATTTGCACCAAAAGAATTACTCAAAACAAACCTTAGTGGACGAAGTTTGTTTTCCACCTCAATGATGGGCAAATCCCAAGACGCATCGTCATCTCCGAAATCTGGAGATGGACTGACCAGCATGAGAGAGTAAGATCCATAAAGAGATTCCAAGAAATTGAGTAATACAAACATGCAAGAAACATGCAAAGTGCAATAACTCAAACTAACTTGATATTCAATAACCAAATGAACAAGATAAAATCACTATGAATAAAAAGCTTCCACTAAACAGACATAAAATATATTAATTACCACTACCCATAGATTAACTTTGCTGGGTATAAATTTATTTAAAATGTAATTTAAAGAATATTTTTAAAAAATTATAGATAGTTGATATATTTTTATTGTTTTAACTTAAGTAATGCACCATCATTGTAATATGGAAATTTGTTTAAATTATAGTACACATAGTTAAAATTACCTGCTCATTTCTTCCTGAAGAGCTTCATAGTATGAACTGGTTTCAAGTGGCATTGCATGTTTTGCATCTGGTCGCTGTTAGATAGAAACATTTTCAATTTTAGTGGCAATTATTTATTCATCAATATTGTTTTAATGAAAAACTAAATGTAACATCAAATTTTCATTTCAGAGGTTTTCATTTTTATGTCCACTTCTTTCTTACTTAAATTAAGTCTGCTAATTATGTTATGAGATTACATATTTTGTCCAATATATCAAAAGTTGCCTTCTAATGTTACATTGAAAAAATACTTTTAAAAAATACAAACCTGGTTTTTAGATTTGTTCATCATGCCTGGTATGAGCTGGAATCCTTTAGGTCTTACATAACCCTCTGGAGGTTTTTGTAACTCTGAGAGTCTGACTCCTGGTTTATTTCGCCTGAGATATTTGTGAGCTTCTTGATTAAGCATATGAACCTGAAAAAAGTATTACAGCAAATGAATGTGTACCAATCTTAAGTAATACATTTATTATAATGATGTATTCAATTGCTGATAAGTGATAACACTCATGGGTACATAAAGAAGAGTTATACATGCTGTAATTAGCATTATTATTGAAAGACTCAAACATAAGCATAAGTTCCTCCAGATAAAATTTAATTGATTGACTTATTAGTTTTACTTATTCCTTAAAATATTTAATTATCATTATTATTTTAATAAAATTAAATTAAAATATCAAATGCATTTGGAATCACCATTTTCTTTTGAGTGTTTGACATCTGCCATTTAATAACACAGCAAACTATTGTTTGTTGCATTAGCTATCATCTAGGTATAATAAGGATTTATAACTAAAATTGCTGTGATAAAACTAGGTTATTTAATATATTTTTTTTTTGTAAAGATGGGAACTAATACAAATAAAACCGGTACAATGTAATGTAAAATGTAAGTTCATAAATGGTTGCTAGAAAGTTAGTATTCAATTGCAAGACAAAAATCTGGACGATAATTGCTACTATTGTTTCAAATCGTTTAAACAATATGTGATGACCAAAAAACATAATTGTAAACAGACAACAGTTAGGTACAAATTTAAACTATAATAAACATTATTATTTTAAAATAACATAAGTTCTTATTCTTTGTTTTTTTTGTTGTTGAGAATATCATACTTTTGTCAACAATCTTACATTTTGTGAAAATGTTATCAAATCTGCTTGTCGATCAGAAATTCTGGATTGTTGCTGAGATCTGCTGGGTTTTTTCTTATTTTGTTGAACTTCAGGATTCTCCCCTTCCTTCCAACTTCGGAAATACCTTTGAATTATTAGGGCAGCATCTTCAGTTTTAAGTCCTTCTTTCTGTAAAGTATATTCATAGTTTAGAGTCTATTACGAAACTAAATGATCCATAGTACAAATGAATTATACCTCAAGTGCATATTGAGCAGAATCTGCTGACTGGTGTGTTTCTAGGACCCTCCTCACCCTGGCCTCCAGTTCAGGCCCCCACCTTCGCCTCACAGTATATCCACGGAAATCTGCACACACAAAACCTTTATTGCTCAAAGATGATAAAAAACTAATATATGTCAATAATGAAATATACCAAGCAAAATAAATTAGAAATTTTAGCACCAGTGAAACTCAAATGTATTCACAAATCTTTTATTTCAGGAAAAAAAATACACAGATAAAATAAATAAGTATGTAGATATTCCTTCCTTTGAACATATGAAATACAACTAGATGTAAACTATTTAAGTATTCAATGTTAAAAATGTAATTTAGAACGCAAAGTTTTTAAAAATCTTATAGCACATTAAAAAAGTTTTGTTATAAATTTTATTTCAGTAAATGTCATACTGCATAAAAAAAGTAACTTTTGTTACTTTAATGAGTAAAAATCTATTTGTAATTAATGAAAACTAGGCATTTTTTAAAGACAAGTATTCAACTTACGGCTTTGAATTACTACAGCAGCCGATTCTTCATCTAGATTCTTCTTAGGACTTTTGTTTTCTTTTTCAGCATGTAGATCTTGAGAAGATATCCTTCGCAATATCTTAGCTTTTAACCATCCTCCTGCTGATGCTGTTTTCAGAAAAAAAAAGTGCTGTCAATTATTATGAAATTCAGTGTTATTTATTATTTTAACAAGTACTCATTCAGGCTACTTGGCAAAACTTTCATTTATTAATGTAAACTAGAATTGTACATTTTAACATTCATTACCTTTCCTTCCTTTAGCTGCAGCTTCCTCTATCCTTTTTTGTTCTTCCAGTCTTTTCTCTTCCAATAATCTTCTTCTGGCCAGCCAGCCGCGAACAAATCTCTGAAGTGTAACAACACTTACAGCTAACTGCCACTTCTCCTTTTGGTATCGGACTCTTGCCAGCCATCGACGCACACATGCTTGTACCAGCACTATTTTTCGAACCTGTAATTTTATGAGAAGAAGAAGAATGTTCAATTCTTCTGTAATGATATAAAAACAAAGAAAATGGAACATGATTATTTCTGTGTGTATAAACCAAAGACTTTCAAAAATAGTGTACAACTTTCACAAACTAAAAAAAATTATGATAATCAAATAATTCAGAACTTTTTCAGAGGAAGACTTCTGTGAATAAAAATTATGAAACTAAACACTTTTAATAAATTAATGCTTTTATAACATGATAACTCAATAACAAATGCAATTTGGCATTGAATAGTTATATTTTGACACATTATGTTTTTATTATACCAATGAAATGTGTGGTGCTATTACTTTGTAGACACAAATAACATTTTTATTGTTTTATTAAATATTTAATAGTGACAGTTACCTGATCCTCATATAATTTTGATAGATATTCAACATGATAGTATTTGAGAAAAACTTTTGTTTTCCCTAAGGCCCAGCCATCCATTTTCAGTCGAACTAGTAGAAGACGGCAATTTTCTCTAGATGCAACAACTCTTTCATCAAAACCAAAGGCTAAGAAACAATATCTGAAAGAAGTAAAACATTTTGTAGTTATATGCTTTTATAGTTGAAGAAAGCGCAGTAGGTCTAACCAAATGTCATTAGTTTAAAGATGATTAACAACAAAAATTCAAGAAATCAAAGTGGATGATTTGACAATACAATACTAAGAAGAGCATTATTGGATGTGTTAATAAAGGAAATACAAGCACTCAAACAATACATTAACATCTGATTAATACTTCCAACAATATTACTATTGTATTTTCTACAAATCTGAAAACAATACATCTTAATTATACAATATCTGTGAAATAATAATGGTGAATTCCCTATGTTTTATCAGCCACACCAATTACTTAACCAAAACTATTGATTAATTTTGATTCCAAATTTATTCAATTTTCCAGGAGCTTTCGGCACTGCCATAGTCAACTACAAATTTAAATACATTTTTGTAGATGACTATGGCAATGCCAAAAGCTCCTGGAAAATTGAATAAATTTGGAATCAAAATTAATCTATAGTTTTGGTTAGTTAATTGAGTGACTGATAAAGCATAGGAAAATTACCAATATCACATAAAGTAAAATACATCTTTTAACAAATTAAAAAATTCCTTGAAGAAATAATCTGTGATATTCAATTTCATTGAGTAATATAATACATAGGTTCTCACACAAATCTAAATGTATATCATTAATGTAGATTATATATCTAAATCTTTACCTTTTCAAAAAGTCGGAGAACAGAAGCCTGTGAGAAAATCCATGTTGCCTAATGCGTATAGTTTCTAACACTCCAGTGTACCTCAACTGTTTAATCACTTTGCCTGCATCAAAGAGGCGAGGTACCCTGGCATCATTTGGTTTTATGCATCGTACAAACTGCGGAGACCCACTGACCATTTTTTGCAGTAAGTCCATCAATGAGTATCTGAAGTATGTTGCTACAGTCTGCTGTGCTCTTGATTGAGAAGCTAAGCCTCTGCTGCAGTACCGTTCCTATTGTAATTGAATTAAACAGCATTTAACATAATTTTGAATTTCAAGTCACTTTAAATATCAGTTCACTTTAAATATTGATAGCAAATTTATTTAATAGCATATTTCACTATACCTTAGAGCCTGCGATTGGTGTTTCACGAGGAGATTCTTGGCTTATAGAGTAAAGGTTTCCAGTCTTAGTAATCGGACATTGGAATAGGAAGCGTACCATATCTCTGTGTGATTGTCGTAAGAGTTGAATAACTTCAGGAGGTAAGAAGTTACGATTTTTGTCTAGGAATCCATCTGCATGATACACAACTCTGCCAGCGTAATGGTGAATTGCAAAGCATAAAGCATTTGACTTTGGACGAACATAATGCTTGCTTTTAATGTTGCCATGAAATTTATCTGTAGCAAAATTATTTTTTTACTTTTAATTTTTTAAGAATATATTTCAAAATAACTATTGCAATTATGAATAAAAATTTAAATAGCTAAGAAAATAGCTTTCATGTACATATTGACATATTTCTGGTGTGATTATATCTCTTTATACAGATATGTATACAGTTATTTAGGTTTACTTGTCAAATTCTAAGTAGATAACAAGTTAGCACATTTAATTAGTTCCTTAGGCTTTACATTATGACTGTTATGCAATATCAAAAAGTATTTATATCTTGAATATACTCACCAATGAGGGACCTGTCAGTAGACCTGGGAAATCTACTTTCTTCATCAAGTAAAGCTAACAGGCCCATAGGACGTGACAGCAACATGTCAAGCACTGGTCGGTTATCAGAAAATTCTACTAAATCTACTGGTATTCCCTCTGCCATGTATTCCTGAAATTTAAGGAAACATGGTTTCTTTATTGCCAGGTGGACAACTTTAAAGTATTCAAAAGCTTAGAATAGTGTCCAAACCTGTTGCTCCCACGTGAATATGTGTTGGTTAAAATAGTACTGTATTTGTTCATTTGCTATGTTAATACAAAGTTGTTCAAATGAGTTCTGAGGAAAATTTTCAAATCCAAAAATATCTAACAATCCAATAGCTAAAGGCTCTCCCCTAAAAAAGGCAGTTTTACAAAATATATGTTAGTACTTTCGGAATTAATACAATTCAAAGCTGTAACTAAATAATTCAAAGAAAATATTATTAAAAAATACAAAAAGATCAAAAAATTGGCAAGATTTTAAATATAATATTAATTACAGTAGTACATAAAAATTGTTTTCATTCAAAGTTCAACTGTAATGCATATGTAACTGAATTAATGGATTAAGATAGGTCGATTGTTAAATGGTCAGAAGTAAGTAAAGCACTTACAAATTGGCTCTATTAAATGTCAGTAAACAGTTTATTTGATTAACCATCCAATCAAACAGCCTTCCATACAAGCCCTTAGCCATAGCATCTCTTGCTGCAAATGCTTCTTTCACAGTGTTATTGCGAGTAATTGTTTCACCACGAGTTACTACACTGTTTGATGTGAGAGATTCAAGCAAATCTCCTGGCTCCAGTCCCAGAAGACGAGACACTGAAACATTTGAAGCATTTTAGTTTCAAATAAGATAGTTCAATTAATTTCACAGTATATTATAAATAAAATTAAATGAATAGCCATAAGAGTCAGAAATAGAATCGATTTCATTTAAATTAAGATATTTCACACACATTTTTGTACCTGAATGTTGTAGTAGTAACATGAAATTCCTATAAGATTTTAATTGATGAACTGAAGAGGCCCCAAAAGTTGGAGAAGAATGATCTTAATTTGAATTTAAATTATTCTATTTCTAACTTTAGGCTATTCATTGTATTTCATTTTATTTTCAAGTAAGAATAAAGTAGATAAAGATAAAGACAATTATTTCCAGAACAAATTTAACTGTGGAAATGGAGTGTTTCAGAATTTAGGTTATGGTTCTCAGGTAATTAAACAGTTTGGTTTGTGTCAGACACTGTGCAAATTTAGAATTGGAATTCTAGTTTTAAATTTTAATACACATTGTGACCAATTATCATAACAGGCACTGTAATAGTTATTTAAACTGTAATTGTAATGTTGGATAGAGTAAAATTTAGGAAGAACAATTTTACCTCTATGTAGAGGAGCGAGGTCAATTACTCTGCTTTTGTTGTCTGTATTATCTTGGCTGACTACTTCACCAAATTCTATATCTCCAAGGTGCAGAACTGCTGCAATTATTCTGTATATGGTGTCAACTTCTTCATCACGGAACCCAAGCAACCGGAAACCTTCTTTTACTTGTTGAAATTTAGCAACATTTATCTGCATGTTTAAAAGCACCATTGAAATTAAACTTATTTATAATGGAAAACTTTAAACTTTATAAGCTAAATTCAATTGCATAATTTATTAGTGTAGAAGATAATTAATGTTTGAATATAAATATAATGCATAAATGTTGTTTTGAATAAAAAAAAATCTGGCAACAAAATATGATAAGGAGTCATTTTTAACATAATTTTGTAATACTGCCAAGCAGTTTCTTAATTTTCCAGTTGAATATCTACTTACACGTTTTGTTTCTTTATCTTGAACATCTCCTCCGAGATACTTGTGATGCAGTCTTAAGACTGGGTCAAGATGAAATTCAGACAATCGTGATTCATATTCCAAACCATCATAAAGATAGTAGAATATGTGAAAGTTTCGTTCTCCCCTAGAAGTAAATGTAGATTTATAATAAATATATATCTATAATATATAACTACACATCTAATTGTATGTAATGATCAGGACTCACTGTGCTAGTTGACAAACACGTGACTGTTCCAGTAAGTAGACAGCAACTCTAGCACCTGTTACTTTACCCGATTTCGTCATTGTTAAGTCTAAGTATTTGCCAAACCTTGAAGAATTTGCATTTATTCCAGTCATGGCATTTCCAAATGCTTCCATAATAGGGTTAACTTGTAGAATTCTTTCTTCTAGATTACGATTGGGGGCCTTAAAATAATAAATTTAATTGGATGATAATATAGAAATACATCATTCCCTGTTTGTTATCTCAGTATTGCTATCAGCTTTCCAAATGACTATTGCTGAGCCATGATTTGCTTTAAAAAATTATACTTCAAGCTCAATTTAATATGTGTTACAGAAATAGTACATTTATAAGGAAAGATCATTATTATTTTTATTTTACATTAATTGTACTCCATAAATATGCAATAATTTTTTTTTGAGTCAAACAATTGTTCTTGATTTGAATGTAGTTCTTTATATTAGGTCAAGCTATACAGTAAATAATATTTTAGTTCGAATTTTAAGCTACATTTGTATATTATTACTTTGCAATTAAATTACTATTTAAAATATGTACTTTGATATTTGCCCTGTAGAAAGTAAATTTCTTAGGTTAGATAAAGTTAAACACCTTTATGATATCCTTATGAAAATTTCAATGTCTGCCTACCTTGCCAAGATAAACCAACTGCTTCAGTAATAAATTTGCACTCTCTGTTTTACCAGCTCCACTTTCTCCACTAATTACAATGGCTTGATTTTGTCTTTGATGCATAAGAGCTTGATAAGCAGCATCTGCTACAGCAAATATGTGTGGTGGATTATCAGACCTTGCCTGCCCCCTGTACCTTCTCTGATCCTAAACCAGAAAAAATATATATATTTCATGATGTACTCAATACTTTGACTGTTATGAAACTATTGTATTAATGCTCACCCGATCCCCATAAAGTCCTAGTTCATTAAAAGGATTGACAGCAACTAGAATATCTCCAATGTAAGTATATATTTGGTTTTGTTCAAATCGCTTATGTAATTGCTCCACGATTCCATCCTAGAACATTTAATAATTATTACAAAAATAAATTAAATGGTTTCTATATTGTATTTTTTTGCTACAATTTGGCATTTGTTTGGGGTATATATAATGCATAACCAGTAAATGTATAAGTAGAATATATTTTATTAATAACAAAATTGATTTGATTATGGATATTTACAGAACTGTCAAACTTTGTTGGATTCTGCCACTACTTCATTCCCTAATTTTATATTGAAGTGGAGGAAAACTTTTTTTTATAAATACAACTGAATTTATTTTATTGGATTTACTCTGATTTCATTTATAATTAATCATTAGCAAATTCTGTATAAGTTAAGCATGCATGCTTACAATTTCTCTATTCACCATACAATCATAATAAAGCACTTTCATGTGAGATTATATAACCAGTGTGGAATATTTGTGAAAGCTATAAACATAAATGGATCAATTATACTTCCTTTAAGACACCTAAATATTTATTTATGCAATAGCCATAACATAAATGAAGATAAGTTTTCTTATTATCAATGACAAAAGGAATAAACAAAAGATAGATAAATATAGAAAGATGATTTAGTCAAGTGTTTCTAACTGATGAATTGAAGGACTGATGTAATGCTCAGAGCTATTGAATCATTATAAATATACTGACTAAAAGTTTACCTCCAAGGTTGTGCTGTCTATAGAATTATATTTTTAACAAATGTCCTCTAACTTTACCTCTGTTAGCATATCAAGAGCAGCAAGGTCATCAACATACATCTTCTGTGGTTTTGCTTTACGATCAGACTTCAGTTTACCATGTTTGGTAGTAACTTCAGGCTGCCTCCGTGCCCTTCCCTCAGCTCGTTGCCTTTTTATCTCAACATTAAGTTCTTGACGGGCCTTTGAATGCAGAAAAAAAATTAAATTTTATATTTACACATTTTTTCACTGTGTATTAAATATGAAATTATACAGTTAATGATGATATAATGGAAGAAAGCTAAGTTGTGCTAAGAAATTACATCTTGAAAATTGTTTATTTAATACAAATAAAATTTTATATACTCACTTTTTCAGCAACAATTGCACCAGTTTTCATAAGAGGGTGCTCAAGCAACTCTCTAGCAAATGGCCGCTGCTCAAGATCCTTCACTAAACACTCACTGACAAAGTCTTGCAACTGTTGGCTATATTCTTCAGGCCGAGATAATGTAGGGGGAGGAATACGAGGAATTTGGAAAAGTGCTCGCATTGGGTGCAGTTCAGATAGAGGAGGGTCACCTTCTGCTAGTTCAATTGCAGTTATTCCAACAGACCAAATATCACATCTTGCATCATATGAAGAATCCAACTGTTGTTCACATGCAATTACCTGTAAATGTAATAATTATAAAAGAGTGACAAAAATTTCAAAATATAACCATGAGATTTGTTTCATGTATCTTACATAATATTCTACAAACACAAAGTATATAAATTCATAGTCTTTCCATACCTCAGGGGCCATCCAGTAAGGTGTTCCTACAGAAGTGTTCCGTCGGCCTAGTGTGGCTCCTAAGTGGGAAGACACACCAAAGTCTATCAGCTTCACATTTGCTTCTTCAGTTAGCAATATGTTATGTCCTTTCACATCTCTATGCATGCAGTGATTACTATGGAGGTATATTAATGCCTATAAAATGAAATTACATGAAAATATTATAGTGATATTAGGTATTATATACAAATAAAGATGTCACTTACTTCAACAGTTTCTCTGATTATATATGCAATTTGTTCTTCTGTGAGCTTTTGATTTTTGCGTTTTAATCCTTGAACCAAGTCTGTGACAGAACCACCAGTGCACAGCTGTAAAAAATATGACACAAATTAAATTTTTGTGATATATATTAAAAATATTTCCAGGAACACATAATAATTTAAAATATTCTGTAAAACTTTAAATGATAATAAGATATTCATATTTTACTAATGATTTAAAAAAATTATAAGTTAATTTTTACATTAAGTGCTTTAATCTCTACTTAAGTTTATATAATAAAGCTTTTCTACAACATACATTTGCATATATACCCATCTATAATTTTTAAGGCCACTTGAACTTTGCACAATTCTAAGAAAATTCAAGAGAATTTGACTCCATTTTAAGAAATGATGGTTAGACCACTTTTGTGCTAACTTCCCAGTTTTGTGGCCTCAATTTAATCAATCAAGATTTCTATAAATAGAAACATCATAAATCCAGATGAATTTCTGGATGTAACACATTTTCATGATATAAGTCTGAATTTTTAAGTGACATCATCCAAATATTTTAAATAAAATGGTGCATTTATGTTTTTGTCAGTATCTGAATATAGATTTGAGGTGATATTTATGGCAGTTTTCAGTCTTTAAGAAAGTACATGAAAAATAATTAATGTAGGATAAGACAGCCTGTAAGGTTAAATTGAATAAATTAATGAAGAAAACCTGTAAGTTATTAACCCAAATGCTGCCTGCACGATGGCTAAGATTTGTATTGGACACTAACCGTTATGTACTTTAGTCAGCATTGAAGTCATTATGTCATACAATGCATGTTCCTCTATTTCTAGTCAAAAGAGAGTTTTCTGATTTACCTGACATACCTCAAACTTTTGTACAGTTTAAGGATAAATAAAACACACTTCAGGAACAGAAATGAATCAATTATTTCATAGTAATTATATTCATACATAAACTTATACAGTTAAAAACAGTGCTTTAAAATTCAGAACAGTCCCCAGTAGAATGCTTTTTATATTTAATTTTCACTTATCCCATTTGATTCCACTTTATCCTCATGACACCATACTGATATTAATTTAAAAAAAGGTCACTTACTATTATACAATGGCACTTTGGCAGTCAACTGAATCAATCTGGAAAATGGCTGCTGAGTCAACATGCTAGTTAGAATTTTTTTGTCATCCTGTAAACTCTATTTTTTTGGATCACTCTTTCATTTATCTTAAAGTGGACTTCAGCAGGCCACACATTCCTCAGAAACTCTCAGATTTTACCTACCACTGAACTTGAGATGCATATGCAAATGCATTAATAAAGGTCTGAAATTTAAGGTTTAACCACTTTGATCATTGCTCTAAAGCAGGGTTTCCCAAACTTTTCTTCAATGGAACACTTGGTAAAATTGGATATTCTAATGGAACACTTTGCTTATTTTATAGGATGTGTGATTCCTAGTAGTAAAAAGTAAAACAAGATTTAATTTAGTAATTATTTTTAAATATAGACCTGTAATATAATATAAATAAAGTACTTAGTGACTTTGATGATTTTGGGTCCTTGAGTTGCATATCTTATTAATATCAGGCACAATATTTGTAAATTGAATTCTAATATCTGGTGTAGCATCAGGCAAGTTTCTGCACATTGACTTCATTGCAGCATAATAAGAAAATACAGCTTCACATAAATAGGTTGTAAAAATGGAAGTAAAACAATAATAATATGTTTTGAAATATTGGGGTACTCTTTTGAACTAGCCCAGTAATCACATAAGACTGATCATTGTGTATTTCTTTCACTGATTAAATCAATTAGATTTCCATAGTCACTTGCACCTAAACGTACAGGTTTACTGTCACAGAAAAAAGATTCTGAACACAGGAATCATCCTTACTAGTTTTCGGAAAATATTGAAAAAGAGTTAATTTCAAGTTATATAGATGTTCTAGTAACATTTTGGAAAATTTTTCATCTACTTTTAAATTTAATTCAGTCAAACATTCATGTTTGTCAGGAAATCAATTAAGATTGTTAGATTCAACTCATGAAATCCAATATTGTATTTTTTTTATCAAAACTACCAATTTTACCTCTTGTATTAAAAATTATAATAGTTTCTCCTTATCATTGCATTTTGTAAAAAATATATGCCAGATATGCAAGTTTAATCAACCATAAAGGATTTTTTCAAGAAGACCAACAACGCATTTCGAAGTTCAAAAATTCATAATAGTGCTTTTCTCTGGATAGCCATCTCACTTCAGTATGTAATAAAAGTGTTTTGTGTTCACTAGCCATGTTTTTGCACAAAATTTTTAATAATTTGGATTGAAGTGGCCACTAAAATTTTCCTGCGGATCTCCAGTTGACAACCACTGCACTAGATGGTCCTGACAGACTGTAATTATGTGTTATTGAATTAAATTCCACCAACAAAAGTGGATAAGATTGGCTTATTTTTTGGTCAAAGCTGGTCATTGTCAAGTTAAATAAAATATTAACTGTATAATTGTGGGCTATGGCAATCTCTATCTCACTCGTACAGGATTCTGGTTGACTGAACACGAACACACTTGTTCATTGTTTCTCAAATTTCCAGTGGGAAACAAGGAATAAGGTTTCTTTGTTCGCAATGGAATAATTCAATTTTCTCCCATTCGATGCAAACGGAGTTTTCATCACACGAACTGATTAAGTAGTATTATATTCCATAGTATAGAGAGAATCACGCCAAATGTTTGCAGAACACAGTTTAGGTAACCCGGCTCTAAAGATTAGGATAAATTCATTTTCCATTGGTCCGAGAATTTTATCTTTATTTCGACAGTATAAGAATAATTATCGTTTCCAGTATAAAATATTTTAATAATTTTAATATAATAATTGACACTAAATATTTACACCATTATATTCAGATTTCTAGCTAGGGTACAATTACTTTCCAAAAGCAAATTTTCTGAGTATGAGTGGCTGAGTAGAAATGTTTAAGCTTATTCTTGAATGAAGCTGTAGTGTTTCTTAATTCTTTAATATTGCCCATAACTTTGTTAAAAATTATTATTCCTGTATATTCCAGCCCTTTTTGTGGTTCTGACAAAGATATAACTCTTATGAAAATGATTTTTATTTCTAGTTGGTACTAAATTCATCATTATTTCACAGTACAAATGTGATGTAATGAACATTAAATGAAATTAAAAAAATAAGCCAAGTTTATGATTGTTTACTTGCAGGGAGAATATGATAAACAAATAAAAACACCAACACCCTATTATTCTTAATTAATTAATTAATAATTGATAAATAAATAAAACTAGGGCCAAATAAGCCAGCAAATAAATTTAACTAGTATTTAATTAATATAAAAACAGAATTTCATCCAACTTTGTGGACTTCTTCAGGTAACTATACAAAAAGAACTATAATTAATCAATATTAATTTTGAATACGTAAAAATATGTAAAATACAAAATAAACTAATTGACTTGTTTTATAATTACAGTATAGGTGTTGTTTTTAATTTTGTTAAAAATATTAAAAACAAAATTAACTTTATGTGAAGACATATTGTTATCTACAAAATTAATTCTAAGCAGATTAGCAAAGTAGTTCTAAGCAGAATAGGGGAAGAGAAAACAGCTTGGAGGACTTTGACCAAGAGACATGAGGGTTTTGTAAAATTAGCATTCGTAGGAAGTGTGTGGAGTAAGAACAGAAGTGGGAGGTCAAGGCTGGAATACGTTAAGCAGATTAGGTAGGCTGTGGTAGCTATGTAGAAATGAAAAGGCTTGTGCAGGGTAGTTTAGCGTGGAGGGTTGCATCAGATCAGTCTTTGTGCATAGTTGCCCTATGAAGTCCACAAAGTAGTAAGAAACGTGGTTTTTATATTAATTAAATTTATTTGCTGACTTATTTGTCCAAATTTTTATTTAGTTCATGTCAGAAAAATGATGTTTGAATTAATTATTGAACTACATTGTCTGTTAATTTTAATGATAATTTAGTTGATTCTCCTCCGTACGTCTATTAGTTTAAATCTTTTTAAACTTCTCTATTGTTCTGTTAGGTTCACTAAAATGTTGTCGTATGAAAAAGGTAATTTTGATTAATCTGATGCAATTGAATAATTTTATCATAGTTTATTTTTTTTAGTTTCCTTAAATGTGTAGCTATACATTTTTTTTTTGTAGATTCCCCAGATCTTTTCGTCATTTGCGGTTCGTATTGACAAAGAGACTAGAAAAGATTGTCTTCGAGCATTCTTTCAAGGATGTCACATGTCCTTTGTTCCCATACTTTCTCAGCTCTCAGAGTCCTTAATGTTCAGTTTTTTGCGTTCTGCTAGTTTCACAAAACAGCATTATCTTTTTTACGACCATTATTTAAAATCACGTCGTTAAATTCTGGCAGGTAGAATTTCACGTAACATACATTCAACAAATGTAATTTTTCTCACAAAAATATTAATCTGTCAAGTTTAATTACAATTTATCAACAAAAAATTATTTTTATGGAATAAAGGAAGAATTGTAGTTTAAATAATAATTGATTTTGATTCAGTGTTTGGACTGGGCAAAGATATTAAATTTTTAAGCATTGCTTCTATTTAGACTTCACGTGACTTGAACTCTGTAGGCCTAGTTACCGTATGAACAAGTCATTTATTCAAAATGAGAATATTTTTCCCGTCCAAATCAAACATGAATGTCCTTCGGTTGATAAGTGTGAAAACTTGAAATATTGATACTCAATTAAATGTAAATGAAAACTGCCAGAAATATCGCTCTAAATCAATATAATCACATACTGACAAAAAATTAATAAACGCACCGATTTAATTAAAATTTTAGGGCGATGTCGAGTATTTATTTCATGCAAATGCATTACATCCGGAAATTCAACTCAATTTATGATATTTCAATAAATAAATCTTGATAGATTAAATTTGATAATTTGGATTATCGAGACCACAAAACTAATAGGTTGGCGCAAAAGTGGTCTAACCGCCATTTCTTAAGATGGAGTCAAATTCTCTTAGTTTTTCTTATAATAAAGACCGCCATACACTGATTACTTTCCAGCTTATTAAAGAACAATGCATTAATAGTTACTTTTTACAAAAAGAATAAAATTCATAGTTATTCGTCAGTTTTTATTTTAACTTAAAAATGAAACTAAGCTACGTTTCGTCTCTCGTTTGACTTCTTGACGTATAAAAATTTAGCTGTACATGACTTTTTCAGCCGAAAAAAAATTGATACCTGAAGAAGTCTCAAATATAGTATAGTTTAATATTTAAATTGAAATAAAAACTGACAAAGAGGTTAACTCATTTATTGTATACTTAATTGTCTGATTAACTAATTATTTAATAGTTCTTGTTTGTGTACTGGAAATTTTCTATGGATTAAGACCATTGCTGGGGGGCTTCGACTTTTTTTGAAAATCTTACATTACGCAGATGATCGTGGCATATGCTGAAAGTTACTTTAATGACATATTTAAATAAATGATTTGAAAAAAGTTCTTTGCGTTTGTGACTGATTAGAAGCCCGGGGCTGCGAATAAATTAAAATACATTAAATTTTAACAGTATTCATATAATTAATTTTTACCCAAAAAGTAAATGTTACTTTTTTCCTGAACATTTTCTTACGCACCGGAAATTCAATAGCATTCTTTAAGTGGAAAAGAAGAAGTTAATGTAAAAATAAATTAGAATTGAGAATATTTAATTAGCGTTAAACTAATTTAAGTAAATAAGTAATCACCTTGCTGAGGATTCACACGAACATTTTACATCAGCTATGTAATATAATAACATTTCGTGTAAACTAATTCATAGGACAGAGTTATGCATATATAGGACGATAGCGAATTTAGTAGGCCTACCTTTAAAATTAATTCAAGTCTTGGATGAGCTCAATAATGTAGTTGTTGTCGATTTTATCTTTATTTGAAACTGATCTATAGGTCACGCGAGTTTATGCTAATTTAAACGTTTTAATTGTCAATGTACTAATTACTTTCACCGCTTACTTTTCTCTCTTCCTTACTTCAAAAAGACTAAATTTCAGGAACATGTACCGGTTTTACAGCTCATTATTGCATTTACTATAGTCTAGAAAATCGTGAGACCAATTTATTAACAATCCGGGTTTATTTCATTTTGAAAATACAGATTGCAAGATTATACCTTATGAGTCGAGTATATTTTCTTTGGTCGGAAACTTCACAGAAAAACCAATAAAATATTTTTCATGTATCATTTTTATTTTCTACTGCATAGAGTAACTAAATTTTACGTGATGGTTAAAAATTAAAACAACATCGAATATGGCTTTAATTTTTTAATTGTTTTCTTCATCGTTCTATTTGTTTGATATGAAAAACACTTAGTTATTAAAACAGAGTTTTCATTCCCTTGAAAAGTTAATGTTATTTAAACATTGTACAGTTTTTTCGATTTTTTAAGTTAAATCACTCAAAGATTTGTTTATCGGCCTATGGATGTAATACGCAAAGCACCCGATTATTGCATAGTAATTATCACATTAAAAACATCCCGATTATGGAGAATGTTTTACATGAATTTAATACGCTCTACCGCATCGAATTTTTTAGCTTCTAAAATTTTTCCCTTTTTGGGCCAATTATATCATATAATATTGCTTAGTAATTATCCGCAACTCAGTTTTTTCATTATTTAAAACGTTTAGTCTTTTCGATAATTTAACGTGTTCCATTGCATCTTAAATTATTTTCTTCACCGACCTATTTGTTTAATATAAAAATCACTTAGTTAACCGAGTTTTCTTATATTTAAAGCATTTCAAGTTTTCGACAATTTAACACGATCCGTCCCATGGAATATTGATTTAAATTTTAAATCGTTTTATTATCGTTCTACCTATGTCATATAATAATAATAATAATCCCAAAACGAGTTCCCTTACTATTTCAAATATTGCCGCTTTTCGAGAATTTAACAAGTTCCATCCCATTGAATATAGTTTTAATTTTTAAATCGTTTTATTTATGATTAATATTAAAAATACGTAACTATCATAATCCGAGTTTTCTTAAATTAAAAACTTTTTCGCTTAAATAATTTAATTTTCTCTATTCGACAATTCATAAAGTTCCATCCCATCGAATATGGTTTTAATTTTTTAATTGTTTTCTTCATCGTTCTATTTGTTTGATATGAAAAACACTTAGTTATTAAAACAGAGTTTTCATTCCCTTTTCAATAGATAGTTAAATGAATTATAAGCGCCTCTTTGTCAGTTTTTATGTTACTTAAAAGACGAAATATAATACATTAAATGAAAACTGACAAAGAAGCTGTTATAATTCATTTAATTTTCGCTTTTCAACAATTTAGTACGTTTCATTCGATCGAATATTGTTTTAATTCTTAAACCGTTTTGTTAATCGTCGTATCTATGTAATATAAAAAACACTTAATTATTGCCTAATAATTATGCCAAAACGAGATCCCTTACTATTTAAAACATTTTCGCTTTTCTACAATTTAACAAATTATATCCCATTGAATATTGTTTTAATTTTTAAATTGTTTTCTTCATCGTCCTATTTGATTAATATAAACAGCACTTAGTTATCGCAAACCGAGTTTTCTAACATCCAAAACTTTTTCATATTTTAAATAAAATAAAAATGGACAAAGATTCTGTTATAATTCATTTAATTTTCGCTTTTCGACGATTTAGCACGGTCAGTCCCATCGAATATTGTTTTAGTTTTCAAATTGTTTTCTTCATCGTGCTATTTGTTTAATAGTACTTAATTACCACAAATCGAGTTTTTTATATTTGTTTTATATTACAACAGACTCTAGTCACATATTATTTTATTTAAAAGATGAAGTGCAATAAATTAAATAAAAATTGATAAAGAGGCTTTTTGACAATTTAGCACGTTCCATCCCATCGAATATTGTTTTAATTTTTAAACAGTTTTATTTATCATCCTATCTATGACTCGTAAAAACCATTTGATTACTGATTAATTAAAGGCAGCCGAGTTCTCTTATTATTGAAAACATCTCCGCTTTTCTAGAATTATAATACGTTCCATCACGTTGCTGTAATTTGTCCGCGAATTTCAGTGACTATTCATTGCCACCCAGTATTAAAATTGGAATATTGTTGAAATTACGTTATTACAAAAATAAAGGTCATTGCAAATTTTAAGCGACAAAATATTGATATAAATAGTCATATAATTCGCAATCCACTTCAGTAGAAGAGAGTATGTATTGTCTCGTTTCCTGTTACTGACGCTTTGAATGAAAGTAATTGTAGGCAATGGTCTGGCGTCTGGGAGTAACTTACGTGCGGCAGTTCCGCGACTCACGACCCGAAGCGATCCATGATTAAGACGCGACTGAGCGATTCCAGTTTGGCGCGGAGAAAGAGGTTCAAGCCGACCCGGAGAAAGGCCACGTGGGGTCAGCCTCACTCACCTCCATCACGAACCACAGCTGGTCCTCCTCGGGGGTGGAGCCCTTCCTCAGGAACAGCCCGTGGAACGCCGGGATGTTGGGATGCAGGCTCAAGTCCTTCAGGATCAAGTACTCCTCCTCGATCTCCTCGATGTTGTCAGGAACATTCTCCAGGATCTTCACGGCCACCCGCTGACCTGAGCACACAACAGAAGCCACGGTCATTTCATCTGCTGGACTACAGTCAAACAAGACCGCGTCTACATTCATGAAGTCTTCAACAATCAATCATGGTAGCGGAAGAGTCTGTTAGTTTGGAGTACTGGATTGTAATGGCCTCTGGAAACCACAAAGCGGGAAGACTGAAAGCTTCTGGAATGTGGAACAAATCTTGATAACGGAATTCAGACAGCTGATAAAATATTCAAACCCGGAGTCTTCAGAGTGCACAAGAAAACTAGAAACACTTAGTGAATAATATTTCTCAGGTCTAGTATCGGATATTCAATATTTAACGTAATCTGTTATTTAAAAATTGACAAAACAATATAAACAGCCAATTAGTCAGAATTTCTTATATTATTCAACACATTAAGATTTCGTCCACAAATTGTGGACTTCCACAGGTAAATAGAAGAATAATTTTTTCGTATTAAATTTTTTTGTTGTTGTTGTGATAATAAGTCTTAAGAGAAGTCTGATGCAACCCTTCGTGCTAACCTATCCTGCGTAATCTGCCTCGCGTATTCCATCCTTGGCCTCCCTGTTCTCTTCTTACCCCACACACTTCCCTCTAATGGTAATTTTACAAGACCCTCATGTCTCAAAACGTGGCCTATTAATCTATCCCCTCAACGTCCTCCATATTATCCTCTCGTCTCCTATTCTGCTTAGAGTTTCCTGGTTAGTTACCCCATCCACCCATATGATTTTCATCATTCTCCTTAGCACCACATATGCTTTCTGCAGCTCCTATCGTTCACGTTTTGCACCCATATAACGCCACGCTCCATACGAACATTTCTAATGATGATTTCCTAATATTCACACTTACATTAGCCGTAAGTAAATTCCTCCTTTTTTGCTGTCTTCCTTGCCTCTGCAACTTTTGACGCTGACCAATCTGATTTAGGAAGAAGCTCACACATTTTTCGTTTTTAGCCTTTATAACAAACGTTTCAATCAGGAGGCGGGAGTCTGAAGCGTCAGTGTGATTGATTTAGCGAGAATTAATATTCAGTTCCACAAATCCAGTTCCAAGGCTGAAAACCAGTTCCCGGCCGCCGAGGAATCGAACCGTCGCTTCAGATAAATTAACTTGCGCTATAACAACAGGATTCAGAGCACTACGTCAGGTGCTTCTATACTAAATCCTTAAGAGGTAAATTAATACACGCGTTTAAGAAAATGAGATTCGTAGCTTGAGTAATGTTCCACTGAACCTCGAACTCTGCTTGATTCTGTTACAGATTCGTCAGCGTCTGCATCACAGAGTATATAAGCCTACTCCCACTACTTATTCAGAAAATCCCGAATATAAAAACTCTGACGACAATTTCGTCCTGACTTCTCAGATTTTGATCAACAGATAAGAGTAACACATTCTTTGTTGACAAATGAAGGCTTTAATCCGAACCAAAATTGTTTTAGTTTCACATTCGAATCTATATAATAAAAATGATGTTCGATTGTTTGTATGATTATATGTTCTTTATACACGTTTCAAGGCGTGGAAAAGCAAACATATAATCTTAAAATACAGATGAAAACACTGGGAGGAAATAATGATAAACCCCTACCTCAAATATGGAAACAATTCCATATGTGTGTGTGTGTGCGATGTTTCCATTCACTGATGCACACATAATGCAGTGAAATCCGCCATGTTTAATTTCACGCAATATGGCGTCTATTTGTTTACAGTGTGCCACTATTACATTATATCCTTAATACAAAATTTAAAAAATTATTACAGGATGATAAAAGCCACAGGCAAGACTTCTTAATCATTATAATTTTTCAATCACAAAGACTGATGGAAAAATACGTGCGAATCTTATCTTACTTGTGTATTTTCAATATTGTGCATTTATAATTATAAAGATTATCGAAATTATTTCAGGTAGAATTCTGATGAATTCGAATATCAATTAAGTAAAATACAATGAATGACAGAAAGACGGAAATAGAAGAATTTTAATTTAAAATTAGACGTTTCGTCCCCAACTTTCGGGACCGCTTCAGTTAATTAATTGCAATAATATTTTAACTAACCAACTGAAGTGGTCCCGAAAGTTGGGGACGAAACGTCTAATTTTAAATTAAAATTCTTCTATTTCCGTCTTTCTGTCATTTATTGTATTTAATTTATAATATTAAGTCAGATTAATTGAATTATTTTATTATATCAATTAACGCTTGTTTTTTAATAATAATAATTAAATAGAATAAATTAATCTTCAAATGATTAATTTTTAAATAATTATAAATACGGTGGTCGAAATGTATATAAATTTAAACTGGACTGCCTCCAAGGGCATTTTCAACTGAAACATTCCGGTTAAACTGTCCTTCGAGGCAGTATTTATAACTAAGTCCTACAAGAAATGACGAAGTCCCAAACATAGTGACGAAACGTCAGATGAATTAAATAAAGACTTTATGGTCAGTAATTGGTCCATAATTTATTTTAATTAATAAATAAATAAAAATACGGCAAATAAGCCAGCGTATATTTCTTGTTAATTCATATGAATAAAGGAGTGAAGGACATGAATTAAATTTTATGCCTGATGAAGTTTGAAAAGGGAGACGAAACGTCATATTTATATTAATTAAATAGAAGTAAAATTATATGCTTTTTATTTATTGTAAAGTTAAAGTCAGAAAACAGTGCTTATATTTTAATTAATTCTAGAAAATCTTCAGTCATGCAAGGTTTTTGATTTTTGTGTATTTAATAATAGTTACATGCCAAAAATGCTTTCAATCATTATAATTTAATAATTTGATTGACGATCTATTAAGTTTTCAGTGCAATGAGATGAAGATGCAATTATTTAAATTTTATTTATAATATTAAGGAAGGTTAATTATTTCGGATATATTTTCTTATTGAATAGTTGGGGGATTTTTTTTACATTTATGCAATACGGTTAACATATACCTTCTGTGCGGCCGGGTTTTAAATTTCGCGTTTTAAATAAAGTGACGCGGCGCTAAATTTGACATCCTCCAGAGGCGCCTTTTCATTGGAAGATTTGTGATGAAGTTACAGGGAATATTTTTCACCGCGCGTATTTCTGACTCTCTTAGTGTAGCGGGAGAATTTCTAACTCCATTAAAGTACCAGGGATATTTTCACAGCCTCAAATTCCCTGGGGTGTTTTAGATTTTTAAAGTAGTCTGCGTATTTTTCTTGACTGAACGAAAGTATTGTGAGCCATCATGCCGGTTGTGATGAAATGGATAGACAAGCGTGGAAAGGGAAATTTCCAAAAATATGACGCGTCGAATCAAATACTACACCGTGCTAATACTAATAAGTACCAGTGCAACTCCGTGAACCAGGGAGAACCTAATATTTATTTTATTCATCTAATTTTTCAGCAAAAAAATTTAATCAAGCTTTATTTAATGTAATTGCGACGTTTCGTCCATATTTGTGGGCTCCATCACGTAACTTTTTTTAAATTGACAGATGTGGATAATGGCTAATCAATTAAAAAAATTCTTTTTCGGTCTCAACCGTTGCTGGACGCAGTCCACGACCCAAAATTATCTAGATGTCTAATAGTTTTATCGGTTTTAAAATTTTCCTGACAAAGTCCATAAATATGAACGAAACGTCTAAATTATGTTGATTAAATTTTTTTGCTAACAAATTGGTTGTATTTTTTAATTACTTATCTTCATTGTCTGATCCAACGACAATAATAGCAGTTTATATGCCCGAAGTGCCGCAGAGGAAGAAGAAATTGAGAAAATCCACGAAGAAATTGAAAACATAATTAAGTATGTCAAGGGAAACGATAATTTGGTAATAACGGGTGATTGGAACGCAGTAATACGAATTGTAAGAGATAGTTATGTAGTTGGGGACTATGGACTTGGTGAAAAGAGACAGGCTAATAGAATTTTGCATTGAGTAGTGACAAAAATCTGGTTCACAAATCATGAAAGAAAACTCTACATGTGGAAGAAGCCGGAAGACACGGACAGGTACCATTGGACTATATAATGGTGAGACCAAGATATAGGAATCAGGTGCTAGACTGCAAAACCTACCCAGGAACAGATGTGAACTCCGACCATAATCTCTTGATTGTGAAATGCAGGCTGTAAATGATGGATCTCAAGAAAGGAATTCAAAGGGACGGGAATTATAAAAACTGAAACAACAGGTTTCAAAGAAGACATCAAGAGTAGATTAATGGATAAAGGAGAAAGAAGCAATATAGAAGAGAAATTGTCAGTCTTGAAGGAAGAAATGACTAGAGCAACCAGACGAAAAAGTAGGAAGAATAGTTTAAACCAATTAAAAAGCATGGATAACACAAGAAATAATAAAATGATTCATGGAAGGTACAAATATAAAAGCGCAAGATATGAAAATGGTAAAGAGCAGTACACATGCCCGATGAATGAGATACGTAGGAACTGCAAAGCAGCCAAAGAAGCTTGGCACCAAGAGAAATGCAAAGTGGTTGGAGATCTCATGGTGAAAGGGAAAATAGACTCAGCTTGTATAGGATAATCAATTAAACATTCGGAGAGACGAAAAATATTAGGAAGAACTTCTTCAGGAAAGCTGACGGGAAGTCAATTCTAGATAAGAAAAGGGTGGAAAGGTGGAAGGAATATCTATGGGAACTGTATCATGGTGGAAATGTAGATCAGTCAATAATAGAAGAAGAAGACGAGGTGGATGATGAAGAGTTGGGGGACAAAATTTTAAGGTCGGAGTTTGATAGGGCGCTGATAAATCTGGGGAACGGAAACCATAATAAATGGCATGAACATTATTCTCGAGGAAGAGTACAACATGAAGATTAATGGAGGGAAAACCAAGGTAAATAGCGGAATAACGAAGGTTTTAAATTAGAATATTTTGCAGGAAGTTACGGAATTCTGCTAGTAGGATAGCGTAATAACTAGGGATGGTAAAAGATTAGTAGACATGAAGAGGACAGGCAAGGAAGGCTTCCGCAACAACAAAAAAGCCAGGAATTTTATTACGGTTGTATGAGTATTAGGAAATCGTTATTAAAAACATTTTATGGGAGCGAAACGTTGACGGTAGGAGTTGCAGACAGGAAAAGAAAGAAGCTTTAGAAATATGACGGCATAGGAGAATGAGATGGGTGGATAGGGTAAATAACCACAGAGTTCTGAAATGAATAGGGGGAGAGAGAACAATATGGAGGACGTTGACCAAGAGAAAGAATTGATGACATGAGGGTCTTGTAAAATTAGCATTAGAGGGAAGTGTGTGGGGAAGAACAGAAGGAGGGGGCAAGGATGGAATACGCTAAGAAGTTAAGGCAAAATATGGGATGTGGTTTATATGTAGAGACGGAAGGCTTGCGCTGGATAGGTTGCATCAGACCAGTATTAGGACAACCACATTGTCCGATTATTAATTAATTGTATTTTGTTCATCTTCTTTACTTTCAGTATGGACTAAGTTTCTATGTTATATTCCCATACATTGTTGTCGTTTAATTGAAATTGTGATCAAGTGTTGAATTGACTCCGAAAGGACGGAAATAGAGGAAATGTATGAAGAAAGAGCATTTGAAAGGGACAGTTGAAACTGAGCGTCCCAATTTAGGTGACGTTTTTCCGCGTCATGGGAGAAAGAGAATGGTTTCGTGTTCCGCTCAGGGGTTTTCAAAAGAGAAACAGAGAGATTTCTCACGTGACTTAATTACTGGGTTGTAATTGCAGCATCGCATCGAGTAAGAACGGGATGACATGCGTGTCGGGTAACCCCTTTCCTCTATAATTACTGCGACCTGCGACTGAGATGCTGGGAAGCTGCAGTGAGAGGTCAGATGTCCGCTCCACTGACATTCCAAGCGAGAGCACGCACTTTTTCCTGAATCTGACATTAATGGCACGTCGTCGGACGGTCGAGTTTCTAAACTTCGTGTCAAGCACGCCGTTAACCTCACTTTTATGGCCAAGGTCACGAGCAAACCAATTTTATTTTCCCTGGACTTCCTCAGTTCTGCTGCTGAATTACTGACAAGTTCTGACACGTTTACGTCTAAGCCAAGAGGCTGATAAGTTGCCGGGACAACTCTCTAATTAAAAAGCTCACGGGAACTCAATCGCTCGGATCATCTTGTTTTGGATCCCGCTACACATCTTTAACTTGTAACCAACAAGTTCTTGTAAGAAGCTTATTTATACAGAAGACATTTGGAACTATCATAGGAATAACTGAAAAACATTGAACTGATTTCAATGCAATACAATACAAGATGCATAGTTTGAGTGTGACCTTAGGGAAATTCTGAGATGAATACAAGGGATATTAATTATTTTAATTCAATATTAATATATTAAGAACGAACTTTTATAATGAAAAAGAAAACAATTTACTGTATCCTAAACAAATTTACATCGCTATTACAATTTTCTCATATTTAAACTTTAAGCCAGCCATTCTTTCTTATTTAAACACATAAAAAACTACACAAATAAATTTCTTAAAATTAACAATTCTCGATCTCTAACCTCAGAGTCGTATGTTATGAGCCTTCTCATAGAGCAGGATATTTCATACAAAATCTACTGGGACCTGGCAGTATAGGACATCAATAAAAAGTTACAAGGGCAATTACCGTGTCGACATAGTGGACCTTCCAGCGTCTACTCGTTGCAATTTCCTCCTTTTTGGGCTGTAATCCATCCAAACAAGAGCCACCGCTGTTATTCTTCCTGATTTAGGAAGAATTTCCGTTTATCCTCGTCTCCTTGGACTACCCGTCCGATAATGTCGATCGTCATCTCCACAACTTGCCTCTAATCTCCTCTGCTCACCGTTCCCCACTTCTTTAGTTCATATCCCGAAGGTTGCAGGGATGGATATTAACCAATCACATTTATGGTTACTCTTCTCTGGGAGTAACTGTTTGTCCCTCTCTCCCGGTTTTTGGGGAGAAACACCAACCTATGCCGCCAAATCTCATCATAGTTGGGAAACACCCCAGGCGCGCCGTGATGTCTTGGTTTTATTACCCCTGGCTCAAATACTGTCTTTTTTCTTTTGACTCCGCAACCGCCAAAGTCCGAGCAGATGTGTTTGGCCGTTACTACTCGAAAGAAAAAATATGTTCAAATAGTTGCATGAAATCCGTCGTCGCGGTAGACCAAGGTCCTCAGTGGACTGTAGAGCCAAGGACGAAGAAGAAAAAGTAGAAATTCTTCCAGAAAGCACCAATCAAAACACGCCACGGCAAATTTTTATTCAATATAAAACCCTCCATATGAACAAAACGTTAACGACTGTCTGTGTCGTCCTATTTCAACAGGACAAGGTAAAAATGGCTGAACACATTTGGATATTTTTACTTTTTCAATATACAATATAGTAATTAAAACTCCACTCTCTTTAAGGCAGTTTTAGGTTAAAATAACACTTAATATTATTTATAAAATGGTTAATAGAATGGAAAATAATTGTATTAGACAAAATTACGACACTTTTTATTTAAACAAACCGACGTTTATATTTCGGTATTCAACAGGTAATTTCTTCAAATGTTACTACAAAAAAGGTACAAAATATATTAAACAATAAAAATTAGTAAAGTTTCTCAATCTCAATAACATTACTAATAATAACAACTGCTATAATAACCTGATCTTGGAACTAGAATGAAAGAGTCAATAAAAAGACGGCCAGCAATTAATTTTATTACTCTTAAATTAATCCAAATACGGCGTTTCGTCTGCATTTTGAGACTTCATCATGTATAAAATTTAGCAATTCATAAACTTCACTTAATGACTTCATCAGCCGAAATGATTATTAAATGTATGACATATCATGTCAATAGTTATGCAAATTAATATTGATTTCGACCGAGGGGGTCATTATGAATTGCTAAATTTTATACATGATGAGGTCTCAAAAGGGCGATGAAATGTCCTATTTTGATTAATTTAAGAGTAAAAAATTTAATTGCTTACTTAGAGATCGTCTTTTTATTGATTTAAACTTTAAGTCAAAAAACTTTTGTTACAATGAAAGTACTGAAATTTAAGAGTATGAAACCTTAAAATTACAAATTAGAAAAAATTATGAATTTGATTGTGGTTTTGAGACTTGAAAAAAATTATTAAACATAATGTATCTTAAATATTATTTATTAAAACAAGTGTTACCACTGAAAATTCTGTTCAAATTTTGATATTTTCAATATTGTTTAATTAATTTTTTATTTTAAGTTCAATTATTTTTATTGGTTATATTTATTGTTAAATCGAGAGGTTTTGCTTTATTTTCAATGTTTTTATTTTTCACATGTTTCGTAGGCCATGGAAGAGGGGAAGGGCAAGGGATCAGCGTTTCATCGCGTGGAGTGCTTTCTACATGTTTCTTACATTCCAGGAACCAACACTGGGTGGGTAAAACACTCCTACTATCTATAAGGTCGGGGTTAATCTATTTCAGACACTCTCTAGGTGTCAAGAGTATGTTTTAGGGTACCGGAAGTATTTAAGACTTTATTATTATTGTGTAATAAAATTTAAAATTAAAATATTTCCGAAGAAATATAAATAATTACCCTGGGATATCCGAGCGCTCAGCTAAAACAAATTATAATTTAATTACGGGCTTTGATTTTGCAAGAAAATAAAACTAAATGCTATGAGAATAAATAAAAGAAGTAGGATAGAAAAATCTAGACAGGATCGGAATCGAACCCAGGGTCTGTTTTTATACTACACACTAATTTAATCTGTTAATAGTTTCATTTTTGGATGAGTCAGCGAGTTGCCTCCTCAATTGGCGAAGACACGGAAAAGGGAATGCCGTGACCCCACAGCAAACTCATCTCTCGTCATTCGGAAGGGCATGAGAATGGAATCCAATACTCGACCTACCTGTTGCAGGATTTCTAGGACTTTCCCAACATCTCTTTTAGGTGACATACCGGGTAGGATCCTGAAACTATAGCCCGGGGGCCCTAGTCCCCCTTTTCAATTCCCTCCCTATGCTATTAAAGGGAAGTTGCCTGTTTCAGGATCACCCTCATGTAGCCTGTTGCCCGAAAAAAAATCCTATCGACGATCCAAAGAAGTTTATTATTTCTCGGGGAGATAGCTTTCTGCCAACGATAGACTAATTATGGCGCGAGTCCTACTGCAACAATAGTTGGAGTGAAAATTTTTGCCCTCCCTTTTATGCTGGAAAAATTACGCTCATAATAATACAGTAAGCGGGATGAATTGTATAGTAACGCCTAACAAGACATGACTCAGAGTTGGTTTTCACGCCGCCATACACGCGCAATTCAATGGATTTATAAATATTTTTATTAATACCTTCTGAACTCTTCTTGGTCACTCGTTCTTTATTTTGCGCTTCTAGTTGCACGTCGCCTTTTTTAATGCCAATGTATAGAGTTAATTACGAAAGGAAACAGTGGCACCTGTCAGGGATGTGACTAGAACTTCAACTCTTCTTCCAATAAATTTATGTTTGCCACAGTGCTGCCCGATTCCAAATAAAATAAGTTGCCTAGATAATTTTCTCGAGATTTTTTAGAATTTTTTTTAGAAAAAAGTGCGTAGGACAAATATCGAGAGCCTAGTTAATTAATACAGGTTTCTCTTTCTATCCCTTCCTATGCTTACAAGAAAGTGAATTAGTATTTTTCTAAAAAAAACTCGAGAAAATCATCGAGCCAACTTATTTTATTTGGAATCGGGCAGCACTGTGGCAAGAATCTAGCGACTGAAGAATTGAGGTTCTAGTCACATCCCTGACAGGTGCCATGTTTCCTTTCGTAATTAGCTCTGTAGATTGGAATTCAACACGGCGTGAAACTAGAAGCGCAAGAAAGAACCAGCCACCAAGAAGAGTAAGTCTCTTTCTTTCGTGGACGATTCTGTTGGAAGCATCAAAACAAAGGCAGATAATTAGAACTAGAGAAGGCTATTCTCGAGCCATAGATAAGCAAGCAGCCCGACTCTGGGCCGAAGGACGGAAAAGAGAACGGGATTTCCTGTGACTTTCTAAGACGATACCCTCAATAGCTTCGCTGTTTCCCACAGCAGGGCGGTTTTCCTCCCACGGTGTGTTTTATGGTGTTTTTTAGGCGCTCATAGAATTGCAGTTACAAAAAAAGAGGTTTCAACTGAGCATAATACTGACGGAAAATTCCAGAAAGTCTCGCGATTTGCACGACTCTTGTCAGACAGATACGATTTTTTCGTCACTGTTAGGTCTTGGCGTTTCTTCCCATCTGTCAGTTCCCATACTTCCATGTCAAGTAATGCAGAACCCCCCACGTCCTCTCTCTCTCTCTCTCTCTCTCTCTCTCTCTCTCTCTCTCTCTCTATATATATATATATATATATATATATAATGTAAATATTTATAAACGTATTGAACTGCCGCGCGAAAGGAGGCGTGAAAACCAATTGCGAGTTATAAGTTCTGTTAACACTCGCTGTGTTACTATAAGCGTATATATATATTACAATACAAGCTATAGCTGTGACTCCGTTGGCGCGTAAATAGTCCTTTTTATTTTGCCCTAAAACCGAAACAACAGAATTTTGATAAAGTTGAATTCATTTATTATATAAAAGGTACGGTGTCATTTATTTATAATCGCTTAAGGACAAACCGTATAACTCGCAATTGGTTTTGAAAAGGTTTCACACGTTTCCGAGCCAATAAGAATGAGAAATTACTACATATTAAAATTTACCTGACAAGTAGATCCAATTTACGTATGTATCGTATCGACGATCCAAAATAGTTTATTATTCCTCAGAGAGTTATCTCTATGCCAACAATAGGTTAATTACGGCGCGAATCCTACTGCAACAATAGATGGATTGAGAATGCTCGCCCTCCCTCCCTCTCTCTGTTATGCTGCCAAAATTAGACTTATAGTAACACAGTAATTGGGATGAATGTGAACGAACGCCTAACAGGACTTATAACTCGCAGTTGCTTTCACGCCGCCTTTCACGCGGTAATTCAATGGATTTATAAATATTTACATTAAAACCTTCTGAACTCTACAAGAAATGGAAAATTTAAGTTAAAGTTCCTGTTTCAATCCCTGAAGTTTTAATTGAAATCCGTTAAGTCGTTTTGGAGCACAAAAAAGAGTATAGGTAACCCGCATTCACATTTGGAGACTTGAATGCACATATACAAAGATATATTCCTATATATATTTATATTATTTTATATATATATATATCTTCTCCAAAATGTTGAAATGAAATATGCACGAATATTTAATGCAAATCTTCTGTTTTCAAAACCTCAAATTTTCATTGCAATCCGTTGAGCCATTTTGGAGCCTATTCAAGACAAACATACAGACAGATGATTCAATTTTATTTATTTGTATAAATTTCCGCGACGCCCATAGTCAAAACATTGGTCTATTGAACGCATTTCAAGTATTTATATTAGTTTTAAAATATGATAACAAAGGAATCGTGGAATTAACATTCAGAAACAATTTATTGAGGAAGAATGATTAAAATTATGGGATGAATGAGCTTGCTGCTCATTTCTGAGATCTAGAAAACAGAATGACCTAGAGGAAGAGTTGGGCAGGCTGGAAACACAATATCTCTTCACTTCCAGGAGAAGCACCGCCACGAAAACAAATTCATAAAGCTGAATGGAGTCAACTATGAGGTTATAAGAAGCATAAGTGTCTGGGAGTACTGCTAACGAATGGTAACATCATAAATGAAGAAATAATAGCAAGGATTACAAAAGGAAATAGAACTTACTGGGCCCTATTAAATCGCGTAGGCTGAACAGAAAATTGACTGTTTATCGAAAGATGATAAGACCGGTGACAGAAGAAGAGCGTCCGAGAAGATGGGAAAGGAGCATATTAAGAAATATTTTTGGAACGGTAAATGAAGCAGGGAAATGGAGAATACGAAGAAATAGGGAAGAGGAGTGTGGATAGTACTGGAAATAAAGAGTAACAGATTGAGATGGCTGGGCCATGTGGAGTGAATGTCAGAGGTTAGGGTCCTGAAGTTTCTGATTTCAGGAAACGAATACCAACGGTGATTTGGGGTCGTTACACGTATGTATCAATAATCCGATATCTGACTATGATTCAAGCACGTTTAACGGAAGTTACAGTAACACCATAACTGTCGTTCGATTTACGGGATATACAGCATGTGCGTGAAGTGGAAACAAGTTATTCCAGAGGCCGGGGGGAATATGCAACGAGGATGTGCAGATAATGCGCCTGTAAGCAAGGAAAGGAACTGGTTTGAGGAACATGAGCCGCGAGGTGGAAGAACCGGAGCAGATACAGATATGTCAACGTTTGCACGTAGCGTAGGGGGAAAGTTCCCGACCTGCAGCTTGCTCTCATTAACAACGAGCAAGAAAGCCGCTTCTCTGCTAATGGCCGAGCTTCGTCATCGCGGGAATGTTTATGGGACCTTTCCCCTCCAGCTTGCTTGACCGACGAGGTGACAAAACCCATCGGTGAAACTAGCGCTGTCGTCTTGACCCAAATCGGAAAGCGAAAACGGAGGCTTTTGACATTCAACATGTTTCTAACTTGACCTACGACTAAAAATTGTTGGCAGTCACTTCCAGATTATTAGTTCAATGGTAATACCAATCTTAACTATAAACGATCAAATTTCTTTAATCAACAAAGCAATGAATCCTTTATGTGATATTTCAGGGATGGCGATGAGTGAACTTTGCAGTGGATGAACCCGGCTTCTCCATCATTGCTGATATAAAAACTAGAGTTGGATCAATTTCGATATTTCTTGAGACCTGAAACAGTTCCATTGTTGGCACACAATCATTTTGATTTGTGGCTGCTGGATTTAAACTAAATAACCACCACATTAACTGTTAAATAAACGTCATTTATTTTAATTACTAAATTTGAAAGATGACTTTGAAATAACATTCACATTTGGCGGGAGGAGATGCGGAGTCGTTCGTGACAACGCAGGAGCAAAGCCGTTGCGTCAATGAATAACCAGCGATGATAGACTCGTTGTTATCTGTCATCTGCGCGCGTTTACTCCGTGGCGCTTAGATGAACGGCTCCACAGATTTTTTGTGAGTGGCTTATTCTTGAGGAAACCATTGGTACATCAACAGTTGGTTGTCAGCCAAGTCAAAACATAATTGTTCTTTCCCTGGCCATAATTTTAGATAACATTTATTAACTTCATTGTACTATTCGCGTATATTTTGTGTAAGTAAAGTTTTTTTTAACAGACAACTTACTAGAGTTGTTCTGTTCTATCTCTAGGTATTTTGTACTTAAATATTTGTATCTTATCTTACTGGAGTATGCTGCTCAATCACTGGGTATTTAGTATATTTTGTACTTAAATGAAATTTTTAATAAATTTATTTATACAGAATCTTGAAAATGATGCGCATGTATAGGACACGAATAAAATAATTCTGGGAACGAAAATATGACAATTTTAATGTAAAGTGCACATTCAGTCTAGTAAAGTATACGCCGTGAGAAATAGCATGGCGTGGAGGAGAGTATTTTCGTCAGGGGGAAGTAATTGTACTTATAATTTTTTTTAAATATTCATTATATTCCTAGAAGCGGGATATGTAGACAGCGCCAAGATATTATAACTAAACCCCGCACTTACCATCTCTGAACTGAAAATGTTTCCCTTCCGGTAATTTTTTTCAAATAATTTTTAGACTAACAAACATTTTCTTTAAACTGAGTTCCGCCCTATCCACAGGGGAGTGAACCACTCAGCACCGTATTTTGACACAATTTTCAAATGAGAGCCGTTCCGGCTTTCAGCGAATGACAGAAGAGAATTAGACAAACCTTTAAACAAGTGACAAGTCAATAATGACAACAAACCCTTACTTTGGCGCAGCTGCGTGGACAAAACATAAGTAACAACGCGGCATAAATTTAATTCGATAGCAAATTGAAGAGCTTAAACGTCAAATTGGCTCTCATTTGAAATGAGATAAAACTATTTCTCGTCCGCTGTAACGGTGCGATCCAACGTTAACGGGATATTAATAACGCCCATAATAACTTCAATAAATCAACCAATAAATTCTGAATTATTTGAATTTTATTCAATGAAATTAAATAATTTGTCTCATGTAAATACAAATAAGAGACCTCAATTTAATTTATGGAATACAAAAAAAGTTTTTATATCTATAGAATTAAGTTCATTCTGTTTATAGTTTACTTCGAAGAGCGCACCAAGAGTTTTTGTTGTATTCCATAAATTCAATTTAAGTCTCTCTTGTTGCCGTTACAAAGTAGTGTCAAAATGCTGTGCTCCTTTTTGTATTTACATGAGATAAATTATATATATATATATATGTTATTAATGCAACGTTTTGCGTTACAGGTATAAAGTTGCACTTAAATAATAATTTTTACACATCCTCAAACTCTTGACGAGAAATTTGTAAGTTACAAAGTATTATGACAAATATGAAAATTTATTAAGTTTATCCCGTTATACTGGCTGATAACAGAAATGTTTGTTTATTTATACAGTTAATAGATTTTTACGCTTAATTTTATTAAAATAAGGCATTTATTTAACAAACAACAATCAGAGTGAACATCAACTCCGTTCCCTCAACTTCAACGTGACTGTTAGGCTAGACTCTCTTATCGCTGACACATCATACCGCTCTTTTTTTTCACTAGCGTTTTCCTCTTTTTCATATAATGCAGTCAAATGAATATACGTTTAAGTGTTATTCTAAACAAATACTTCATTGTACTTATCATTATGTGGAGGTTTTAAAAGTAAAAGGAATATTAAACTTACGAAATAACGTTTGTTGAAGGCTGATTTGCGCATTATAATTATTATATAAAATCCTCCAAGTGTGGTCGAAGCACGGATTCGGAAAGAAAAAAAACGTGAGTTCTGATTCGATCATTGTAAATTTTAAATTGAACGTTCTCTTTTTTTTTCAACAAGATAAATATTCAAAGAGTTATAAAATTAGGAGGCTGATAAAACTTTTTTTATTAATTTCAAGAAATTGAGACCGATGTAAACATAAGGGTACTTGATTATTCCCCAAAGCACAAATCTTTGTAACATTAAGGCAAACCAACGAAAATATTTTCATGATTAGAACACAATTAACAAAGAGAATGAATTTCTTCATTTTTACCGACGGAAAAAATATAAGTGGTCCTTTCTAATCTAGATCATTTTCCCCGTTCCAGGTTATTACACATTTTTTTCTAATACTGCAATTCAAATATAATTATCTGACGTTATTAATAATAACTGAAACTTAGCCAAATTCGTCAGAAAAATATTTAATTCCTAATTAGTTAATACTACGACGTTTCGTCCACCTTTGTATGCTTCACCAGGTAAATTTTTAAATAGAAAGAAACCGTTACACAATGTGGAGAATTTAGTGTCATTGACTTTGTCCAGCGACGATTGCAGCCGAAATCTGATTTACCTGGTGAAGACCACAAAGGTGGTCGAAACGTCGTAACTGTAATTACGTTAAATAAATAGTAATTAAATGTTTGGCTGTATTTAAATTATAATAATGTAATTACTTTGCTTTCATTGAAGCACTATTCTAATCTCTGCGTAATAATTAACAGCGAAAGCATTCGAAATGCCATAAATGTTTAGAGAACTCGTTTTTCTCTTTTAATGTCTCTTAATTAATTTGAATGTCGTATCACTTGGCATAATTGACCAGTTTGTCTAGAATGTGCGACGTTCGTAAAATATAAGTAGAATAGTTTTAAATATCCATTAAAGTGATTTGCATCCTTATAAGAGCAATTTCAATATGAGATTCAGTTCTGTGACTGGTTTGTAGTCTGCGGTACTCTTTTTTCCCCCCCTCCTTGAGGTGTTCCCACTTAAGTTTGAGGATGTCCCAGAGGCCGCAGGTGAAGGATTGTGTTCCTAACAACCGTAAATGTCCTCACTTTACTAAAACCGGTTTTGCTGATATACGTGAAAGCAGAATGTAATCGCAAATTCGTGCGAGAATGGATATGGAAAGCGAAGCGTGATTTAATCTTGACATCTTTGACCCACACAGTGCCCCTTTCTACGGAACTTTCTTGTTTAAAATATTGGACTATCGATTTTAGTGAGAAGCGATATGAGGAAACTGAAAGACTTGGTCATTAAATTTCTAAATTCTTTGATTGTTTGCTGAGAATCCACGTATCGTTCCTTCCTTTGGAACCTCTTCGTGTACAAATATAATTTTTTCTACATAATTTATTTCATAAAAGAGAAAGTCAAAGTGAGTTAATTGCAGACAAATTACAGACGAAACGTACTCTATATAATGTACTATTTATTAAAGTAGGTAATAGACTTGATTGATACAGAGACGAAGGCCATAGGAGAAAGAACGACGTGCCAGGAAATGTCACGATGAACGGGATCGTTCAGAGGAAGCGGAATCTTTTATATAAGATTCTGGTCATTCATTGAAAGAAGGTCCCACAAAACAGCCACGAAGCTGTACAGGTCAAGCAATGATTTTCATGTGATTAAATAGAGAAATTATTGACGAAAATAGAAGATTATTGAAAAATATATATTAAATGGGTTATTATAAAGTGCGTTGCAGATTATGGCGGGAGAAACCATCAGAAGTAGAGAGTAGTATGTAGAAGTCAGTGGGCGAGAAGAGTAGGTTTCACGCAATTGATAAGGCGATATCGGGCAGTTATAATCCAGAGTGTGATAACTCACGATCTTAGCAACAGATACTAGACACAATAGAGAACACTGTATGCGCCATCACAAGAAATCATCTCGCCAAGATCATAAAACAAGTTAACACGAATCTCCCATTGAGATATTGACATTTTCAATATTTCCCTTGTATTTCTACTACACTAATTTTTTTCTATCAAAACTGTTCCACGTTAGAAGTCCACTTAAATCTCTCCATCATTGGCCTCCCTCTTCTGTGTTCTTTCCCCACACACTTGCCTCGAACGCTAATTTTACAAGACCCTCATGTCTCAAAACGTGGCCTTCTCTTGGTCAGCGTCCTCCATATTGCTCCATCTGCCCTAATTCTGTTTAGAACTACCTCATTTGTGATTCTATACACTCATCGCATTCTTCTATAGCACCACATTTCATAGGCGTCTATTCTTTTCCTTTCTGCAACTCCTACCGTCCACGTTTCGCACCCATATAACACTACGATCCACACGAACATTCTTAGTAACGATTTCTTAATACTCATTCTTATATTAGCCTAAGTAATTCCCTCTTTTTCGCGAAAGCCTTCCTTGCCTGTGCTATCCTACTCTTTATGTCATGTAATTATTATGCTTCCTAAGTAGCAAAATTCCTTAACTTCGCTCAAAACATCGCTTCCCAATCTAACAGCCTTTGCCATTCCACTATTTCCCATACTACAACCATCACGTTAGTTTTCCTCTATTAATCATTCGTGTAAAGCTGATAAGATCATCGGGCGAGGAATCAATATCATGGCTGTTCAGAATATTTTGCGAAATCTACGAAACAGGAAGATTACCAGAAAAATTTAGTAATAACATAATTATACCCATACCGAAGAAGACTGGGGCTGATAGATGCGAACAGCACAGGACAATTAGTTGAATATCTCATGCATGCAAAATATTAACGAAAATATAGAATAATAATAAGATGGCCAATGAGTCACCATATAAATTTATCACTATTTATTCAAAAGCGATGTTTCGTCTCCTTTTTGAGAAATTCATATTTACTCCTTCAGCCGAAATTACATGTCGCTGACCATCTCAAGCGACGGTTACGGTCACTATTTAATGAATAGTGATAAATTTACTGACTTATTGGCCGTCGTTTTATTATTGTTTTTTTTGGTTAACAGGCTACATGAGGGTGATCCTGAAACAGGCAACTCCCCTTTAATAGCATAGGAAGGGAATTGAAAAGGGGGGATGCGGATGGTAGAGCAAGGTAGCCAAGGGTTGACTAGGGCCCCCGGGCTATGGTTTAAGGATCCCACCTGGTGTTTCACCTAAAGAGATGCAGGGAAAACCCTAGAAAACCTGCATCAGGTAGGTCGGGCATTGGGCACTATTCTCACACCCTTCCGAATGACGGGAGACGAGTCTGCTGTGGGGTCGCAGCATTCCCTTCTCCGTGTCTTCACCAGTTTCAGGAGGCAGTTAGCCGACTGATCCAATGGGATCAGCGGACAACTCTTGCCTTATGCCCAAGGTCTTTGACCCCAGTAAATATACCTCCTGAAATAGGTGAAGGTGTCTCGGCATATGAGAACTTTGATAAAAAGTACCCAGAGAGAGTGCGAGGCATTCCCGACATGATCAGGTGAGCCCCGCAGTCACTCTGGGCTGAAGCGCCTGCGAGAAAACTCCCGCAGCGTTTTATTATTGTAAATTTTAAAGTCATATAACTATGTTGTAATTAACGAAAATAGTATATAAGAGGATGGAACGTCAAATAGAATGCGAGTTATGAGAAGATCAGTTTGGTGGTTTTAGGAACAATGTAGGGACAACTTTGCGACTAATTTTAAAAGACAGGATAAGAAAGAAAGGCCTACGTTCATGGCATTTGTAGATTTAGAAAAAGGGTTTGATAATGTAAACTGGAACATACTATTAAGGATTTTGAAGAGGATAGGAATAAAATGTCGAGAAAGAACACATACATAACCTCTACAGAAGGCAGTCAGCTGTAATTAGAATTGAAGATCATGAAAAGAAAGCAACGATTTCCCAATATTCACACTTATAAGTAAATTCCTTAACTTCCGTTAAAATATCCCTTCCCAATCTAACAGCCTTTGTTATTCCTCTGTTTCCCATACTACACTCCATCACCTTGGTTTACCCTCTATTAATCGTCATATTTAACTCGTTCCCCATGACCATTTATTATGGTTTCTAAGTCTTTTTCTGACTCCCCTAATACTATAATATTGTCGAAGATTTTTTATTTTTTCTCCTTGCAGTATGATTCCTTTTCCATATTCCGTTTTAACTTTCTTTATTATTTGTTCTATTTAAATTAAAAAATATGGGTGACATCCTTGTCTTACTCCTTTATTTTCTTGGCCTTCAATTCTAATTACTGCTGACTGCTTTCTGTAGAGGTTAGGGATAACTCTTCTTTCTCGATATTTTATTCCTTTCCCCTTCAAAATCCTTAGTAGTGTTTAAAGAAAGACAATTGGCTGCTTGTCCCGATTATAATCAAATATTTCTACCCACTTCGTTGGCAATTAAAATTGCTTCCAGTAGGAATCAAAGCTAACGAAAAGCAAATAAGAGGACAATTACTTTTCCTTTAACAGTGTGGACTGAGATAATTAGAAGCTATCTGTGTTAACTAAATTTCTTTTTTTACCTGAAAATACTTACCTTTTCTTTTCATAAAAGTTATCTAATCTAAACTTCTAATTTAAGACAAGGAGACTCGTTTAATTTAAGAGTAAATGTAAAAGATATTTCATAGATTTTAAAACTAATCTGTTACATATATCAATAATCGTTATTTTCTTTATGGTAATACGGTTATATAGCACCATTCCCTTACTTTTTCAATATTTTCTGGGAAAGAAAGGCACCGTGGCTTTGGCTGAGATTATACTAGATTATGATATATCAAGCATTGCGATCGCAATGCCTCCGCCCTCTACACTTCTACACTTCCAATTATGCTAATGAACTCCATCCCCATGCGTTTCCAATCAGTTCAATAACTACATTCATAAATATTTACTTATAAATTTTCCAATAAATTTTAAAAGAGGAGCTTTCAGATAAAAATATTCACAATCATCTCTTCTTTTAGTTAATAACAGTTCTTAAATATCTTTCTACGTAGAGCAGCGATTTAGTTGCAGTGTGTCGGTGGCAATAGGAAACACGTACGAATATCGTCAGATTTTCAAAAAAGTCAGAACGACATTTTAATTCTGCTCCACAAATCTACAACGATGAGAAACGTCCAATGTCTTTAGACTTTATTTAGCTTTGTAACAAAATAAATAAATCTTTATTGCTGGAATTTTCGGTAGAACTGAATTTCAAAGCAATAAATTATAACATTCTAAAGATATAGCAATAGAGACAAGGATACAGTAAATAAATAAACCAAAAACAAAAATATTTTTACAAAAAAGATAATAATTATACATTAGCAAATTACATTTAATAAATTAAGATATTATATACACCACTAAGAAAATAAGTGTCAGATTTTGCATTAAGAGTATTAAAGTTCTGTTTTATGTGCAGCATTTCTCATACTAATCTCATACCAACTGTCTTGGTCTAAAATTTGTAAATTGTCCCAGTCTATAGTGTGGTTCGAATCTAAAATGTGTTTTGAAATAACGGATAATGTCTTGTGACAGCTTAATATTACATCAGTGTTCCTTGATTCTGGTGCCGATGACTCTTTTAGTTTGGCCTATGTATACACCGGGACAGTCATTGTAATTTAATTTATAAACAAAAGTATGATTTTTTTATCAAATGGATCTTTCAAGTGTTTTACAATGGAGGATATATGATTTAGTTAAGAGCTGGATGTTGTTGGGAATTATGTAAAGGTTGGTGGAATGGAATAGTAATGTAATATTTTAAGTGTTTCGTGGGATTGGTTATGGATATTTGGCCTCTGTGTGTAAGTAATCTTTTTTGAATAAACTTATTGATGAAACTTTGTCGATACGAATTAGCTTTTCATATATCTTTGACTATTTCAATGTTGGTGTGGTGAAATTTCTCATGAGACAACAAAACGGCTTTATCTGTTAGGTTATATATAACCGACATTTTTTGCTGGGTACGATGAGAATAATAACAGTTTAACAGCCTGCCTGAATAAGTTGGTTTACGATACCAGTTTGTGCAAATAATGTCCTTAATATAAGAAACAGACACATCTAATAAGCTGAGTAGAATTTTTTTCTACCTCGTGTGTGAATTTGAGTGAAGGATAATTATTAAAAGTGCATAAAATAGTATCGATTTTGTTATTGGGAATGACGCAGAAAATGTCATCTACATAACGACAATAATAAACAGGTTTGAAATTGAGTTTGGAAAGACAATCAGATTCTAAATCTCGTAAAACAATTTCAGACTGAGAGGGCCTCCCATAGGGCAACCAGACATTTGTTTGTAAAAGGAATTGTTGAAAGAAAAATAAGCAGAATTTGGAATTAAGTTGATAATGCAAGAAATTTAATTAAAATTTAATAAAGTTAAATGTTGTAGGTGGGCCCAGCGTTTTTTGATACTTTGCATAATGAGATTATGTGGTATAGAAGTGAATAAAGAGACCACAACTAAAGAAATTAGTAGATGATCACTGGGAATGATGACTTCTATAATGTGTTGTACAAAACTGAAAGAATTAGAAGTGGTTCTACGTTCTTCGTCATGAAACAAATTTAATTTGCGCCACGTCAGTCTTCGAAGTGCTTTGCATGCCACGGAAACGTCGAAACTTATTTTACGCTGGTTGGAAACTTCAGACGAAAAAGTTCTGTTTTATAATTTGATTCTGGTTCATCTCTACGTTGTAATACGTCAACCAATTACGTGGGCTGGCACAATACGACGGTTATTGGAGAAACAGGTTGCTCGGACTGCCAGATACCATCAAGTACAACTTACGATCCAGCCTCACGACAGCCACTTACTCAAAACAGAAAGCGGTTGCCTTCATTCGTGATTATTAAAATAAATAAACTCCGAATGGCTGAATTCAAATCAGTTTTGGTGGCATCTACAACATTGACCCAATTCATAATCGTTTGTGGTGTTTAGTTGTTTACACCATCAAAAATATTGTTGTACATTCAAACAAACAATAATAATAATAATGAATTTATTATTAATAGAAATACAACTCAAATTAAGTTATAATAGAAAACATATAAATTTACGATATCAATTTAATTATTAGCTCAGTCGGTAAGAGCAAAAATAATACTCTACGCAGCTTCTTAAATTGCTGCTCCAGGGAACGCGGGTTACGAGCGATATATTTGAAAATTAAAATCGCGAATCAGACGAGAATGGTTTGGTAGAAAAACCGAGAAAATGCCGTTACCAATGTCAACGCCTGATGACGTCGTTCTTCAGTTTTTGTTCGTATGCCGGTTGTTCCTTTGCTGGGTCACGTCTTCTTCATATTAAGATTCTCTAGCGCCTCTCCTTCACCATCAAATGTTGTCTTTTTATTTTCTGTACTCCCACCAAATGAATCTCCTCTCTTAAATGTGCAGAAACTAAATTTTATACATGTCGCCTTGTTCTGCCACTGCTTCGTCTCTCTCCTGCAGCCTCTCTGCAACAACTGCCTCCTGCAGCCTCCCTGCACCAACTGTCTCCTCCAGCCTCCCTGCACCAACTGTTCTCAAATCTCGTCCAGGCCATCAATAATGTTGCAGACGGTGACGTTTTCCCGCCCACTCGGCCCCACCAAGCCATTGTCGTCTTCCGTCCTGTATACGTAAATAACAAAACTAAATTATTTTTGCTTTACCCGACTGTAAGGGTCATGAATCACCACACGTTGGTGCTCAAGATTTATCTTGATTTTTAAAATTCCTCTCAGTTAAAAGGAAGAAGATTTACTTTTCTGAGCTCTAGTTCCCCTAGATGAAACCATTGCTTTTACAACGAACCTCATTCACTGACAAAATAATCTTTAATTAGTTATTATTGGAAAATATTTTTATTTCAAATGCTATTTTCTTCATCCTGCAGCATTTTTTTCTTCTCTCCTTTTGTTTTATGGTGTCGGTATTCGCTCTTGTCGCTCTTACCAACATTTTCTGCCTAACTGTATTTCTTTCTTGTATTTTCTTTTTACATTACTCATCGTACCATTCATTCCTTTTCCATTTTCCTTCTAGATTTGCTAAGTCATTTCCTATCATCATTGTTTCTAATTTACTCGAATAGGCTTTAACTATTTCATCCTCTTAAAGTTTCCTCATATCATACTTCCTCTGTCTAATTACAGGCTTCTCTTTGCCTTGCTATTTTCTGTCGGTATTTAATACGAACTATAATATGATAAGTAACTCAGTCTGCACCTCTACAACTTATCACATTTAGTATTTTGGATGCATGTCTTATATCTAATTCCATCAGGGGATTGTCATGTCATTTTGTGAATTTGCTTATGAGGAAAGAATGTACTTTTATTGATTAGGTCGTTACTAATAGCAAAATCAATAAGTATTATCCCATTTATATATATTATCATTTGACTCATTATGTAGACTATGATCCCCAATTGTTGGTTTATATTCTTCTTCTTGATCTATCAAGTCTCCCAAAATTATTTTTGTATCATTCGTGGGTATGTTATCATAGATTTTATTGACTTTATCATAAAAGTCATCCTTAATTTCGTTCTCCTTCTCTTCTGTTGGGTCATGTACACGGATAAATGGTTTAGAGTAATTGGAAACCCAGCTCATCCTGTCCCTCCACACCACGTTCAGCTTTTGGGAGTGACACCGCTCCATTTGGACGTGTGGAGCAATCGTGAGTTGCAGTCTCAAGTCAAAAATGTTCTTTTTTTATTTAAAAATTTTTATTTATAGTCGCATCAACAAAGTAGTCATTAGCGACTTATACGAAATAACAATAACCATTACATTTTGGTCCTTAAATTAAATTTTTTATTCATTTTAACCTGACATTTATATTTTCAATGCAAAACTTAAGTGTACATAATGATATATAATAAAAAATTTACAATTTATGGTACAATTCATTTTTTAAAAGTATTTTATTAAATTTTCCTGTGCATTTTTCCCTTTTACAAACTGGTTGAAATCGTTTTCTTTTAAAGTTTCTTCCCTCTCATCATCAAATTTCGGACAGTTCTTCAACAGGTGTTCAACTGTAATCTGTATATTGCACTGATCACAATTCGGTGGGGGTGAGGGGTCTTTTGTTATAATGTAAAGATGTGTAATTTTTGTAGGTCCAGCACTTACTCTCGATAAGTTTATTTGGTCTCTTCTCCTGACTTTTTTTGTTGTGTTTTAATGCGTAGAATTCGTTGTTTCATAATGGATCTCGCTGACTTTAAATGACTTCCATTTTGTATTCCATGACTGCATGAATGCATTTGTGATTTCTGTGGGGTGGTTTTTGGGGAACATTTTCCGCAGAGGGTCTTTGCAGTTTTGTAGTGGTTTACTCTCTGGCAGAGCATACTCTATTTGGTCACAAATTTCGAATATGTTGTTCAAAGTAGTTTATGAAAGAACCTTTAAACTCTACGATGTTTATGTAATTTATTGCCATTTTGGGAGGGTTAGACATAAAATTGGACCGCAGTTAAGCACGAGTAGAAGTCTGAAACTAATGGAAAATAAAAACTGCATTCATGTATCTGAAAATGGTAACGGTAACTTACACGGAGGCAATGAAAGCAAAGCGTAAGGGTATAAAAAGTGGAATATAGATTGTCGGAGTCGATGGCATGAGTGGGGAGATTTCTTGTGAGGGAATAAGGAAGACAAGGAGTGCAGAAACGCCGCCAACTAGTTAACTGACTTATTGGGTTTCCCTCTTGAATGCTAAGCACCCATTAAGGCCACGACGAGCGTATTTTTCTCCCTCGTTAACGATGTTTTGGCGGTGGAAGAGAGTCGTCCATCAGGTGTGGAGTGTTGTCCCCAAGCTCCTATCTGACTTTCATCTTGCGCCTTGGGCCAAGTCGAGTTTTCCTCCGTAACGAGATGCACATAGCTTCTTTATCATCCTCATTTTGAAAAATGTCCAATCCGTTACAATCTCTCAATATTCTAATTTCTCTCTAACCCTGTTTCCAAACTAACTGGAATTTTATAACAATTTTGGACGAAGTTCCAATAATATTTCAGACTAGCAAGGACCCGGTGTTCTCTGGGTATTTATTTATATTATCCCTGTACATTATTTAATTCTTGGTCAACATAACTAAACCAACAACGAAAACGTCACAATCTGAACCTTAAATATACTCTCAGTATCTCGAGAGAGTCCATAATAACCCCGGTTCAATAGCAGGAATAAATATATTTTCAGTATACTAACAGAATAAAAACTTTCCCCCACTTAATGATTAAATTTTTACTTAAATCGCATATTAAAGGTCATAATGTAACACAGTGACTCGGTTTCGACATCAAACTCGATAGTTTCCTTGTTACTTTTCTATTAAAAAAATTTGAAAATTTACCGGAGACGAGATATAAAACCAATTTATCAATTTATGTATAGATCAACGATCCAAAGAAGTTCATTTTTTCTCAGCCTGCTGCAACAATAGATAGTAAGTGGGATTAATGATATAGGAACGCGCCATAGGACTTATAACTCGCCGTTGGTTTACACGTCGCGGCAATTCCAAGAAATCCTTCCGTAAAATTAATATTTTTATTTACATTCATATTATGTTAATATCTTTTGCAACATATCTTAATTAAATACACACAATATTTAAATTAAATCTCCTTTCTTTAAACCCTCAAATTTTCATTGAAATCCGTTGAGTGTTGAATGTTAATTTATTTTATAAGCATCTTAAAAACATAACATTTTATAAAATTATTAATTCGTTTTGTAATAATAAATGCTGACTGATAAAAAATTGGCGATGTAATACATATGCAATAAATATCCTAATATTTTATATTATTAACCACGTGTTGAATAGGAAATTTCTGAAGGTTCTGAATATTTATAATTTTTTGTGGAAACAGGTGACTCTCATTTAATACCATAAGAAAAGAAATTGTAAAGGGGGGATGCGGAAGGTAGAGCAAGGTACCAAGGACCCCCAGGTTATAGTTTAAGGATCCTAGCCGGCGTTTCACGTAAAGATATGCAGGGAAAACCCTATAAACCCTGCATCAGGTAGGTCTGGCATTGGATACTATTCTCAAGCCCTTCCGAATGACGGGAAACGACTTTGCTGTGGGGTCGCAGCATTTCCTTCACTTACCTTGGGGGAAGCAGAAGTTTTTTTAGGTTAACAGGCTACATGAGGGTGATAGTGAAATAGGAAACTCCCCTTTAATAGCACAGGAAGGAAATTGCAATGGGGGGATGCGGAAAAATAAATTTCTTTTAAATGTTTGCTTCACTTGTTTCACCTATTGGTTTTCCGCAGAAATATTACTGATATACTTTACTGCGTTGAAAGTATTATTTTTGAGGTGAACTGACCTGTCTCTGAATCCCTGGCGCTGTAGACGACTCCGTAGGTGCCTTCGCCGATCAGCTCCTGCAGCAGGAACCTGTCTCCAGGGTCCTGCAGTTTCTCAAAGTTCACATGCTGGCTCAGTCCTCGGTACGACATGCTGACCTGAAACACAATCATCCACTTGTTTAGTTAACAGAAAAATTCAACTCCTACCAATGTCTTTAAGATTGTGTCCGAAAGACGCAGAGTGGACATATCTAAGTCAGTTTTACAAACGAAATTATATTAGACCTTCAGTGGACATGTTCTACACTGATTACCGCGATATTCAAGTCTCATTGGGAAGGAATAATAGTGTCTCATCACGACGTCCCGTTACGGGTGGGGAAAACTTGACTAGCAACCACAAGATCCAAAATTGAGAACTGAGCAACTCACCAGTTCGTATAATCATGTTACTTGACCTGACACTCCATAGACCAACTACATGAACAGTTAGGGTTACCAAAATTATCTTGTCTACCCTAAGCTGCACAACTGATTCTAACACCATACATAATAAGATCAAGACCACAGGTTAACGCCTGACTAAATCATCATATACAAGATGATAGCCAATTTTAGATCATCTCAAGCCGATGTATTGTAAAAAGCTGACCAATTTGGGAGTAATACGAATTGATTTAATCAGAAACACAGATATTGAATTAATAGTGTGGTCAACACCAACTTAGAACCATAGAATATGTCACGTGGCTGACTATCTTCAGCTGACGAGACGAAAGAGACCCTCGCCTAGGGTTCCGGCACATTTGGGGGATCAGAAGAATGCGAGCATTAAAAAGACTGATCTTTTTATATGAAGCTAATAGACAGAAAGTTGGGCCTATTTTAGAGGAAGATTGGATACTGTCAAGAAGACGAGTCAAGTTTTTTGGGTATAAATTCGGACATATTTGTTTATTAAACCTATAAGGAAAGGCAGATCATGTAATTAAGAATGTCGCGTGTAGTCAAAACTGTCATCTGAAGAGTCTAACCCAGGGTTTAAGTCACTGCTATCTATAATATAATGTTGAGCAGAATCTCACGTAGCTCGATAGTTAACAAATTCGCTAAGATTAGGGTCTTCTTTTTAAATTTCCTACATTAAAGACAAGAATGGTGTTGATAATTTGGCCAGTTTTCCCGGGTGTGTTCAATGTCGTCCTCTATGGCCTTAGTTACGCCGTGAAATTCACAGCGGAACACGTACTAGACCTGAAAATTCGTTCGTAAGAGTCCCGTCTGATGACCTGGGGTTTCCAGTGGGAAAATTTGCGGTTGGTGAGGTCTTGGGACTGGGGCAAACTACTTTCAAATAATAAATATGTTCGTCATCAACGAATGCAATCCGAGTATAGACTCGACGACAATTGGAAAAATGATACCAACTTTCAAGATCATTTACGGGCCTTAGGCAAGTATCTACGTCCACGATTGATATGATTTTCTCCGAGACGCTGTAAATCAAACCCTTATAGCTTAGTTAAATAAATACTTAACTATCTGGGTTTTCGGTGTCCCCGGTAATTCATTTATCTTAAACCGCTGCAGTATTTGATTCGACAGTAATCTCTTTATCAACACGTGATTAAACCATCAGCGAGAGAGTCAATTATTTTAAAAAAGTACCTTTAATCAGCAAAACATCTCAAATGAACGCTGAAAATAAAAAAAATTACTTAGGTCAGATGGCATGCAGCTGAATAAACTTGTGTACTCGTATAAATCGAATTAATAAATAAATAATTCACTCAGCAGGCACGCAATTACAATACACAGAATATATAAGAACTCAGATATCCGAAATCAAAATGTCAAAACAATGCCAAGCTACGACGCAATGAAGTTGTGCATGTATTGATCTGTAAGCAAATGATACAGATAATCAAACGGTCAAGCTGAATATTTAGGATTATTGTTGTGTTATTGAGTCCTAAGACTGGTCTGATGCAACCCACAGATCTTCCCTAATCTACCTCCCTCTTCTGTTCTTACCCCACAAACTTCCCTCTAATGCTAATTTTATATAACAAAGGAATATATATATATATATATGTTTGTCTGTGTTGTAGAGCTTGGGTAGGTGCTAGTCCCCCAGGTTGAGAAGCGTGGGCGGTTACCCAGATGTGGGTGGTACAGTTTTTTCGGGGCGTACAAAAACTAGCATGGTGAGAGGCAACAGACCTCACTCTTAGCGGCTTGAGGCACGAGAATTGTGATCCAGTTGTGTATTAATAATGATGGACAAACAAAACCTGGCTGGAACAGCGATAATGGTTATGCCACTGTTGTACGGCTGAAAGCAAAGGGAAACTACAGTCGTGCCTTTAATATCCCGCGGACATGGAACGCTAAATGCGTAACAATATGATGGCAGCCTCTCGACTAAAATATTCCGGAGGTAAAATAATCCATCATTCGGATTTCAGTGCGGGGACTACTCGGTAGGATGTAATCAGAAAAACCAAGAGTGACGTTCTCCGAACCGGAGCGTGGAATGACAGAAGTTTAAACCGTGTTTGGTAGATTAGAAAATTTAAAAAAGGAAAATGCGAAGGTTAAAGTTTGATATAGTAGGAATTAGTGAAGTTAGATGGCAAGAAGAGTAAGATTTTTGGTCGGATGAATATAGGGTGATTAGCACAAAAGTGAAAAGAGGGGTTGATCTTGTAATGAATTTGGGATTATATGTTTTTTATGTCAAAAAACAATATAAATATATATAAAGCTTTGGTCGGCATTTAAAAAATCTGGAACTTGACAACAACGCCCACTACAGGGTACAACTATAGCGAAGGACCATAAACCCATAAACCCCATAAACACAACAAAAAATCGTCCTAAACGGTCAAGCTGTTGAGGAGGAGAATAATTACGAAGACATGCAGGCTGGAATTTTATATATAAAGATTTTTTCAGTTGACTAAATACAAATTTTATATCTAAAGATTATTTCAGTTCGCTTATTTCAAATTACTAAAACCTGACTGCTTCTAAAAGTAAGAAATTCTTGGTTTTAAAATAAAACTGCTACATAAATGGCGCCTATCTGTGGGGCGTCTTCACATAATTTAAAACAATTATTTGGTGAAGAACATGAAATTGTATATTTGGTTTCAAGGCGATGTCTGGACTTCTGTTAGTTCAACGAAGGATTCGACTTCTCACATAAATATCATATCTAACAAAAGAGAGTTCTCATTCTTATATGCCTCCTCGTTATTTGATGCTGGTGATATCAGAGTTGCTCTGTTATGGTTTGGAAATTATTCTTTCATAGGAAAAACTTTAGAATTAATCCGTGATTCTTTCATAATATTATTATTCTGACGCATATACTTCTGATGAGAGGATTCCCTGTTCAAAACATAAATCGCATTCAGCACGTCGGCATTTCTCAGGAAGGCTATTTTCTTGTGGCCGTAACTATAAGTCTGTCACAGGGCACGTGACAAGAAACCTTTCAGACAGGAGGAGGCCAATTAACGCACAGCTAATAGAATTGATGCTACAGAAAAAGTTTCCCGTTGTAGGTCAACTTGAAGCTGCTGTTTGCATAATTCCACTGGCTTCGGGGAAAATAAATTAGGCCAGTCCTCTATAGCCGTACATAGAGAAAACAGTACTTCTAAATAAAAATATCTCTATGTGCATAAAGTGTCCTCTAAACATCTCAAGTCTATTAACTGTAACAGTACTTTATTATTATTGTCTACATGAAAATATTTGATGATATACAACCAAACACTGTTTATCAATTACAAATTGGTTTTACAAATTTAAATAAGATGTTATCGTCCTCTCAGCTCGTTTTTCAAGTGATGTTAGCTTTTGAAGGAATACAACGAAAAAGATTTATTATTTTAAATCAAAGCTTTCAATTATGACAATATTTACATTTATTTTGCTCCATAGAGAACTTATGGAGCAATTAATCAAATAATTAATGGCTATATTTATCTGATAACATTTACATCGATAAATAAATAAAACTGTGTAAAAACAGAAACAACAAAAAGAATAATGATTTTGGAACTTCTTCAGGTGTAACAAATTAAGTATTGATAACAGAGTAATTGTGGTATTATTAAAAGGTCTGCTTTATTTATTTTTATGATTTAATTAAAGTGATACTTTTTATATTTCAACTAAATAATCTGTATTACAAATTATAATTTTTTTTAAATACTTGTCTGGTTATCCGTGGAAGTCCACAGATATGAACGAAACGTTGTAGATGTCTTAAATAAAACAAATGTCCAGTAGTTTTTAATTATAATTGATGATGAAAAGCTAGATTATTAATTTATTCAATTCAGGAATATAATTTATTTTCTGTCAGATTATATAATTTCAGTTTATATGTATAAAAAGGATTTATGTTTGTATATTCCTTACAGATTTAAACGTGTGGACAGAATCCAACTGACGGAAAAAATGTGCCATAGTACCGGGATTTACCTCAGAATGCTGGGATATACACCAATATGCGTTTATTTCTTTGCAAAACTGATACTCTTACATTTGATCATTTCTACAATGAAAAATATAAACATATGGAAGAATGGTGATAAACAATACGAAAGATGGTATACTTCCGTTTCATTTAGAACCGCCTTTTAACATATTTAGAGAAGACTGGCATACTTCAAACTCGACTTTCCTGCAGTATGAACTTCAGGAAATATTAAAAGGCGATAAAATCCGAAGAAAATTTTTTTAATCAATATAATTTAATAGATTTGTTGTCAATTGAAACCACTGACGGAATTATTTAACTGAAAATTGTGTGCATTTAAGATGGCTGTAGCTTTTCTTTTGAGTTCCTTCACCCGATTTTTGCTGTGCGTATGTTTAATCCACTGTTGCAATTTTAAATCACCTGGCAAAAATAACAAATCGTGCAGAAACACTGAGCGGTGTTTATTTTATCTGTTGATTGGCTACATATTTATCTAATTAGGTAATTAGCATGTAACTAACACAGATATTTTATATTCCCAGGTAGTTCTTTCCGTCAAAATAATATATTAAATTAATCTCCTCGAAGAATTTGGTTTGTTCGGAGTAGAAATCAAAATTTATTTTAATAATAACCTGCTCTTCTATTTACACTTATGTTGCAGTAGAGAAATTTCTTCATCATTGCCTTACAGTTCTTTTGAAGGATTCTGTGCCCTGAAAAGATCATGGCCCCTGAATGGAAACGGCATGAACACAATTCATATTTTCAGAAAAAAGAGTTTTCAAATTGTGTGTTAGGAACACTATTATTTATTAGCTGTGCCTTAAAACGGTTATTCTTATTAGAACACATGTGTTGATGGCGCAGGATATTTTGTAAAATAAATTACGTTCGTGATTTGATAATTTGTCCGAGATATCTGTCCTATGAGTTTAACCTGGTTTTATTTCTGTGTTTGTGTTGCAGTTTCGTTTTGGGCCTTATCATGCGGAAGTGTACCAATGGGTTTGCTTTGATATTTCATATCTCTTATCGAATGTTTTCATAACGAATTACAAATTACCTTTACACGGAAAACATGCTTGAGGTAGATACGAGAGTGACGTCATTTTTAATTCTCTGATTTAGCTCTTAACCAGCTTACATTTGGATTTAAATTTATTTAATGTTTGTCGTCTACTAGAAGGGACTAATTTGAACTATTATGTTTACAATAAATGATTCAGCCAATATTTAATAAATTACTAAATATGTAGTCATTGAAAAATTTTGTACAGCATAATGAAACTTATCTTCCAATATAAATAATTAAAATTCATAATATTATAATAAATAATTCTAAAATTTTAAGCAAAATAATAGTTTTGTTTTCATAATAAATCGTTCTGCAACATCTAATGAATTCCAAATGTAGGTACCTAATATTATACTATAACTAACCGAAATTTTATTTATGCTGTATAGGGCAATTATTAGACTTTCACAGCAAACAATTTTTCGAGGAAAAATAATTTGATGTAAGTTTTCAATACGGTTCTTTGTAATTCCAAAAATTTAGTCTGCATCGCCGTATATCTAGACAAAATTATTTATTTTAGTATCATTATTTATTTATTTTGCTATTTTATATTATTTTGTGTAACAAATGTACGTCCCGGACATTTCACGGAACACAGATAGTAAATAAAAGAAAACAGGCATCAGCGCTTAAGAGGTATAAAAATTTGGTAAACCAATCTGTTCCCAAGATTTTATCATGAAAGCGAAATTTTCTTAGGAATTCTGGAGGACAGGAGAGCACAAGTTCCCAGGGACTTGACATTAGGGATGTAACACCCTAAGCTGCTAACGAGAATATTGATATTTTACTGGAATGGAATTGATTCTTCAAAATCTGGCGGGCGGAACATTTGCTCATCAACTTGTCCACAAGATCTGTGGAGGAGGCAGAATGGTAGCTGCTCAGTGGATCGTAATGAAATAGCAAAGCAGTTGAGCATAGATTGAAGCATTTCAGTGATTCGTGGTACTAAAGAGACAGAGAAAGTAGACTTGAGTTGAGAGTTGGTTGAAGAATTAATAGTAAGTAAAGCCGGCAATCAGAGCAAGAAAAAGGTAAACCACTTATTAGACTCGACTGTTGCGCCTGAGCTACCTGAGCAGCTGGATTACCTTACAGACCCCGGAAAAGTTGCTGTTATCCAGCCACAGCAGTCCACATTTAGAACTATTTATGCCCACAGTATTTTGATCAGAAAAAGGTGTTAACTTGTTTTATGTACGTTTATAGTTTACCCTTCTGTACTTTTTTGTTATAAAAAGATTTTTAACACATCTGCTATTTAAAATTTACATTGCCATATAATCATCATTAAATAATTATTTTATTATTATTGAAGTTTCTGGAGCAGGAATAAAAGTAAAAAATTGCCCTATGAGAAATAAATCATTACATTTAGCGTCGGAACTCGGAAAGGTGGTAACGCTAGCAGAAAGAACGAGATTACAGTGCTTTGGCGTGTGAAGTGCTATAAATCGTCGCGTCACGACAGTATATTTTCGTTGCACAAGCAGTTCTACTGATACATGACGGTAAAAGTGATTCGCTTGTTTATAACCCAACTACTTGAAGTGAAGTGATATCATGGTTGTAGAAAAAGGTACGGAGGCTGGGTATACCTACCTAGTTAGTTTCTTAATTATATTGCACCATATCCATCACTCGCATACAGAAATAACAAAGAATACCATTTATTTATATTTCAAAACATTTCGCCGTCTGAAATCAGTTTTATAATCCAAAATATTTTTGTATTAAGTTCCTACTATAAAAAATTTGACTCATGCATACTCAATTAAAAACAGATTAAAAAGAGTAATTTTACAGAAAATTACAAAGTTTTATTTAATTAAACCGACAGTTCTTTAAAATTTAACATTGTCTAAGGAAGTCCCAAGTATGGTGACGAAACGTCGGTTTAATTGAATAAACGTTTGACTGTAATTGGCCGTGAATTAAGTTGATTTAATTTTTGTACAAAACAGACATTAATTTAAAATATTTTATATATAATTTAAAAATTTTAAGTTTACTTTCCATTACTGTCCGAAAATCAATTTTTTAACCTATTATGAACTTATTAAGACAATATTGTGACGCATTTCATAATTTGATATTCAGATAGTCCAAAAACTGAAGGTTGACTTTGGCCATTTTTGAGACTTTACTAACAGGAATAAATAAATGGTTCAAATAAGTGTACCTTTCTATTTTTATGCGACTGTTAAGGGATTAAAAACTTACAAAAAATATCAGGGGTAATAAATTCATAATAAAAAATGTTGATTTTTAGAAACTTGTCTAGTTAGTTTTAAGGGAAGAAGAAACACAATTTTTTAGGTTTTGCTTAAAACGAATTTGATTTTTTTTAGATGTTTTCCGTTTGTAGATTAGCGGCTGAGGTTGTAAGTGAATTAGCTTTTATTTGTCTTAAGACCTGTATGGAGTTTAGCGGCACCGGAAATCGAGGTTGTTGCTCAGTTGGGTGTCTTGTTTGTCTTCCAATCCGATTTCTGTGATCTTGTTAGTCTTGGAAACCCCTCGTGGCACGTGTTCAAGCGCACGTGAGGCTGAACACCTTACGGACTCGGATGTCGCTTGTAACAACTATGAAAATTGATCGTACAGTACATCAATGAGGCGCGGCCAGTTCTAATGTTTTCTCTCATCCTATACCATTCAACTTTGTAAGTGAAAAAATGAGGGGGTTTAATTAATTAAAATTAATTAGACAAATTTTAATTGCGCTTTAAAAATAATAATTTTATTTATATTAAAAAAACAATTTCTTTATTAATTCCACTTCCTTTCAGCTTACATGTAAGTCCGCAGTTCTCGCCTTCCTTGCCCGCTCTTCCTTCTTACTCGAGAGCAACAATTCTCACCTTCTCTGCTGGCCTCCCTAATCCTTGTCCTTTCCGTTCTAGATCAACACTGACTGATCTTCCGCCTTCTCACATCTCAGCCAAACTCTCCTTTTCCCTTCTCTAAGGAAAAACGCCACCCCATGTATCTCAACCATCTATTGTACACAACAACTTTAATCTCTCTCAACTGCAGGCAGGAACAATTTCTGGACGACACTTTGGCGGCCACTTAATCCAAGGAATCCCGCCTCTTGCCTGCGTATCTATGAATATTGTTACTGAATTTAGATCGTTTAAAATATAGAAAAGCGAATTAAAATAGGGGAGAGGTCCTTCTGTGCTACTACTTATAAAATAAATATTAATTATATATGGAATTACTTGCCAATTCTGTTCCCGAAAATACCCGTGTTAAGAAAGAAAACACGAAAAGTGCGGAGAAAATTATTTTATTTCTCAACATAGTATCATCAATCACACATTCAAAATTTTCAAAGCTTTCAACGTGATTAATTTCACAAATCAGAATTTCCAAAATTGCCAACACAACCGATTTATCTCATAATAGTTCCATGAACTTATCCCAGCAATGTTTAACGGTTTCGATACCCTGTTTAAAATGAGAACTGTCAAGATGTTCCACAATAGCCAACATCTTCAGGCTCCAATCCTTCATTGTTAGCAAACCTTTTACCAGAGACCCGTTATTTTAAAATTGAAAAGACATAACAATGAAGGGGAATCAAATCTGGCGAAGAGGGTGCGTGAGGAAGAAAGTCCAATTCAAGCCTTTTCTTTCTTTTTCGCTGCGGTTTCCTCTTGATTTCATCTCTCAAACGATGCAATAAGTTCGCATTCATTCCTATAACTTTTACAGACAATGAAAATTAATTGAAAAACTGCCACCAGCAAATGGAACTGTCATCACTTTCTTCGAAGCTTATTCTCCCCTTTCAGTCCATTGTACTGACTATTCTTTCAACACATATCAAAAGTGGTCGACCCATATATCTTTCATGGTTATGAACCGTCGCAAATATTCGACTTTATTGGTGTTGTAAGGAAAAGTTATATGAATTATCATTTTTAATGAATATTCAGTCATTGTTCACTGAAAGTTATTTATGTATTCATATTGGACTATGACTTGCGCGGTATCTTTGCAGGCGTCAGCCCATCACAAGAATAACTTTAGATAAAAGACATCTACCGATTAACAAGAGACGTGTGATAACTACACCTCCGCCATTGTTTTACATATTGAGCCATTTTCACATGACCTAATATGGTAAGAGGCAACATGTGAATTTATTTTATCTGATTGTTCCGCATCCGACTCAGTCGCCATGTAATAATTCGTGGCTCTATTATTTCTCTAGAGATTGCTTGCTTACCCTAATTTCCTTACACATGCTAAAATAATTTTATTCCGATATTTATACGTATTATCTCTTTCCAATTATTTCTACTGAGAGATACAATGAGACAAAATTCAATGACAATAAATTAGTAGCAATATTGTATAACAGCCTATACCTCAGAAAAAAAGGTAATATAAATATAAATAGTGGTTGAACCAGACGTTTCGTTCCAAAAATTGAAACCTCTTCTGGTGTGAATGAAATTGAAATCAAGAAATTAGAAAGTATGAACAATTATGCGTGCATGTCGTACAGACTAAGGGGGCTTAAAAAAGATTTTTGCATATCTGCTACCAGTTAAAGATATGTTACACATTATTCACGCTTTAATATACAAACTAAATTAGTTAATCAGCAGGTAAGAATAGAAAATCTCGATAGTCCCAGGAATCGACCAGAGTATCAACCATCAAATGTTATATTTCTCTATCCCAAGTTGTTCTTCGCATTCAGAGCTGAGCTTCATTGGAAACATTTCCTCTTTTATTGAGCTAAGGTAGCTAAGAACTAAAACAGTATATCACTATTTAGTATATATATTGTAAAGAAAGGGGGGGAAGATTTAAAACACGAAAATTTAATTTAATGAAAAATGGATGTTTATTTAATATAATCTGCTTACTATTTGAACAGTATGTCCTCTACGAGAAAATTTACGACGGTTAAAATATTGTAGAAAATGATGATGGCTACATCTTGGGTATTCATTTGCACGAGAATCAAACTATCAGGGTCATATCTGTTGGGGGAAATAAAAGAAACGTGCAGCAGAGATCTCACTTATTACGATGAGCCGGAAAACGAACCCGTTTTGTTTTGAGGTCCACGATTTGGAGTCGAGCAGATAGTATGAAATTTGTAAGAAGTCGGTACCACTGTCTCAGCATACGGCAAATAGGGGTCGTGGTAATTCTTTTTCTCCTTCACAGGCCGGTGTGATCTCAAAAGGCGGAAGACAGTGGATTTATACCATCCGGCGTTGAGGAAAATCAGTATTCCTTCTCCACAAAGATGTTTATAACTAAGACTAGAATTTTGGCCAAGATGGTGAGCTTGTATGTTGATTTCGATAAGTTACTGAAATCGCCTTCTTCTCTTCTCTGTGGATCTCCTTCTTCTTCTCTTCGTTGCGAATATCATTATTCTGTTTTTCCTTTTTCCAAAAATTGATTTTAAATGTATTATATTCATTCTTCTTCCTCCTTTTCCCCCAGACCTCCTTTTGAGCCAAACTGCTCTAACTAGACATCTTTCTTCTCCTCTATTCCATTGCCACTTTCTCCTTAAGAGTCGTGATACGAACTGACTTTCTCGATACTTGCGTCTTCCCAGCTCATCTCTCTGTCACCCCAGTGCAGGGTAGTACATCACTTCACTTGACGGGTCTATGCTAATCACATTGAATTGTCCAAGTTCGCGGGATTCGCAATTCTGAAGCAAGGGGGTTGATCCTGGGGAAGTTTCCACAGGTCATCGTCCCCTGGTGGCTGACCTGCCTAAATCTTCAAGCTTTGTCTGTAGGCACAAAGTTGGGATTGCCAAATCATGACAGGAAGTTCCAGAGCCCCGCCGCCCATCTTTTGCTTTATCTGAATATATTTTCCTCTAAATATATATTTAATGATGCATTGAATGGGGAGAATACCTCTGCGGTACAATCTTAATTCGTGAATAACGTTGGAGAAGCATTTGCGACGAAAATTATTAAAAATTTATCAAGTGTCATGAAATATTATCACCCTCTATCTTCAAATTAATGTTCGTCCTGAATAGGAATTATAGAGTAATATATACATATTTTGTTTGAATGCATATCATTGATTGTATTTTTAAAGAAAATCGTCACGGAGAAAATTTTCAGTTCTGTCGCTACAAGAAACTGGAACGTTTGAAGAAAAATATTGATTCGAATTCGGACAAAAACGTTACCGCACTTATGTCTTTGTAATTATATATCATTAGTTGCACGTTATCAATTAGAGCATCTAACCAGACGATACTGAGAATACTCATACAAGCAACAATATATATTACTATAATTGTAACTAATTTTTGTCCCACAGCTGGAAGTAAAATGGAATTGTGACTGCAGGCCGAACAATAAATACCTGATTAGGGGAATTCTGACAATGAAATATTAATACATTAATTATTCAACAATTAAATGTAACGACTTTATATGCCGTTAACTTGACCAAAGAAGGTCGAACGCTTACTAGCTACAGTTACAGATGTGCTACAAATAACTAAACTAAGATAAATCTATTGTGCAATTTTGGCCACATTAAGTGTCTTTATCAATTGTCAAACGAAGGCTTTCCCGGTGGATGTGATTAGAAAGAAATTCCAACGTCGTGTTTTCAACTGGTTGGAATCCCGAGCTATTAAGGTACATGTCCCTCAGAGTCGAATTATTACTTCAGCTTCTGATGTAGTACATTCATGGACTATCCCCAGTCTAGAAATAAAAAATTGATGCTACTCCAGGACGTTTAAATCAAAGAATTTTCTTAATTAAACGTCATAGAATATCTGGACAATGTTTAGAAATCTGTGGTATTAACCACAGATTTATACCCATCGTATTAATACTAAATCTTTTATTAAATGGTTAATTAATAAAATCTCAGGATGTCAATTTAAAATTACATTAAAGGTGCTCCTTGACATTAGATGGCTGATAAATAGCATTGTTCTGTTAAACCATATTATAGTACATTGTACTTCCAATGAATGCCTCAAATAAGTAACCTCTCATGATTACCACTATTATTATTTTTCTCAACTATTATAGTTTTCTCCATATTATTTACAACAACCTTGATAAATAAGAAATATAGATTTAAAAAATTTAAATCTTTAAAATAAAAACTGACAATGATAACAAATTTATTCTAAAGATTTGACCCATCCACTAGATCATCATTTAGCACTTATTTGATTAAGAACTATAATCTTTATTAGTGTCATCCCAACCACTTTCTGAATAATAAAATCACGATCTCTCATAATATTAACTTCTATTTGAACAAAATTAAATCTAGAATTTTCCAACATTATAAATAATAAATATAAGAAGTATTCTGATATTTATTAGAATTTTCATTATTCTATTAATTAATATCATAATAGGCCTATTCCCATATATTTTCACTGGAACTAGTCATATAACTATGACTATATATATATATCGTATATAAACCAAAAGATAAAATGAGAAAAGTATTTCTTTGAATGTTAGGAATATTTGACCGCAACGTGGTGGATCCAAGTTCCATCATTAGTCTTCCTGGATGGCGTAAGAAAAAGCACTCCATTAACAAGCTCGTGATTGCGGATTTGTTATTGAATACGGATATTAGTCTGTGGTCCAGAGCTCAGCCACAAAACAGAGCACAGATTCCGGTTTCGCAATTCTCAAGAGCATCGCGTGTGTCCTACTACTTGCGGAAATTACAGGTTTCGTACAGTGAACCACATGCAGCCCGGTCGAACCAATTACAAACGCATTGTGTTGTTGGTGGGGGAAGATCATCTCCAACATCAAGCGCTTCACCCTAAGGCATCAAAACGAAATAAAGAGACCTCCGTGATTTATTCCTTGCCCCACCGGAACTCACGATCGGGTACTCACTGCTCAAACTAATCACGTGGAAATACGTTACACTATAATCACTTGTTATTTGAAATGATAAGGTTTTTGGAAGAAGGTCACTGTATGAAAGAAATACTGGACTCCGAGGTTCCTCTTCATTCACTTTCAGTAGTTGGAAGCAATTAGAATAAGATTCTGATAGTTTTCAATTACATCTATACATCAATATAGGTTAAGGACAGTGTAAGCAAGTTGGCGGGTAACAGGCTACATGAGGGTGATCCTGAAGCAGGCAACTCCCCTTTAATAGCATAGGAAGGGAGTTGAAAAGGGGGGATGTGGAAGGTAGAGCAAGGTAGCACAGGGTTGACTAGGGCCCCCAGGCTGTAGTGTAAGGATCCTACCCGGTGTTTCACCTCAAGATGATGCAGGGAAAACCATAGAAAACCTGCATCAGGTAGGTCGGACTAGTGGGTACTACTCCTGAGCCCTTCTGATGACGGGAGACTGGATTATTGTGGGAACGCAACAAACCCGCCTCAGTGCCTTGATCAGAAGCAGTTGGCCGAATGGTCCAATGGGATCAGCGAACAACTCTCACCGTACACCTCTCAAACTGTCCAAGGTCGTCTCAGACTGCAGGAGTCTTAAATTAGTTACCTTGGCCATGGACCAAGGGGGGAAGGGAAAGAAGAAAACCAGGAAGGAAGAAGTCAGCCCTGACGGACTTCCCAGAACTCCACCTGGCTCTCACTTATTTCCCTGTGTCGGGATCAAATCACAGTGTAAGCAACGATCTCTAGTTCTTATACTCCGGGACCTCTTCAAACACAATGCGAGTTACAAGGTTTTCCCTTTGGCGTTTATATACTATTCATTCTATTTTTTGGGGTTTAGCGCTGATCAAACTAAAGAAGGTTTTTGTCGACCTCTTATCGACTTATGTTCCTTACTTTCCCTCTATTTACTTCAGTAGAGGTCCCACGTCAATAATCTGCTTTAAGACTTCATATTTGTCCCTTATGTTTTCCAATACCATTCATCCTATGGTCATGAATTTGTTTTTTGTATTTTAGTTCTCTACCCAAAGAAGGTTTCTGTCAAACATTTGCAGATTTAGGTTCCTTCTTTCTCCCTTTTCAAGCCAAAAAGCTCCAACCGTAAAGACACACAGAACTTGCAACAGATTATAACCTCACGTAACCTTTCAAACAAGATGATTGAATTGCTGTTTAGCGTGAAATAATGCTAAAGTTTCACTAAAATATAATTTAAGTAATGATAGATTAATAATGCAAAATGTTTTACGAGTCGCATTGCAAACGATTGAGAATGGTACATATTCTACAATTCAATATAAATTCTAATTGTAGTTTAGACTTTACCTTTTTTTTTCAAAAAAATATTCAACTATGTTTTTAATTTCTTATGACCATATCATATTAAACTAAATTATGGTCATTATAAAACATGGGTGAATTTATTTTTAAAAAATTGGTTAATTCTTAACTATGATTATAATTTTTATTGAGTCATAGAATAAATAACCATATAATTAAATATGATTTCGAGATTAACAAAAATTAAATATATCTACAAGATAAAATTATCAATTTGATAACACAAGATATACAATCTTATATAAAATCTATTAGTGACATTTTAATTGAAATTGAAAAAAAAATTACGAAATCAATTCCTGCACAGATTTTTCATAATTGTATAAAAATCAGAGAAATAAGTTAAATGCTTATGAAGTTTTAATTAATGAACTTGGGATGTTCCGAAACGTTTTATTATATTTTTATATCCCTGGTTGTGGCCATTCTTTGTATTTTATTTTTATTACAAGCAATATTAATTTATTTTTCATAAAAAATATTTCTTTTAATTTATTAACAATGGGCACACATGGAAAACATTACCAAGCAACTCTACCCAAAGATAACCACAATCAAATATACAAACTTCTTTCAAAACCATACAACTTTTGCTAACATTCTGCGCAAGCATTTTTATTTCTACATAGCGAACACATCCCACATCGTCCCTAATCTGCTTAGCGAATTACAACCTTGGCATCCCTCTTCTGATCTTCCCCTCTAATGCTAATTTTATGAGACCCTCATGTCTCAAAATGTCATCTATTAATCTATCCCTTCTCTTGGTCAAAGTCCATATTGTTCTCTCTTCCAGGGCAGTTACTCTATTCACCCATATGATTTTCAGCATTATCCTATAGCACCACATTTCCTTTCCCATCTGCAACTCCTTTCGTTAATTTTTCGTACCCTTATAACGCCACACTGCATAAGAACATTTTTAATAATGATTTTCTAATATTCATATATATTTTACCCGTATGTAAATTCCTCTTTTTGCGAAAGACTTCCTTTCCTGCGCTATCCTACTCTAGTTATTCCACTGCTTCCCATACTACACTCCATAACCTTGGATTTCCCTCTATTAATCCTCATATTGATCTCTTCTTCCAGGATCACGTTCATGCCAGTTGATGTTCTCCAAGCTTTCTCCAGACTCCCCTAATACCACAATATCATCAGCAAACCTTAGCTTGTTTATTTCTTCTCCTTTCATTTTGATTCTGTTTCCATACAATTATTTTATATTGAAGAAACTCGAATTAAATTCGAATGAGTCGTATTACATCATCAGCAATATCAAAAGCTTTTCTCCAGATCTACAAATGCCGTAAAAATGGGGACGTACAGCTGAATCATTTATAAAATTTTAATGTGTCTTTTTAAATGTAATTAAGTACGGATTAGTGATACTAAAACAAAAGAATATATTTTCCTGCCTTTTAGCCATGCTTAATGTTAACTACGGATAGCAGAAATACACGAATTTTTCCATGTGTATACCGCGATTGTTTTCCGTGTAAAGTAGCGGTCTTCTTATTCGATTGACGCAAGTCAAAGAAAAACTACTTAGGTTGATAGACATTTACATTATTAGGGTAATAGTATATCATTGTAATCAAAAATGTCTGAGTTGTAATTAACGTTACATGACCTGCTTGAAAGGCTGCCTGTTTTTTTGACTGTTTGGAATCCAGACATGCTGTAAAGCAAGTGATGCAAGATTCCTATTTGGGGCAGAGGGTCTGATGTTGCACGACTTGCCAATTACAGATATTCATATTTGGGCACAATGCACGAGCGTTTCGTTCTTACGCGACAGACCCGAGGCATGCTTGCGATGAAAACTCCATCTATAAATCAAAAAGTTTCCGTACGAGAAAAAGACATATCTGATGGAATTTTACCAGCCATATATTTGTGACGTTAATAATCAGTACTCTTAACAACACACGTTGTTAAAATTTATTCACTTGCCAGAATTTAAAGTGGAAGTTAATATCATCTTATTATACTTATAGATTCAATTTACTTTTCTAATCAAACTGAATCTTAAAAACTGAATTTTTACGTAATTTGGAGAAGTACTGCAGTTATAAGCAAGAATTTTATCTTACTGTCATCGTCAAAACAGTAGAGCCCTGAGTTTCAAGCCTCACTGTGGCCATTCGGAATGAAATACGTTATTGTGAAACGTCAAATTTGACGCAGAATTTAACGCCATTATGTGATATGTAAATGAAAATTTTTGAAAGCATTTTATGTTTGCGTTTTGACGAATAAACTGAAAAAAGGCACGTTTTTTTGTCCTTTTTCATGTAGCTCGAATTTGACGACTAGTAGATTTCGAACTTTAGTTTCAAATTGGCTGTAAATTTAAAAAATCACAGTGCAACCCTTCCAAACCCATTCGCAAAGTTTGTATCATCTGTTTTTCTTACGTTTTTTAAAAAAATAAATTTATTTATGGACCTCTACTAACTCTGGGAAAGCGCATCGCAGAAAAGTGCTACAAAGCTTATCTCATAGTGTTTGAAAGTGGCAAATATAAAATATAAGCTCTTAAAGTTTGTATGGATTTTTTAAAAAGTGAAGGGAAAAAGGAAATGTTTATTGGACCGGGAGGCTAAAGTAGGGTGGCACCCCTGCTCGCTGGTCTGGTCCCTCTTCCTGTTTGTTCACAAATATTATTTGGAGATGAACACAGTCTGACAAAACTTACAAGGAAGGAGTGAAAGGTAACTTATTTCCAGCATTCATTTAGTTCGTTCAGAGATTACCGAACGTTTATAAGAGTAGATAGGTTCCAGAGATACCTACTGCGGGGTTAAACTAATTAACATTACACGCGCTGACATCAGAAAATGTAGAATACTTTTGAAAATAATTGAAGGGAAATAAGTAAATATTGTTCACTGAGTCGTCGTGAAGAAGGCGAGACTTTAGCAGAGTGCGAACGCAACTCAGTGATGCTGTGAAACGGCATTTCACATTACTACGAACAAAGAAATTTCTTTAAACAATTAAGATACTACACTGCATACTGATTGGGCCAGTTCAGCCGTCTCAACATTACTAATACAGAAACCAGCCTGTTTAACATAATTGGCTGCAAATCATGCAATGGAATGTAATGAGAAATTCTAAAACTTTCGATTCTGTAATCGTTTACTATTCATGTATTCTACAATTCACACGATTATATTTTATTTAACCAGTCTAAAAAGTAACACATTTATATGCAATTGTAGCTATAAAAATATGGCGAGTCTATATTAACTTAATTCTGGCTGATTTCAGAAACCTGAAATTTACGATTCCGTACTTTTACTCTAAATTTCAGCGGAGTTGATGAGATCATTGGACAAAAAAGAAGCAATATCACGACTGCTCAGGATAGTTTGCAAAATTTTCGGAAAAGGAAGAATACCAGAAGATTTTAGTAAAAGAATAATTATACCCATACCGAGGGAGACTGGGGTTGATAGATGCGAACAGTACAGGACAATCTGTTTAGTATCCCATGCCTGCAAACTATTAACTAAAATAGTATATAGGAGGATGGAACGTCAAATAGGATGCGAATTACGACAAGATGAGTTTAGCTTTAAGAAGAATGTAGCGACAAGAGAAGCAATATTGACTGTTCGTCTAATTTTGGAAGACAGGATACGAAAAAACAGACCAACGTTCATGGCATGGATGAAGGTTTAGAAAAAGCCTTAGATAGTGTAAACTGAAACAGACTATTAAGGATTAAGAATACGACAGGAATAAAAAAAACGAGAAAAAAGGCTTATGCATAACCTCTACAGAAGGCAGGCAGCAGTAATTAGAATTGAAGATGAAGAAAAAAATAGGAGTGAGACAAGACAGATTTGGTGAAGAAAGTTACAACGGAATATGGAAAAGGTATAATACTGCAAGGAGAAGAAATAAAAACCCTACCATTTGCCGGTGATATTGAAGTATTAGGTGAGTCAAAAGAAGACTTAGAAACCATAATATATAGCAAGAATGTGATCCTGGAGAAACAGTTCAATATGAGGATTAATAGAAAGAAAACAAAGGTAATGGAGTGCAGTATGGGAAACAGGGTGTTCGATTACGAAGTGGTATTTTGATAGAAGTTAAGGAGTTCTGCTACTTGAATAGCATAAAAACTATAGGCAAGTAAGACTTTCACAAAAAAAATAAAAAAAAGAATATGTCTTCTTTCCCTATGAAGGAAATCCCCTTAGTTCTCTCAAAACGTATTGTTATTCTCTCCGATTTTGTTGATATCAAAAGGACGATATGATATTCTGTAGAATAATATGCATTTACTCCGTTTAAAAGTACAAGTCACGGATAGTAATCCGTTTATTTATAAATTCATTAAAGGGACTTTCTCCGTTTATCGGACATATTCATCTTTCCAGAAGCTGAACGCCGTCTCTGAGTCATTCTTATACTCTCGGAATCATTCTCACTCTCTTTACTTATCAAAATTATTCATTGCGTAAAGGATTGTATACAAAATTGAAAGTAATATAAAATTACTTACACACGTTAGAAATTATTTTATAAATTCATATATTATTTGCTCTATAAATTGTTGTTATGCCTGAAGAGGTTCCAGAGGACGATGAAACGTCGTGATTGTTTCTATAGTGTAGAAGTAATGGTTTTCTGACTCAAGGCCGCCTATTAATTAATCCTATTCTCAGTCTACGATTCTCTAAGATTGTCAGTAATTATTCTTGAGTATTTAGTAAAAAATAATCTTTTACATTTATGGATTCTCAATGCCGGACATAAATAAGACACTCCTGGAAGGCGTAAATGATTGAACGCTAATTGATGAGTAACAAGGAGACTAGGTGTGAAGGTAGGTAAAAAGGGTGATGATTAAACAGTTAGGTTCCTAGTCTGGCTTCGCTGTCAAAAGTAGTTCGTGTGATCTTAACCATTGTGTTAATTGGCTCATGAGTATCATGCTTCCCTTAAACTTACATGGAAAACCAAATTCCTATTTAATTTTTAACTGAATGTTTAATAGAGTAATATAAAAAATTTAACTTATTTTAAATTTACTCCGTATTAACAGTTTGGCAGGTAAACAAAATGTTCGTTGCCCGGAGTGGGAGAGAGGAAACCATTTTCCTTCTAAAGTAGGTAAGATAAAGCGAAGAGATAACAAAAAGTTGAAAATATGAAATATAAACAATGCATGAACAGAAAGGATAGTTGAGAAGAAATGCGTGAGTAAGAAGGTAGCTGTAAGAAGAATAAGAGCGCATTCTGACGTATCGAGTAGGGATGTTAAGAAAGCCGTCAGGTGATGTGTGAACAGGTTAGACAAGACTTGTGACGAGAGGGGAAATATGGACAAGTAGCACAGCACAGACGAGTCCGTGAAGTTTGCGCGATGGGACTGCACCAGGAGACGCTGACGCTGACGTTGACGTTGACGCTCATGTTGATGCCTGTGGATAATAGCGGTGTTTTCGGGAAAGTGCATCGCCCGAGGGAAAGCACATGGCGAGGATAAGTGCCGGTGACAAGTTCAACGCTCTGAAAATCCGCCATCACTTTCAACCTTAGGGCACGGCACGCAGACAATCTCTCCCGTCCTCATCGGCGTCGGCGTCGGCGTCGCATCAAGTTCGACGATTCTTCTACAGCGGAAATATAAGATATCAACGTCAAGGCCCCGAACGATACAAATTCAAATGGAACTCGAGTTTCTTTAAAACTGACACACACTTTTTATATTGATCAACATGAAATTTGGTTCACATTTTATTCAAAACTGACTTTTGAACAATATTTCAAAACAAATATGACGAAAGCTAAACAAATTTTGGTATTTGTTGGAAGGAAATATAAACCTTTTTCATTCATCATTAACATTGAAAGCACTATATGTAGTTTTCTGACTCTAAAAATTACAATAAATAAAAAGAGGGCATATAAATTTTTCGTCTTTTTTAGACTTCCTCAGGCGTGCTACAAACAATATTACAATAAATTATATATTGGTTCTATGTTACAATTTTTAAATTTATAAATAAAAAAGGTTTGGATTTTTTATATATATATATTAAAAAATTGTAACATGAAACCCCTATTTCTACAAAATTTTAAATTTCACTATATTCAAGATTTTACGGGGGCGTTACGAAAATTATTTAATTCCAATAATAAACATAAGCTCACTTTTATTATCAATATAATTTAATTTGTGGGTTACCATTTATGTTCAGGGAAATGTTTTCATACTGTCAACTTGTATGGAGAATCATATATTATGAGTCCTTGGGAGGGAAAGTTAATTTTTATTTTAAATGAGGACAAAATATTTATATTAAGATTAAAACTATTTAATTGATTAATATAAATACAAATTTGTGGTCCATTAATATGCCACAACTAGCTCAGCAATGTGGAGATTGTTGCGCAGCAGAAAAATAGTCATTATGCATCTTGACACTGACACACCTGGTGTCCGTGTTTCCGTATTTGTGAAGCGGATGCTTCCTTCGTTGGCATCGGCTCGGTTACCTGGGGCTGGATTCCTTCCAGGAAAATCGGCACTGGTCGCTACCAGAGGGTTTATTCCTTGATTAGATCAAATTAGGTGAACGGATATTCACCTGCTGCTGTATTCTCTCAGATTGTCTCTAGATTCAAGAAAAACTTTTCCCACTAGCGACAAACTATTCTCGCCCCCCCACTTGCTCTCTCTCTCTCTCTCTCTCTCTCTCTCTCTCTCTCTCTCTATATATATATATATATATATATATATATATTAGAGTGTGTATGTGATATGACTACTACACTCTCTCGTCTCAACCTTCTTTATTGAAATTCCTTCACCTTCTGCACAATTCCTCTCTCTTATCTCCTCTCCACCTTCCTGATTCAAGGCTCCATTCCCAACTGCAATTCACACTCTCATCTTCTCTGACTTCTTCATTCTTCCAAATTTCTTTCTCCACTGACCGATTTCTCTATCATCTCCTCTCCATCTTCCTATTTCAAACTTCGATTCCCGAGTGACTGATTCTCTCGTGCCGTGGCCCAACTACCACGCACTCTCTTGACATCCTACTTATTCAATGTTTATTTCCCACTGCCAGATTTTTCATCACGTCTCCTCTTAGGCCAACTATCCATATACTCCCACCATGAGAGTAGATGGCGGATCACATGACCCCAAGCCCCAATCAAATGTCCGTATTGGTCCGTGGTTTTCTTCATATTTAGTGGAGGGAATCTCAACTCAGGATTTCACACGGTTAGGGTCCCTCCTCGCCGCCAAATCGGCAATTATGGCGTGCTTTTTCCGTCTGCTTGTCGCCAATGAGGAATTTCTAAACCAGAGTGTGTTGGGTATCGCCCTAATTGAATAAAATGGCAATCACCACCTTAATTCATTACACATAATGTATGGTTGCTTCAGTATATGCTTTTCATATTTTTAATTTGTAGATTGCAGTTTTTCATGTTCGTAGAACTACGGAACGTGATTAATTGCATTCTTTACAGTTAATTTGTTGTACTATAATGGGATGTAGTAATCGTATATTTAACAGAGATCGTGTCGTATTATTTGGCCTTAGAATAATGAAAATGTCTTATTACAATATCGAGAAAAAAATAAGTCTCAATAGTCAATAACGTATCAATTTTTTATATTACTGTCATTTGACAGGAATCCTTTGGCATAAATTACGTCAATCGTATTTATTGAGAAGTGTTACGTAATCTGGTGTAACCCAGCTCTATCTTTCCATGTAACAGGCATTACATAAATGGCGTTCAAATCAACAAAAACTGACGCTCATATCTAAAATCAAATCGTGGTACCTGATTAAGCTGATGACACGATTAAGTGACTCGCTAGGAAAATATCAGGCATGTTTCTAGATTGTCAATTACTGTAATTGCCACCAGTTTGCGTCCTCACTATTGCTAAAATGTTAACAATTATAATTTAAAAATTGCTTGACAGTGAAGTATACAATTTAATTATTTACCCTAAGCCTACTAAGTCAGAACTAGGCCATGATATAACAAATACGTATTTCGTGAAATAAACCACTGGAGCATTTGTTATGTAAAATGGTAGCGATTGAAATCTTTGCATTAGTCAGTTCTATTCTTCTACTCTCGCATCAGTTTTATCTTTGACAGTTCGCTTGAGATTTGCTATCTGCGTTGTTATCTTTGTTGTAGCCTCCTGAATAATTTTCCAAGCAGACAACTCGCTGATTGCAAACGAATTCCACAAGCACACCAGAAACAAAATCACAAAATATAGCCTCCGATAATTACCGAATTACTCCACTCCCCCAATATTTTATAGTACTTAAATTAATCTTAGTCACACTTTGCATACTAATCGATATATCCCCTCTTTTTCAATGCCCTTCCTATGGTAAAATGGAAGTTGCCCAATTCAGGATCATTTAGTCTGTTACCCAATGTTCCTATTTTTTTTTAAAACTTGGTTTCTGTAGAAGAAAGTAACAGAATTAACTTGATAATACAATCACGCCACGTTCGATAATACCGGAACATACTTATCTTTGTCTGAAGATTTTTCTTTTATATCCCACCAAAACACCATTTTTTTGTCTCTTTATATGATTAAAAAGGAAACGAATAAAGTTTAATGAATTATGTTCCACTGGTGATCATAATCTGAAGATATTTGTCATTCTCGTAGAATAAAATTTATACAAAATAGATTACGTAAGATTAACTAAAATTACGCACTTATCACTGTTGTTAATTATATAGTACCATCTTTTTATCAGTCACATAAAGATATAGCAACGTAAACTATTTATTTCTATGTTGAAACGCTTTCCGCGTTTGTCGTTATCAGTTCCGTATTCCAAAGAATTTTTCTATAAAATTCGGGCAGAAAAAGTATTCAATTTAACTGATTATTAAGAGTTCATGGATAATATTTGTGACGTACGTGGTTAAAACAGAGTTGCGTGTGATACGTCCAGAAGGGGGGGAGGCGGAGGGGAGTATCGTCATCGGCGAGGAACAGCCGTTGGACAGAAGCTTGTAGCATTTTATAAATATTCATTATATTATTAGTAACTGTATGTACAGGCCGTTTTGGAACACACTGTATTTAACATTTCATAACTTTCACGGATGAGTTTTTTACCGCACAAAATAACCCCAACTAAATACAATATAATTAGTTACAAAATCTAACTGTTCCGAAAGAAACAGTACAACAGCCTAAAAGTCACAGAAAAAGGTTACATCAAACAGTAGTTAATACACGTTGTTTAGTTTCTAAATTTCAAAAAGCAAATATAGCAAAATAACAACAACAAAAAATAGTAACATGCACATATAATTTTTCTAACTTTTCAATTTCTTGTTTCCGTTAATAAATTTTCATTTTTCTATGATAATATCATTATACATATTATATTGTAAATTTATTTTGTATTTACAGAATTTAAATCGCACCAGATTAAGCTCCAAATTTAGAAACAAAACGTCGTGTAGTAAATGTTATTTAATATAAGTATATATGAAATGTTTTCTCACGTTTAGGCTCTTGTACGATTTATTGAATTGTATATATTTACTTTTGGAAATGCTTACAAATCAAGTTGCCGTAATAAAAGTTCGTGTTTAAGATTATGAATACGAGGGAATATTCTACGGCGCATCATAGCATTTTGACACAACGAGATATTTTTCTCCAAATAAAAATAATAATTATAATTTCCTCCATCAGTAGTTCAGTTTATAATTGATATTAAATTTATCTTTGTAGTATTTATACCTCAAACATAAAATTAACACTGGCAATGTTACGATATTACTAACGAAAAACGAAAGAGCTGATATGTAAAATAAATATGCAAAAATTTCAGAGTTAACAACATAAAAGTTTTTAAAAGCAATTTCTCAATTATTAAAACTAATTACGTTAGACATTGAAACGTATACCGACAGCTATGGCACATGTCATCGATTAGTGCTATCGACATTTCTGATTGATTGATGTGGTATTTAAAATTAGTTCAAAGGTATTATTTTTACGTATGTTTTACATGATAAATATAATCCAGTTAATGACCCGTTTATATAATTAACTCATGATAACGTTTCAGCACGTATTTTGTACCATGATCGGATTGTTTCTAATTATGTTGAAACATATTACGACGTTATGTTACAAATCCGTTTTTTTAATTAATTGAATAAACTGTATGGAAATAAAATTAATCCTGACTATCTAAGACACTAATGACTGATTATAGTTTAATATAGGTTTAATAATAGGTTAATATAATGTTAATAAAAATCATGGACTATGTTCCAGAAATAATCCGGACGACATAGTTGCAAATTCATCAGGAATTCCAGAGGGTGGTAATTAATACATTTTGAATACACTGAAAGTAATTGATATTGATAATTAACCGAATTACGATGGAGAAAATTATAATAACATATGTAAGCATATGTTACAATATTCATTATGACAAAAAAAGATAATACGATTACGTTGCGTACTTTTAGCGTAGGAATGTTATAAAAGTTTCTGGAATATGAATGAACAAGGGAAGCCCACAGGTGACTAGAGAAGGAAGTTGCTACTTCGACGGTTGTCTGGACACTCACTATTCGGTCACCTCCGTATCACGCAAGGCGAATCTGTGTGTTAGTTTTCAAATGAAATCTTCACGGTTAACCAACGGGGTCAGGTTTTTAAAAAGAAAACAACGTTTCTGCGGCCATTTTCTGCCGCCGTCTTTAGGCCTGAAGACGGCGGCAGAAAATGGCCGTGTTCTTCATCGAGAAAGTCTACATTCATTGATTAGTTTTCAGAAATTTGAATGGTCGACTTTGGACTCACATATTAGAGAAAACATATTTAAGAAGGGACATACTTAAAAACCATCTCAGAACCACTGTTAACACCCTAGAAAATTCATAGCAGACAAATTAAAACTGAAACAAGCAATAACTGTCACTTTCTTACACAACTGTATCAATTCAGATTCAAAGGACATTATAACTGACAGTTGGTTTCTTCTCGTGTGCTCAACTATGGTTCAAAACCATTTATTCAGTAACAATGAACAGATTTATTGACTGAAATTCTGAAAGTATATTCTTCTTCTTCTTTCAATGGCTCAACAGCCCTCCTGAGGGAATAGACCTACCGAGGCGGCTGCGGACTGTCATCTGGTGTGACACATTGGAAGTATATTACTTCTTTCAACTTGCATCTCTCGTTTGACACTTCACTTTATCTTTCAATATACCACATACACAACGGAATATTCGTAAATTTTCTTTGGAATTTTATTCACCATTTTCTTCCATTCGTTTCCAATGTGCTTGAATTGCTGAAAGTTGCAACTTTAATGATATAAATACTTCTTTTTCTGAAGTGAGATGTAAGCTTAATTCCTGTAGTCCACATTTTAAACAACACAACATTTGAATATGAAGATATGACGGGTGCACAGGTACAAAATGGTATCGATACGAACATGACTAGGTTTTATTGTACCGTAAAGGCTTAAATTTCTTGACGTTAACTGGCCAAGCGTCACGATAGTACATTTTCCTACTGATGTAGTTCTGGTTTGTTGTTTTGCAACCAATCGCAATTACTGCACATTAATTCGCACGTAGCGATATATCCACGCATTTATCAATGACCACAGAACATAAATTAGGGTTCAATAAAACCAATTTATATTGTCATAAGATTGTTTTTGCAAGAGTAGTCACTTCGTATTATTGGAATTTGGAAAGATTTGATGTGAGCACGTTCTTTTTTTCTAACTGCTAAAAATATTTTAGTCTATTTTCTTGACCTATCCTTCACAATCACAAAGACTCAAATAATTTTCAAACTTCACGAACACAATTGTTGAAACAGTTTTGAGATATTTAAATACTAAGCAAAGTGCCAATGTCGCAGTTTTCACGACCTTGGACCTTGACTAAGTTCGTAGTAGAGAGTTCTGAATCAACCGAAGGCTTCCCATCACATGGCTGATAAGAAGGTAATTACTGATTTCATCATACAAAGAGGTTTTTGCGACAATTCTCACAATGTCACTAATGGTATAAATAGATGCCTAATTAGCGAAATTTGCTAACTTCCACGCAATACAGAAGTATATTTGCTGTATATTACAGTCTGTATGCATAAGTACGTGTACAAATTAATTGTTACAATAATTTTAATAAATACCTTCGTTTGTTACCTAGGCTTATAATTTAATTTAAAAAATAACGTTTCCTACAGAAAAAATAATATTAATTGATCTTTTAAAATTTTATAAATCCATCTGTTACAATTTCTTCTCGTGCTAGTAAAGGTGACAATAGATAAGTTAGTTTATGGATGAATGGGTAACTTTTCAAGTTAGATCCCATTTAATATAAATATCAAGTACGTACAGATAGTAGCCTCTAAAGTACTCTCATTATATTTATCTATAAGCTGGTTGCCCAGGTAATTATTTATATTACCCCCAAAATGAATTAATTCGGCACTAATCTCTTCAGCTGAATGTGAAAAAATAACCGCCATATTGCGCGCAATTAAATATGGAGGAATATGTTTTTGTCTCATTCCTGGACGACGTCACAAAATGTGACACATTTTTATAACTAAAATTCTTTTATGTTAGGAATTCCTCAGACACACAGTTTTTTAAACAGCTTTTCAATAATTTATGTAACCAGTTTTGTTGCAATTTAACCACGCGTTTAAATTTATTTTTAAAATATACAATTAATACATATTTTTTAAATAAAATAGCACATAGTCAGAAATTTATACGTATGAATTCTGTCTAGGTACCAAATAAATGTTCACACAATATCAAGTTTCAATCATTTATTAAAATTTCTTCCAACAAATAAAGAGCTTTCGACCATTTTTAAGGTCATAATCAGCTCTCGTCAATGATCCTATAAGGTTTTACATTACACTGTACACATGAATGTATTAGGAGGGTAATAATGATCATGTGTTTCTATAAGCTCCGACCTCACAAAACATAGACTGTAGTAGCCGGATGCACGTTAAAAATCACGACTATTATCCGAAATTGTCAATCCAAAAGTAATTCACAATATTAATTTGAAAATTTTCATCTACAGCATTCCTTTTTTTACAGGAACAAAATTTCATGGCAACTAGGGCCTGTATAGAACTTCATGACAGCGTAAGTAGAGAATTATCATTAAGGGATTGCTTCAGGTTTTCGAAAGAGACGGTAATTGTTTGGAGCCAGGTCAGGACTGTTTCAATGTTGTCTATACAAGTTTCCTGATCTCGTCCGTTTTTTACTGACTGACATTTGACCGCGCATTGTCGTGAAACAGGAAAACATCCTGATTATCCCGACTCAATCGAGCTTCAGGTGTCTTCATAGTTGCCACAAATGTGTCGCAATTAATGGTGGTTCCACGTGACAACAGTCCTTTAGAAACACCATACCGATCACTTTTCCAGCCGTTTTTAATTTCAATTCTTAGCCTGGTTTACACGAGGCCTCTGCGTCTCGGATTCAAAATCAACCATGTTTTATCGCCTTTCATAATTCTTACAACAATGCATTTTCACAATTCCGGTACTGTTCCGAAAGTTCGCTGCACACTGTTCTTAGAGCTTCCTTGTGAGCCTCTGTCAACTTGTGACAAATACTTTCCAACCCCAAGTCTTTCACAATTCTGCAAGAACACCTGCTTCTCATACTCCAACTTGCAGTGACAAGTTTATCATGTCGTTATCTCTCTGCATATTGTCAGTGCAGTGTGCGGTCTGCCGCTGCGAGGAGTATTTCGATGGCGTGCTCTCTTTTATCACGTAATCTTCTTGCTGATCGATTAACTGCATTGCGATGTCCATCTTATTACCGTGGATGTATCCCACTGCCTAATTCTTACTGCACGGTGCATTTGACCAAGTGAAGAAGCCATCATGAAGTGAAGCCATGGCAGCGCCACTCACGCGAACGGATTTAAATAAAATTTTACACAAGCAGGAGGGATGAAACTATGATCTCCAGAAATTACAAACATGTAGAGTGAAGAATAAATAATAATAAAAATAGTGTGCCCCGGCATGTTATCACTGCCTCGTAACGCAGAGGCCCCGGGTTCGATTCCTGGCAAGAGATTGGTTGTTTGTGCACGTCTTGGTGTTCACTAATCCAGTAACCCTTAATACGAAAATAAGATCCCCTATAATAGTAAAGTAAGTCACCAATGATCTAAGCTGTTAATGAGACTTAAAAAATAGTGTGCATTACTGTGAAGTTACCCTCGTATATGAATAACATTATGTTTAACGTGTAGTCTTTAAGTAATTGAATTATTTTAGCTGATCTGTACGTTTCATCCATCAGATTGACATCAAATTCCCGACGGTCGTCACAGTGATTCTGTTCGCATTTCAAATGAAAACGGTGAAACCAATTTCATTGAAACTTTATGAAAAACTGAAAAATTGTTTTTTAACTGCGTCAAACTGACATTCGTTATCTGGAGACTATTTGTCAAACGTTCAAAACTCTGAGCATCGTTTCTGTTTAAGAAGATTAATGCATTCATTTTACTTGTGCAAAATCTGTTTGAGCGGTTTGCTGATATTTGAGGTAAACAATATATAACTGACAGGCAATGCATGATATTCGCTTCAGGGTTTATATACCGGGCATATTAAAACACTCAGTGACTTGGAAGGTTTCCCTTTATGCGTTTCTATGCCATTCATCTGATTGATTTTGGTGATCACCGCAGATAAGTTTTCAATCTTTTGAAAATTAAGGTTACTCAGAATTCCCTCCCCTCTCCCCAAAAAAAGGGTCCTACGTCAGCCATGTTTGTCCTTTATAATTTTGTATACCATTCATCCGATTGCCATACAATTTTTGTGTATTGTCGTCCTCTACCCCGAGTAGGTTTCTGTCGATATTTTGAAGATTTCGGTTTCTTCCTTCCCCGTTATCAGGCCAAGAACGTCCCACGTCAGTTAACTTCTCTATGACTTCATGTTTGTCCGTTATGATTGCCTATACCAATGATGGGCAAACTACGGCCCGTGGGCCAGATGCGGCCCCTTGAAATGTTCTATCCGGCCCGCGGGACATTATTCCTAATCTGACGAAAAAAAAGAATACAGGCTTTAAGAAAAATTTATATTTTCCTCTGTCGCCCTCTTTTTCGTTATGATCAGTGACGACGTACAAACGTATTGACTTAACCTAGATATTGGAATGTTATATTGAGAGTGAGAGGCACTGGCTGCTGACAATTTTGTAGTGAAGAGTAAAAATGGCAACGGAGCCTCATCGCAGTAGCTACCCCTTCCACTGTGCCTAAAAATCGAAAAAGGATTGTGGTCTGTCTTAGTGTTGTTGGTTTTCTAGTTTTACTCTACATATTGTAAAAAAAATTATCCCTAAGATGTTATATAAGAAACGTAAATTAGATTCTTATTACCGTGTTTTCAAAGTCGAATGGAGATTGAAGTACTTTTTCATAGTTTTTATGTAGCGCGACTTGTGATTGCATGGAGTAATGGTAAGAATTATAAATTAATGCCTATCAGCTAGACACGTGCGCCTGGATTGGTTTAAAAATAAACCATAGACAATGGAATACGCCGCGTCTCAGGTACGAAGATTCCTTCGCTTAATGGTGCAAAGATTCTTGGAAAACAGTACCCGGACACCCTACGCTGACGTGCCGTAGAAGTATAAGTAAAAAGCGCGGGATAAGTAGAACCCAATCCGAATCTTTTGACGATCAGTGATCCAGGGAGAGGTTAGGTTGATGATGACGGAGAAAGGACTTCTTGTGCGGGCCACGTGGTAGCGGTGACGATCAATTTCAGCAGAATTTGTTGATAGGCTATTTACGCCACGGTAAACCATTAGTGTGGGGAACTTTGCATATTTTTTTCCAATTTTTCGTATATCAATTATTGTGTTTTTAAAACAAATAGACGTTGAATAGCGTAAAACATTAAATATTTTTTAAATCCCAATAGATAGGAAGGTATGTTACACGTCTACGTCTCATCTGCAACGAAACTGTAGCATTCTACAAAGAGTATGTTTCACGACACTTCAACTCTAAATAGCATTGCCCGCCTAATTTTTTTCCTGTGGCCCACTCTTTAAAAAGTTTGCCCATCAATTACCTATACCATACATCCCATTGCCATGAAAGTTGGGTGTATTATCGTCCTCTACCCAGAGAAGGTTTCTGTCGTTTTTTTGAAGATTATGATTCCAAAACGGTCCTACCATAAAGGCATGTAAACATTTCAAATTTATAGATTATCCCCTGACATAGATAATTAAGTGAAGGTGGAGCACTCACCTGCGACCACGAGTCTGTCACGCCGCGGCGGCAAGACCTGAGGGAAACCCTCCAAAGTTCAGTCCCGCCTCTCTAACCGCCCCCACCACCCACGCAGAGCAGAGCCGGCGGACCAAAACTTTGTCTCTAAGATGGGGTGGGGGAAAGGTGGCTTGAGAAATCGCGCGTCGCTGTACACTATGGATGCGGCAACGAGATATGTCAGGGCCATACTTCACAACGCTCTAGGCGAGGATGAACACAAACTGCAGCCGCTAAGTTACGAAAGCGTCTAACACGGGAGGGAAGCTACCATAAAAACAATTAAAACATATAGACGTTAGTGGCAGTTTAAAATACGCAATCAAATATTAAGCAGACGACGTGGGGAGTGAAGCAGAAAACTCTTTTACTTTTCTCAGGCGTAGGAATACAATTACTGAAACACGCTCAACGACGTACACAAATGCAAAAAACATCGTCAGGTCGATGCAGTCACACATGAGAAACTGAAATCCCAAATAGTATTTCAATTATAACTAAAATTAATAACTAACAAAAGAGCGAATAAGGTAGTAAAAAGTAATCTAAATTTTATTAACAGTAGTACATACACGACGTTTCACTCGAAAATTTGGATCAAATGGTGTGATTTAAACTGGAATCTACAAATTAAGAATGATTAAAGTTTAGATGTGCACGTCGCAAAAGCGAACAGGACGATTGTAGCTAATCTATACCATCAAATAAAATTGAGGTAGACAGACTAAAATGTATACAGAGAAAAAATTACAAATATTATAGATGAAAAGTATAGGAAACCCGCATTCAATTTTGGATATTTCGATGAGCGCATGGAACACGAAATCTATCCCATAGAATGTTTTTCACTTTTTCTATGTTTACATGTGTAGTTGTATCGTAGTTTAGATGTACTTTGCGAGAGTGTACTCAACAATTTACCAAAGTTTCATGGGAATCCGATGAATGGTGTAGTCACGCATAAAGGACAAACAGACAGACGGACATTTGTTTTTATTTTATAGATAAATGAACCTAAAGGTTCCGTAATGAGTGATGTATCTAAATACCCATGAAAGTTAAACTATAGAATTGTAACAAACGTGAAAAAAATTCTTGTTGAAGTTCAGTAAATTCACGAGCTACTCGCCTCGCTCTACAACTTTCCTCCAGTTTTACGTAGCCCTGTCGAAAATGTAACCCCAAAGAATTACTGATATAACTGTTAAACAAGACCAAAGAATGTAATCTATGAAAAGTTGGTCACAGATAATATATCTGTATAACTTCTTATACTAATAATAAACAATACACGTACAGTTACGCAAACAATATTGTTTCAGAACAGTCCCAAGTAATAATAATAATAAATTGAAGGTGTTGTCAAAAACTTATTTACATATACGAGAATTTATACAGAATGATTAATTTATATCTCTGACCAACAGATTATAGATTAGATTACTCCAGTTAAACGAACTTAACACGTATTATCTTCTTCATTACGTTGAAATTTAGATTACAGTTCCTTCATATATAAATTTCTGATTAAAACTCCAATTTTATAATAATTAAAGTGTATGTCGTCAAATAATTCTACAATATAGAAGCTAGTAGTAGCCACATTTCCCCATGAGTCACGATAGAAATCAACTATCATCTTAATTGTTTGCACACACACAAAATGTTAAATCTTTGTTGTTTTAACTTTATTTCGTTGCTGTTATGAAAGAGTCTTAAATACATTTGAGAGCTGACAACAAGTAAAAATCCAATAAACATTATCTGTACAGTTGTCCACAGTGGCTGAAGGCGTTTTATTATTAATTTTTTAATATTTATAATTGTATTTTAAATTTATTTTTACCGGAGGAAGTCCACAAAATGGACGAAACGTTGTCAATGTCTTACATAAATATTAGTATTGTTTACCAACCAATTGGCTTGGTTTTTGATCATATTAGCTTATAGATTTATTTCAAAAAAATTTATAATATAATTTATTAAATGTTGGCCTGTTTTAAGTCGTCATTATATTTAATTGAAAATAAGTAAAATACCCGAGAGATAACAATAACAGGAGCAAATTGGCCTTGCAATACCATTTAAATTACAAGGGAATGGAGATAACTTTGCGCAAGCTAAAGTAGTTGACTCAATAATCAATAATCTGATAAGTACGTACAAATAAATAATTAAAACAGTCAATTTATTGCCTTACACCAATCTGTCTGTCTTCAACGGTTTTTTACGCGAGGATAAATAAAAAGATGCCACTTAATTTTATTACTATTTAATTAATATAAATACGACGTTTCGTCTCCATTTTGAGAGTTGATCAGGTATACTACAAACATATCATTACACTAGATTAAATATGGGTTCTAAATTACAATTTATTATTATACGAAACGTCGTATTTATATTAATTAGATAGTAATAAAATTATATACTGACTTATTGACGGTCTTTTATATATTGTACACTTAATGTCAAAAAACTGTTTGAATTTTTAAACTTGTACTTTAATGCTTCATATTCAACTGGAATACCTTTATTCTTTAAATATGATATTAAATTTTTCCGATAGGATATATAAACGTCTCATTGAAACAAAAAATACTTCAGTTATACTCTTTGTCAGTATTTTTATAATTTAAATATGAAATATTACGACGTTTCGTCTCTCATTTGAGATTTCTTCAGGTAAAAATTTAGCTGTACATGGAACCTAACTACATGACTCCGAAATGCAAGCGAAAGAGAGACGAAACGTCGTAATATTTCATATTTAAATTATAAAAATACTGACAAAGAGGCCAATTAAATCATTTATTATATATTCCATTGTCAGAATAATTATTTAAAATGCTTCAATTTGCTGATGTAAATTTTAGTAAAATTATTGTACACCTATATTTGCAATTCTGGTTAAAACTAAAAATGAAAGTGTATCCTGGAAGTTGCCATATTCCGTCGTGACTCGTGGAATAAATCAACCGGTAATAACAAAAGAACGACCCAATAATCACTGAAAAAATACAGTTATGTTGTTTTAATTATGTACTGAAGGATTAATTCAAAATTTAGTTCGCTTTCAAGGCCGCAGTAAGTAGAAAGGGAACTATTATTATAGGAATGTCACGAACAGACCGTAAAAGTAGAATGGGCGAGAACAAATGTCAAAGAAGTCGTGAATCGTATAAAAACGTTGCCCGAAAGGTAATGGACGGTTTCGTTTTACTCAAAATAATTATGCTTCATATGAAACTTTCGGTTCAAAAAATATAAAATTTCGTCTCTTAAATTTCCAATGAAATTTAAAGTTAATATAATTAAAAATTACATGGGTTTTTAAGTGAAGTAAGTAAAGGCGCTCTCACTTTTCTTGCCAAATCCTCCATCTTGTCCTCCATCGTGCACCTACGTGTCGCCCCCAGCAACAACTGGACTCTTCTTCCTTCCTAATCTTATCTCACTTTGCAACTTGCAAATTACACTTGAGATAACTGATTTAGAATCTTTTGATCTGACGACGTGATCCATCAGAGCCTGTATCTTTTATCACAATTTAAAACAAACTTGGAAGACGTTTGTGTCGAAAGTCGCAGCCACAAAACCGATGGAAGTCGAAAGTGACTTTTGCTTAAGCAAACGAGTCAAACGACTTGTACAAACTGAAAGTGCGACGCGTTGTGATGTTGGGGAAGTCAACACTCCGGAAGGAAGTAATAATAAGTGATTTGTACTGTGGGACCATCAAACACCAGTCTACAGTGGAATGCACACAGCAGTTTAGAAAGCTACTAATTGAAAATACATAATCTACTCCTCGAAAAAAATCTCTACGAAAACAATGGTTAATTTTCAAAAACCCCACAAGCGTAATTACAATGACGTCACTAATAAACTTCAAAAATTACTAAAAGACTCCAGCGACTCTAGACATGCCCTCATCTTCAGCAACCTAACGCAACCGACAAATCGCTCTGGCTAAAAACAAAATACCTAAGAATAAAGTCGATATCCCTCCACTTTAAAAAGACAATCAATGGTTTACCACACCCTCATAAAAAAGTGAACATCTTTGCCCAACTATTGACCGAGTAATTCTCCCCCAACAGCTGCTTCTACAACAATCACAACCAGGTCATAGCAGCAAAACTCCAACAACCCCCACAATTATCACCCCTTCCAAAACTCTTTACTCCTCCCCAAGGATCAACCGCAATAAAAAATCTAAAATCCAAAGCCACTCCAGGTCACGACCTCATCACCAACAGCCACCTAAGAAAACAATAATCTTAATCACCTATATCTTCAACGCCATCCCAAGAACTACCCAATATTCAAACAAATGGAAACACTCCACCATAATAATGATACCTAAACCAAACAAACCAAAATCCCACCCTGAAAATTACGGTCCAATAAGTTTCCTTCCTACATTATCCAAATTGTTCGAAAAAATACAACTCCCCCACCTAATCAATCAACTTTCCTTTCTGGTTCCAGACACACAATACGGGTTTCGGGCAAAACACTCCTGCATACCGTCTCTCCAACCTCATAAACAACTACTTTGAACAACGCAAATCCCTCATCACAACCTATATTGACATCGAAAAAGCTTTTGACAAAATCACCATCCTTCCCTACTATCCAAAATTGAAGAATTCCTACAGAATACTACTTAACTACCTTCTGTGTCAAAATTAATAACCACCTCTCCCAGCCTCAATCAATCGCGGCGGGAAGTGTCATAACCTCCTTCCTATACAACATCTCCCACGATACACCACAACATCCCAACAATAGCAGACGACATAGACCTCCTCTCTCATCTCCAATCAGCGCTCAACAACCTAGAGCAATGGTCCAAACAATAGCGAATCCGCATCAATCCCACCAGATCAATAACCGTCCCATTCATACTAACAAAAAATCCTCCTCCCCAAATCCACCCACTATCTAAACAATTCATTAATCCCTACAAAAACGGAAACCAGCTTTCTAGGAATCATGTTTGATTCAAAACTCTCGTGGAAATTTCTTAATAATCTTCTCCTCTCCAAAATCGACCAGAAATTCCGAATCCTGCATTACCTCGTAAACAGAAAAGCCCCTCTTACCATCAGCACAAAACACCTCCTATACCTCTCCATAAAACAACCTACCTCGTCATATGCCTCGGCCATATGGGAAACAACAGCCAAAATCCATTCAGCCAAAATTCAAACAAATTCTCCAACGCCTGTTCGTCTCTACAGCGCACCCAGTACAATGTATTATTTTTAGCTGGCACAGTAGTGTAGCACCCAACAGATGATAGGATTTGAGAAACTTTAAGTTCCAACCATTGCTAAATTCCTGTTTACACGCACCCATGACTTTACATCACGAATCTTGTGTTACGCTCTGCAGCGAAATTGTGCGAGAAAGGAGGAGATACGGAAGGAGAAACTGACTATCTGGTATTGCAACTCAGAAGCGAACCTACTGAGCTAAAAACGTGAATTAAAAATATACATTCCCCTAACAGTTTAAATAATTTTCCGTTAAGGAAAGTGCTCGTTCGATTTCAAAGGAGCAATAGTAACTTCTATGATTTTTCAAGTAGTCTGCCTATCACTGTGGAAATATAATTTTAACGATTTCAGAAGATTTATATCGCTAATTAAAAACGTGTAGAAAGAACTGGAGATTCGCCTCATTTCCCTAAAAGACGACGACTGTGGGGAAACAGGTTTGATTTCATGCTCTGCATATCCCTGGCTTCTAGATAAATCTGCACAGCTCAGAGTGAAAGGTTTGCCTACGTTGAGATTACCATAGACTTGGTTCACTTTCAGGAGAGTCACGATTAACATTTTCTAGTGAAAATGAGCTCGATGCTGTTGATAATGGCTTTACAACTCTTCTCTCAACACCGTTGACCACATCCAAGCAGACAGTAAATTGCCCTCCGGTATTCTTCTTCATCTCAAAGAATATCAAAGGTTCGCTGCCTGATGCTTTAATAAGTCTCAATTCAATTTAACAATTGAGCGAGGAAATGAAAATTTACCCAGATATAGACTATAATTACCGAAAAAAAGTTACAATTTCGACCTACGCGTGGGCCATTCTCAAAGATGAGTGTTCATCTATTCTTTCGTCAACCAATACTTTGAGGCAGGACGAAATATTTTCATAATACTAGTCTAACGTCAGTCAATTCTTGTTTGAATATTGAGTCCTTGGACTGCTTTTATGCAGCCCTCCAAGGTAACCTAACCTCATTCAATCCACTCATTTCATTATCCCACGCCCTCTATGATCTGTTTTATTCTAACCCCATACAATTTTAATAAATTCTGACTTTTACGAATGACATTATTTTTATTTAATAATTTTTATGACAACTAAATCAAGAATAAAGGACAAACGATTGGGAATCAAAGACACATTAAAACTGGTAACGTGGAATGTAAGAAGTATTCGAGGTAAAGACCAAAATAGAGCCACGATCTCAGAATGGATGACAATAGAATGCCAAAGCTTGCCCTTCAATACCATTCCATTGGAAAAAGGGATGTTGGTCGTCCTAGAAAGAGATGGAATGAAGATTGAGGTCGGAACAGGCAATAGCCTAATCCATGAAGAGGAAGTAAGTAAGTGAGTAATTTTTATATGATGCCACACATTTTATGAAATGAATGGACCTACGTGTATTTATGGTGTCCGCGTAATTGGACTAATTCCTAATATTAAGTATTTAGAAAGGCCCACTTTATTTCCGAAACACGAGCATTAATAAATGTAAAAAAGGAAGTATTGTAGAATATCACTAAAATAATATGAAATTATCTGGAAGTTTGACTGTAAAAAGGTTAAGAAGGATAAACAATATAATTTAATAATTAACTTCGGTGATAAATAAGAACAAAAGATAAGACCTTATGCAACACTTCTGTCCAAAGGAGTTGTTCTCTTTCCACATACTGAACAACTTAATTTTCAATGCCATCCTACTACTCTACCGCCTGGAAGCATGCCATTATTATTATGATAAACAAACCTAACAAACCAAAATCGCTCCCCGAAATTTGCAGCTTCCTACCAACCCTTTCTAAACTATTCGAAAAACTCTTCCTTCCACTTCTCTCCAATCGATTATCATCACTCATCCTATCTGCTCAATATGGCTTCAGGCCATTCGTGCATTCTCCAACTATATTCTGCAACCACTTTTATCAATAATGCATTCTAAAATCGAAATTCCTGCATTGGTGTACTTATTGACGCAGAGAAAGCATTCGAAAATATATCCAAAATAAAAAATGAACTTAACGACACACTCTTCACAATCCTTTCAAATTATCTTACTAACTTTTCGTAATCGGTCAAAATTAACAATCATTTCTCCAAAACCTTCCCTAATCCTCTGGCGTCCTACAAGGTAACGTATTAGCCCCCTTCCTATTTAACATTTACTCTCACGACATTCCCCGTCATCCATCCACTAAAGCAATATTTTTTCCGATGGCATAGCTATCCTCCCACCAAACCTCTTCCTTCACCTCGTCCAAATAGCTCTAAACGATCTGAAAATCTGGGCAAAAAACTGATGGGGAAAATCTGCATTACTTCCATCCACCGTCAAAACCAAACATCCGATTACTCATTCATTCTATTTTTTTGTCTCCCAAACACCAATAAAAATTTCCATCACTTACCTTGTACGTATTCTAGACTCCAAACTTTCCCGGAAACCCCCATCTTACCCACCTTTCATCCAAAATTAAGACTAAAATAAAACTACTCTATCCACTCCTCGACAGAAACGTACCAATTTCCATCTCCACCAAACGACTCATTTACCTCTCCCTAATCCACCCCATATGGGGATCAACTGCCAACTCAAACCAAGCAAAAAAGAATCATTTCCAATTCCCCGTGACACCTTCGAAACTCAATAATTCACAATGACATCCAAATTCCACTGGTCTCCACCACAATAAAATCATGAATATCCTCCTCAATCAAAAGCACCATCAATCAATCCAACGATACCATGGCTCTCTTCCTCCTCCTCCTCCTCCACACAAACGCAGACTCAAACGAAAACTGCCAATCAACTACATTCTTCCTCTTTCTCACTACGCTCTCACCTCCGTCTCCGCTTTTCAAATAACTTTTCCTTTATTTCACTTCACCTCATTCCCCCTACTACCCTATACTCTCTAATGTTCACCACCAACACTAAGTCAATCAAATATTATTAATTGCAATAACATAATTATGTTCACAGCTCTGTCGTTTCTCTCGCTTTTATATGGATTGTCAATGGACTTTACAATTTATTCAAGTAATCATGTAAATTATTTATTCATCAAATAAATATCTATATACCTTGTAATAATAACTGTACTATTTTCGGATAAAAGTTTCCGCAATTAAGAAAAACTGAACAACTGAAGCCGCTCCTCCGGACTGGTTCAATGAAGTTCGTACGACTTAAGATATTTTACCAGGCTGTTGAATTGCTCCATTCAACAACGCTTGATATCTTTCTCAGGGGCTACGTCAAAGATAAACTTTACGCAAATCCAGTCAGAGACCTTGCTGATCCTCATGGGCGCATCAAAGAAGCTCTTCAGAGCATTTCAGAAGACATGATCCAACGTACTTGGCAGTGACTGATGTGGTGATGTGCATATCAACAACACTTGGTGAGTTTTCCTTTATATAAACTTAATTGTAAGTTTCTTTAACCGTTTACCCGTCACATAAATTGGAGCGGACCACCCAGTACATTAATTTTAATGATCGAATAAAGTTTGGAATTTCATTTATATAAATTACTATGTGCGTTAAATTATGCACGGCACTTTGTTGTTAAAGTTAATTATTTTGGTAATATTTATTTTCGTCTGACTTTTTTACACTTGAGACGAATCCCTTTGTAGGCACTTAATATGCCAACGAAGTAATGTCAATACAAAAGGTCAAGAAAAAATAAAATGTTTTCACTTTTCTTAGTTTTGATCCCCGCAATAATTTATGATAAACGCTGGACATTTAAATGAAACTGTGGTTTTAAGACCTACGAAAATAATTATCTGACACCGACGTAGTGTCGTAGAAAACCGTCCCATAATTCATTTAACAGGAAATATTTTATAACATAACACGCACGTAAGGTTAATAGAACCGGTCTCCAGTAGAAAGCGAATGATGTCACAGGAAGTAAAGATTAATAACAGATACTTGTTGTTCTGCAATAAACGCTTTGCTCCTGAAATGGTGCTCCGGGAAGAAATGGTTTTCAGAAAAAAAATTCATGTAAATTTGTTTATGTAAGAGGAAGGCGGTCATTACATTTCAAGCGAGTCAAGTTCCAGGCTCTTGGGAAATGTTCCGCCCCTGTTTTCATGCGGTTGGAAAGTCTGAAATATTTAATTGCTCTTCAGACACGTTGACCTCTGACGCTGTTGCCTTCAAATTACAATCAATACGTCACTCGATTGTTATGTACTGTCATGAAGGAATAGCAGTTGAATAGACAGAATGAATAATGGTATTTCAGGATGAAATTTCCGCTTAGGCAATGACCCGGAACCGCTACTTGAAGATAGCCAACCAAAATGAGTCGAAAATTCAAGGCATTATGAGCAATAGGGGAAAAGCGAACAATATGGAGGACGTTGACTAAGGGAAGGGACAGATTAATAGGCCACGTTTTAAGACACGAGGATCTTGTAAAATTAGCATTAGAGGGAAGTGTGTGGGGTAAGAACAGACGAGGGAGGCCAAGGATGGAATGCGCTAAGCAAATTAGGGAGGATGTAGGTTGTGCTGGTTATAAGGAAATGAAAAGGCTTGCGCAGGATAGATTAGCATGGAGTGTTACATCAAACCATTCTTAGGACTCAATACCAAAACAACAACGATAAAAACAAGCTGGAATTAGCCAGAAAGGGATTATCTTTGGAAGGACTTCACTGTCGACTACAGCTATGTGGAGGGCAAATAAGCTTTCTTCGGGGATGCGTCCTGCTCTGTCTCTCTCTCTTTGGTGATCACAAGCCGAGTGTGTGGATCAGGTTTGAGTGGAGTATGTTCCGGGCTCGTAGAATTTGACATTACGGTAAGAGCTGCCCGCTGATCCCATTGGAATAGGCGGCCAGCTGTCTTCTGAAGTGGTCCAGTACCCACAGCAAACTCCTCTTCCGTCATTAGGAAGGACGTGAGACAATACACAAGAGACCGACCTTCCTGATTCAGGTATACTAGGCGTTACCCTGCATCTCTTTTAGGTGAATATCGGATAGGTTCCTTAAATAATAGCTGAGAACCCTTGTCAACTCTATGCTACATTCCGCATACCCCTTTTCAAATTAAAGGGGAGATAATTGTATCGCCATCATGTAGTCTGTCAACCTGTCAAAGTGTGCTTTGTATATTTTAGAGATGGAGGAGAGTTGGCGAGTAGAAATGTACATTTGAAATAGAAGCGAGAATATGAATCCAAATATGATCCAAGAAGTAAAGCATAATACTTAACTACCCATATTAGTAACTTCTTTATGCCAAATTTTCGTAATATTAAGTGCCTTCTTCTTCTCTCTGTTCTTGGAGGGCGCTACAGTGCTTGGCCCCCTCTATTCCTTTCTGCCCGTACCATTCCTTTTATAATTCCCTATTCAGATTGTTTTGAATTTTTATTGAATATTGAATGAACACTAGCGTACAAACTGCTTACATGTAACATTAATACATATAACGTTTATAACATATTAAATAATTTCCGACCGATTTAGTTTTTATTTTTTCATTTAAACGACGTTTCGGCGCATATTCACACCATCTTCTGGTTTATAATCTTATTGTTGAAATCCAATTATTAAAAAATATAAAATTGTTGTAATCCTTAATTTCTTTCTACCAATCTGAGGTCCGAAGCAGCACGGTCGGAAATTATTTAATTTGTGATTTTAATAGCAGACGTGAATCGATTTAATATAACGTTTATATTATTTATTAGAAGGCCCATTAAAGTAATTGTTTTTTAAAACATGAATAAAATTATTATTATTATAGTTTTTAAAAGCACAAATTAATTTTAAGTTTTTCAGTACTTTGAAAAATATTTAGAACCTTTTTTTTCCGACGAAAAATGCGCACTTTAAATAAAACACTCTTTAGTTTTCTAAGCGGCCTAATAGTGTCGCGAGTCCTAATGTAAAGTAATATTACAATTAACTTCTCCGAAACGACAATTTTAATGCTCCTCATCTCCTTCCTTTTAGTAATTTATAAACTCTCTCTCTTCAGGATTTTCAGCAGTTTGAGATTTTCTTTCTCGTTCCTCCTCACTGCCCTAACTTGTAGTGCCGATCGTTTTTATCTCTAGCCTGAGTGGTATTTATGATCTGTGACCTGACAGTACCTCTAAGAAACAGTCCCTGTCCCTTTCATCACGACGATGTTTCACGGAAAAGTTTTCCATCGTCATTCGACTTTCAGATATCTACTTTTTACGTAGTCAATTAAACTGTTAATGTATGTAAAAAAAGCTAAATGTATTTTTGATAATGTGTGAAGTGAATGGCAGGAACAGGTTCGCCACTCACGCGCCTCCTAATTAGCTTCTCGCCATATGCATATGGGACGGCGCAACCAATTAGGAGCTTCCTATCAAGATCTAAACTTCGCAAGCGTAAATGAACTCTGTTAAACTGTCGCTTCAATTTTAATCCTAAGAAACACGAGATGTTACCCAGACATGCCTACAGATATCCAAACTGGTAATAGAAATGTTGACTCAACAGTCGCCAGAGACACCAAGAATTGCAGTTAGCTCTTGACAAGAGACAGCATACCATACAAATTACTGAAACTCTTACCTAACCTAACCTACAGGGCAAAAACTACAAATCTATTTTGGACTCCCATGAATACCAAAAAGACATTATTAAATTTTGTAAGGACAGTAATATTTTTGATTTAATTTAAATTAATTGTATTCTGTGTTCTCTTCTGTTAAAATCTAAAAATCAAATGTAAAGAAGATAAATAATTAGTTAGTGGTAACGAGCAGAAAAATGGATGTTAACAGTATTTTATTATGTAATTCCTTATAGTAAATAATGTGTATATAATTGTATAATAATATGTAAATAGTTGTCTCTGCGATTGCTAATGACCAGGCAGTCGATGCGACCGTTATAAATAAATTAAAAAAAAATTATTTACGAAAATCTCTAGTCAATAAAACTAAAACACTCCAATTTCATTGTCTATGAATGGCATTTTTTTTACAAAAGCAAATTCACGCTCATAATATGAAGTTTATTATAACATCGTCGCTGACGTAATTCAATTTAAGATACTATTTGCTGGTAAACGTTTTATAATATTTGTCTCATACAAATGAGTGCTACGACTGGGGTATTAAATGAACATTGTAGGATTGAAGGAATTTATCACACGCGAATAGCATAAATGAATATTTCACTGTTTTAAATTAATGTCAAGGTTATAGTGCTGATAAGAGAATTCTAAAGCGACATTTTGGAGGAAAAATTGTCATCGATCAGCTTATAAAATGATTTTCAGAGAAAAGGGCAGGAATTTTAAGCGTTGTATTTTTTTTCAATGAAATATTTATTGCGGTAAATTAGATCCGAAGATAGTACAGTTTTTGCTACAAGACATAGTATGGCATTGGTATGAACACTCCATTCAATAAATACCCTGCATTCAGGTTCGGAGATTTGTGTTTCACTTTTTTTGTTATAGACTTTTGCATGAGTAGTAATTTTTTTTAGGTACAAAATAATTCGGAGAGATCAGTTCAACTATATTGAACTTCTGTTTTCGAGTCGCGATCAAGTCGAGATTTTTCCATCCTGATCTAGATTGAGTTGCATGGCCTCTGGCTTACGTTCAGTTGAAAGCAATTCTTCTCTTTGGATTATTTTATCATTAATTTATTTATAATTTTAAATCAGAGAACCAAGTCAATTTTCTTATGCATTATTTTTTGGAAATATAATATTAAATTCTACGTACTGTTTTTCAGAAAGATTGAATTACCTCTTCGACTTTTGGCCACCTTTCGGACAATTGGGACCTCTGAGTGACGGTAAGAGTGACCAAGGTGATCACTTGATGTGACTTGGAAACTAAGTGAAGTGGGGTGATCACTATGCTGGAGTATTGTGACGTATTCCAGATGAGTGTGAGCTGATTGCAGATGGAACAATAACGGGTGCAGACGGCATGACACTTGCGTGTCAGGAAGTGAAAGCTCCGTGCTGTTGGGTAACCTGCAAGGTCGCCAGGAGATGGAACCTGGGCCGTTATTTAGAGTCAACGTACTTGTCCCACGAGGGAAAACTACACTTACATCCACTCGGTGCTCGAGACGACCGGAAGTGTTCTAGAAAGCCTCCGGAAGACAACACCAGATTATACTCAATGTGTGGAATTTAAGTAAAGTAACGGGCTAGGATAGTAAAATCTGTACCCGTTCGGGAACCAAACACGCGATGATTTTTTTTGGGGGGGGAGGGGGGTTAACAGGCTACATGAAGGTGGTCCTCAAACAGGCGACTTCCCTTTAATAGCATAGGAAGGGAATTGAAAAGGGTGATGCGGAAGGTAGAGCAAGGTAGCCAAGGGTTGACTAGGGCCCCCTGGCTATGGTTTAAGGATCCTACCCGGTGTTTCACCTAAAGAGATGCAGGGAAAACCCTAGAAAACCTGCATCAGATTGGTCAGGCATTGGGTACTATTCTCACGCCCTTTTAAATGACGGGAGACGAGTTTGTTGTGGGGTCGCAGCATTCCCTTCTCCGTCTCTTCACCAGTTTCAGGAGGCAGTTATCCTTGTCCTTTATATTAACTCAGTTAACCAGCTCAGCAGACAGTTTCCATAAAATTGTCAAATAAAAATCAGTCTAAATGCACTCTGCAGATTAATGAACCCATTAGTTGTGGTAACCAAAAATAGAGGGAAAACCAAGGTAATGGAGTGTAGTATAGGAAACGGTGCAATAAGAAAGGCTGTTAGATTGGGAATGGAATATTTTGACCGAAGTTAAGGAATTCTGCTACTTGGGGAGCATAATAACTAGGGATGGTAGAAGTAATAGGAGACATAAAGAGTAGGATAGCACAGGCAAGGAAGGTTTTCGCAAAAAAAGAGCAAATTACGTACGGGTAATATAAGTGTGTATATTAGGAAAACACCGCTAAAATGTTGGTATGGAGCGTGGCGTTATATGGGTGCGTATCGTGGATGGTAATAGTTGCAGAATAAAATCATTTGAAATGTGGTGCTGTAGGAGAATCCTGAAAATCAAATGAGTGAATAGAATCACTAACGCATGCTAAGTTGGTGTTAAATTATTTGATACATAATTATTTTTATCCTTAAGGTTTCAGAGACAATTTGTTCAAGGAAGTCTAGTACAATGCTCGAAACCCCGTTTGCTAAAACATTGCTTATATTAAATAAAAAAATTATCAGTGGATTTTCTTTACGCAAACTGGAAGCTTTGTCAGCGAGTAAACGCGTTACGAAATTATTTGAGATGCTAAAAAAACATAAGGAAATGGAGAGCGAGATGCGCTGGAATAGTAAACCAGCGAGCTGGTTCATTTGTGAATTTGGGGAACATTCCAGAAAATAGTTTTTTTCCAGTTTAATGTGGTTTTTTAAACGGTATTTGCTTTGTACTCAAGTGAGAGGAGACTATGTAGAACACCTGAACTATTAAAACTCTCATCTTAAGTTTTCTCTGTATTCTATGACTCCAAACTTATATTTTTCGGACTAACTGTTTATATGCCAGATTAATGAATAAAATTCTGATCATTAAAATGTAACTTATTTAATTTTATTTATGAATCAGTTTGAAACTTCTGTAATCACATCCAAGTGAAGGGTTAAGTGTACAATTGCACTTATCTTAATTAGGTAATTACCGTGAAAGATGACCGCCTTATTTCACGATGGTCGAGAAAATGATCACTTCCTACTTGACTCCAGTCTGTGCATTCATGACGTTGAGATACATGAGATTCAAATAAACCGGTCAAAGTAATCTTGGAGTGGTTTTATGGCAAGCCTTAATCGTGGCCGTAAATGTCGAAAGTTAATCTCGATACCGTCTTTCAGTTTCGTAACTTCCTTGCTACCTAGTCATACATTGTAAAATAAGTATTGGCTGGTTCAAGCATCTATTTACAGAATTTTATCATTGTATTCACTATATAATTACGCATTTCACAAAATGGCTTGATGTCTTGGCGAACAGAAGCATTGTTTCTGGAGGACGAGGATGAGGGGTTTCTCCTTGGAGAGACTTGATGGATCGTGACAGGGTGTCAACACACTCTGATCGAGCTCTACTGCTTTGGCCTACATACCACGTGTTCGGACTCAAACCTGATCCTGTAACACTCTGAGATCTAGTTTGCCGATGCAGTAAGCTCAACAGCTTCATCCAAGAATACTAATGGCAACTGTTGCAAATGGTATCGTATAATAGGTTTCATAAACCAGGATGATGCGTCTCCATACTTACGAATTTTTACAACTATTGCAAATGACTTACAGCTATTTACCTAAATTCTTATTTTGTCGAGCAATCTCACATACTGTATTTGTCTATTTATTGAAAAGCTTCATTGTACGCGATTTGGGCTGAAATGTTCAGTTATCTTTGGGCTTGCCTAGTGACAATTTGATTTTGGTTATCATAGTAAGGAGGTTCATATGCATTTGAGTATTGTAGCCCAGTAGGACCTATCCCCAATTTTGTCATTTATATTTCCAGATACAGGCAGAAATGAACAGGAAACACTTGTATTAAGGAGACGCCAAGGTGTCGCACGTCCAAGGGATTAGCGTTGTTATTCGAGTCAGGGATATCAACCCCGAAAATATTCCAAGGAAACCCTTCCCTTCTTCAGCGAAATATCCCGAGCTTGGCGAATGGTAAAAAAATGATTGGCGGAGACAAGTCAAGTTGGGTGGCGTTTTCCTTTAGAGAAGGAAAAAAGATGAGTTTGGTTGAGAGGTGAGGAGGCGAAAATTTTTGCCGGTGTGGCTTGGAAGTTGAAGGAAAAAATAAGTAGGGGAGGCGGGAATTTCAGTCTTGCTTTGAAATTGCAGGAGAGAAGAAGAAAATATACAATCATACAAGTCAGTGGTAGTCAGAAGTTGAATGGAGGAGGAAGTAAGAGACGAGAGAAGGAACAGTGTATGTTAGAATCAGGAGTAAAGAAGGAGGAAAACAGATTTTCCCCAAAACACACGGCGGTACCAGATCCATTACCTTTTCCATCTTAATCGTCTACAGTATTAAATAAAGAAAATCGACGAATAACGAGGCTAACTTGCTCTTCTTTTCACCCCCCCCCCTACTCTATTCCCTTCCTATGTTATGCTGTTTCAGGATCAAAAACGTTCTTTAAAATGCGCCTACAAAGGAAAACTGAAAACAGTAGGTTGTCGATGCTCCGTGTTAGTTCAAGCAAACTCATGCTCTGCGAATGTTCATTTTATCGTAGCAATATTTTTTTTGTAATTTTTAAATTTGAAAGAGATTTAAGGCAAATCGTACGAAACCTGCCTGAGATAGAACGGGTTATTGGGTAATTGTCTCACGGGAAAGAGCAGTTTGCTATGGGGTCGCAGCATTATCGTCTCGGTCCTTCGAAGAGTTTAGGTGGCAGCTGGCCGACTGACCCAATTGGAAAATCGCGCGACCGAAGCCCCTCTATGTGACAAGTATGTGATAAACAAGGTCACTGTTCGTCATTGTTATTGGAGTATTGTAGCCATATTATATGGTGAATTTATAAACACAAAATTTATGGATAAGGAATTTTGACGAGACATTATTTACATATCGATCAAGTATGCTACTGTTGTAATTTAGATTCATAAATAGTTTATCTATTTTCCGAGTTTATTAATGATTATGGAATTATTAAGTTAAAATTGTTGCTTTAATTGGTTCTGATTTTCTATTTATATTTTTTTCTCAAAATCTGTCGAAAAAAGGAGAAAGACGATTTCCCATGGGGGAAGGACTGAATTAATAAAATAAATTTTATTAAAGAAAAGATAACAGGAATTTAAAATTAATTAAGATAAGACTTTCTGATCAAGGAATTTTAGTCTATTTTGAAAAGTACTCGTAGTTAGCCCTTCTTTATAACTTTGTATAATTAGTGCATAGGGTAAAGAAGTAAATAAGGAAACTGCATGTAATGATAATAATATGTGATTATTCGGAAAAAAATATCACTTTAATATCTGTTATAAATTTCGCTTATTTGTCTTGTTGTAAAGTAAAATTTTATCTTCATACTATTTTCTTCTTTTTATCTCCTATTTATTGGTCATTAAATTATAATTGACAATTCCAGACGTTAAATTAGTTTTTAAGGTATTTAATTTTGCTGTCGGTAGATTAAATTGTGGCTCGTTATTTACGTAATGAATCTTTCAAAGTAATAGGTTGCTTAGCGTATAAGGGGAAAGTCGTTTGGAATTATTGTAATTTTTTAAGTTTATTTTAATTCACATCAATAACTAAGGTCATTAGCGACTACTATACAATTTTCTAAAACCTATTTTCCCAACATAAAGGCAGCGTAACGAATATTCAAATATTTTTAAAATGCAAATACTAGAAATGGAATTCTTTTGACCCTTATAACTTGTGTCCGCGTTGAAGTACAGTGTTACAACTGTTGAATTCTCGGGTTTGAAACGTGTAAAATGGAAGTAAACGGGCATGTGTCAGAACGTCATCTTGTATGACTCCTTTGGATTTCTTCCAAACACAGTCTCTCGATTGTCACATTACGAGCGTATTGGATAAAATTAATTTGAAACGCACATCAAAAATTCAGAATAAACAAAGAAGTAAAAAATTGTCTACGTACTAAAATGAAGAACCTATAAACTAAAATATAATTGAAATAAACATGTTCTATGCTGGTTTCAATGACCCCATCGCCTGGGAAATAATATTTGCAGAGAAATAGAAGCTGATTATTTAAAGTGATCTAATGAAAACCTGCCGTTTATCTACCATCGATTAAAGGAAAATAATTTGGAACAATTCGTGGAAGAACTGTTCAGCATATCAGTAATCAGAATCGACAAGTTTCCGTTCAAGAGCCCGCTTATCATTTTATTAACAATACTTAGATTGATGAATTCTGAAAATCAGATGGGAGGATAGAGTGACTAATCTGGAAGTTGGAAGCAGAATAGGGGAAGAGAGAACAATATGGAAGACTTTGATAGTTTTTAGGACACGTTTTCAGACGAGGTCTGGTGAAATTAGCATTAGAGAGAAATGTGTGAGATAAGAACAGAAGAGGGAGGCAAAGGATGGAATACGCTAAGTAGATTAGGGAGGATTTTTGTAGCTATGTAGAAATGAAAAGGCTTGCCCAGGATAAGTTTGTATGGAGGCTTTCATCAGACCAGTCTAAGGACTGATTACCACAACAACAACTTAGGAGTAAATGTTCTCATATCTTGTAATTTTGATGTGCAATAATAAGAATTATCATTTTTATATGTACCAGGTGGGAGCCCGGTGTTGACCGTTCACGATAAAATAAGGAGCCGGGACTAATGCGTTCCCACAAACATCGCTGTCTCCCGTCATCGGAAGAAGTACCAAATGCCCGTCCTACAAGGTGCCGGTTTTCTAGCGTTTTTTCCCTGCATCACTTTTAAGTGAACGGGTAGGATCCTTAAACAACAGCCCGGGATCCCTATTCTACATTCCATACGCCCCCGTTTCCATCCCTTCCTATGCTATTATTAAGGACAGCCGCAAAGAAAAGTAATTTAAAAAGCATACATTTCATTTTATTAATAGAAATTTAAAATTAAAACAATGCCGGAAACACAGTATTTCCTCAAATAGTAAATAAACGTTCGTTATTCTAACATTAATTACTGTATGCATGCATCATGTTTGAGTAATAGTTACTAGTAATTTTTTTATAGATAAATTTAGAAGATAAGGTCCTAGGGTCGATTCCCGGGTCCGGTCGACATGCTTCCATTCTTATCTTCACTGCCTTCGGCCGAGCTTCAGTAGTTGCAATTATTCTCTCTTGGAATGAACAGCCAAAGAGTAGTCTTCCGACTAATAGTTCATTGCTGGAAGGATGAAGTACCTTCCCTTGTAATGAGTCGCTGTGTTCAAATCCATAGCGAACAACATTGTGAGTGATATTATTAATTAGATAAAGTCTTTAAGGAATTTATTAAATGTTTTGTTTAAAGACTGATAATTAATTTATTATGATGATTATTTTCCCTTATATATATCACGTCATAAAACCAAATATATTTCAATTTTGATTTCCAAACTTTATTCTGAAGGAGCTTTCGGCAATTGCCATATTCATCTACAAAAGAAATTGATTGAAACATTACAATTTTTTAAAATATGTATTTACATAAATGTGGAACTTCGTTTAAATTTACGATTATATGATATAATGTTTAAAAATATCTTCATGTATTTCGAAAGTAAATAAAATTTCTAATTTTTTTTCAAAAATCTTACATTGTCAGTGATATTAATAATTAGATAAAGTGCATTTGTCGATTTTACGAGGCCATCGGGCGTTAATTTGTCATAAGCTGCAAGTGGACGAAATCCACACATCTATTGAATAATATTAATCAACACTACAACAGAGTAATGACTGGAAGATTTTGGGACAATACAACATGGGAATCAATCCACGCATGGAATTGATCTGATGGAGCTGTTTCTTCTAATATCCGGGATAAAGAATTTCATCGTTGGCCTGGCTGTCACGTGACGAGAGTGGAGAGAGACTTGGAACTCGTCTGGAGCGGGAGATAAGCTGAGAAGAGAAGAGTGTGGTCCTCCAGTGGCCCAGATGTGTCAAGCGACCAACCTCGGACGGAAAACTCCACCAGTCGACAGTTTCACAAATAATCTTTACCAAATAAAGTTGACAAGGATGAAAGTTGACATGAACGATTCCCAATTTAATCTATCAGGACGTCTAACAAACACTAACTGACGTTCATTTTAGCAACTGGTTATCCACGCTCATTTACACAAGTTTTCCTTGCTAAAAGCATTACAAGTACAGCGTGAACATGCACTTGGTGACATAAGCTTCACTATGTCGTACATTAATTGGAAACCAGAATCAAAAATATGCACGTGATGATGAAACAGAATGTCCATCATCAGTGATTGGGTTGGGTGCTGAGCTATTTCTGTTTCTTGACTCTGTTGTTTCCCAGCTTTGACCGTGAAAGGCCATTGTTTTTCCCTGCGCAACTTCAGAAGCTGCCAACGTTGATCTCCCACAGTTAGAAGCTCCGACCTTGAGGATTATCATCAGCTTCCTCGCATTGTATCCTCAACAGTTGAGATACCTGGGGAAGATTTATCACTCCATAGTTTCAGATGAGTGATCAAAACAACGATTAGGAAAAACAGGAACGAGGCCGCAGTATGCAAGGTTACTCGGTAAGATTCCCAAATGGAAAAATAGACATTCATTTTAAAAAATACGTACATAAAAATTAAATATAATGTATAATTGTTGGACGGGCCAGTCTTCATTAGGTAGTTGTACATTATAATCTGCCTGTAGGAGTTTCTCTCGCAGGTATTTCCCCTCAGAGTGACTGCAGGGCTCATCCGATTATGTCGGGGATGCCTCGTACTCTCTCTGGTTTTTTAAACAAGTTCTCACATGCCGAGACACCTTCACCTATTTGGGAGGTATATGTACTGGGGTCGAAGGCCTTGGGCATATGGCAACAGTTGTTCGCTGATCCCACTTGATAAGTCGGCCAACTGCTTCCTAAAACTGGTGGAGACATGGAGAAGGGAATGCTGCGACCCCACAGCGAACTCGTCTCCCGTTATTCGGAAGGGCGTGAGAATAGTACCCAATGCCCGACTTACCTGATGCAGGTTTTTTAGGGTTTTCCCTGCATCTCTTTAGGTGAAACACCGGGTGGGATCCTTAAACCATAGCCCGGGGGCCCTAGTCAACCCTTGGCTACCTTGCTCTACCTTCCACATCCCCCCTTTTCAATTCCCTTCCTATGCTATTAAAGGTGAGTTACCTGTTTCAGGATCACCCTCATGTAGCCTGCTAACACCCAAAAAAATATACAGTTTGGAATAGTTTACGACGAAGAATAATCCGTATATTTCACGAAACAGCAAACCAAGGCAGTTTCTGAATATTTGTTTAGGCGTCAACAAGTTGAAATGTGGCTACTTTCAAGCAATAATTATAAATGTCTGCGGTGATACACTTGTAGCTGGGTGTCCGGCGTTGCAACGGTGAATATATTAGTTAACAATAGGAATGATATCAATACTCTTGGCCAACTCGTGATTTTTAAATGATTTATTTTAACATCAAGAAAATATACAATCTTCTATTCAAATAAAAGGTAATGCAAGCAACCCTCTTCAGAGTTGATACACCGGATCTGCCTCCAATACACTGCCAGTTATAAGGTTTGGTCTTAGGAGTTCCTAAACCATACATCCGATTGCCCTGAAAGTTTTGGAGTTAAGCCCTACTAAACCCAAAAGAGGATTTTGTCGACCTTTTGTTGATTAGAGTTCCTTCCTTCCTCTCCTTTCAGGCCGAAAATTTCCCACGCCCCTCATCTGCTCTGCCACTCCATGTTTGTCCCTAGTGTTTTCCAATACCATGAATCTGACTGTCATGAAATTTTGGTGTTGTAGTAATCATCCTAGAGATGGTTTCTGCGTATATTTTGAATATTTAGGTTCCTTCCTTTTCCCATTTCAGATCCGAAAATTTCCCACGTCAATAACTGTTCTAAGTCTTTGTTTGTCCCTAAAACCATATAGAAATTATAACAGGACACATTATACCCTCAAGAAGCCTGCCTAGATACGTGTTTATTGGCTGTGTTCATTGGGCGACGACTACGAAAAAAAAATTAATTACATAATTACAGCTATATTTAAGCATTATTTCAGTTTTGACAGGCTACGTCATGGTAAATTCATAATTTCGAGCTAATCAAAACAAAGAGAATATATCTGTCAAGCGTGATATAATTTATAAGTCACAGAGGAGATGATTGAGGTACTTAATATAAATACCAGGCCGTACATACTCAATTTCATTTTTAGGGTATATATATATATATATATATATATATATATATATATATCTGCACACATTATTTCATGCTAATGAGACCGACGAGATGGTTCAAATATTTTCACTTTGTAAATATAACTGACTCTTTGTGTGTATTTTTCTGAATTAAAAGTGACAGTAGATTTCTTGACTCTATTCAGAGACTGAGTCATCGCGATGGTTATGACGTCATAAAGTAGGAGGCGTGAAAAAAATAATTTCCACGCTCTCTCACTGAAGGTTGAAACACTGGTTGACAAAGAGATTACTGTCGAATTAAATACTGTAGCAAGGTTATTGAATTCCCGGGCATCGCCGGGCACCTGGCTAGTTATTAATAATGGAAATTGAATGCCATAATGCAAGGTCTCCGAAAGACTGCCATTTATAAACACTGTAATATTTTCTACATTCTTGATTGCACAATATTCTGCCTGACGTAGAAAAGTAAGAAATACCGACTTTCTGGTATAATTCGCCCGTTTTTTTGTTAACTTCGCGAGATCATCCGGCGTTAATTTGTCATTAAGTGGTAAGTGAATAAATTCCATATTTCTATATTTCCACAATACATCAGAATAATGTCTCGGCGATTTGGGGACAATTAAACGTGGTCCAACAATAATCGGCCAGCATATAATGATTCAAAAAAGTCACACAGTTTTTTGGGAAATTGAATGGAGGAAAATTACCGTAGTATTGTCAAGAATCTGATAATATCTTATAAGGATTTTGGTAGTAGTATGTCATTAAAAGTTCATATCCTGCACTCACAGCTAGATTTACTGAGCAATGAACACGGGGAACATTTTCATCAGAAGATTTTTCCAATTGAAACCCGTTATCAAGGAAAATGGAATCCTAATATGCTAGCCGATTATTGTTAGGCCATCATGACGGAGAGGCGAAATTTAGTAGAGTCAGAATGTCTGAATATTGTGTGTAAAGTACTTAGAAATGTTTGATATATTAAAATCTGTCTATGATAGACTTTGCGTGGCGCGAAAAATTATATTTGAAGTTAGGAGAAAATGTACTATTAGAACCACAGATTTAAAAATTGAAGACAAAAATTATTTGTTTGTTCCTCAGAAACGCGGGAATTAGAAACTGAACAACATTAGTGCTTCAAAGATTAAATCAAGAATAGATTAATGGAGAAAGGAGGAAGAAACAATAAAGAAGAGAATTGAACATACTTTAAGGAAAATTACTAGAGCAGACGACGAAAAAATAGGGAGAATAGCTCAGACCAATAGGAAAGCATGGATAACAAAAGAAATAATAGTAATGATTTATGAAAGACATAAATATAAAAACGAAAGAGAAAAAATGGTAAAGAGCAGTACAGACGCCTGAAGAATGAGATAGATGGGAAGTGTAAAACAGTGAAAGAGCCTTGGCTCCAAGAGAAATGGTGGAAAGCAGTTGAAGATTTCGTGGTGAAAGGGAAAATAGACGCAGCTTATAGGAAAATCAAATAAACATCCGGAGAGAAGAAAAGTGCTACCAGGAATATCAGGAATACTAAATAAAGAAGAAAAAGCGGAAATATGGAAGAAATATGTAGAAGAGCTGTATCACGGTGGAACTATACACCAGTCAGAAATAAAAGAAAAGGAGACAGATAACGAAGAGTTGAGGACAAAATATTAAGATCATAGTTTGACAGGGCGCTGACAGACCAGACAGGAATTGATAACATTCCAGAGGAGTTGATAAAATCATCGGGCGAAAAAACAATATCATGGCTATTCAGGATAGTTTGAGAAATAGGAAGAATATAAGACGATATTAGTAACAAAATAATTATACCCATACCGAAGAAGACTGGGGCTGATAGATGCGCGAAGAATATTAACGAAAATAGTATATAAGAGGATGGAACGTCACATAGAATGCGAGTTAAAGGAGATCAGTTTGGTATTTAGGAAGAATGTAAGGACAAGAGAAGCAATATTAACTCTGTGTCTAATTTTAGAAGACACGGTAAGAAAAAAACAATTTTTCGTTCATGTTGTAGATTTATAAAAAGCGTTTGATAATGTGAACTGGAAACACTATTAAGGATGTTGAAGAACTCAGAAATAAAATATCGAGAAAGAAGGCTTAAATACACCCTCTACAGAAGGCAGTAATTGGAATTGAAGATCAAGTAAAGGAAGCAGAAATGAAGGAAGGAGTAAGGCACGGATGCAGTCTGTCGCCAATACTTTTACCTTATATATAGGAGAGACGATGAAAAAAGTTGAAAATGTATATGGAAAGGAAATCAAACTGCAAAAAAGTACAAATAATAATCGTAAGGTTTGCTGATGATATTGTAGTATTAAGGGAGTCAGAAGACGATTTGGAAAACATATTAAATGGTATGAACCTGATCCTGGAGGAAGAGTATACCATGTGGATTAATATAGGGTAAACCAAGGTGATAGAGCGTAGTATGGGAAACAGTGGAACAACAAGGGGTGTTAGATTGGGAAGGGATATTTGGAAGGTAGTTAAGGATTTATGCCAGGCAGCATAATAAGTAGAGCAGGATAGCACAGGCAAGGAAAGCTTTTGCAAAAAAAGGTAATATGAGTATGAAATCGTTTCTGCAAATGTTCCAATTGAGTGTGGCGTTATATGGATGCGAAACATAGACGATGAATGTTGCAGACAAAAGGAATAGATGGTGGGATAGAGTAATTAATTAGTAAGTTGTGAGCAGTATAGGGGAAGAGAGAACAATTTTGAGGACCTTGACCAAGAGAAGGGTTGTAAAATTAGTATTAGAGGGAGGTATGTGTGGGTAAGAAGCAACGAATGAGACAAAGGATGGAATACGCTAAACAGAATAGGATGCATGGAGGGTTGCATGAGACCCATCTTAGGACTGATTACCACATAACCACCTGAGTGTTATTGAATATCTCTCGCATAATTATCATTTGGTGCATTAAGAATTAATGAATGTTGAAACATTCAGTGATGAGCCAATAATTTCCAACAAATCTTAGTTACACCACAATTTTCATCGTATATAATGAGGGCAATGGTATATTGAGTAAGTGGGTTAAAGAGCTGCTGTTCGTGCCTGGGACTGGGACTGGGACAAGGAGCCTCTTACCTGGAGCTGTCCCGGGGTCCAACCTGCAGCTACCCTGGTGGTTGTGCCACTGAACCGCACCTGAAGACCTGTCTGTAATGAGATAGGGGCAACGAAACCCTACGACAGCCGGAAGACTTCGCCCACGCAAGTAATGATCGACCCATCTGTTGCTGAGAAACAACTCTGGCCCAACAGTTAGCTGTCTCGGTGCAGAGAATCCCGTTTCCTCAGCGCACCTGTCAATGAACGTGGATTCCAAGATAACTTCAGCTAAATCATTGACCGCTAATCTTAGCAAATCCTCCGATAACAAGTGTTACCACATTCCGCAACGACAATTTGGAAACTGTTGCATCATTAGTTCTAGTACTAGCGACAACTCTCGACATCATAAGCTTTGGAGTTCTACAAATAGCCTGAATACTAACGTTAAACCTCTTCAAAATGTGGATGACAGGCTCAAAGCTGTTCACGCTTTTCATACAGCTGAAAAAAGGACTTGTACCGTTCCCCATTAAGTCTGAAGATGGCGGACGGCAGTTGGACGAGCCTAAGAACCTGCATACGGCTCTTTATTACCAAGAAGAAAGTCCATCGGTTGGACCGTTTTATTACAAAAGGCAAAAGAAACCAACGTGACAGGTTTACATCTATGACTATGAAATTAGAATGTTCTGTCGACACTATTATTTCAGCTTTCTATATAAAAACGATGCCAACCTCCTGTGGTGTAGTGGCTAGACAACCCAGAGGTCCCGGGTTCGAATCCTGGCATGGGCTTGGATGTTTGTGTCGTCATGGTCGATAAGACGGAGATTCAGATTCGATACGGTGACCACGTGTCACTCCAAATTCGGAATGTGTCATGCAAGATGACAGTCCGCAGTCGACTCGGTAGGCCCAGGCCCTCAATGGGCTGCAGAGCCAAGGAAGAAGGAATATAAAAGGGATAACAAAGAACATATTTTTATTTCTTTTTTCTTTACTATAGAGACAATTTTTCTAAAAAGATTTAGAAAAGCGTTTGATAATGTTACCTGGAACAAACTTTTTAAAAATTTTGAAGATGACAGGATTAAAATATCTAGAAAGAAGAGTTATCCATACCCTCTACAGATGGCAGGCAGGGCAATAAAAGAAAGCAGAAACCAAGAAAGAAGATACAGTCTGTCACCCATGCTATTAGCTTATATATAGAACACTTGGCGATGAAAGCTGCTAATGAATATGGAAATAAATAAAAACCCTGATGACATTGTAGTATTAGGGAAGTCAGAAGAAAGACTTGGAAAACATAATAACGTGATCATGGAGGAACAGTACAATATGATTAATAAAGGGAAAACCAAAGTGATGGAGTTTAGTATGGGAAATACTGGAATAACAAAGGCTGTTAGATTAGGAAGGGATATTTTGAAGGTAGTTAAGGAATTCTGCTACTTAGGCAGCATAATAACTAGAGTAGCATAGCACAGCAATGAAGGCTTTCGTGAAAAGAAAGAGGAATTTACTTCTGACTAATATAGGTACGAATATTAGGAGACGACAGGAGTTGCAGACAGAAAAAGAAGGGAAGCTACAGGAGATTTTGAAAATAAGATGGCTGGATAGGGTAACTAACCACGAAGTTGTAAGCAGAACAGGGGAAGAAAGAACAATAAGGAGGACTTTGATTAAGAGACCCGATACATTAATGGGCCTAATACGCAAAGTAGATTAGTGACGATGTGGTAGCTATGTGTAAATGAAAAGGCTTGAGCAGGTGGCCGAATAAGACCAATTTAAATATAGAAAATAAATAAAATATTGCATTCGTAACGTCACACAAGAACCCAAAAAATGGTTGAATATCGCGTATTTCCATTCAGTTACGTGCTATGGCATGTCTAATTGAGGAAATTATAGTAGTTTATAGTACGGGGTTTAGAACGAATTGGCCTAAAAATTCGTGAAATCTTAAAGTTAGTAACATGGAACATAAATCTATTTTTAAACTTATGGCGAATTTCACGAATTCGCAACTAGAAATTGCATGGCTGTAAGGCCTTGCTTGCTCGTTACCAGAAAACTATTCACCATAGAGGGATACTTTTACATAATAGCTTTCTACCAGAGATGATCAACAATAATAACTACAAGAGTTTGCGTAATCAATTTAAAAATATTGTATTAAGTGGCGTGTTTTACTCTGTACATGAGTTTCTTCATCATTGAAATTAATTTTCCTACAAAACTGTTGAGTGCGTTTGTTTGTACAATGTCCTATTACATAACTTTAACACTTTCTGTATACTTTTTCTGCTCTTTTTTTTGTTGTATGTATTTTCCCTGGAGCTCCTATGGAAGGTCAGATTCCTCGTCGTGCAGCTCCATTTACACTTTTTATGCGTGTCTTGTGCTTCTCAGCATGTGTTTGTGCTTTTTATTGTCCAAATAAGTTGCAAATAGTCCTAATAGAGTGAATAGATGTTAAATATACGCTTCGTATGTACAGTAAACTGGTCTCGGTAGTTATAAAGTATTTATAAGACACTAAGAATGTAGTTCTACGTTCAGCCTTCCACACACCCTTGTCTTTTAGTCAGTGAGTCTAGTTAAGTAGAATCAGTGAACATAAAATCAATGGAAACCTGTACAAAGTAGTTCAGCTGCAAGGTATTAAGCGTTGAACATGCGGCTACGTCTTGTAAGAAAATTTTGATTTTCACTACTTAATGTTTCCACGGAGACATAAAAATATGGGGAATTATTTGTTGGAATCGAAGAAGCGCGGGTTCGTCAACCTTCACAGAAGACTTACGAGTTCCACCCACACCGCTAGAACTTGGCAGTTATATGTTCTCGCCCGCACTCAATTACTATTACTTTTAGTTATAATAAATAATATTTAACGAAAAATTAAAAATTACGTTTGTGTTTATCGTAATTTCACAAATCGCATTTATCTACTTATTCGTAATTTATTTTTAGTTGTTAAATGAATAAAATATGTCAATTGTTTTACAATTTTAAATTTAAATAAATATTTTCCAAATTAATCCGAGACTCTATATTATATTAATGAATGAATTACTAGGTTTTGAAATGAATATGTAGACTTTATAATTGATTACGGGGACTGAAATTTGAAAACCCTGTAAATGAATTGCTACTGACTGTGTGTTAAAAACAAACATGTGTACCAAAGTACTAAATTTTGTTTTTGTAAACTTGTTTTTTGTTGAGATATTAAGTAAATTATTTTCAAAATTTGGCAGTTTTGAAAATGTTCCTTGCGTTACGCACTTGAATATATTTTACCTTTTTTACATTAATATGTAGAGCTGGCCATTGTTATCAATTGCCAGAATTATTTTTGAAATTGAATAAAACTGTGGGGAGAAAATAATTTTTTACTAAGAGTTTCATATGGTTACCTAGAAAACTAATACTTATATTTCAGTGTATTAGCATGTAGATAATGTTCAAAAAGAATGAAGACAATAACTTAATATTTGTGACGCATAGAAGGTTTTTGGTAACAGAAATCATAAAGCTGAGAAAAACACTTTGTCTCGAAAAAAGTAATAATTTATTAATTTAAAATCAAACATTAATTAAAGTTGTCCTACAGCATGTTACACCTTCCCTCTTTTATTTGGCGTCTTTTTCTCGGGTTTACTGTATTTATAGGCATATTAATATGAAAAAATTAGAAATTCTTTTTATTTCTTCAGATTTTGGACGTGTGTATAAATTCATTAACTGATATGATAGTTTATTAACCAAAATATTTTTTTATGAAACTGGCGTTTTAAAAATTAGCAAAATACTAATTACGCAATATTCACTAAAATTAAGTTACTGTGAATCTAACATTGAGAAAAATGAAATCTACTGTCAGGTTTTATTTAAATATAAATCTCTTACTCGGAATACCGTATTCTGCTTTGCCTGGAACTCGCCGCTTGTCCTCAGATCTCAAAACAGATTCCTTTAAACTTCCGTGGTGGGAAATGAACACTTTTGTCATTTAATCTTCTTTTCCGTTGCCATGATCACGAGAAAACATTCCGCCATAGATTATCACTCAACAGACTGAAATAGTGTCTCAATTCTGCTCCTAGTTACAACACACATTATAAATCACACTCCAAGTCTCTCCTCATCTATCGCCATAATCAAAAGCCCATTGCCAATCTCCATTCTCTTAATGTTTTTAATAACTATCCCCACTCCATTGTACAATTTCCTTCAATCGCGGGGACAAAATCCTCTCCAACCAAAAGTATTTAGGGAGGAGCCAAAGTTTCGGAAGTCTCGACGTTTTTAGAAAACCCAGACCGGCGCCAGACTGTCTAGGTTTCATTACCCTATTTGCAGCCTTCTTCAATTTCTCTCAAGTCGACTCCCTTGGGTTATGAACCACCAAATTCCGTATTGACAAGTATTTTACCATTACAGTTTTAAATTTCAATCCTTTGGATGTCTGACTACTTGCTGCGTCCATGTATTACATTGGTACGTGATGTCTCGTTTTGAAATCAGAATTTGAAGTTTCAGCTCTCAGGAAACTTCCAACCATAAAACTAATCTGTCGCTCCTTTGTCTCCTCTTTCTTAGACACTGGTTTAGAAGACAAATGGCTCATTTTCTCCTTCTTCTTCAAATGCTAAAGACGGTTTCCGTTTAAGATTCTATTCTTAGACTGAACGAAATCATAGAATGTTGTCTGACGCTCTGGTGGGAGATTTTGAGTGTCTTGTGTGAGCAGAGAGAGAGAGTTAGGTGCATTTTGATGAAAAATTAATATAGTTAAGTGTATATCATATATGTGTTACTAATGTCGTAGTCAGAAACATTTAATAAAACGAGACGGCTTTGGAGAAATAGGGACGTAAACGAAGGAAAGGACACGCAGATTCACCAAACAAATAACGAAACTATATTAGCAAAGAAGATAAGATTTAATTCATAAATAATTTCTGTTGCATAAAGTGATCATGTGCCACAAAGATGAATTGTTTCCATAATATCTCCCCATGTTTTAAAAAAGGGTCGATTCCACGTTTTCTCTTGTTGTAAAATTATAGGCTTACATAAAACTTAGTATTTTGTAACGAAATGTAATAGTTGTTAACAATTATTAATTAAACATATAGTAAAACTTAAAATAACCTCCAAGAAACTTTGATATGATATCGTTGGCGCTCAACGTATCGGCCACATAATGAAATTAAAAACTCATAAAGAAATTTCTCTTTACAATATATTTCAATTAATCCGTAATTTCATTGTATATGCGTGAGCTTCTTGGTAGCGTGTTGCGCAGATTAATGCTTGCGTACTTTCGCTTGATACATTAGCGAACAAAGAACTTAAGAAGCGTGTACTTTCTTTGTATCAGAATCTGTTGGTTCTGATTAAAAGCAACTTGCTTCAGAACTGGCGGCAGCGCCATTGACAAATGTACTATTCATTTTCCGAGTTTAATTGAGCAAGTAAAGAAAACGGCTTTTGAAATAACTCTGTCAAACTGGACATGTAATTAAGTTAATCCGGTTTCGTTTCTTCCTTCCCTGAACAGGAAGCCATAGATAACGTCCGGACAGATTCTGAGCAACTATAGTAATACTTCAAACTTCGATTTACTATGCCCCAAATATTAACACTATTTTAATATAAATAAACAATACAGCCAATTTGTCAGCAAACAATTTTATATTTCTGTAATACATCTACGACGTAAAACTATCCACTTTTACATGCATTTTCCCATTTAAAAGGTAAGTCTATTCGATTTTTCATTAATTTAATACACAACTATCATTTTTACTCTGTATTAAAAATTATAATGTTTTTTTCTTTAGTTACCTCATGAAGACCACAAATATGGACGGAACGTCGTAGATGTATTAAATAAAATTGCTTGCTGACAAATTGGCTGGATTTTTTTTATTTTTACTTAATTGTTATAATGTTGATTTGTTGACTATTTTAATATATATGTATAGATTATTAGAAGACATTAATTGAAAATTTCCTATATAGAGGTGTTGAATAATTTTCCTTACCTATCAAACTGAGGTAACGCAATTCATAGAAACATATTCATCACATAACACTGTAAGAAGCTTTAGACCCACAGTGCCACATTAAACCTAAAATATGCATGCTCTTATAACTCAAAGAATATTTTAAATAAAATACAAAGAGTGACCGAATTGGGAAATAAAAGGAATTTAAATTTTCTTCAAGGAAAATGTTAACCTATCTCATCACAAAACCTACAAAGAAAATTTGGAAAAAATATATATATTTAAAACATTCTTATCCTCCCAGATTTGTTAATAAATATATTATAATTAGACGGAATTCTTTGATTTATAAAAATAATTCATCCACAAGCAGTAATAATAAAAAATCTATGGGCTTCACTACTTAAACAATATTTAGAGAATTACATTGGTAGGTTAATATTGAAAGCATTTAATAATTTGAATTGTGTTAAAAATCCTAAAGGATTGATAAATAATTTTGATAAACACAATGTTGTGTATAAAACTGAGTGTTTGACCTGTAGAGAGGCTGTTATATTGGTCACACAAAACGCAAGTTTCTAACAAAAATTAAGGAACATTTGGAAAATTTGAAAAATCGTCAGAAAAAAATCTCTGTTAACTAAATGAGTATATTTAAGAGATAACGGGATTGATTGAAGTAATGTTAAAATTTTAGTCATAGAAACAATTATTATTCAATATTGTTGAGCGACATGCTTCACACGGCCAAAAGTCAGCAATAGAATAATTTAATTTGAAAACGTTTCGTCCGCCCAAGTTTCGGGACGTCCTCATTATTTGTATTTTATTTAGTTATAATTGTCTACACTGTAGTCATTCTTAGTTTGAAGTTAAATTGCTGGATGAGATCGTGAAATAGATCAGTTCCTTGAACATTTATCAGATTATTTGTCGTGGTTGGGCTGATTATAAATAATTACCTTATTGCGTTGACGCCTCGTGTCGAGACTGCGACGAGCTCCGGGACGCCCATATCTTTATAGCTCAAATCTCGACAAAAACATAAGGGAGGACATTCCTCAAGCACAAAACAATGTCGCATGCGTTGTATTTTTTGCACGAGAGCGAAAACAATACATGTCAAGGGGCAACGAACCCGAAGTAAGAAGATAGTGATGAACTTACAGTTCGTGGAATGGTTATTAAGTATAGAAAAAAATTATTTAAAACTTTCCTCCACATAATTGAAAGTTTTTACAAAATTTATGTTCTCCAAAAAATTGCTCATGCAGGAAATGAAGTTCAGCTTCATACTACTGTGCTAATTTAAGTCAATAAATATCGTCAACTTGTTTCTTCTTGTTGCAGTAGTATTCAGTCCTACGACTGGTTTGATGCAATCCTCCATGCTAAACTATCCTGCGCAAGCCTTTTCAATTCTACATAGCTACCACGTCCTAAACTGCTTAGCGGATTCCATTCCTGGCCTCCTTCTTCTGTTCTTATCCCACACACTTTTCTCCAAAGCTAATTTGACAAGACCATCATGCCTTTAAACGTGGTCTATTAATCTATTCCTTCTCTTGGTCAACGTCCTCCATATTGTTCGCTTTCCCCCTATTCTGTTTAGAACTTCCTCGTCAGTGATTCTATCCACCCATTTTATTTTCGGCATTCTACTATAGCTCCATATTTCAAAGGCTTCTATTCTTTTGCTTTCCCCAACTCCTATCGTCCACGTTTCGCACCCATATAACGCCACGCTGCATACGAACAGTTTTAGCAACGATTTCCCAATATTCACACTTATATTGCCCGTAAGTAAATTCCTCTTTTTCGCGAAAGCCTTCCTACCTGTGCTATCCTACTCTTTATCTCTACCATCCATAGATATTATGCTGCCCAAGTAGCCTTCCCAATCTAACAGCTTTTGTTATTCCACTTTTTCCCATACTCCACTCCATTCCCTTGGCTTTCCCTCTATTAATTCTCATGTTGAATTATTTCTACAGGACCATGTTTATACCATTTATTATGGTTTCCAAGTTCTTATGGTTTTTATTTCGTCTCCTTGCATTTTGATTCCCTTTACATTTTCTTTTAACTTTTCTTCATCTCCTGTTCCATATATAAGTCAGACAGCATGGGCGACAGACTGCAACCTTGTCATACTTCTGCTTTCTTTCATATTCCATGAATTATACTTACCACAACAGGAATACTTTTTTAAATAAATACCCGTGGGCTTTAAGCTTCGTACAATGTTATGTAATGAATATTTTTCTATAAATGGTGTTACCTCAATTTGATAGGTAAGGAAAATTATTCAACACCTCTATATAGGAAATTTTCAAATAACTTCCTCTAATAATCTGTACAAATATATTAAAATAGTGAATAAACCAATATTATAACAATTAAGTAAAAATAAATAAACAATACGGCTAATTTGTCAGGGAGAAATTTTATTTAATACATCTACACGTTCCGTCCGTATTTGTGGACTTCGTAAGGTAACTGAAGAAAATATAAAAAAATTATAATTTTTAATGTAGAGTATTTTGTTAAAATATAAAAATGATAGTCTTGTATTAAATAATGAATGAAAAATCAAACTCACGGTTTAAATGGGTAAAATGTATGTAAAAGTGGATAGTTTTACGTCGTAGATGTATTAAGTAGCTAGCAGTTTTATAAAATTGGAATATATTTTGTATATATATATATATATATATATATATATATATATATGTGTGTGTGTGTGTGTGATATTAGTTTATTGCTTCTTCTTCTTCACTTAATTCATTTCCTGGGAAACTGTTGGATAAATTGAGAGATTATAAGAAGAAATTAATCATATAACTAAACGACTACTCGGTAGGCCAAGGCCCTCAATGGTCTGTAGAGCCAAGGAGGACTATTTAATTTTTTTCTCAATGTGAATTTTGTACTAAATAGTAGTATAGAACATTGTATATAATAATCGTGCTGATGTGAATACTATGTAAATTTGTTGAGTAGACTTTGTGGATGCTGAAGGTGAATCAAGATGGTCGCTTTCCGGCACTGAGACAGAACCAAGCAGGTAAAACAAGTGCATTGTGGTCAGATCTCAGATCTGATGAAGTGTCAATCCCAACGGCTCTGTGACGGACAGCTCAGTTCGTTGTAATTGTTAATTAGGCTAATGTTTGCAGTCAGCGAGGCGGAGACGGAACACGTGTCTGGAGCGCACGTGGACGCCATGCAGAGAAGCTCACGTCACTAAGACAACTCTTTCACTAGGCAGTCATCACTTAAATTTCAACATGAATAGTATATGTTTATGTAGCGTTTGATAATGTGAACTGGAACGCACTATTAAGGGACATGAGAACTGAAATTAGAAAACCCTGTAAATAAATTGCTAATGAGCTGAAACTTGATTTGTGTGATAACAACGCATATGTGTAGTAGCACTGTACAAAATTTTGTTTTTGTAAACTTGTTTTTTGTTGAGATATTTTGAAAATTATTTTGGCAGTTTTGAAAAAATTCCTTGCATCACGTACTTGAAATTATTTTTACTGTTTTATATTTATACGTATGGCTCACCATTTTCATCAATTGTCAGTAATATTTTTGAAATTGAATAAAAATGAGGGGAGAAAAGAATTTTTTGTTATAAGAGCTTCTACCGTTACTTAAAAATTTGGCACTTTTCAGCACTATGAATTTTTCTTCACTTAAACTACTTGAATAATTATAAAACTAATACTTGTATTTGAAGGTATTAGCATGTAGATTATGTGAAAAAGGAATGAAGACAATATCTTAATATTTGTGACGCATAGAAGCTTTTTGGTACCAGAAATCATGAAGATGTTCTGAAAAACAGTAATAATTTATTAAATTAGAATCAAAAATATTAAATAAAAATGTTCTGTAGTATATGCTACATCTTCTTTATTATTTTTGGTAGCTTCTTTTTTCAGTTTACTGAATATATAGGCATATTAATAAGAAACAATTAGAAAATTGGTATCTTTAAGATTTTGGCCGAATTTTGAGTCCCTGGGTCCCTTAAGGATTTTGTAGAGCACTGGAGTAAAGCCCCGATAATAGAGGCTTATAAATAAAGTCTTTAGGCAACAGTAATTAGAATAGAAGATCAAGAAAAGAAAGGAAAAATTAAGAATTGAGTAAGACAAGGATGCAGTCTGTTTAACTTATATATTGAACAAGCGATGAAGAAAGTTAAAACTGAATATGGAAAAGTAATCATTGCAATGAGGAGAAATAAATACCTTTGCCGATGATATTGTAGTATTAGGGGAGTCAGAAGAAGACTTGGAAACCAAAATAAATGGCATGAACGTTGTGGTGTTCGTTGGTTACACCATCAAAATATTGTTGTACAATCAAACGAACAATAATAAGAATAATAATGTATTTAATTTGAATAGAAATATAACTCAAATTAAGTTATAGTGGAAAACATATAAATTTACGATATCAATTTAATCATTAGCTCAGTCTGTAAAAGCAAAAATAATACTCTACGCAGCTTCTTAAATGGCTGCTCCCGGGAACGCGGGTGACGAACGATATAGTTGAAAATTAAATTCGCGAATCAGACGAGAATGGTTTGTGTGGAAAAGCCGGGTAAAATGCCGTTACCAGATGACGTCGTTCTTCGTTTTTGTTCGTATGCCGGTTGTTCCTTTGCTGGGTCACGTCTTCTTCATATTAAGATTCTCTAGCGCCTCTCCTTCAGATCAAATGTTGTCTTTTTATTTTCTGTACTCCCACCAAATGAATCTCCTTTCTCGAAACGTGCAGAAACTAAATTTTATACATGTCGCCTTGTTCTGCCACTGCTTCGTCTCTCCCTAGCGTCTCTCTCAGGCAGCCTCCCTGCACCAACTGTCCAATCTAATCTCTTCCAGGCCATCAACAATGTTGCAGACGGTGACGTTTTCCCGCCGACATTTCCCGCCTACTCAGCCCCACCAAGCCATTCTCGTCTTCCGTCCTGTATACGTAAATAACAACTAAATTATTTTTGCTTTACCCGACTGTAAGGGTCATGAATCACCACAACGTGGTCCTGGAGAAAGAGTTCAATATGAGGAAAAATAGAGAGAAATCCAAGATAATGGAATGTAGTATGGGAAACAGTGGAATAACGAAGGGCGTTATATTGGGAAGGGATATTTTGACGGAAGTTAAGGAATTTTACTACTTCAGAAGGGTAACAACTAGGGATGGTAGAAGTAGACATAAAGAGTAGGATAGCACAGGAAATGAAAGCTTTCGTAAGAAAGTGGGTAATACGAGTGTGAATATAAGAAATATTTGTTAAAAATGTTCATATGGAGTGTGGCGTTTTGTGGGTGCAAAACGTGGATGGTAGGAAAAGAATAGAAGTCTTTGCAATGTGGTGGTTTAGAAGAATGCTTAAAATGTGGATAGAATCACTAACTAGGAAGTTCTTAACTCAATAGAGGAAGAGCGAACAATATGGAGGACGTTGACTAAGAGAAGGGATAGATTAATAGCCACGTTTTAAGACACGAGGGTCTTGTAAAATTAGCATTAAGGATGTGCTAGTGATGAGGAAATTAAAAGGCTTGCAAGATAGGTTAGCATGGAGGGTTGCATCAGACCAGTCTTAGGATTGAAATCACAAATGATATAGGATTTCTATGGCTTGACAGAAATGTGTTTGACTTTCAGTATGAACATAACAATGAATATTATTTATAAAAATATAATCGATCTGCACTCCTTCTCCATATGAACTTTAACTATTCCAAATCTCGCATCACTCCGTGCGCGCATTGTGTTTTAAAAGGGGTACAACATTTAAACTGTATAGATTTGCTGGCTAAATTAATGAATAACTTTCATAAAATCCGGAATAATGAGGAATCCTGGATTATTTCTTGTTATTACCTTCAACCTCTTCCTCCGCTTCCGTCGTCCATTTGGAGCTGAACTACAATTAAAATACGCATATTTAGTGTCTGAATTAAAATCAGCAACTCCCATAACACCGGTTTCAACAACAATCTCGTTTTTTCTTGTTATTTTTTTGTCGCACCTCTCCATTGCTGTATGGAGTTGAAAATATTTAGAAACAATGTTTAAGGAAAGACCGTCAAAGTAACTGACCACGATAATATTTTGAAAAATTATATATGGGTAATTTGAGCTTTTATAATTTAGTGTCTGGTATTCTCAAAATTTGTTAAAATAGTTGGTGAAGATTTTCTACACAAGTAAATAAAATCTCAATATTTCCAAAACAGCAAAAAATTAATTCAAAACACATTAAACAGAAGTAAGACAAGAATGGAAAAGTTTCAACTGGACCAAGGACTCGAACCCCGGACTTCCCGATGTTTGGAGTCCTTGGTCCAATTTACATTCTTCCATTTTAGTTTTTCTTTTAAATCAGCTGTACGATTCTACTTGAGCTTCTGTAGAAGCATTTCTACTTCCTTTGACTTGTATTCCATGCACTTTTGATTAATTCAGACAATGTCCATTCTTCTACGATATTTCTAAACAAATTAGGGTATGAAGAATGTGATTAGTGATTTGTAGGTGATCCTGGCTTAGGTTTATGGGAATGGAGGGATGTTGAATCCGTCCCTGGACGTCGACTCGGATTAGCTCAGTGGTAGGGTCCCTGGTCCGGTAGACGATTTTCCATTCTAGTCTTTGTTCTAAATCAGCTGTACGCTCCTACTTGAGCTTCAGTAGAAGCATTAAATAGTTATTTTCAACCAAAATTCGAGCCGAAAGCTTACAAAATTATATTTGGTGTAATTTTCTATAAAAGTAATTAAATAATGTTTTACCTTTATTGAATTTGATAATATTTTAAAAAATTGAAATGGCGTTTCAGTTCTTTATATCATTCGGTCCAAGGATATACAAAATATTTTAATTTCAGAAATTGGATCCAAGGAAAAACACATTTTAAAACAACAATAGTTGTTTTTAACTTCGTTTTGAGAAATTTGTTGATATAACTTCGTATCTAACTGACAATGTTGTTTTTAAAACATTTCCACTTTAGTTAATCTAATGTATAAATTAATATTTGAAAAATATTAGTCATTGTGTAAATCAATAATCCAATTTAAATTCTCATTGTTGCTCTAAGACAGATTTTACGGGATTTAAATTGCCTTGGTTTTATATTGCCGCTTATAGAGCGACGGGTGAGTTAGTCCGAGAGGAGTGGGGATAACAATCAAGCCCTGGCATCTTATAATATAGTGTGGACTGATGTGCAGAGAGAATAGGACACAGCAGGACTAGCTGGGAAACCATCAAAACCAAACATAGGAACGAATAACAATTTAACTGTTTTATTAATACCTTCCTGAAGGAAATACAGGATCTGTACCTGGCGGAATTCCTCTTACGTAACGTGGAAAACATTTCCCAACCAACGCAACACAACACAGAGATGACATCTTTACAATGTGTTCCGACAGGCCGACGTTGTACAGTTATTAAAGGCCCTAGAGTAATTACGGCCTGTGATTGTATAACCATCAACAGCATTCCTGGGCGACTTTCTCCCTTTCTGATGACCAACTGTCTTGAGGCAGGCGAAGAGAATCCTTCTTCACGGAGAAACCACGGAAGACAACACTCACTGCACGAATACACATGAAGTTACTCCTAACTCCAGTCTGTCGCTCTACCTTTCCTCCGGCTCCTATCAGTTAAAACAAACTATATGTAATAATAACAAAACTGATTTGAAAATTTTTCTAGTAGAATGTATACCAGAATGTGGACGGAAACTAATTACCGTTTTGTTCTGCCGTCACTGTAACGCTGGTGTAGCAGTTACGCGCATGCTCACATCTCTCTGTCGACATTACAGCCGGATTGTGTTTGTTTACATTTGTTGTGGGTCGTACAAAAGGTTGAAAGTAATTTCAGACCCCGCCGACAGTGAAGTGCGTTCTTGTAATGCGGTTTTGAACGAATATGAATGTTAAGACAGCTGAAATTCATCTTCAATATACAGAGCCAATGTTCATGACGAAGCACGTAGTGGGCTGCCTTCTGCTGTCAATGATGACTTCATTGAAAATGTTAATGAGAAAATGAGTGAAAAGCGTGAGGTTCACAATTCGCATGCATTGTGATGATTTCCCACAAATTAAAAAAAAATACATGGGATTCTCAGAAATCGGTTGGTTATCGCATATTGTGTTCAACAGTGGCTGTCTATGAATAATGAAAATTGTCTGAACAATGGTGGCGACTATGAAGAAAAAAATTTTAAGATATAATCTTCAATGTAAAAAAAATAGTCTGTTTTGAAGAAAGTTATATGAGTTTTTTTTCAAAAACGCTTCTTTTTTCGGACGCGTTTCGAATATTAAAAATGAATTATGTTTGTTTGTAATTGTTTATACAAATTTAAACGCGGGGGTAGATTTTAGCAAAACGTGTTACACATATCCTCAATAACCCGAGAAAAAACACTGTCGGGAGGAGTATCCCCAATCATAAACGTAGAAGGATTTGTTTTAAAATATATATATACGTATGTGTGAAACTCGTAAAAGTTGATGTCGTCACCATCATTGATTAAAAAAACAAAATGGCGTCAATGTTTACTTTCTGTTTATCTCAAATTATATAAGTTAATATATATTCTGCAAAATACGAACATATGCAAAGATGATGATAAACAATAAGAAAGATTTTTTAAGGAATTTTTTGTATTAAATGACTGATTTTAACCATACATTTTATTGAAAAAATAGCAGAGAATGTCTGAGAATATGCCATAGTTATTTACAATTAAAAAAATACAAAAATATATTAAATTTTTGTTTCGTATTTAAATATTTAAAAATTACTTTTTATAATGTACAAATTTCATATAAATTTTTGTGTTTGTAAAATTTAAATTAATTTGCCTTTTTAAATGTAGATAGCTATGTCACTTATTTAGTAATTATTAATACAATTTATAATAAAATTTAAAGCAAAATTTAGGTTTTTAAATTTTTTGACCGATTGAAATCCAAGGGTTTTTCAACATTGAACTTTTTCAAGTGTGATAATAAATTATTATAAATGTAAAAATACAAAGAGAATCAGGTTGTAGTAAATATATATATATATATATATAAAACTTAGAGCACTTTAGTAAAAATTTATTTTATTTTTAGAATTATAATACTTTATTAATGTCCTTGAAGAGGTTCCACTGAAACGAACCACACTTAATACAACTGTCATTGCTACGTACTCGTACTCATTTTTTTCACTAAATTTAATTCAATTTCTAACTAATTAGGTCGTTGAACTCATTTATCTTGCATGCAGTCAAATTATTGTATTAGTTACATTAATTAGGTACATGTTACAGATGTCAGAGACGTGCCTGTAGGAGTTTCTCTCGCAGGCATTTCACCCCAGAGTGACTGCGGGGCTCACCTTATTATGTCGGGAATGCCTCGCACTCTCTCTGTTTTTTTTTATCAAAGTTCTCACATGCAGAGACATCTTCACGTATTTTGGGAGGTATATGTACTGGGGTCGAAGACCTTGGGCATAGGGCAACAGTTGTCCGCTGATCTCATTGGATCAGTCGGCCAACTGCCCCCTAAAGCTGGTGGAGACACGGAGAAGGAAATGCTGCGACCCCACCGCAAACTCGTCTCCCGTCATTCGGAAGGGCGTGACAATAGTACCCAATGTCCGACCTACCTGATGCAGGTTTTCTAGGGTTTTCCCTGAATCCCCCTTTTCAATTCCCTTCCTGTGCTATTAAAGGGGAGTTACCTGTTTCAGGATCACCCTCATGTAGCCTGTTAACCCAAAAAAAATGTCTCAAGAGAGGTCTGTCGGAGTTTTCTCTCGCAGGTAGTTCTCCCCAGATTGACTGCTTTGGGAATACCTCGTACTCTCTCTGCGCTTTTCAAGGTTCTCCCATCCCGAGGCCTATTTTCACCTATTTTAGGACCTTTGTCATACAGTAAGAGTTGTCCGCTGATCCCAGTCGGCCAATTACCGCCTAAAACTGGCGGAGTCACGGAGAAGGAAATGCTGCGACCCTACAGCAAACTCCTCTCCCGTCATACGGAAGGGTGTGAGAATAATGGCCAATAGGCCACTCTACCTGATGCAGGTTTTCTAGGGTATTCCCTGGATATCTTTAAGATAAAAAAGTGTAGGATCCTTAAAACAATTCCGGGGACCCTAATCAATCCTTGGCTGCCTTGATTTACCCTTCACATCCCCCTTTTCAATTCCCTTCCTGTGATATTAAAGGGTACTTGCCTGTTTCAGGATCACCTTTACCAAAAAAAAAGATGTTTTCATATCGAAAGAATTCATTATTACGTTTAAAAGTCAATATTTTGCAATTCTTGTTTCGTAAATAAGTTGTTCAAATGATATATTTTCAATTAAAGTTGTTAGCGTGACCGCCTTAAGTTCTGGTAGAGCCTTTATATGTAGAATACTTCCAGGAATGAGGGGATTCACGGCTTTCATTGTCAATTTATGAAGCCATATGTTTGCAGTTATTTATTTGTTGCTGGACGTTTTGCTTGTGCAGAATTTGCTTGATGTAAGGTAATTTTCAGTTATTATCTGCGCTATTCGTAACTAAGAAAAACTCGTTCGAGATAGGTTTGAGGGAAATAAGCGTCCATCTTTCGAGGTGACACGGAGACTTGTTTTGTGCCATTAGTCGTTTGTTTTATTTGTAGGATTGCTCCTTGTGGCCTCTGGAAGACGTATATCAGCTTTCCAGCGCGGCTGGCAAATTAATGGGGACGCCGAAAAGAGTTTCCAGTGTTAAGTTACGGCCTCGTGGAGATGCGACATGAATATTCAACGTTGACAAGCGTCCGACGGTGGTTAACAGACATTAAATAAGTAATAAAGAAGTCCGTGGTGATGGCTGCTCCACATTACTGATTCGATCCACGGAATGTGCACCAGCATAATTCCTAAATTATTACACCGATTTCATTATCAATAAGTGTCAAATTCATAGAGGGTGAACCTTTTATTTTTATATATTTGACATGGAATGACCGTTAAATTTTTGTCTGTAATTAACTACTTCCTTGCATAATTAGTATTTATATCTATTTTCACATAGTAGAAAAAATAATTTAAACGAATTAAAACTTGAACAACCTCAACCAAATTCACTTAAAATCTTACTTTAAACAGACTAAATTTGTCTTCGACGCTAGAATAAGCAGATTCTATACCCGATCTGCCTCAAATACACTCCGAGCTATAACTTCCCTACAAGGTTTGGCCTTAGGCGTTTCTAATCCATTCATTCGATAACCGTCAAGTTTTTTTTGTGTCCGTTGATCGTTTGAAGATTTGGCTTCCTTCCTTCACCATTTGAGGCCAAAAAACTTATTTGCGACTTCATTTTGCCCCTTATGGTTTCCTATACCATTCATCCAATTACTATGAAATTTTAGTGTTTCGTAGTGTTCTGCCCGGAGAAGGTTTCTATGGATGTTTTGAACATTGAGCTTCTTTCCTTCTCCCCTTTCGGGCCACAAAAGTTCGCATGTAAATTTCTGCTCTAAGACATTTTTTGTCCGTAATGATTTCCTATACAATTCATACAAGCTACCCCAAAGACATAAAACTTACAACAAAATACATTCTGCTTTCACGAGGCCTGGCAAGCGACATGTTTATCTGCTGCGTGCGTGAAGCGACGGGGCTAAGACGACGGTCGTCAAAATTAATTAAAAGCATGATATACTGAATATTAGTTAAATTTAAGCATTATTTCACGATTCACAAGCTACGTCAATAATTTAAATCTAATCAGACCCAAGACTATTTCTATCAAGCGTGTTATAATGCTTAAAGTAAATAAATACTTTTAATTAGTTAATAAATAAATAAAATGTTTTAGTAAGTCACAGAGCAGATGATTGAAGTCCGTTACATAAAAACCAGGGACACACACGCCAAATTTTATTTTTTGAATTATATATTCGTTGAGTATCTCATATATTAACGAAAATAGTATATAGGAGGATGGAACGACAGATAGAATGTGAGTTTGGAGAAGATCAGTTTGGGTTTAGGAAGAATGTAGGGACAAGAGAAGCAACATTGATTTTGCGGATAATTTTATAAGACAGAATAAGGAAAAACCGGCCTACGTTCATGGCATTTCTAGATTTACAAAAAGCGTTTGATAACGTGAACTGGAACACACATATTTTGAAGAACACTGGAGTAAAATATCGAGGAAGGAGGCTTATACATAACCTCTACAGAAGTCAGTCAGCTGTAATTGCAATAGAAGATCAAGAAAAGAAAGGAATAAGACAAGGATGTAGTCTGTCGCCCATGCTGTTTAACTGATATACTGAACAGTTGATGAAGAACGTTAATGCTGTATATGGAAAAGGAATCACTGCGAGGAGAAGAAATAAAAATCCTACGCTTTGCCGATGATATTGTAGTATTAGGGGAGCCAGAAGAAGACTTCCAAACAATAAGGAATGGTGAAAGAGTTTAATATGAGGATTCAGAGGAAAAACCAAGGTATTGGAGTGTGGTTTGGGAAACAATGGAATAACAAAAGCTGTTAGATTGGGAACGGTTATTTTTAAGGCTACTTAGGCAGCATATTATCTATGGATGGTAGAGATAAAGAGTAGGATAGCACAGGCAAGGTAGGCCTTCGAGAAATAGAGGTAATTACTTACGGGTAATATAAGTGTGAATATTAGGAAATCGTTTGCTAAAAATGTTCGTATGGAGTGTGGTGTTATATGGGTGCGAAACGTGGACGGTAGGAGTTGCTGAAACGAAAATAATAGAAGCCTTTGAAATGTGGTGCTATAAGAGAATGCTGAAAATCAGACGGGTGGATCGAAGAAGCTCTTAACAGTATAGGGGAAGAGGGAACAATATGGAGGACGTTGACCAAGAGAAGGGATTGAAAAATAGGCCACGTTTTAAGACATGAGGGTCTTATAAAATTGATATTAGAGGGAAGTGTGTGGGGTAAGAACAGAAGAGGGAGGCCAAGAATGGGATACGTAAAACCAATTAGGTAGGATGTGGGATGAACTAGTTCTGTGGAAATGAAAATGATTGCACAAGATAGGGTTGCATCAGACCAGTCTGAGGATTGAATACCACAATAACAATACACACACACATACATACATACATATATATGTGTGCGTGTTTGTGTGTATACAAACATTATTTCATGCTAATCAGAGATGCTTGAAGTATCATCTTCCTATAAATAAAGCTGACTGTTTCTGTATATTTTTCTTCTTTTTCCTTATTTAAGGTATCAGTAATTTCTAGACTGAATTAAGATACTGAGTCACCGCGGTGCTAATGACGTCATAAAGTAGGGGGAGGGGTGTGTTAAGGTAAATTTTCAAAAATGATGATTTAATCGCGTGTTGATAAATAGATCGCGGTCGATTATGAAAGCTGAAACGGGGAACGCTAATTTATGAAGAATTGTATATTATTACATTTAGCCTATTGACACCCAGAAAAAAGAAACATTTCGCTGAAATTTCGCGTTGCCCGTCTAAACTTGCTGAATTCATTATTTAAAGAAGCATCATTGTGTTTGCATGTGACTAATTATCTATTTATAAGTTGGTGATTGTGATACTATTATACCTCTTTAGACCCACTTTCTTACTTAAGCTGCTTAACTACTTCGTGTAATTATTGAATATCCGTGAATAAAGCAACCGCTCTTAGCAGATTATTTGTCTGGAGGAGAGAGCGAGGCTTAAAAGGATTCCTGTTAGTTGGAGCGAAAGTAATCGGAAAAGTCGGAGAATATTAATAAGACAGATCGAAACTGATTTTGTGTTTTTGTGAATAAAGAAAACACGAAGCTATCTACAACTTTCATTCATATTAAGGATTAAAGCTAAAGAATTACGCTCCCACGTGAATCAAACCTAAATTCAGTAGGTCGTTTTTTAAAGTTTCCAGTAGTCATTTATCTTTTATGAAACTTTCTACTGAGATCTTAATATCTTATAAAATTTATTCATTTGAGTAAATCTGTTTATAGAAGCAGACAAATCAACACAATCTACTGTCGATTAGAAAAATGTGTTTTTAAATATGTGAAAGGATTTTCCCAAATTAATGTCGTGGATGGGTGGAATTGTGATTAAAGATATTACTTGTAAAAAAATGTTTAATAAGCGAACGTATAATTGAGTTTACGAAATTGAATGTGATGTTGCACATTGCGTTATTTAGAACAAGACAAGTGCGGTTAAAAGCTGAAATTAAGGAGCACAATACCAAACAGACGATTTTTTTAGATACTAAACATCTAGATAACGGTAATGTTTTATTATAGACCAGTTCTTGGTTAAAGGATCCTTTCTTTTTTTTCTACATTTATTAAGAGCAAAAATTAAAGACGAGAAGTAGTTGTTAGTTATTTTGTTTTGTAACTATGGCTGTTCGTAGCAGAATAGGTTATAACATTTTCGACATAAGTTTAATAGTTGTACGTAATATCTTTACTTTAGTTTTCTATTATTCACTAGTGACAATTATTTTGAGATACAAATGTATCGCAGTAAGAACTCTCCACAGTTTAATTCGTCTTTTTGGACTAATCCAGATCAGAAAATTGAATAAGAATATTCGGAGAAATGTGACTGATTGCTACGTACAGGGGATTAAAGATGTTTGTTCGCCATACGACGTTGACATATGGCAGTTCCCCAAAATATTACCCCTTATTCGGAAATGCTGATCCCGCCCTTGGTGAAAAATTAATTATGATTGAATAAGACACGACACGTGGGCCGGAGTATTTCCATAGAGAAGGGGAAAGTGGGATGTGGCAATGCGGTGAAATAGTCAGTGCGTGTTTGCAGTTGAGAAGAAGAGGAAGAAGAGAAGGAACAATCTTGCTCGGAAGCTGGGAGGAAGAGGACTTAGGTTTCATAAAAGATAAATGACTATTGGGTACTTAAAAAACGACCTTTTCCCGTCAGCTTGTGAATTTAGGTTTTGATTTACGTGGGAGCGAAATTCTTTAGCTTTAATCATTATTACGAATGAAAGTTATAGATAGCTTCGTGTTTCCTTTATTTACAAAAACACAATCAGTTTCGATCTGTATTATTAATATTCTCCGACTTTTCCGATTACTTTCGCTCCAAGTGTGGTTTTGAAATTAGAAGGAACTAAACGTAACCAGTGTACGTTAGAAGTTGACACGAAAAAGAAGTATAAAGAAGAGAATGTAAGACGGTTTCCATAATTAGTATAAAGCAAAAAACAAAATACTGTACAACGAAATTACGATATCCCAGCATAAACTCTGGTGAGACGTGAATAACCTCACCGAGACGGAAGACCGGGGTTTCCTCATCACCCGACGGTATCTTCCATCGCGAAATGTTGCAGCTTATCTTTCAAAATAATATCACAAAAATTCGTTAAATAACAGGAAAACTTACAGTTTCCATGCCACATCTACTAACAGCAATCCTACGTCATTGATTGCATCTTTATCAGAAAGGAAACGATCTTTCTGAACACCTGTGACTGTCAATATGATTTATTACTCTTTAAGTTCTAAATGACAAAATATGTATTAATTACTTAGTTAAAAAAGACTATAAGCTTCTCCATAATTAAAAACTGACTCAGAAAACATTAAAATTAATAAGTAAAAAATAATTAAAATGCAGAATTAGAAGTTTTTTAAATAAACATTTCTTAAATTGACGATATTTCGTCCTAACAACTCTGCTTTTGGCCTTTTAATTGTTTAAATAGTGAAGTTCCATTTATTTGAAACATAAATGCTTTTTCCACACCATAGGTATAGTTTTCGTTTGTTTTTATTTTCTCTATTACATTATTGTTAATACCAAAACAATTAACGTAGTTTATATAAGAAATTTCTATGTGAAAAAATTGTAACTTCATATGTCTGACTTATTTGACTATTTATATTACACTCTACGAATGTCCAATACTTTCCACAATAAGGTATGACCTTCCAACACGGTAAAGTGAAGTCTATTTGATTTTTAAAAGGTATAATTATGGATGAACATTAGTTTGTATAACAGACGAATGAATAAAATGGCGCATCGACAACTTTATGATGTGTAAAGGTCATTGTAGAGAGATTCTGATAGAGCACGGGTATTGTAGAGTTAGTCGTTTCCGCCGCTCCGTGTAGGTCGCACTTAAAATTTGGTTCTTGAAAAATAATTTGAAATACTGATAAAGTTGAAGAACATTTTGTTAATATATGAATCAAGATTAAACGAATGAACCACGCGCGGCAGGAATCGTCATCAGAAGTTGAAGTGAGAAGATTTAGAAGTGGTTAGGACAAAAAGAGCACAATAAAAATTAAATAAATAAAATAATTTCCGACCGTTTTTTTCTCCAGACAGGTTTAATTTTTTTAAACAACGTTTCGGCGCAGCTTCGCACCTTTTTCAGGTTTATAATCAAATTATTGTTAAAACTGTTGTTAAACAGTTGACTATATAAGTTCTTAATGCTGCCTCGGACCTCACTTTGGTAGAAAGAAATTGACGATTACAACAATTTTTAATAATTGTATTTTAACAATAATTTGATTATAAACCTGAAGAAAGTGCGAATATGTGCGGAAACGTCGTTTAAATAAAAAAAATAAAAACTGTCTGGAGAAAAAAACGGTCGGAAATTATTTTATTTTTGATTTTAATAGCAGACGTTAATCGATTTAATAATTAAGTAAACCATTTTAAGTGCATCTAGAATTGTTACTGTCGAGGAATTGAAGAAGAACGAAGCCTGCGGTTTCAGAGCCTAATCAAAAATGCCAATGAGGAACAGATAAGCAAGCAAAAAAATTTTGCATAACGAAATTCCAGAGATACGAGCCACTGCTGATTTTGAAAGTTATTCTTACCACGAGATTGATTATATATTTGTGATATTTATGAAGAAAACAGTAGCTTACGTAAATAGTAAAGCATAAAAATAATTGGAGAGTAACGATCAACGGAGACTGTCTAATTCCTTTTGCATGTGAAGTATTGATTTATTTCACATGTGTGGTATCTGTAAGGCGACTCTCGCCATCAGCTACGACGAATTTCACGGCGATCACGATCCTTAACGGACGATAGCGTGTACGTAATGGAAAGTGCGTTGAGCTTCGGAGAAACATCTGGCCAGAGATATTTATCCTTCCCCAGAGTTATCGTCCCGATCCAAGTGGGCCACGACCCCGGGTAATAACAGGGGAAACGTTCAATTTAAATCTTAGCGTGGTAATCTATACTTCAGCTGCAAATTAAATGCAAATATACGACTGTTCCAAACATCGCGTTTTCTAAATACACAAATTGCAACTCGCTCGTTGCTACGGTTATAAAACAGGTTCCATCCGAGTTATATATTTTACTATGAGAAAGAGTCAGTTGTTATATTCACTTTCTCGGTTTTACTTTTAAATCTAAACGTTCCGAAAGTAGACGTAGACTGTGTATATATGAAGATCCGAGGGCTGCGAAGGATTTTTTTAGTCTGAGTAGGCAGCACGTACACCCTTCCTTCGGACAAAGCCTAAATGACCTTTTACGGACAATAGATGTCATCCATCCCTAAACCAAGAAAGATTAGCTTCTACCATACTTGAAGCAACGGCTACTGGACATAGAACTAATGAAAAACACATGTGCGATGGCACAGTAAAAGATTTTCCTATTGGCTACAATTTGGTGCCATTTGCAATTGCAGCCGATTGGCTACTGGAAAACGGAGGACGAAAATTCTTGGTATTTACGAGGTGACGTGGAGAGAGGTTTTGAGACAGGGATTAAATCGAGGGTCGCTATTGAGAGCTGGGTAGATGTAATATGTTTGGCGGAAGTTTCCACTACTTTGGTACAAGACGTCAGACAGCCAGATCAACCGATTCAGTCAACGAGAATAGAATTCAGAGGCCTCCAAATCGACACCCCGAGGCAGACCAGAGAATGCAGCTGCAGTCTTCTACGGTATCATTGATATCGAAGTTCGCATTGCCAGACCTATTTGCCAATAGAAGACTTTGCTTCTTTTGGTTCGCTCCACAGGTGACCCGGTTTTAATGAGTTTCATCAGTATATAAATCTATTATTGCTCTTCAATTCATTTTGTTTACTTCTGGATTTTACGAGTTTCATTCATTAAATTTTGTTCTTTGATTTGTCATTATTATTATTTTCTCCTTCAGTAGTATAATTTTGCCAATAATTAAACATAATAACTTCAATTAATAATAAATAAAATAAACCCCAACCCTTCAATTTTAACCATTTTCGCCCATCTGTGGAATTTAAATAATAATTAATAATACAATAGTTATTAATGTCTAAGTTTAAATTAATGTCTATTTTAGCCCCTATCACCTACTAACTATTTTACAAATTGAATGGACTGTTGATTTACTGTAATAGATTTTAAGAAATCAAACCCTTACACAGCCCCAGAGATTTGACAATTTTAATACTTTATTTAAATACGGTCTTTCTTTAACACCAGCGTTCGACCAAGCACTTCGACATAATCGTCGTAAATATATTAGCTCAGCTATTAAGTTTTTTACTTACATGTAACACTTTTTATGATTTAACATATTCTTCAATATTAAAAATTAATTAAAAGTCGGTGCCTGTACTATGAACCCTTTAACTATAAAATAATTTTGACGTCTGGCTCGTTCGCTGGTTCAACTGCAACTGACTTTACATGTTGACTTTTTTTTATCCCATTAATGATGGGAAGGTCCAGGTAAGTAGTATTCCACTGTACCGGACCTATTGCTCATTGCCAGGTGGATATATGTAACTGGTTATGTAGTTAGCATTAGGGGAAAATACTGAAAAACTCTAACATGGATTCAAGAAAAGTTATGTGATGAGTCTCAACGGAAACTTGTATTTATGCTCAGATTTTGTGGTAGTTTTACCCAGAGACTTTAGGTAAGGGTACCGCTTTTTGACGGTTTGAAGCCTATCAAAGAATCTTTTGGTCAGTCTGCATATTTCTTCGTTCATGAGATTTAATTTGGCCTCGTAGTGGATGTCAACTATTTTGGATCTTCCTGTTATGTTGATCACCCATCTTAACAGCGGTTTTGTACTCTTTGGAGGGTGGTAATGTGTGACTTGGCGGCTGTACCCCAGATCTGGCAGCCGTAGGTAAGTAGAGGTCTTATGATTGTAGTTTTTTGCCTTTTATGTAGGTGACTAGCTCTTAGCAGAGGGTAGAGTAGGCCGATCCTCTTCCTTGCCTTTTTATTGATTTCCTGAATGTGATCTTTGAATGGGAGCTTATCATCCAAGAGGACTCCTAGATATTTACATGGCTTATTCCAGGGAAGAAGTGTGTCCTCAATACTGAAGTTTGGGAAAAGGCCATCTGGAAGTCTGCGCCTTGTGAATAGGATGGCTAGGCATTTGTGCTTGTTAAGTAGCATACGGTTCTCCCAGCACCATTTCACAATTTTATTCAGTTGTGATTGGACTTTCTTGACAGATTGGAAATAATTAATGTCTGTAGAAAAGAATGCTGTATCATCCGCGAATTGAAGGTTATTAGTTTTGGGAAGGTCATTAATAAAGATGTTAAATAAGGTCGGAGCCTGGATCGACCCCTGGGTAATCCCTTTCAAAACTTGTTTGTTACTGGAGTGGTTCCCGGATGTGCTAACTTTGAAGGATCTCTTAGATAAGAAGCTATTCACAAGTGTTATTATATTTAGGGGCAGCTTGAAATTCTACAACTTATGATGCCTATAGCCGAGAGAAGGCTAATTGGGCGGTAATTAACTATTAGTGACGAGTCTTTGCCCTATTTGGGGATTGCTTCCAGTTGGAAGGGAGGTGGCAGATTTTGAGGCAATCGTAAAAATGTTTGACAAGGACTTGAGAACATTTGGAGGGAGGTGCGAAATCTGATCATTTGTAATTTTGTCATAACCCGGGGTTTTGTCAGATTTTAGTTTGGAAATTAAAGAGCTTATTTGAATATGGTCGGTGCAGAGAGTAGCTGCTTCTGGGGTAATTCTGGTGTTAAGCACCTGGGGAGAGACTATATAAGGGGAATGGTTGCTGGTGTCTTCTAAATGTTGATGTCGTTGGAGTTCTTCCGACATGAATTCGGCAAAGGATTCTGCCTTCGAGAGGGAGTTGAAGATGGTCTCATCATTACATGTTTACATTTTTCGTAGTCAACAGCAGCACCATCTATCGGTAACATTTATTTACATTGTCCGATGTTCCTTTAAGTTATGAAGTGCTGTACTACGAGATGCTCGCGGTGAATTATGCAACAAAGAGATAAGAAAAGTGGAATTTTATGATCGTTGTTTAAAAGACCAATAAGAGCTTTGTTTTCCCATATCATTACAAGAGCTGCGTTAGTCGAAATACAAGTTTATCGCGAGAATTTCAAATATGTTCAATACTTTATCAAGGCTACTTATAACGTCTACAAAGAGAGTTGTTTCCATGAGAGCTACGAAGTCAATAACAATTACTCCTGAAGATGCATAGCATCCTGAATAACAGTAGATACGTCAAAAGATAAATTGCTCAATATTTCACATCTCAATACGACGGGACACTGAATTGTACAGCCAGTTACCGGCTTCTGTATCACCATATTATTAAGTTGTTTTATAATCGGGTCCAATAACCTGAAGACGGCGGCAGAAGATGGCCGCAGAAACATTGTGTTCTTTTAAAGACCTGACCCGGTTGGTTAACCGTGAAGATTTCATCCGAATTATTCACAAGAAAAGACTACGTTCATTAATCGGGTGCAATACTTTAATAACTTTTCCCAAGTTTCTCTTAATAATTTCTCTATATTCATATGAACGTTTGGTATACGCAAACCTAACTAATAGGAATTTATTTAAAATATATGCTTTTTGGCTATTTGAAAATGGAGAATGAAATTTGAGAGTAATGTGGAAGGAACGAGCGAGAGCAGAAGTCCGAGTAATTTAAGGTCAACAGAGACGAGTTGTTGAGAATTTTGTAGATGTCTCGACAATTTCGGTCCAAGTCGTGACCTGATGCGATACAACATGTAGGATGTCGACGCCATGTCGTCCCGACGCCATTTCACCGAGAGGTATCACAACACGACGCTCTAATGAACTTCACCATAAGCAGATATCCAGGTGTACCCCACAACATCCATATAAGAAATCAGCTGCCGTCTTCTCGGTATCGTTAAAGAATTATATGTCAATCAGTATTACATCGCCAGTGTTATAATTGTTTTTATTTAAAATTTAATTCATTGTAAATTTTGAATTTCAAATTGAATTCTATTTAGTTAATTTTACAATAATTAATAAAAATATCTATTGTATTGTATGAGCCCTGTACAGTACGTAATTCCCTTTGATACAGTAAAAGTAAAGTTAAAATAAAATAAATATTATAATTAGCGCGGAAATCTTCGTGCTTGCATAAAAAGTCATTAAATTAGATAAAAATATAAATGTTACATAAAAATTGAATTGCTTTTTCTTTTAAATCTGTGTATTTTATACTTCATATAGATATTAATAGTTGTGTAGAAATGTGATTATATTTGAGTATTTTATATTACGTGGTGTAGCTTTCTCTATATATTAGAATCCCGAATGTGGCTCTCGTTCACCTCATGAGATACCTCATATCTATATAAATTGCCTACTCATTGAGAAAATTATAAATAACTATAAAAATACATTTATACGATTTAGTTCATGCATAGTTTATGTATAGACAACGAGTAATGCGTTTGCTTCAAATAATTGAAATTAATCTTGATTTCGTTGTAGACTGAAAACTACTCACTTCGCCAAGCAATGTCCCTAAATTATGCAGCTCTCATAAATTTTATAAATCTAAAATGTTTTCATGTAATGAAATATAATATGAGGTTAACTCCTATTTCATAACACGTTTAGCACATTTCACAAAACTATTGTACACACTATTCATTTCTATGAATGTGGTAGATCAAACGAATTGACGAATCGACATTCTGAGATTTGAATGAAAAAAAAACTTACCTATATTAGGGGATTCCCCTCCGATGCAAGAGAAATTCCCTTCGAGCTTCTATACGTCCTGAAAAACAAAAATCCAAGTGTTAATCGTTTAATTTATTATCAAATCAATGAATAACACAAGCAAATTAGTAAGATTTTTATTAATAACAATAGCAGGACATATCATTTCTTTTTTGGAACCTTTTCAAGTACAAATACAATGGTATCATAAAAATAAAATTGACGAAATTGCCAATATTCTTCAACAAAGTTCTCATCACATATTTTATTTTTAAATATACCAAAATATTATACCGAAATTACAAATTTAAAGTTTCTGTTAAAAAGATAATAAGTGTTTTATTTTTATTATTCTACCCCATTTCAAAAACATTTAATATAAGAGTATTGATTAATTCGATAACGATATTCATGTTATTTTTAAATCTTCGAGGAACTTAAAAGTTAGTCAAGAATTTAAACACAAAATTAAAAGAGGTTATATATAAAATTAGTTTGTTACGTCAGCCAAACGAAACGCTCTTTAAAACTTCGTATTAAGGATCGTCGAAACAATTTTAAAATTATACAGGCATGTTCAAACATATTCAATAGCATAACTATAAATTATATTGGCAAAAAAAATGTAAAAAAAATAGATGAAATCTTAAATATTATTCATGATTGATCATCTAAATGTTGGACATTAGAACTAATAATTAAAATATTAAATTGTAGAATGATACTAATAGTTTAAATTGAATTTATGATTAATTTATGACTAGAAGATTGCTTTACAATGATATAGAATTAAATAAATTCACAGACAAAAGTTTTTATTTTATTCATACAACTTTTCGTCCTTATATTTGGGACGTTATGGGGTATTAGTAATATTAAATATATATATAAAAAATTGGTCCTGTACTCCACCAAGGACAGTAACAATCGAACTGACATAACTATAAATTTATAAACAACAATAAGCTCAATAACAAAAAAATACATAATAAAAGCAATATAATTTTTAATAAAGTAATAGATTTTGTGGTACAATTAATATTATTAAAAGAAAACTAGTAACTTTTATCATTAAATGATGATTTCTTTTTCATTATTTGCCATAGCTGAAAAATGAGGAATTAAGGTATTTGAATCAAATTATATATAGCGTACCGTTGTTTTAGAAGAACATTAAAATTGTAATGAACAATACCATAATCTGTCGGTCGATTCTTTTTTGGCATAATCCATGTTATTATAGCTAATGGGCAATCTTTGGGTTCTTAATCCATTTAATTTATAGATCATACAGATATGAAATATGTAATACAGCCAAAGAACAATATAAATTTCTATTTTCGGATAACAATAGTTAAATTGTTCGGGATTGTGTACGCGATGTTCATTGTAAGTACGCAATATTAATTATTGTTTATTAGAAAACAATTATCATCTATTATCTTAATGCAGAGTAAGAGATATAAAATAAAATAGATTTAGGGGTGGATTAATTAATTACTATACTAAAGAAATATAAATTTTACAAAACACATCTCTGGATTCAAAGATCCAAGTAGAGTCAAATTTTAATAATTTTGTGTGGTGAATGGAAATGTTGGGAGAATTAGACAGTAAAAGATGCTGGTTTCTTGACTTAGAATTATATCTGCAGTTGAAATGATGTATAGACTTTGAGAGTCCATTGTCTGTTACTTAGGATGACTCGGCACGGGGCCTGTAAGGTCGAGTAATTAGATGCGTGAGAATAATCGGCTCATTGGCTGTGCGTTCCGTGCTACTTTGGTCGTGGCCAAGTCTGGAATCCGAAAGCACGACTGAGGATTGTCCCGGGTCATGTGTTTTAGGTCGCCAACCTGCGTGACAGTGGCTCCGGCCTGGACAGGTGAAAACATCACCGATTCCCATCGTCATGCTCCGATTTTAGACAGTCGCGTTCCGTACCACGCTCTCAACAAAAACAAAGAAAGAGAAGGAAAAGAAACACTTTCGAATTCACGATTTGTCATCCTCTGTAAACCGATAAATCGAGGGGCTCCTCGGTATCACTGGATCACTATAATTTACCTATCTACAAAAAACCTATAGATCAGTGGCGTCTTGTAAAGTAGTGTTGAACCATGCCACTACTAAAGACGAATGAATTTTATTAATTTAACGTTTTAATATCCCTCACATATATTATTTATTTTTATCGATTTGAAGTAGCGCGCGGGTGGATTTGTTCCACTTGAAACAGCGCGAGTTGTCATGTACCCTATTATCTACGACGCCTGCTAAGACGGTGTTCGTCCCTTAATTGCATATTACACCTATCGCGAGTGCAGGGCCGAAACACTGCGTTCGGCTGAATACTCGACTACTGTAATATGGAAATATATATTAGTTGCTAACATGCATTTTTCAAAGCCCCTCAAAAGGAGATTTAAAAATTCCTGTGGGAAGGATCTTGCTCCCTTGGAAACGGAAGGCAGAAAAATGTGCCCGCGAACCAATGTGCGTTGGACTTGGACGTGGACAGGACCTATGCACCCCAAAGTACCAATTTCCCCGGCCGCGCGCATTGCTACTTTCAGCACTAACGTGCTCAGGGAGGAGTTACACTTGCCATATTATTATTTAGTCGGACGCTAGAGTGCAGTACCTCATGAGGGGTTTTCGGCGATCCTTCCTCATAGCTTGTCACAGCTAGAGATGCGCTTGTCTAATCTAGTCCGTGAAGATACAAATTAATCTATCACATAATTATTTGTACAAAGAATCTTAATTTTAAAGTCTGATTCCGGGAGATACGCAATAAATATTGTTGAATATCATTCCAATATTAATTATTATTTCACCAAAACATACTGCTCAGCAGTATTTCTCGACAGCAGCCACGTCTTTCTTAAGGTCTGGCACAAAGGATTACAGTTCAATCTTCCAACTTATCTATTTAAAGTTAACAAGTCATAGTTATTAAACATAGTCAAGTTAAAGCTGGATATCTTCAGGGTACACTCCTGGGTCCCCTGCTTTACCTAATTTACATCACGGACTTACCTACAAAAGAAAATCAATTATCGCAACTTTGTACATCCATTTTGTCCTTCCACCAGGATCCTGCAATATCATCTTATAATCTGCAGTTACACCTTAAAAATTTCAGATCTGCCTTCAAAATTGTCTAGCGTGTTCCACGTTTCCTACCACTGCTCTAAGTCTTCATAAAAAATATTACATAAGATTAACGTCGGTAATTACTTGGAATTTTAACTTGAAATTATTTATAATTGGCAAGAAAGGTATTAAATGATAATTAATAAAAAAATCGAATGTATTTTTTTTTCACCCTTAATTATTTCCTGGTTAGAGCTGACAAATTCATGTGTATGTGAAAAGTTTTGTTTAAATTCGTCCATGAATTTAGATTTCTACGCACGTATAAAACAAACATACAAGGATACATTCATTTTCATTTATGAGACTTTTTCGTTATTGCTGTTTAAATTTAAAATATTTTGATATAATCATTTAGTTTAAATAGTGTTATTATATATTTCTTCAATAAAGTAATAAATTAAATGTTGTTGCAAGAATGGTAAATAAATCTCTACAATATTACAATTACATAATAAACGTATTATAACGTGTATATTTTGTACTGTACATCTATTGTTATCAAAATTATTAAAAGCTAAATTGTTTTCAATCTGCGAATAGTCGGAGGCCTGACAACATCAAAACATATATTGAGGAGAAGGACTTTCAGGGATTAAGAAGCCGCTGCACATCAAAACTCATAAATGTGTCGGATGTAACAATTTTAGGTCTCGCGTTTCAGATGTTCCCAGAAGGTTCAGCAACCTCTGGTGCCTGTCATTTTGCGACGTTTCGGGCAGACGAGTGAATCCCGTATCTGGGAACTCGAAAATGTGGCCAAAAATTTAATCAGAAGGGAAAATCACAGTTTTTGCGATTATTAAGAGATTGATAAGGGAATTAGATGGGATAGGACACAAAAACGAAGGGATCACAAGGACGAGGCACCCAGTAGACTTCAAAGGTCAGCGGTGGTAGCCAGTTACACAATGGTTCCTACATTTCTGGCCACATCTACCTATGGGTTCCTGAGTCGGTAACGTACTAAAGCAACCTTAAATCCATCAATGCTGTCTACTGAAAGACACTAGCAATTGCCATCTTTAATAAGGTATTAAAGGCCACCGCCCCGTGAGAGACAGAATCAATTTGCTTTCAATTTAAATTTATAAAGTAAATTCATTTTCCAAAAACATATAATTCCTTTGAAAAACTTGTTTTCTTGTGTTAAATATAATTTTAAAATTGGAAACTTTCTTATTATTTATTCTCCTTGCTGTCATTTAAATTAAAATAAATCCAAACCATATTAAACGTTACAATTTGAATAACGCTTAATCTTGATTTAGAAATTATTGATATCAATTTTATATATTTGTATTCTCTTAAAAATGAATTTCAACGATGACATTGAATTTTGTGGATAATATGATAAATTTACTACGAAGTGAATTTTTTATGAATGACTTCATCGAGAAATATAGGGATAATGGCATTACTAATAATGGTAAATTCCAATTTACATATTCGGATAACAGGAAACTCCAATCACGGTACAAAGCAAATCCATTTCCAATGTACGCTTAATCATTAATCAATAATTGCACGTCAGTCCCGCTGTACGGAGAGCAACGCTTAATATCCTGCAGACCTCCATATTTAGAGCGTCATCATAACAGCCAGGAAAAGAAATTTGTTACTGGGTCGCTCTATATGGAAGGGACAAATTACGACTGAATTAAAAGGCAGTGGCGTGGGTCAGACCCAATGAGAAACGATGACTCGGCAGCCACCAGCAACACGACATACATCTACAGTCACAGAAATATACCAACGAAGAATGAGAGCTGACAAAATATTATTATATTATTATTATGCACGGAGCAACAAAATTCAATTTTCCATTTTTTACTAAACAATATTTTGTTTCACATTTGACTAATAATAATCAATAATATAACCAAAAATATCCACTATTCTTAAATTTACATTGTTTTTTTAAAGAGGCAATTGAAACTAAATTCATTTACCATTAGTGACCAAAATACAAACAGAAGGGATTCACAATTTGTGAAATATTCTTAATGGCATTAATATTTTTATTCTATCAAAATAAACTAATAAAAGGCAACTCACATTATACAGCAGGTCTATTGACACACACAATGGAAGATATAGGTTTAGTTCTTGTGCAATCATACGATTCCCGTCAATTCTTAAGTTTTTAGCACTGATCACCCCACAGAAGATTCCGATTGCTTCCTCCTACCCTTTCAGGCCGAAAAACGTTCCACATCATGTCCCCTGTTGTGGTATTCATTCCCACGAATGGACTGATGAAAACCTCCATGCTAACTTATCTTGCGCCGCCATTTTAATTTCCGGATAACTAGCGTATTCCATCCTTGCCTTTCTCTTCTGATCCTAGCCCACGCATTTCCCTCTATTACTGATTCTTTCATGACCCACATGTCTCAAAACGAGGCATATTAATCTATACCTTCTATTGATATAACTCCTCCACATTGTTCTCTCTTCCCCTATTCTGATTAGAACGACTTGGTTACCTACTCATCTGATTTTCAGCATTCCCCTATAGCACCACATTTCGAAAGCTTCTATTCTTTTACTTTCTGCAACTCCTATCGTCCACGTTTCGCACCCATATAACGACACACTCCATACGAACATTTTTAGCAACTATTTCCTAAATTTCACACTAATATTACAGTAACTAAATTCCTCTTTTTCGCGAAAGTCTTCCTTGCCTGTGCTGTCCTACTCTTTATGTCTACTATTCTTCTACCACCCCTAGTAGCAGAATTCCTTGTATTTCGTTAAAATATCCCTTCCAATCTAACACACTTTCTGATTCCAGTGTTTCCCATACTACACTCCATTACCTTGGTCTTCCTTCTACTAACCCTCAAATTGAACTCTTTCTACGGGATCACATTATTATCATATATTATGGTTTCCAAGTCTTCTTCTGACTCCCATAATACTACAATATCATCAGGAAAACTTAGAGTTTTTAATTACTTTCCTTGCAGCATGATTCCTTTTCCATATTCCGTTTTAACTTTCTTCATTGCCTGTTCTATATATAAGTTAAATACCATGGGCGTAGGAGTGTCTTACTCCTTTCTTGATTTCTGCTTTCTTTCTTTGATCTTCAATTCTAATTACTGCCAACTGCCATCTGTAGAGGTTATGCATAAGCCTCCTTTCTCGATATTTTATTCCTGTTCTTCAAAATCCTTAATAGTGTGTTCCACTTCACATTATCAAACGCCTTTTCTAAATATGCAAATGCCATGAACGTAGGCCTGCTTTTTCTTATCATGTCTTCTAAGATTAGACGCAAAGTCAATATTGCTTCTCTTGTCCCTATATTCTTCCTAAAACCAAACTGATCTCCTAAATCGCATTCTGCTTGACCTTCCATCCCCCTATATACTATTTTCGCTAATATTTTGCATGCGTGAGATACTAAACTAATTGTCCTGTGCTGTTCGCATCTATCAGCCCAGTCCTCTTCGGTATGGATATAATTATATTTTTACTAATATCTTCTGGTATTCTTCCTGTTTCGTAGATTTCGCAAACTATCCTGAATAGCCATGATATTGTTTCTTCGCCCGATGATCTTACCAACTACTCTGGAATGTTATCAATTCCTGGCGCTTTACAATTGTTCAGGTCTGATAGTCTTGATATGGAATTCACAGAATGTAAAATGCACCGACGTGATCGTGATGTTTTAAATAGATCGATTCAGTCCAAATCCTTTTTATAAACTATAATTTTTCAAGTTTATTTTCGGACACCAATCAGTTTTACAAACTAACTGTAAATGTTTAAATTTATCTTGGCTGTTAAAACATTTTCTATAATATATCCGTAATATTTCTGAGTGGTTATTACTGAAGCCGATTGTGGCACATATGAGCATTCCAAAGGAGATAAATGCGATAACGTTCTGGAAATCCTTAGATAAACATATTTCCCGATAGCACAACAGTCCATGCTAAAATATTAATTGTGTTTTTAATTTGTGGTGTTAAATAAAATTAAATTCACATAATTACTACTGCTTGTTGTAAATTTCGATAATGGGAAATATTTTCGTTGTTAAGGGAAAGAAATGTTTTCAAAAGTCAATTAGCAATATGAGACGAGAAAACATATTATTTATTTTGGTAAATAATCCTAATTTACACACTCAGTTGTAGTACGTCTGAAGAATTCTCAAAAAGGAGACGAAACGTCGCTTTTGAATAAATAGTGATTAATTTATATGATTACTTATTTGTCGTCTTTTTATTTATTGTAAATTTTAAAGTCAGAAAACTATGTTGTAAAAGTTAAATCATTTAATTTTCTATTATGTTAAATATATACCATGCAATAAATTATAAAACTATACAAAAAATAGATTAATTTCTCTAAAGCTCGAATAGGTATATCAAATTATGCGGTCCCCTTCATTACTGCCTAGTTTAATTGTAGCCTCTAATGGAAAATAGGTTCCCCAGTTTTGGTCTAGGCCAGTGATGGGCAAACTACGGCCCGCGGGCCAGATGCGGACCCCTGAAATGAGGGACATTATTCCTAATCTGACGAACAAAAAATTAAAACAAGCTGTAAGAAAATTAAATATTCTTCTGCCTCTCTTTCGTTTTGTTTCAGTGATGACATACAAATTTATTGACTTAGCCTAGATATTGGAATGTTATGTTGAGAGTGAGAGGCAAATGGCTGCTCGCGACTTTGTAGTAAAGAGTAAAATTGGCAACGGAGCCTCCTCGCAGTAGTTACCCCTCCAACCTCGAAAAATGTTTCTTGATTCAGGCCAGTCTTAGCGTTGTTGATTTTCTTGTTTTACTCTACATATTGTAAAAATTTTATTCCTAAGATGTTATCCGTGAAACGTAAATTTCGTTCTTATTATCGTGTTTTCAAAGATGAATGAAATTGGAAGTACTTTTTTTAAGTTTTTGTGGATAAACCACTGTAGCGCGACTTATGGTTGCATGTAATAATGTTAAGATTAATAAATTTGGGAAATAGGAAGGCGCAGCAGCAAAACTCATATAATTTCTCGGTTTATGAATAAACCATAGACAATGGAATCCGCTGTCTCAGGTACGAAGGAATATTCCAATTCTCCTTCGCTTAACGGTGCGAAGGTTCTAGGAAAAAAATCCCCGTTCATCTTACGCTGAAGTTATGTAGAGGGATAAAGCTTTGCTGTTTGTTCTCGTATAGAAGCGCGGGATAAGTAGGAACCAATCAGAACGTTTTGACGATCACTGGTCGAGGGAGAGGTTAGGTGATGAAGAAAGATGACGTCTGGTGCTGTAGTGCACGAGCGGGTCACGTGACAGCGGTGAGGCTGTTCTGCCACAATCAATTTGAGCAGAATTCTTTGATAGCCTATTCACCCAACGGCAAACCTTGAGTTTTGCATATTTAGCTAGCAAGAAAATAATTTTTTTCAAGTGTTCGTAAATAAATTATTGTTTTTATAAAATAAATAGATATTTGATGGCGTAAAACCTTAAATATTTCTGAAATCTCAATAGGTAGAAAGGTACGCTACACCACTGTCTCTTCTGCAACGAAACTGTAACACTCTACAAACAGTATAACGTTTCACGACACTTCAACTCTAAATTAAATTGGCCCGCCTAATGTTTTTTTTTCCTTACATGTGGCCCCCTCTTTAAAAAGTTGGCCCATCACTGGTCTAGGCAATACAGCAGGCATTCAGGTGAAGATTGAAATATACAATATTCGGTTGGTTTCAGCTAACTGAAGCCCCCGTACATTGTGAACGCTTTCTCGGCCCACGCCGACGACGAGCTCCATTACGATGTAGAAAGTTTTCTGTTATACGGGTACATGAAAGTGCTATAGAATACGAAATGATGAAAAACAATGTCTGCTAAAAGAAAGGAGAAATCGAGAAAAGATATATTAATCGACCGACAGGTTTACTGAGAAGGAAGTGTAACGGTTTAACCGAAGCGTCACTTTTTTGTCTCCACGGAATATTTATTCCGTCATAACCATTGTGATGACACACAATACGTAAATCCAGTCAAGAAATTTACGCACGCTACCTTAACACAGTCTAAAACATCCTGCTTCATTGAGACACTGAAAATATCCGCAGTATTTTGAGTTAAAAATTCTCCTGGTACACAAAGGGAGTCAAGAATACACGCTGTGAAACATACGATTTGTAACATAAGAAAGGAAAAAATTATTCCTGGTACCTTAATCGTACTCTCTGAACCTATGCCATTACTTATGTACCTTATTCAATCTTGCAGCGACAATCACAAATCTATTAATCATGTATTTTTTTCCTCCATCAATATAAAACGAGTTTCTGAAGAAACACGAAATTTACGGGCGTGTTGATTTTAAACCCATTTGTAACGTGTGCTTTACATCTGTACAGGACGTCACAAACCATCGTATGCAGAATATTTGAAGCTTATAGTATTATTTATAGTTCAATATATAAAACAAAATGTAAAAAAGACAACTCCTCAACAGAAAAAAATATATTCTACTTAAATAATTTTTTCGAATTTTCTGTGGAAATTATTTCACTAGTCTTTAAACATCGTTAATAAAACCTATTTAACTATAATGCATTAATTATTTAGGCTTATAATATTATTTATAGTTAAATGTATATAAAAATACAAAAAGACGACTCCTCAACATCAAAAATATGTTCTATTTCGTTAATTGTTAAGAATTTTCTGTTGAAATTATTGCACCAGTCATTAAACATGATAATAAAACCTACTTAATTATAATTAATTATATTTTTGTATTTTACCATTATTACGTATAATTTTTCGTCGTATATTTTATTTTATTTATCTAAATTAATTTTAAATATTAAGCATTCTTTACGAAATTTCTTTAGAGAACGGATCCTGAGATATTCACAAGGCAACCCGGCAGTCATAAACTTTAAGTCTGAGGAGAATCGTCCTTTGGTTTTGCGGCTCGGTGAAAAACCCAGGTCATTCAAGGTAAGCAAGGTGGTTGACCCAAAAGATGTCTAGGGGTGGCTCCTACAAAATTTTTAATTTTTGGAGAGGAACGGTAGAGACGCCAATTGGATGGCCTGGGGAAGATAGAAAAAGTGGAGAGACCAATGAGGTTTTTTGGAGAGTGAGTTCGAGGTGGAGAGGATTTATAAAAGAAGATTCGGAAAAAAGAGTTGGAGGTGAGAGGTTAGAGAGGAGCTAGAGAAACGGAAAGTCGGACTGGCTGGCTTCAAGAAGTCAGAGAAAAAAGGCGATCTGGCCAGGAAACACATCAGAGAACTCCGTACTTCACAAAGCCGACTCGGAAGCTGCCTTTGCGTTGAATCTAGGATTTCCGGTCAACCATGAAACTAAGGGAGGTTGAATGAAACGTAAGAAACAGAAGGCAATAATCTTTCGCTCTTCTATGAGTATAAACACGTCATACAGTCCTGAATAAAGTATATTATATATTATAAAGTCTCTTGTTATGTTATTTGTTTGGTTAGGGCTCAGCAAGGCAAATAAAATTCGTTAAAATTAATTAATTTCTAAATATTGTAATTTGTTGAATCTTTTATATTTGTTAATATAAAACCGTTTTAAATGTCACAGTTGAGATTTATTGGCACCCACCCATTTAAATATTTATATTCCAATTTTTTAATATATTCATAAATTTAAAAAAACGCGTCACATTATTATATACACCAAAATCATAAACTAAGGTTCCCAATAATTCTCACATCGTTAATCAAATCTATTTCATATTACCTATTACTCCTTTGGTATTTCATGTAGTTTTTATTGTAGGATATATCTGGGAAGAAGTCGATTTTGCAGTGGTTCAGTGAAATATGTCATGTTCTAAGTCGGTTGGAAATAAAAGGGAAATATGAACCGCTGGGTCATGAGCTACATGGAAGAGAATTTCATATCAGCCATTTAATTTAATATGGTGTAAGTCCTTTCCTGATAAAAAGTTAGTTAATGAGCTTTCGTCTATAAACAGTTCCCGAAAAATATTTCAAAATTGTCAATATAAATTTACGTAGTTAATAAAATTACAAATATAATTACTTTAAAATTGGTCTCCTTTCCGCAAAGAAATAAGATTTTGTAAAAAAATTATGCTGTCACATAATTTATCTATTCCATAAAAATCAATGAGCACGAAACTAATCTCGTCCCACAACCCCCATAACTGCAACGAGTGTGGTCCAAAGACTAAAAGGCCAAAAGTGAAAGAATGCAAAAAACGGAGAAATATTAATGGGTGTTTCGCCTTACACGGTTACTAAATGGAGTAAACTGACTTAATGCTCAGTATATAAATGTAGAATGTAAGTCAACATATGAATGAAAAATTGTGTGTGACAACACTGTTAATGACAAAAAAGTTTCGTTCGTTATTTGGAATTTTATAAGAGTATGCCGTGCTTAGGAGATATATGTCACGTTATAAGTCGGTTCTAAAAAAGGGGAAATATAACATCTTACGCCTTTAAAGAAATACTTGGAAGTGTTTTACGATCCTTCCATATCTTTCTGTTGTTCGTATTTCAGAAGAGAATTGATAAAATTCTAAAGTAGGAATATCTAAAGAAATAGAAGCTGCGTATTACGCCCAATTAAATATGGCTGATTTCTCCATGTTTTAAGAATAAGTGAACCAATTTTTGTTGCAATTTGTCCACGCGTTTAAAGTATACACAAATATACAGCATTTTTATTATGTAGATATAAATATTGAAAAAAAATTCTACTACTAAATTTTGTTTCCTTTTCTAATTTTCAGCAGCTCAGTTTAAATTTCTTGTTCGTTAACTTAATTATCGACAGAAAAATTACCTCGTATTTAGCCTCTGTTTGTGTCCTTACTTCTTTCGTATTTCCCATTTCCGCTTTAATCTTCTCCACACCACAGAGTGGACAGACAGTAAAAACCCTATAGAAGAAATTTCAAATCCAAAGAGTCGTTTAATCAAGTACGGATTTATGTTAGGAATTTTTAAAGTCTAAGAGGAGAATTAAGTAAGATAACAGGTAACTTCTTGTTAGTGACTTGTCAACTCAAAGTAGTACTAAAAATAAGTAACATTCTCCTTGTTAATTCGCTCACCGTTTTGCCTCTCGACGTTTTAACTCTGGTTGTGTTACGTTTGTTGCTTTAATTGCCTGGAACTCAACATTGTGAAGATTACGCGAAGTTAGTGGCGTGGCAATTACGCGAGTCCTAAATCACTGTCATTTGATCTGCACCACGTGCTGCGCCCGCCAGGTTTCTCACTGTATCTACGAAGTGATTAAGAGCCCATTATTAGCATTTAATTAGGCAGCTTAACTCTTCCACCTGAGGGAGGCGCTGTGAGCACAAGAGTCGACTGAGAAATGGTGCGCATAATTCAGCGCTAATTAAATTACGCGAAGTTCGGTGTGTGAGGCACAGATGCACGCGCACAATTGTACAACAGCTCTGCCAAGTCACGGAGTCTAGTGCAAACGACTCAGTACAGCCATATATGTCGACATGCATCATATTAGCATATTATCAATTGCTCAACTCCGCAAAATATACTACAAAAACATCGTACGTAGTAATAAGTAAATAAACCGTCGAACAATGACAGAAACATTATCTTACTTAATTTTTGATTTATTAACCATTGTTACAAAGACAAACTAAAGTATAACTTAAAGTTCCTTTGCTCAATGGGCAGACCTCATCAGTTAGTGAAATCGAACGGAATCGAACTGTTAGTTTAGTATATATTTAGAGGCGTCAAGAAGATCTGACAAGTTATACAGATTTATAAAGATAGTACAGAGTCAGAGATATTACTAAATGACTTAGTAAAATTTAGTATATCCAGGGTTCATTTTGTAAAGGATATAAATCTATCAGTATTTTTAATTAAAATTAATATCCCAGTATGCGACAGAACGAAACATTTGCGAGGCTGACGGAAAATCACATTTCCATCGGCGAATCGAAGAGCGTGATTTCAGAAAAAGGGTGGCCGATTAACGCCAGACCTTGGGAAAACTGCAAGGACGCAAAGGAAGAACAACCCCTCTCCTACACACGTACGAATAACGTGCAATAAAAAATCGGCGGTGACCGATCACGTGATTAAAATACTACGCCAGTTCAAACAGAAACAAAGAAAATTCCGAAAAATGTTTTTAACTATTCCACTGTTGGCAGATAAAACTTAATAAAAAAACCAAAAACCATTCCACCTCCAAAAAATGTTTTTTAATTCGCGACAGTCCTTTCAAAACCCGAATGTCAAAAAAGAAGAATGGAAAACATGTTAGCTGTTCCGCCATGCGATGAGTGACGCGAAGCGTTCTTATAAGGTAAATGGTCATAAAACGTTTAGTTTTGTCAATATAACAAGCATAGAAAGATATAAACTAAAACTTTTGCAATTTACATTAGTCTGTCTAAAATACTAACTTTTCCTCTAATATATTCGACTAAACTCAAATTACTGGACGATTTGAAATAACACAAATAGTATAAATATCGTAATATTTACATTGAATGATATTCAAAACGGGGAAACGAATTTTTTCTCGCCATTTCAAATAAGGAATTATTACTTCTTATCTAATTGTATCAAAATTCTATTTCTGTTGCTATACTTATGGAGAATTTGATGATTCAAAATATCTATTTCCAAATAACACATTAATCTTTGCTTCTCTTCACTGACTTCATATTCAATGATTAAGTGATTGAAATATCAGAATATATGAAAGGGTCATCCTCGGTTAACCAAATAAACATTACAATTGTGAATATCTCGGGTCAGTCATGAAAACGTTCCTGTTTTACGAATACAAAAAAAATGAAGGTAATTTAACAGTAACAAAAGGTAATAAATTTAAAGGCTACTGTCGAAACCGTTTATGAAGTAAGTGTTAATTGATGTAAATTTTTAATTAAAAACTATCTGGCCGTTATACTTATATACTGTGTTATACTGGTTCTGTCCAGAAATTTGTTAACCAACCGTCAATTTGGTTTCTGGAAGGCTATTCCAGCAGAAAAGACTGTTTGTTGTTGTGGTATTCAGTCCTAAGGCTGGTCTGATGCAACCCTCCATGATAACCTATCTTGCGAAGGCCTTTTCATTTCCTTATAACTAGTACAAACAACATCCTCCCTAATCTACTTAGCGTATTCCATCCTTGGCCTCCCTCTTCTGTCCTTACTCCACACACTTCCCTCTAATGCAAATTTCACAAGACCCTCGTGCCTTAAAAAGTGGCTTATTAATCTATCCCTTCTCTTGGTCAACGTCCTCCATATTGTTCGCTTTTCCCCTATTCTGTTTAGAACTTCCTCGTTATTGATTCTATTCACCCATCCGATTGTCAGCATTCGCCTACAGCACCTGATTTCAAAGGCTTCTATTTTTTTCCTTTCCGCAACTCTTATCATCCACGTTTCGTGTCCATATAACGCCACACCTTATACGAACATTTTTAGCAACGACTTCATAATATTCATACTTATATTACCGGTAAGTAAATTCTTCTTTTTTACGAAAGCCTTCCTTGCCTGTGCTATCCTACTCTTTATGTCTACCATATTTCTACCATCATTGGTTATTATGCTTCACAAATAGCATAATTCTTTAACTTCCCTCAAAATATTCCTTCCCAATCTAGCACCGTTTGTTATTCCATTGTTTCGCATACTATACTCCATTACCTTATATTAAACTCTATCTCCAAAACCACGTTCATGTTATTTATTATGGTTTATAAATCGTCTAATGACTCCCCTAATACTACAATATCATCGGCAAAGCGTAGGGTTTTTATTTCTTCTCCTTGCAGCATGATTCCTTTTCCATATTCAGTTTTAACTTTCTTCATCGTCTGTTTTATGTATAAGTTAAACAGCATGGGCGACTGACTGCATCCTTGGCTTACTCCTTTCTTGATTACGGCTTTCTTCTCTTGATCTTCTGTTCTAATTACTGCTTCCTGTCTTTTGTAGAGGTTATGTATAAGCCACCTTTCTCGATAAAAGATTAAAACAATGTGCAGTATTCATTAAGGTTTCTTTTGTCTTCTCCAAATCATAGTTTTCTGTAATAAAAATTGTTGTTTCCTTGTTAAGGTCCACTATAAAATACGATGCGACATGTTTACTATTGAAGAAAAGAGGTCAAGAGTTTCATGGTAACAGAAGTTACATAAATATACACGACGTTAATGTCTATACACTGGGGAAGAGGGAGAAGGTAGGAGATTTAAGCTAAACCGGCTAATACTCGGAAATTTTTCGTAGCTCTTTATCTTACATCTTGACATCCGCGATAACATTAACCATTGTGAATTAAAACCAGTATACGAAAGAGTTTATTTTATGCTGCTTTAAGAAGTGAGGCATGAGCGACAGTTACATTAATTAGAAGTACATGTTTGGAAACATATCTCATGTTCCAGTTGAGGTGTATTTATATTTCGGGATAGAGGTTAACTTTGTTTCTGAGCAGTTAAGGTTGAAATCCTTCTGTCGACTCAGACATGTGAGGAAAACAGCACATTATTTTGGATAGCGACACGTAGACGAGATAGCGTCGTTGTGAAGCACGATGTACCTTTAGCGGAGGCTTCGGAGCGTGACAAAACCGTAATTTGGCGAGAGGACACGACGTTTCATTTGGCACGCGTGCGCGAAACATCTGGAGCGCTGCCCTCGGGACTGTCGCGAACTAGGCCGAAGACGTGAGCTCTCGTCAAAAGAGTCGACATTCCGTCAACGTTTAACATTTATTCTTACTTGAATTTGTAAATTTATGGCACTCGTCTATTTAATATCGTGAACATGACGAGATTAGTGCATGAAGCTGTTAACTCAAAATTTTGTAACTTCACGAAAACCACAGTATTTTGTGAGATATTAGATGTGAAAAAGGTGTTAATTCATCAAATGAGTTCAATATGAGGATTAATAGAGGAAAAACCAAGGTAATGGAGTGTAGTTTGGGAAACAGTGGAATAACAAAGGTTGTAAGATTAAGAAGGGATATTTTGTCGGAAGTTAAGGAATTCTGCTACTTGGGAAGCGTAATAACTAGAGTAGGATAGCACAGGCAAGGAAGGCTTTCGCGAAAAAGAGGGATTTACTTACGGGAATATAAGTGTGAATATTAGGAAATCGTTGCTAAAAATGTTTGTATGGAGCGTGGCGTTATATGGGTACGAAACGCGGACGATAGGAGATGGGAAAAGGCATAGAATAGAAGCCTTTTAAATGTGGTGCTATAGGCGAAAGCTGAAAATCAGTTGAATGGACATAGTAAGTAACAAGGAAGTTCTAAACAGAATAGGGGAAAAGCGAACAATATGGAGGACGTTGACTAAGAGAAGGGATAGATTAATAGGCCACGTTTTAAGGCACGAGGGTCTTGTAAAATTAGCATTAGAGGGAAGTGTGTGGGGTAAGAACAGAAGAGGGAGGCCAAGGATGAAATACGCTAAATAGATTAGGGAGGATGTGGCTTGTGCTAGTTACAAGGATATGAAAAGGCTTTCGCAAGATAGGTTAACATGGAGGCTGAATACCACAGAGGTGTTATCTCATAGTTTGTAGGAAAGACAAGGTTAACTTAACAGTTTGCACCTTCTTTCACGTGATCGTAGGTAGTAATAATAAAGCAAAATCTAATTTCCACTTCTGGACAGAAAATGAAGGTCACTGGGATGTTCTGAAGTAGCAAGTTGTTCGATGACTTTTATAGAAACAGCCCCAAATAATTCTAGGAATTCTATTGCTTGAAATAACTGTGCAACTGGCCAAAATATAAACTTTTCCACAATTTGTTGTTTCCAATGTTTCATTCTGGGGTGTTTGTGTGGCTGTATACTATAAAACCAAAGTTTCCAGACGTAGGACATACTTTTATGGAATTTGCTGCATTTGAAAAGAAAATTCGTAAAAAAATGGTAATTTTTACAGCATTTTGGTTATATGGTTATTATAAATACTGCCTGAAGGAATACTACAATTTATGTCACAAGGATTACAGCTCAGGAAGACTGTTAATGAAATAAATTCAGCATATTCATCCAGTTTAATAGAAAGACTGTTAATGAAGCAAATCCAGCATATTCATCTAGTTTTTTGGGAATTCCTTCAGACTATGCACAGGGGATATTGATTTGTACGTCAATTTTTATCAAGAATAAAATATGTTCTTTTATTTCTACCAAATACTTTAGATAAAATGAAGTTATACTTGTGTTAAACAAAACGGTGTAGATGATTTGTGCCCTCCCGGAAAACGGGAGGTCTGTGGTTCGAGTCCCTGGTCTTGTCTTTCTTTTATAATTTGGTTTTTATTAAATTTTGTGACATTTAAAACCAAGGGTTTTTCATTATACTTTAAAATTAAATAAAAATTACATCACTGTTTTCTGACTTAAATATTTACAATAAATATAAAGACGGCCGAAAATGTCAGCATTAAATATATAACTATTTATTAACAAAAGCGACGTTTCATTTCCATTTTGAGACTTCCTCAGGCTTACTACAAACACAATATTGCAATAAATTATTAACATGTATGTGTTTGGACACAACTGTGTACTTTTGAATGTCTAAATTTGATGTTGTTTTTATGTTCCTTAATGCGAGTTTTTAAAGCTCTTTTAGTTTGTCCGATATACAGTGCTTTACAATATAAACAGTTAATTTTGTAGATAACATTATGTCTTTCCAGAAATTTAATTTTGTGTTTAATATTTTCAACGAAATTTAAATTATTTATTGATTTAAAGATAACATCTACACCGTAATTATGAAACAAGTCAATTTGTTTATATTGTATGTTGGCTATATAAGGTAAAATTATGAAGTTCATTTTTCTGTCCTTAATCTTTTTTACAGATAAATTATTGTCGGAATACCTGATTTGACACTATATAATTTTGACATGTTTGGTAATGAAATTGAAACTTAGTAACAGAATATTGGTAACTTTTTCCCTGCGGTATTTGTGATGTGACAACTTGGCAGCCTTATCTGCCAGTTTCTAAACCATGGCTTCCTTTTGAGCAATGGAGTGATTGGACATATAATTAAGAACTCTTCCTGAATATGTAGATTTTTGATACCAATTGGTTGTATTTTTTATTCTGAACACCTAACTTGAACATAAAGAAAATTAATAGGGTTATTTTGTTCTATTTCATATGTAAAATTGAAATTTGAAGATAAATATTGAAAATTTGGATTAAATTATCTAATTTAGTTTTTGTAATGATGCAAAAAATATCATCAACGTATCTTAAGTATGTTAATGTAACGCATTGTATATCGGAAACTAAAAGAGCTTTAAAAACTCACATTAAGGAACATAAAAACAACATCAAATTAAACATTCAAAAGTACGCAGTTGTGTCCAAACACATACATGTTAATAATCACAATTTCGATAGGCAAAATTTGGAGATTTTAGATGAAGAAAATAATTACTTCTCGAGAATTATGAGTGAAATGTTGTATATCAGGTGCAACCCTCATGCAATCAATGTTAAAAATGACACGAATAATTTGAACAAAATTTACGAAACTCTTTTGATGTAGTAATTTAACGCCTTAATATTCTTCTCCGTTGTTAAAATTTAACTGCCGAAAGCACTCATTGTTAGACATTATTTCGGCCGTAACTGTCGCTGGTTTTTTTGGAGGGAGGGGGGGTTAACAGGCTACATGAGGGTGATCCTGAAACAGGCAACTCCCTTTAATAGCATAGGAAGGGAAATGAAAAGGGGGGATTTGGAAGGTAGAGCAAGGTAGCCAAGGGTTGACTAGGGCCACCGGGCTGTGGTTTAAGGATCCAACCCGGTGTTTCACCTAAAGAGATGCAAGGAAAACCCCAGAAAACCTGCGTCAGGATGTCGGTCATTGGGTACTATTCTCACGCACTTCCGAATGATGGGAGATGATTTTGCTGTGGGGTCGCAGCATTCCCTTCTCCGTGTCTTCACCAGTTTCAGGAGGTAGTTTGGGGGTTAACAGGCAACATGTAAACTTTTCGACTGAGGGACTCAAGGATAAATACGGTGTATTGCTAAATTTGTAAGTTTTTAACAATGTTATTTATATACAAATTGAAAATCGTAACATAGAACTCATAATTAATTTATTGTTATGTTATATTTGTAGTAAGCCTGAGGAATTCTCAAAATGGAGATTTTAATAAATAGTTAGATATTTAATGCTGACTTTTCTGGCCGTGTTTTTATTTATTTGCAATAAAAATTCCTTGAAGCTATGATTCGTTTCAAACCGTTAGTCATCCGCTTATTTTTCAGCAGTAGTGTATCTAAGATAAATACTTATTAGATGTGAGTTTGAGAAGTGGTGTCCTAGTATTGTCCTCGCTTTCGTAATTCCCGTGGATCGGATCGCCAGAGAAAGCCCAGGCGTGGTGAGATCTGGAGCGTCTCCAATCCATCAATTCCTTGCCCGTCCCCTGCCTGTCCAGTAATTTAACCACTTTCTCCTAGCAAGCAGCTCGTTGTTCTCCACGAGTAATGGATGTTCTTGTGAAGGTATAACTTCAGCGGCGATTCTTTGACTTGGATATCACCTCTGACAAATAATCGCACATCTTCTCCGCGTGTGCCATTTACGTCAGTGATCACGTAGATGTTCCGGATTCGTGTTTACGACTGTGCTCAGTGGCACTGTTACGATGGACATATAAATTACTAATTTTAACTTAATGCTGTCTTCAGTAAACATGGATTATATTAACATCAAATTAGCTAAGCCTAATTTTAATGTCCATCTCGGATAATATTTTACGTCCCTACGTAACCATAAAAAATGGAGAACTACATTTTTATCCACACATGATCCACAAAGGTTGCACAGACGACGTTTTCTTATAAATACTTCTAAGAATAGTGCGAGGTTGCTGCTGTGTGAACCACGGTTCACACAAGCAACCGCATCAATTAATTGATGGGTGTCGATGTCACACTTCAGCGGTTGCGGTACGTTTAATATCTGGATAATTCACAAAATTAAAAGAACTAAATCATTTTATTGTTTTATTACGCAATCAGAAACTGCGTTAAAATGTCAGAATACATCATCGTCAGCAGAAAGTGAATTTCATCAAGTTTCAGGAATTGTGTTATTGACACTTCAAAATAAAGACACAGTTACATGCATTTATGAAGGCCAGTCATGAACAACATATATGATTTAAAAAAAGGACATATTATATTTTTACAATCTCTCAGAACCAAGTAGTTCACTACAAAAGAATGCAAAGTTTAGGAGCCAATAAAAAATATACATAAAGAAACATACTCGCTTGGAATTCACCACGATGATCAGACGCACTTTTAATTACGAAATTAAATATCATGACTGCAAAATCAACATTAAAAATTATTGCATAAATAACATTATACAGTTTCGTATTAATTAATTGTTAATGTATGTTAATTGAGTTCAGAGAAATAATGTCATTTTATATGACTGTTATTTTAATTTATTTTTATTATTTCTGTATTTCATTACGCTTTTCGAAGTAAACATAACATAGTAATGCAATAATACTTATCACAAATAGTTATATAATATATTATGTTGCCATGAAAATAGTTTTCTTAGTTTATCATGTCTAAATAATTAAAGTATTATATTAATTTTCCTACAGGGGGAAATCAAGAATTTCTTGCTATATTTAAGAAATTCCTAAACCAAATTAGAGTTAAATCAGAAAGTTGAAATTTATACTGTATTTTGACACTATAAAAACCTATTAAATGTATAACTTCAGATTTTTATCTGCATACCATACCGAAAAATTGTACATAAAGCTTTGAAAAATTGAGAAATCCCATTGTAAAAGGTTGTAATTTGTAAATCGTACGTCACTCATCACTGATAATATATATGAAGTAACTACACCATTATGTGTAAAAGCATGGAAAATGTTGAGGTTCGCAAACTGTTTCTTGAAGAAATAAACCTTCTAAAAGAGAATTTTCTTCGTTGTAATGGATTACATGAAAAAATACTGTTAGGCACGAGCACTATAACAAAAGCGTTAGTCCTTCTTGAACCAGACACAATGTAAATGAAACAAAATTAGTTTTGAACTGCAAAAACACGAAGGTATGCACCAACAAAATATTAATTTTTCTGAGAAGATGAGCAACCAATTTCCTACTTTCTGGACCACTTGGCATGGATTGACAAAGACTCGAATGCGACTTTCAACTTTATTTTATAATTTTTAAACGTTTTGGTATCCATTTCTACCTTAATCAGGTCTTAAGTCTTAAAAATTTTTACATATTATTTAATAAATACTAAAAATTTTTGAAATACTGCATGCTGAAATTAATAAATCAACATTATCAAATTGTAATTTTAAAATCAACATGTTTAGTTTACTAATGATGCTAGTTGATTAAGATTATAAAATTAATAATGTTCCAATAGTAACCCCTTCCTCATCCAATTATCGCCGGACGTGTTGCGTTTCCCCGCAGCATGCCGCGGATACTGCGGGACGGGAAAACGCACCCGCCCCGCGTCCGTCCAAGTGTGGCATGTTGCATTTAAATAAAAATGTTGTCTGACCAGCACCCGCAACCTGTTCAAGTGTGACACTAGCCCTACATGTCAGAATAATAAAACAGATACGCTTCTTCTTAATTGGGCACTACAGCTAGGTGTGAGCCTTGTCCTCCAAGCATCTCTATTCTCAGACACGGTCATCCATCTTCGAATTCTCATAGCTATTACGTCCTCCTCTACACCGTCCATCCATCTAGTTATAAGGCGTCCTTTTTTTCTTCTCGAGTAAAATTCTTCTCATCCACATTTTCTTTGAAAGTCTACTATCATCCATTCTTATAAGTAGGCCCAGCCATCTTAGCCTGTAAGATTTTATGAACTAACAACAGGCCAAATCAGTGTCCTGTAGACTTTTACTATGGTATATGAATTTACATGGTAGCCGTCATCTTGCAGTATGAAACCTTTCTCTGATTGTATCATACATCTGGTTATCTGATTTAATCAGAGAGCAAAGATATTTAAAACTAGAGACCTCCTTCAAATGATTTACCATTGATATTCAAGTTTTTACTATTAGATCATGGAAAAATTTTACGAACATGACATGGACTTGCATTTTATTTTTATTGGCCTTAGGCAGACATTTGACACTGTTAACCGGATGGTACTTGAAAAAACATTTAAGCGTACAATATTCCCCCAAATTTAATAAGGCTGATAAAAATGACTATGAGTGAAACTAAAGCAAGTGGGTAACAAGCTTAGTGACGAATTTGGATTTAAAACAAGGAGATGGACTTTCAACGCTGTTATTTGATCTAGTGCTACATAAGGCGATCAACTTAATTGACCAAAATGAGACAATATTTGTAAAGCCAAGCCAAATCTGTGCTTATGCAGATGATGTGGCAATTATAAGCATGCAATGCCATTTCTTTGGTTAGGTCTCTGATAAGCCAATAAAATTCATTAAATTAATTCCTAAATGTTGTAATATTGTTGAATCTTTTGCTTTTGTTAACAATAAAACTGTTTTAAATTTCAAAGTTGAAATTTATTGGCGCCTACCCATTTAAATATTTATATATATATATATATACACTAAATGATTTAATATATTTATAAATTAATAAAATTCACGTCACACCGCCTTTGCAAACGCCGAGATGAACTTACCTTCCCATTCATATTTGCTAATATTACAACCGAAACGATCAACAGCGCACTTGCGATTTGCGACTGAGTCTCGAAATTCGTGCTAATCTGATCTCGTGATCTGCTACTAACAACTATGTGAAGATAGTGAGTTAATCCCATGAAAGAACTGGAATCGTTTAATCCATTTCTGATACACTATCTAGCTGAGAAAATTTATAACTCCAGTCAGCGAAAGATTAGTTTTCTTTCTGAATACTTCATGGCGAACGAACACAATAAAGCGGTATTTATATTTCATTGCATTATATTCACTTTTGCGTAGTTTTTCCGAAATTTTGTTTAGTTTCTCATCATTTTAACGAGATTTCCAACGAACACGGGAAGTTTCTTCTACAATTTGAACAATTCTTGCAAGATGCAATGACAATTGACAATAAGGTCGAAGGTTTCCCCGGGGTATATTCTGAATAAACAATTATTGGGTTTTCACCCGAGTTAAATGGAGTTTAAGCCACGACGTAATCAACTGAAATAATTAAATTTCTTGTTGCGCTAACTTGCAAAAAAAAATTGCAGAATTGTGACATGTGATTATTATGCGGTTTATTTATTTAATTTTTATTCGTAGTAGTCCATAAATGGAACTAGTAGGGTTAGTTGCATGAGTGGATGAGTCATAGAGTAAAATTATTGGACAAATGTTGAATAAAACAGGATAATCAAGTGGTATAATTTGTGCCAAAGCTGTGCCAATGTCCGTTAAGGGAGGAGTTTAGCCGATTTCAGTGAGAAAATCTCGTCCCGTCATCAAGCAAAGAGACGTCACCATTTAAAACAGAAACAAGTAGGGTAGATTCCAGTTATAAGAGCTGTTTCTCCGATCAAAGAACTTTCGTAAACCGAAAACTCGCGAAAAATTTCTTAAAATCGTCTCTGCTTCATGGACAAACATAACCGGACGAAAGTGTGTCAGAATTCTTAAGCTAATATTTATTAAATCGTAAGAATTCAAATATATAGTAAATAATATTTTTAATTTGGCTTAATCATCTTCCTGTGAATAATAGTTTTCCAATGCTGATAGATAATCAGAAATAATATTTGACTTTACTGAGCTTAATTTGAAGTAATTCCACTTCCTTAGTAGCAAATTTATTAAATAGAATTAACGTAAGAAACCAGCAAATTACAGCGACCTTTATAAAGTGAACATTCTGCCTGCAATACAAGCCATTGGGTTGTTTTAAACACAAAAGAATTGAATTCGTAGATAATAGTTATTCGTTTAAGAAATGTTTTTTAGTCAACAAGCTTCTAGTGAAGTCTCAAAGCATGGTTGACACGCGTATGTTCTGAAATCCTCGGCCCACAGCAGGATACAATTCGCCCCTTTTACCGAGTTTTGCTGCTTTGCCATTTTTTGCTAACGACAGTAAAAAATCTACTTAAATAATTCAATTTCGATAATTATTGAATCAGTAACAATGCTGAGGAAAGTAAACCATTTATAGTCACAAAAATCTTAGCATTAATTTCTGTGTTTCGAAAGATTTCGGCATTTTCTCTTATTCAAACATTTAAAAATGCCTTCTTTAATTAGGTGTTAAATCTGACTGTTGTTAAGATATATTTAATTCAGTCTTGTCGCACAAAAAGCAGCAAAACTAAATGAGAAGGACGAATTGTGTAATTAATTTTATTTCCTGCTTTGGGGTCGAGGATTTCAGAACATACGCCTATCAAACATGCTTTAATCAAATTTTGACTTCGAGATTTTTAATGCGAGAGTTTTAATACTAGAGTTTTGGACTAAAATACGTTTCTCAAACGAATATATTTTTAACTTCAACGTTTTTGTGTTTAAAACAATCCAATGGCTTGTATTGCAAGGCTGTAAGTTTATTTTATAAATGTCACTGAATTTTGCTGGTTTCATTCCATAAAATAAATTAACTAAATCGACACAATTAAATATATCTGAACAACAGGCACATTTAATGACTTATGAAAGAAGGCACTTTTTAATGTATGATTAAGAGAACATGACGAAAACTTTGGAAATACGGAAATTAATATAATTTTTTTGACCATACAAAGTTTACTTTCCTTATCGTTATTACTGACACAACAGTCTTCAAAATTTAATTATTTAAAAATTTGAAGATTTTTTGTTTATTAGCAAAACTGTAATAATATTATTTTTTATTAATCTAATTATAGTTGCATAAACAAAAAAGTCATTAGCGACTAATACAAAATTACAATATCCATTACATTTTTGGACTTTAAATTAACAATTTTGTACATTTTTACTTAGCATTTTTATTTTGAGTGCTAACTTTAAATGTACCTAAAAGAATATATACTAAAAGTTTACATTTTATGGTATAAATCGTTTTTTTAAAAGAATTTTATTAAGTTTTCCTGTGCCTTTTTTCCTTTTGTGAGCTGGTTAAGATCATTTTCTTTTAAATTTTATTTCCTCTCTTCTTCAAATTTTGGACAGTAGTTCAACAGGTGTTCCACTGTGATCTGTATATTGCACTGATCATATTTTTTATGATGCAGAGATGTGTAAACTTTGTGTGTCCGGTTCTTACTCTGGATAGGATCATTTCATCTCTTATTTTGAATTTTTTGTTGTGTTTCATTGCGTAGAAATCGTTTGTGATGGATTTTGCAGATTTTATATGACTTCCATGTTATATTCCATACTTGTGTTAGGGTCTTTTTGGCTTTTGTCCATAATTCGTTAAATGCATTTGTGGTACCTGTGGTGTGGTTTTTTTGTGAACGTTTTCCACGGAGGCTCTTTAAAGTTTGGTATTGGTTTAATCTCTGGCAGAGCATACTCTATTTGATCGCAAATTTTCCTGAGTCTTGTACAATATTATTTATCTTTCGCAGACCATTACAATTTTTTTGTCAGCCATCGGCTAACAGTTCTATTAAGACTATAGATTCAATTACTCATTACAAGAGATATTGTTTCTATCAAAAAATGAATTACAGAATATCATTTACGAAGTGTGGAAAAGCCTCATTTTCATTCACGTCTCGATGTAAACTTTAAATTATACTGAAATTGTACTCTCACGTTTTGAAAAGTCGAGCTTTCCTACGCAATTTGAATACAATTTTACATGCATGAAGCGACATTACGTTATTCGTTCCATTTATACGGGATGGAAGGAAATAAAAAAAGCTGACAATGTAGGTGACGAAATAGCGTCCGGAAGTTGCGACTGTCTCCGCTGTGCACAATGCAACCGACTCATAATCTATTTACTCTAATTGTAACTTCCCGCTTTTGCGAAGTCATCGTAGCGACGGAAGCAAATGAGCTACACGGAATAAATCACAAAATTAAGCAGTCCCCAAGAATAAGCTTGTGAGAGTACACGAATGATTTAAATTTTTTATATAGGTAATTACAGAGATTAATTGCGTACAGCAAAAAAAGTATAAGGCTTTCCAGGTATGAAGAAAATTGCTAAAAGACCTGAGAAAAAACTGTCTTGGAGAAAGAAAAGTAAAATTGAAAAATAAAAGTATTGAAGGTCAGAGAAATGTTACAAAATAAAGAATTGTAGATAAGAATATTTAAGAATTAAATGAATTATCAAATTTGTAGAGAGACATTTCATTAAGTGTTTCCGTAAAATATTTATTAACTCATATTATAAGTATTTATTTCTCTTTACCTGTGTCTGACGGAAACAAGATTTTATAAAATATAAATTTGCCAAGTTAACAATAAAACAAGAATGTAAATTTTACGAGTTTCGATCTATTAATATATCTTAGAAAGTGGACTAGTAAAATTTTTTAAAAAACCTCCGAAAGAATTCATATAGCTTGATACAGGTTTCTTCGATGATTTTCCCTACATTACATACTGACTAATGCTGGATAAGATCCTAAAACACAAGCCTTGACGTCCTATCCTAGCTACCTTCTTCTCCCTTCTATTTTCCTCCTCCTTTTCTATCCTACCTAGGAAAGTGGTCACAACAAGGATTTACACTATGAATGGCTTCAAAATTATGATTCGGATAATTATTATAGACTGTCTTTATACATATGAGCTGTGAATAAATGACTCTATCATCCTATGAAATGCTGCCTGATAATATACACCATTAAATATTTTATCGGTGAAGTCGTTTCTAATACTCTCAGTATTCCAATACTATGTTCCTATATCTCCGGTTGTGCAAACTGTAGTTTCAGTGCCAATCTTAAATAATAAATTTACTGTAAGTGTGTGGTTGTGTGGAGTAGCAGGCTACACGAGGGTGATCCTGAAACAGGCAATAGCATTGGAAGGGAGTTAGAAAGGGAAGGTATATCAAGGTAGACAAGGGTTGGGTAGCATACCCAGGCTGTAGTTTAAGGATTTTAACCGCTGATTCACTAGAAAACCTGCATCAGGTAGGTTGGGCATTTGGTGCTACTCCCAGGCCCTACTGATAATGGGAGATTGGATTGTCGTTAGAACGCAACAAACTCAACTCCATGCTTCGATAAAATTTGAGGGTCACCTGGCCGACTGGACATATAGAATCAGCGAACAACTCTTACCGTATTCCGAAGGGTTGTGACCCCTATTCGTGTACCCCTCAAACTGCTCAAGGTCGTCTCAGCTTGTGGAAGATTAGTTTAAACACCGTGGCATTGGGGCCAAGGGGAGGAGGGGAAGAGAAAAACCCGGAAAGGAAGAAGTCAACCCTGACGGACTTTCCAGAACTCCTCCGAGTTCTGTCCGCTTCCCATGTCGTGTAGATTATTCAAATGGCGCAGCGTGTGTGCCGCAGTCGAGAGGTTATTTTTATTTTTTATTTATGACTGAGACATTAAGCAGGTTATGTTTGAAATTTAAACGGGAGCAATAAGAAATTGGAGATTGTCCTGGCTTTAGAAATTTAAACAACTAGAGGAAGGTGTGATGCAGACGGGTTCAGTGCGGAAGTCCAGATGGGTCAAGCGACAAGTTCCAGGCAAGCTGAGACAACAGGTTAGTAACCTTTTTCCGATTTCCTCGTACTGCCAAATCCGAGTAGAATTTGTTAAATGGTAAAGCACAAGCTCTTGCGGAATTTGGCGGTGCGGGAAGTTGAGGGTTACAGACAGTGGTAATAAAACCCAGACACGATGCGTGACTGGGTTTTTCCCCCCAAGTCTCACGAGATTTGGCGATATCGGGTTGTGAGAAGGATGGCCCGATTAAACGACCGTTAGTGTAGAACTCGTGTATTTAGTTTATAAGACATTCAGCGTTTATAAATTTTGTAAATATGTATAATGTTAATCTTTAAAAAATGACGGCTTATAACTTCATAGCGAGCAAATTTTAGAACATTGTAAATAGATAAATATAGAGTAAATGCATTTTTCATTCTTATAAATTATATTATTTCATCATAAAATTAATAAACTATTGCCTCCCCCATATTCATTACAAGTCAAAGATTAATGGCACAATAGTGGCACGTCCATGAGTTAAGTTTTAATCTTATGTGAAAGTGCAGGTTGTTTTCAACTGCTGACAGTGTCTAGTCCATATCTGTGGTTGGTATCCAAAGTAGAATCCAGATAATGTAATGATTGCCACCCTAATTAAATGTTTTTATCATTCCCGTGCTCTGGGCCAAGCTGTCGGCTCACTTTTGAAGTCTATCGAAAGCAGGTGTATTACGTCTAGAGGAAAACTAGTTGAACTTAAGATGTGAGGAGAATGGAGAGGACAACAGTCAACAGTACTGACCACATCCAAGTCAGTCCATCTGGCAGGCTGTGTAGTGCTGAGTCAGAGGATTCCCTGTCAATGTCCAGGTGCGCGGTCCACGTAATTGCTCTGGAGTGATTGCTAAACGGATTCTCGTCCCTTCATGACTCATACCAGTGGAGCTGTAAATCGTTGCGTCTAGACAGATAAAAGATGTACATCTCTGACGAGGTTAATGTAGGACAACGCCCGGAGAGGAAAGTAAACATCTCTGAAGCACATCCGTCTTCTTTGTAAGAAACATTAATACGGTCTACAAGGCTATACACATAACCAAGACCTATACAATAGCAACTCAGTAAATGACAACTAGTTTCACAGCTTTACAAAAATCCTACTACTCTACCAACTGTCGATAAAGTGGCCAAAATATAATCATTAAAAAGTGACATAACTAATTTCTAAGTATCACACACGCCTGATCTACTGTTAAATTTAAGGAAATTGTAAAAGTTGGAGTACATGGATAGTAAAATAATGCAAAATCACCATGTCTCGGAAGTATGTAATTCTTCACTTAATAAAATGGTTCAAAATTCATATTTAATGACAATATAATATTGAAATAATTTTGTTCCTCCTTTTCTCGAACTTCCAAAAAAATATTACTCGAAATAAATTTCATTCAACATTTTGGTACATATTTTGAACCTCGTATTCTGTGCTCCGAATCAAAGTTTATTTCCATGTAATAACCGTTTATTATTTATATATATATTTCATAGCAAGACGGAGGAGACGTCACAAACCCATCCTTCGATTTCATATACTGAAGATGGTAAAAATAATTGCCCAAAACATGCTATTATTAAATAATAAATTTAGTGAAAAAAAATATTTTAAAAATTATAATACATATCTATTAAATATTGTTGTTAAATATATTGTATTATTAATACCGTGTAATTGCAAATTATAGTAATTCTAGAGGGAAAGTTGATTTTTATTATTCACCCAATTGGGTTTCTACAACTTTTATATAAAGTTTCACAAAGATACTATCAATGCTTATATCATAAACCAATACAGATACCTACGATATTAAATACATAAAACAAACACAACAGTCTATCAAAATGCTCTATTTCATAGAAAGTGCACATAATGGCGTTACAATGTTTAGTAAATCTGATATGAAAATAGTTAATAATCAGGAACTTATAGGCAGAATAAGAGAAGAGAGAACAATATGGAGGACGTTGACCAAGAGAAGGGTTTTTCCAAGGTTCTCACGTGCCGAGGCCCCTTCATCTATTTTAATTGTGTACGTGCTGGGGTCGAAGACCTCGTACATACGGTAAGTGTTTTCCGCTGATCCATTGGATCAACCGACCAGCTGCCTCCTAACACTTGTGGAGACACGGAGAAGGGAATGCTGCGACCCCACAGCAAACTCATCTCTGATCATTCGGAAGGGCGTGAGAATAGTACGCAATAACCCGACCTAACTGATGCCAGTTTTCTATGGTTTTCCCAGCATCTCTTTAGGTGAAACACTGGATAGGATCCTTAAACTATAGCCCGGGGGCTACCTTGCTCTATCTTCCACATCCCCCATTTTCAATTCCCTTCCTATGCTTCTAAAGGAGATTTGCCTGTTTCAGAATCACCCTCACGTACCCAGTTGCCCAAAATAATGAGGTTTTATCATTAAGATTATCGAGGAAAGTGTCAGTCTTAAGTTATGCCTCATCAACAGTAAACCAGTTTAATATTTTCCTGCTGTCCACGATGTTGTTTCAGTCTCTGATAAATGCGACGTTCTATTCTGGGAGACAGGAACCGCCACTGTCCCACTTCCAGGGAAGGATAAATAGCTACAATCCCGAGAGCATCAGTGAGGATTTTTCGACAAGAACCTGTTTGACGCTGCGGCTGATGGACGAAATGGTTAGGAAAGTAGTGTTACTTGGTATTGTGAGCTTGAATTCTAGTGACAGGAAAACATCCGGGTCGTTGTGAGGTGAGAGGCTAATGCCTCCCACTCAGGGTCAACTAGAAGAAATTCTCGTGCTTCCGAAAATCCGGAAAATCCAGTCGCGGGAATGCGCTGACGTTTTGAGATTCGGATGTAATCAAGCGTAAAACCGGTACTCAATACATCAAGCAAACTGATATCATAGACGGAGAGTGCATGAATGACAAACAGTCGCTATGGCTCTAATTAAATTTGATTTAGGGTTATATAATTATGCTAAATCGTTGTTATTTTAGTTGTTTACTTAAAAAGAACACCTTTATTTTGCCCTCAAAACGAAACGACGGTATCATTTATTTGTTACCGCTTCACGGCAAACCTTATAACTTGCAGTTGATTTTGAATGGGTCCCGCTTTCACAGGTTTACAACAATAGATGGCATGCGAATGCTCACCCTCCCTCCCTCTCACTCATTCTTCCAAAATTACGCTTATAATAACACAGCAAGTGGGATTCCTTCCTATGCTATTAAAGGGGAGTTGCCTGTTTCAGGATCACCCTCATGTAGCCTGTTAACCCAAAAAAAGTTATTGGTGTCAACCCTTGGCTACCTTGATCTACTTTCCGCATCCCTCTTTTCAAATCCCTTCCTATGTGATTAAAGGGGAGTTGCTTGTTCCAGGATCACCCTCATGTAGCCTGTGAACCGAAAAAAGAGAGATTAAAGGTATAGGAACGCCGAAAAGGACTTTTAACTCGCAGTTCGTTTTCACGCCGCATTTCGTCCGGCAATTCAATGGATTTATAAATATTTATATAAATATCTTCTGAACTCTTTATGTTGTTGAAATGAGTCATACACGAAAATTTAAGTTAAAATTCCCGTTTCAATCCCTGGAATTTTTATTGAAATCTGTTAAGCCGTTTCGGAGCATAAACAGATCAAGAAAATAGGCAATCCGCATTACTTGAAGATTTTAACGCACATATGAAAGAAACCTTCCCGTAGAATTAATATATTTATTTATATTAATATCACTATCGAAATAAAATATGTACAAATATTTAATTGAAATTGTCTTTTTTTTAAACCTCAAATGTTCATTGAAATACGTTTAGCTATTTCGGCGCCTATTCGAGACAAACATAGGGACAGACCGACAGATAGACAGACACTTCAATTTTATTTATTGGTATAGATTTAAATATTGTGTATTTGTAAATTTTTGATAAGATTAGACAATTTAGTTAAAACTAGAATCAGTACAGGAGTGACGATTGCAGAATCGAAAAGGTTAGAACTTTAATATTGAAATCTTTAGTCGACCAAATGAATATATAATAGTACTGAAGTCAAGTTTAAAATCTGTCTGTATAAGCAAAAGCCAGAACAAAAGGTTGTGAATGTTGCAATTATCACGAGTGCAATTTGCGAAATCTCAACAATATTGTCAGTAAGAATTAATATTTGCATCTATCGTTAGTAACAGAAAACTATACAAGGAAATATATGGGAAATACCAGTACGAGTCTGTCAACGAAGAAAATATGACGAGAAAGTCGACGTAAATAAAACCTGAGTGAAGACGAAATTTGAGCGTGCAAACATGAAACCTTATTACGAGGAATGTGTATAAAATATTAAACTGATGATCTTGAAAGTGCATAAAACGTCGTCCCAAGAAGCGTAATATTCCACTGAATAAACTTAAATAAAATTATTTAAAAAATAAACTATAAAGAGAAGTGAAAAATATTAGTCAATACAAATGAAGCGTCCCGGAAGCGTCACTTGCGATAATGGCCATGATAGATTGCAACAATCTGGCCAACGTAATATAGTTCATTGCTCGTCATTTTGGCTGAAATTGGGAGAATATGTCAGCGTTATTTGATCCTAAATCAGAACAGCAGAGAAAGGATTAAAAGATATTGTTCCAATTCGTGAGTTGAAAGTCTAGATAAAAGACTCGTCAAAACGTGAATGGAATCCAAGATCTGGTCCGACTCCAACCCTGCATCATGATGATCACCTTACTAGGCCAAAATTAAAACTACATTCACCTTCACAATTTCCATTCTTTAAGTGCCGCATTGCCACAATCCTGATTTGCTGAGTAGTAAAATTTAAATTTAGCCTCGTCCTCGTTCATCATGTTCATTTATTAACAACTGAGAATATTTTATATTTTAACTTTTTGTGTAACTTAAATCAAAATAATTGTCATAAGTTAAGAAGCACCAATAACTAGTAAGATGCAAAACATGGCAACAGAGAGACAATAACTTACGGAAATAACTATATAAACAATTCGCGACGTTTCATCCACAATTTAAGTCGACCTCATGACGTGAGTTACATGCGATGGCTAGGTGAACACTTGTCGGCCGCCAAAAATGATGTTAAAATTAAACAAAATTTTTAACACAATATCAAGAACGCGCAGTCATAATTTTATTGGACATATATAAAATACTGATCTCACAGAATTCAGTCAGACCAGGAGAATGATCTGCGGGGCTCACCTGATTATGTCGGGAATGCCTCGTACTCTCTCTGAGTTTTTTTATCAAAGTTCTCAAATGCCGAGACACTTTCACCTATTTTAGGAGGTATATGTACTGGGGTCGAAGACCTTGAGCATATGCAAGAGTTGTCCACTGATCCCATTGGATCAGTCGACCAACTGCCTCCTAAAACTGGTGGAGACATGGAGAAGGGAATGCTGCGACCCCACAGCAAACTCGTCTCCCGTCATTCGGAAGGGCTTGAAAATAGAACCCAAAGCCCGACCTAACTGTTGCAGGTTCTCTATGGTTTTCCCTGCTTCTCTTTAGGTGAAACACCGGTCCTTAAACCAAAGCCCGGGAGCCTTAGTTAACCCTTGGCTACCTTGCTCTACCTTCCACATCCCCCCTTTCCAATTCCCTTCCTATGCTCTTAAAGGGGAGTAGCCTGTTTCAGGATCACCCTCAAGTAGCCTGTAAACCCCCCAAAAAAGCGTTCAGTCAGTATAAAACGCAACATTGCAAACAATACCCTTCTCCCATTTTTTCGGGTAAATTCATCTGTGACAACAAATAATGCACGTTCTTAGAAAAAATATACAAACAATTGATACTTTTGTATATTATTGTAATTTAGCTTTTTATAATCACTAAATGCCGTGATATTTGTATTTTTTTAAATTTTTTGCTTATAGTTGCACCAACTGATGCACTTTTAAGGGAAACTTTTGAGCATGTAGGGCATGCTAAGCCTGCGCCACACTTGAGCGGGACGGGCCGCAGCGGAGTACAATTACAAACAGTGTTGATGTCACACTTTAGCGGCTGCGGGACGTATTATATCTGGATGATTCACAAAATTAAAAGAACTAAATCATTTTATTGTTTTATAACGCAATCATAAACTGTGTTAAAATGTCAGAATACATCATCGTCAGCAGAAAGTGAATTTCACCAAGTTGCAAGAGTTGTATCACTTCAAAATAAAAACACAGTTACATGCATTTATGAAGGCCAGTAATGAACAACGTAAATGATCAAAACAGAAGAAGACATATACTTTTACAATCCCCGAGAACCAAGTAGTTCACTGCAAAAGAATGCAAAATTTAGGAGCCAAAAAAAATTATATCTAAGAACATACTCGCTTGGAATTCACCACGATGACCAGACGCACTTTTAATAACGAAATTAAATATCATGACTGTTAAATCAACATTAAAAATTATTGATTAAAACAAATTATACAGTTTTGTATTAATTAATTGTTAATATATGAAATAATGTCATTTTATATTACTGTTATTTTAATTTATTTTTATTATTTCTGTATTTCATTACGCTTTTCGAAGTAAACATAACATAGTAATGCAATAATACTTATCACAAATAGTTATATAATATATTATGTTGCCATGAAAATAGTTTTCTTAGTTTATCATGTCTAAATAATTAAAGTATTATATTAATTTTCCTACAGGGGGAAATCAAGCATTTCTTGCTATATTTAAGAAATTCCTAAACCAAATTTGAGTTAATCGCAAAGTATAAATTTATACTGTATTTTGATGTTTTTTTCTTAAATATCATCAATTTTTTCTTTCATTTAAAATGTTTGTGTAATACACTTAGAATCAGAGTGTCACAAACAAGCCGGCAACAAATTTATCGATGAAGACAACCTTCCCAACCACTAAATTATGCTGAAGCACATCACTCTGGTGACGTACACTTTTAGCTATAAACTGTGTCCTATGTCTCAACTAGAACGAGCAATCAGAAAGAAGGACGAGACACAAGTGCTAAATGCAAAACGCCTCAAGGCGTAGTTAGCAAGCAGCGCACGACTTTTATGCGTCGCCTAAAGAGGGTCGTCAGCATCGAAATGGGTTAATCAGGGCAGTTGGAAGTTCAATAAATAATTATAAAGGCTTTTAAAAGTCATCGTGTAGAATTTTGTAAATCATTTCGTTTGTCTGTTGGCACGGAGTTTTAAAATCGATGGTTTTTTAATTTATTTTTGATGTTATAATCTATAAACAGTTTCAGATAGGTATTCATGAGAAATATACCTAACAGTTTATAAATTCTTGGACTGAAATGTTGCTTTTGACAGTAGAAGGTTCTATCAATCAAATTTTAAACCACACGCAATAATTAAGAAGCAATTAATCACTTATAATTAAGTAGCGGAATTTGATTATTTATTTAAATTGCAGCAAGTGACATATATTACAAGGATATCGTTTATAAATTCCAGCTTGTGTCAAGAATGTTTTTTAACCGATATGAACAGATAAAAGGACTAAAATAGAAAGGAATAACCGATCATGACCTTCTATGGCAAATACATCTGTTAAAACCAAAGTGCTGTTGGTTTGAACCCATATTCAAGTTTTAATGAATACTACCTAAGTCGATTTGAGATGAAAATGTTTTCAATAACCAAAGAGTCACGACGTATAAAACGATATGCTCTACTGTAGACGAGTAAATGTACAACTCATTAGATATAACCGTACGTTTCCACACAAATAGAAACAATAACACGACTAGAACTCGACACACAAATTATTTATCGCTACATATATAAATATTAATTTGTTAGCGATGGCGAATATGAAATGTATCTTAAAGTTTCTTTTTGTCCGTCTTTGTAGAACTCAATATTCTCCTATATATATATCTTTTACAGTTGTCAAATTTAATTGATTACAAATTTGTATGCCAACGTAAGTATCCACTTACAATTACGTAACGTAATGTTGAGTGGATATTTTCTGGATCATAATTTCTTAATTGATGTTTTTGTATACTTGAGGTTTTTCACACTTCGAAAAGCAATTTCTGCATCCTGCGTGACAACGCTTATGTGCAATCTACCTTTCTCCAAGCTGTCAGCGCACAGAGATAACAACTCGAGTGGTACTCTTATTGATGGTCATAAGCCTGGATAACGTTGGACGGGTCTCAGAATCAAAATAAAAACGCATACAACTTGCGAAATATAACAGGATCCTTTTAAAAATTACATTTTTCCTGTACTTGAAGGTGAAACATGCGGAAATTTATAATTTTCTCATATCTCTCGACCGAAGGGAATTTTATAAGTAGTATAAACAACTTACTGCAGCGGAGTAAAAATTAAACTGAAGAAGATAAACGTAAGGTAGTGTCCATATTTCTAAAATTAAATATTACCTTAAGTTAATGTATTGGAAAAGATATAATTTTATTTAAATAAACGAACTGGGTTCCCGAACTTATCCGGGCATTTATTTATAATAGCTAGGCACACTGTTTAATTCAACAGTAATCCCTTGGTTAACGTGTGACTAAGTGTAAAATTTTTGACCTTTCACAATTTCACACACTTTACTCAATCTAAGCTGACGAAACACTTCACTCTCGGGCTGAAGTACAGCTTAAGTTGCATGTTTAATATCAGAATTGAGCTCAGTGATTTAAATAGCCCCGGAATGAACACAAATCTCAGTTATTTTAGCGTTAATTTTATGTAAATCCTCTCAATCCCTAAACCTATAGGAACTCCCTTACTTTGTTGAGATTAAAATCACAAATAAGGAACCAATATAGGTTGGTTTCGTGTTACTGAAATTCATATCATTACATCTCCAATCCCCTTAAGCGGCTGACGTACAACTTAACTTTCATATTGAATCTCAGAGTCAAATACAGAATATAAATGCTCCCCTATTAAGGGATGAATTTTTACTTAAACCGCATAATAGAAGTCATAATGTAACACAGCGACTCGATAGGATCCAAACTTGATAGTTTCCTTGTTATTTTCATATGACTCATTTCAACCCTCACATGCCGCAAGAGGTTCAAATTATACACAAATATTGTCGAAGAAACATTATAAATGTTATTGACCTCACGATTTTTTTACTCACACATGAGCCTTCATTACAAATAAAAGTTCCACCCCCTCCCCCTAGAGGTGGTAGCCGTGACTTATATCCTAAGTATTTGGTTTTGGGTCGCGAGGAATATGGAAACAAAATTTTATCAAAATTGTTCTATCCTTTAAATGTATTAAGCAGAAGTGTGTTTTACCCCGTCCAATCCCGCTGTTAGTGGATGAACTGCAATTTAGTTCACATTAAAAATGTCTGAGTAAAGGCTCCTATAGGACCTATTTCGATACCAAACTTCATTTTCATATGACGCCCCCTACAGCCACACGATGAATGGGGTGGACATAATACGCAAAGAAATTAACCGAAAGCGCTATCAAATTAATTAAAGAAAGAACGGCAGTTTATGGATTTTCAAAAATTACCGCTCCTCCGCCCCAAGTGGTTGTAGCTATGTATTACCCTAATTGTATTGATTTCGTTCACCAAGAACACCTGTTCAAAATTTGTTCGAAATTGTTCCAACGTTTAAGATAGTATGCGGAAGTCTGTTTTACCCCCTTCCAACCCCTCTCAGCTTAAATTACATTTTTTATGTCAGAATTAAACTCAGTGGCTCACACTACAGCTGTTTAAAGCCGAATCTCGATTGTTTTCTGGTTATTCCACTTCCACCCCTAAGAAAACTTCCTTGGGGTTGAAATTAAACACTAGCGGTATCGGACGAGACACTATCAAAATAATTGATCCAAGAATGTATTTGTATGATAAAAATATTAGCCGTTTTTGTTTATTTTCAATTTTCTACCCCCTCCACCCCCGCCCCTTGAGGTAGCAGCCAAGCCTTACCCCAACTGTTGCATACCACGTGTTAGTCCATCAAAACTTACCAAAAATTGATATGGCACGGCAATATGGAGGGGGAAATAGTGGGATCTTCCAGGCGGGGGAGATAGACAACTCACTTTCACTTTGGAAATTCAAACGCGCGGATAAGAAGTAGCTTTCTCGTAGTTACGTTTTTTGCAAATTGCCAATTTTTTGCGCAATTTTCATAGTTTTTTCCAAAAGAACCTTGTACAAAGTATTATAAACCTAATAAAAAAAGATGAACGAAATCGGTAAAGTTGAACTCAAGCTATGGCGTGACCAAGGAAATAGGGATTCATTTATATATAATATATATACAGATTAGTACAAAACATTATTAATATTGTGCCATAATATTAATTTTGCCTATACCACCCTATGAGATATTATCTTGGGGAATGGATATCATGCCATGGAAAACATGTGAATCAAATTTATATTCATGATTAAATGTATGAAGGTATGACACTATGTTTTTTTATCACTACGGAGATCGCAGATATTACTTGCAGCTAAAGAGCGAAGAGGACGTTGTTAGTGATGCTTAAATAGAGCTGACAGAACCTATTAAATGGCTGTTTGCGTACGTGATCGCTACCATTTACAGACTTGTTCTGATAGTGGAAGTGCAACGTGCCAATTTATTTTTCAGTTTTACGGTACGTGTTACTTGAGTCGCCACAGCTGTGTGTTCTTAAAATATATTTTCATTATCTGCAGATGGTGAAGAGGAATACATAAAGTGTTCTGGGAATAGCTAGCAGTTGCTATTGGAACCGTGGGGGGACTGAAGTAATTTAATTGGGGAACGGAGTTTGCTAGTTGAGCGAGGAAATTGAATTAAGAGTCGTAAAGACGGTCGCAAACTGCCGAGAGCCGTGGCAGTTTCGAGAATTTGAGACTATAGACATAAAATGTTCCTGGTGGGAGTTGAAGTAGCAGCTGTTATGTTCGGGGAGTCCTGAAACGATAACCTTTGAAGACGCTTTAGCTTATCCCATTATCTGGTGAGAGTTTCACTCCCATGGAATACATCAACCACGGGGAAGTCAAGGTCTTTGTCCTTTTATATTTAACAATTCTGGCATTACACTTTATATATATAATATTTGTGTGTAATTCATAGTGTTTAGCATCTGTCCCAGGGTTCGCAAAGTGTGGACTCAGTTTGAAAAAAGACACTGGTGTTTTTCAGATTGGAAACATTTGAAAAAGCCATAATGTGGTTTTCTTCAATTCTCAGCAACAATAAAAATGTTAAAAAGCATACAGTTAATTTTGAAAAAAATAATAGGGTAATTATGCCTAATATCTCACCCCTCAATGAGGTGCTGCTCCTTAGTAAAAAACGGCTCAAATAGTGTCTTATGACACCCTGACAGCTTGTGAAAAAATTTTTAAAGCGTTGAGCAAACCTTACGTTTTTGACGTCTTCATCACACACTGATCAATCTTCTTAAAGGTATGCGATAGTCTTAATCATTATAACGTAATTACAGCCATGTGATCATGCAGTATGTGTAGATATAGCTGTGATGTTCTGTCTGTTGTTAGAATAGCCCCTAGAGTCAGCCATATTGGAAAGTCGTGTTGTTCCTAATATCGCACCCTCACTGTAGTCCTAATATCGCCTGCGCGATATTACGCACATTTTAAACACTTGTTTGCTTTATTGTGGGCCTGCAACGTCGGATTAATTGTTGCAGTGCCGCCAAACAAGAGAAGAAAATATGAGGAGAGCTAGAACTGCAGTGCGGAAAAAGGTTAAGGGTCCAAACATTTTTACGTTCCCAAAGCAACGCTGAAAGATAAAGTTAATCCTGGAGAACTCGACATAAATAAATTAGTAACAATTAAGCTTGGTAGGAAGTCTGTTCTTGACGGTGATCTGGAGCAATCCCTTGTAAAATACTGCCTGGATATGGAGGCCAGATTTTATGGATTGACGACTAAGGATTGCAAACAACTGAACGATAAAAAGGTTGAAGTGAACGAAAGAGGACGATCAAGTTGCCCAGCAACAGTTCCGAAAAATACTCCGTTCAAAGCAAAACTTGGCAAAGATCTGGCTAAGAAGAAAAAGAAAAATATTTCTTGCGAACGATTCTCTGTTCCCACAGATTAGACCCGTTAAACAAAATTATTCATATTCAGTTTTATTTTTAAAAAATATACTTTTTAATAAATATTGTTTTAATTTAATTTTAATCAACTTTTTGTTAGCTTACAAGCAGCTGTGACACGATCTTCATTAAATGGTGAGGTAAAGTGTGATTTACGTTCTTTTAATATTTATCAATTCAAACAGGGAATAATTGAGCCAATGATCATGAAACTGACTTGAGAAAATCATAATGGAAAAATCTCGACAAGACAGGCTATTGATATCCGGCTTTTCGAGCAGAATTCTCCATCCACTAATCTAGTCAGAATCCACTGAGAGATTCCTCATCCTTTGTATAGCTTAAATAAACTTAATATTTTGATTATTTGAGTGTTTAAAATTAGTTTTCTTTAACAAAATGTTTAAATAACATAATAAATGTTTTCTCGTGTATTTAAGATGATTGCATTTAAATATTGGAAGTAAACTAATGAGATAGTGTTTCATTCTTTACTCCATTCGGTCCAATTATATAGGAAATATACTATTTTCATCATTTATATCCAAGTAAAAATAGTGTATTCTCCTGCAACAGTTGGAAATAAAATAAAATTTATCTTTAACTTCTCTTTGAGAAATATGTTCATATAACTTGGTACCCAACTTCGATTATTGATTTCAAAACATAGTCGCTTTTGATAATCTTGCGTATAAATTTGAAAATACTTAGTTATTGTGACAATAAATAATTTCTGTTTTGTTGCCTTCCGCCAGAGGTTAAAAATAGTACCTACAAAAGCTTCGTGAAGCAGAGTAAAACTATTCTTTTAAATGGCGCGTTTTACTCGGTACAGGATTTTATTAATCGTCCTTCTTGTATTTAAATCAAGGTTCCTGCTGCAAGTGTTGAATGAGCTGCCTTATAAAATAGCACATCACATATCTTAAATTTTCTATTCAGTTTTTTCTGCTCTTTTGTTTGTTTGTTTCATGTATTGCCTGGAGCTACGACGGAAGGACAGTTTCCTGGTCGCAGAGCTCCAAGTAGTTAAAACTCCATTCCGTGTTCCTCAGTGTGTGCTTGTTTGTGTTTCCCAGTGTGTGTCCGTGTTGTGTTTATATTGACTTTTGTCTATATACATTTTCTTTTATTAATTTATTTTAAGTTTATTTGTCTTTAATTATGTACTTTATTTTGTTCATTTTTAATTTTTAATGTATGACGTATCCTATTTCCTCAATCGAGGATTAATGGAAACAACAATAAATCTAAATCTAAATCTTTAATTCAAATGATTCAATGATTTTACATTGCCACTTATGGAGCGCCGAGCGAGTTGGTCCTAAAGGAGTGGGGGAAATCATTGTCATTCTATCTGTATTGTAATGCTCTTTGCAATCTACTAATCATACTCTTCTGTACCCATTCTAGGAAATCAGTGAAACACGGACATAATATAGACGAAAGAATTGGTTCCAATTTCATAATTGTCTGCATTAGCAGTTGTGACAATCGCGAAGATTGACCTTGAAAGTTGGCAGTCGAACTAAAGCTGATGCTCATTCCTCAATGCATCGTCAGCGCCAATAATACGAAGATTCCACCTGGGTCACGTAATTGCTCACAATGCGAACATCATCTCCAAGGATGGTAATTAATCTCGTCAGTTTAATGGTTTCACATAAGTTTTATTCTTTTGTTTCTAGATTTCTCAGTGTGGCAACCTCATCCGCTTTAAAAGCTTAATTAAAGAAGATTTTATTGGCTGTGGTTAAAAAAGACTTCCGAGGCAGACATACAATTAGCGGGGGATATCTGAGAGCTTAGAATCGTTTCTCTTTGGATACAGTAAAGATAATTTCCCAGATTGTCTGTGATGGGAAGTAGACTCATCAACCCTGACAACGTGTGCGTTCATTTGCTACTTAACGAACAATGCTTAGCTAACAAATCTACACAATCATAATTTAACGAGACTCCAGACGTCTTTGATATCCCTGGATTTCATGGCCAACCTTCGTATGATTTTCCACGGTGGCGACAAACACCGAGGCTCAATCCCAAGCATTTATATGCCGCCGACTGAGTAAAGAAAGTTCATTATAACTTAATATCGTTTATAGAAAAAAAATAGTTGAGTAGAATGCTCCTCCCTTTTAACAATAAATTTTACTTCCGTACTACAAATAGTAAGCAGAACTTTGCAATATTATACAGGGGTTTTCAATAATGGCGGGTCTATGTTGAAATGCAATAAAACAAGTTGTGTGTGAGGTATTAACGAAAGTATTTTTTATTTCAAAGAGTATACACTGGCCTTCCAAATAAAAATTAAAGTAAATTCGTTAATACCTTCACATACAGCTTGTTTCGTTCGATTTCAACATCGACCCGTCATTATTAAAAAACCTTACGAAATGCGTTGTTTTTGGCCCTGTACCATTAATGTCTATATCTACAAGAAACTACTTCATAAAGACAAATTAAACGACACTTTTCTTCTTTAAAATTTAAATTATATTGAGTAATATTGCATGTAATATAGTTTTCCTATTTACTCCAGGACTTTTGATTGAGCGTAAATTATGAAATAATAGAATTATATTTAGGGAAATTCCCTAATGTTACTTCAAAATTCTAGCTAATGAAACATAGAAAATTTTAAGTGTTCCTGTGCTGAATATATTTTAGCAATTTTTTACACTTATATGTACGGCTAACCATTTTTATCTTTTTGAAATTGAATAAAACTGTGGGGAAAAAATACTTTTTTTACTGAGAGCTTCATAGGGTTACTTAAAAATTAGCACTTTTCAGCACTTTGAAATTTTTTTCACCTAAACTGCTTAAACAATGAAAAAACTAATATTTTTATTTGAAGGTATTAGTATGTAGATTATGTACAAAAATAATGAACACAATATCTTAATATTTGTGAGGCATAGGAGGTTTTTCCTACCAGAAATCATGAAGCTAAGGAAAACACATTTTTTCTGAAAAACACTAATAATTTATTAAATTAGAATCAAACATATTAATTAAAATTGTCCTGCAGCATATGCTACACTTTCCTTTTTTGTTTGGCAGATTATTTTTTCAGTTTACTGAATTTAATAGGCATATTGATATAAAAAATTATAAAATCTACTTTTTTCTGATTTTGGCCGAAATTTCAGTCCCCTTGCCCAAATTTCTACAATTGTCTCAAAATAATACTATTTAATATCTATATTTTAAAGATTAAAAAATATTTAACATGAACACAGACAAAATATATGTAAAAAATACAAATATATATTGATTAACACTTAACAATATAGATATTAGCACGATCAATTGCTAACAGTGATCATAGTTATCAGGTTTTCCATTGCCCCTTCCCCTCTCTCAGAAAAATTTAAATAGTGGCGTTTTCGTAAGGGAACAATTCATGCGTGCAAAATATTAACAAAAATAGTATATAGGAGAATGGAGCGTCAAATAGAATGTGACGTAGGAGATCAGTTTGCTTCTAGGAAGAATGTAGGTACAAGAGAAGCAATATTGACTCGACGTCCAGTTTTAGGAGACAGGATAAGAAAAAACAGGCCTCCGTTCATGGCTTTTATAGATTTAGAAAAGGGTTCAAGGATCTTGAAGATGACAGAATTAAAAGAAAGAAGAGTTATCCATAAAATTTACAGAAGGCAGGAAGCAGTAATTAGAATTGAACGGCAAGAAAAGAAGCAGAAATCAAGAAAGGAGTAAGACAAGGATGCAGTCTGTCGCCCATAACTTATATATATAATAGACGACGAAGAGTGTTAAAGCGGAATATGAAAAAGAAAAATAATGCAAGGAGAAGAAATAAAAACCCTACGCTTTGCCGATGATATTGTGGTATTAGGGGAGTCAGAAGACGACTTGGAAGCCATAGTAACGTGGTCCTGCATAAAGAATTCAACATGAGGATTAACGGAAGGAAAACAAGGTAATGGAGTGTATTATGGGAAATCGATGTCAATTTAAATACGTGCATGTAGCGTGTACGGACGTAATTATTGAGGCATTTAGTGGAGCTGCTAAGACGCCGTGAAGTAACTGTTGGCCAGTGGAGCGAGGATTCGATTAGAAAGGCGCTGTGCACTCTATTAGCTGAGTGGCGGTCGCGTGACGCGGAACAGTCATCGACTCCACCAGTCACTTCCGCGGATCAATCTCCTCGAATATGGAGCACTGGAAAGCACTCGGCAGGCGTCGCCGTCACGATGACAACTTCCCTCATCTTAAATACCTTACACACCAAGTCCATATACTAATTACCGCTTTAAAACCTAACAATTGCACAGAAACTACATAATTATTTATTATGACTTAATTAAAATTCAATAGTACTTTCATTTTTGCTGAATGAGAATCGTTCAATTATTAAGGTATATAGTTTACAATTTATCAAAATTATAATACCTCAAATCGAACCTCATTAAAGCCAATATTCGAATATTATTAATGTTTTCTCCTTAGCATATTCCATCCTTGGCATCTCTCTTATGCTCTTAGCCCACACACTTCGCCTCTAATGCTAATTTTACAAGATCATTTTATGTCTTAAAATGTGACCTATTCATCTATCCCTTTCTTGGTGAGCGTCCTCCCCTATTCTGTTTAGAACTTCCTCGTTAGTGATTCTATCCACCTATCTTATTTTCTGCATTCTCCTATTGCATTTCAAAGTCTTCTATTCTTTTCCTTTCCGCAACGTTTCGTACCAATATAACGACACACTCAATACCAACATTTTTAGCAATGACTTCCTTATATTCACACATATAGTACGCGTAAATAAATTTCAGTTTTTTTATGAAAGCCTTCCTTGCCTGCGCTTTCCTACTCTCGTTACTATACGTCCCAAGTGGAAGAATTCCTTAACTTCCTTTAAAATATCTCTTCCAAATCTAACACCCTTTGTTATTCCACTGTTCCCCATACTACACTCCATTACCTTAGTCTTCCCTCTATTAACCCTCAAATTGAACTCTTTCTCCAGGACCCTGTTCATGCCATTTATTATGGTTTTCAAGTCTTCTTCTGACTCTCCTGATACTACAATATCATCAGCAAAGCGTAGGGTTTTTATTTCTTCTCCTTTCAGTACGATTCCTTTTCCAAATTCGATTTTAACTTTCTTCTTCACCTGTTCTGTATATAAGTTAAACAGCATGGGCGAGATACTGCATTCTTGTCTTACTCCTTTCTTCATTACGGCTTTCTTTTCTTGGTCTTCAATTCTAATTACAACTGACTGTCTTCTGTAGAGATTATGTATTAGCCTCCTTTCTCGATATTTTATTTCCGTACTCTTCAAAATCCTTATTAGTGTATCAAAACCTTTTTCTAAATCTACAAACGTAGGCAGGTTTTTCCTTATCCTGTCTTCCAAAATTATTCGCAAAGTTAACATTGCTTCTCTTGTCCCTACATTCTTCCTAAAACCAAACTTAGCTTCTCCTAACTCGCATTCTATTTTACGTTCCATCCCCCTACATACTATTTTCATTAATATTTTGCATGCATGGGATACTAAACTAATTGTTCTGTGCTGTTCGCATCTATCAGCCCCAGCCTTCTTCGGTATGGGTATAATTATGTTTTTACTAAAATCTTCTGGGATTCTTCTTGTATATTTCCTGTATAATTCGCAAACTATCCCGAACAGCCATGAAGTTGCTTCTTCGTCCGATGCTCTTATCAACTCTGCTGGAATGTTATCAATTCCTGGCGCTTTACCATAACTCAGGTCTTTCAGCCATGGCCCTATCAAACTCTGGCCTTAAAATTTTGTCCCCCTCCACCTCCTCTTCTTCTTACCACAGTAAAGGTGTCTAAAACTACTATTACTTTAGTTACTTTCTTTAAATTTATTTTCTCCACTCAAAAACACTTTTGTGTGTCAATTATTTTACCTTTCTATTATTTCTGGCTGTACTTTTATATAAAAAATCACTCTTGCTGACAAATTTAGTTTAATGTATCAGTGATCAATCTATGGTACCATTTCCAAGTGTGAATATTTATTTCCCGGAATTGTGGTCGCCGCGCACTTTCACGACGAAACTGCTTATATTTCCCGTACTCAATAATGTTTACGGTATACTATTCACGTTTAATTCAAATAAAAAGATACCATTTTCTCGCAATGTTCTTTGGTGTTAAATGATGAATAACACGACTGATTCAATAGATTTTCAAGAGCAGTTGTCAACCTAAATTTGTCTCGTTACCTGTGAAATTTAATGAAATCATCCAATTGCACGCACAAAAGACAGCTTTCTGTAACATATGCTAATCCTAAATTAATCATTGTCTGCTTGTCAACGGAACGAATAGTCCGTTTATCTGTCAGCAGATAAGCAAACTACCTCAAGGCTAATCATATCGATTTGACCTTGGCCGCTGTCACTTTCATAATATGCAGTCATTTTTGCGATTCATTTCGCAACGGCAGTGCGCAACATTTTGTTTTGAAATAAATCTTCATGGATTCAAAATTCATACCAAGTTGGTCGGATCAATATAGGGTGATTAGCACAAAAGCGAATAGAGGAAAGGCTGGGGTAGGTCTTGTAATGAATAGAAGGCTGGGGAGGCGCATAAGTTATTACAAACAATATAATGAAAGGTTAATTACGATAACGTTAGAAACAAAGCCGCAGCGGATGACAACTATTCAAGTTTATATGCCCAAAAGTGCCGCAGAGGAAGAAGAAATTGAGACAATCTACGAAGAACTTGAAGAAATAATGAAGTATGTCAAGGGAAACGGGAATTTGATAGTAATGGGTGACTGGAACACAGTAATAGGAAAGGGAAGAGAAAGTGATGTAGTTGGGGACTATAGACTTGGGGAAAGGAATAAAAGGGGAGTTAGGTTAGTAGAATTTTGTATTGAGGACAGATTAGTCGTGACGAATACCAGGTTTAGGAACCATGAAAGAAGACTATACACATGGGACACGGGCAAATTCCAATTAGATTATATAATGGTTAGAAAGAGGTATAGAAATCAGGTGCTAAACTGCATGACGTACCCAGGAGCAGATGTAAACTCTGACCATAATCTGCTGGTTATGAAATGCAGGCTGAAAATGAAGAAACTCAAGAAAGGAATTAGAACCAAAAAATGGGAAATAGAAAAACTGCAACAGCAGGGGGTGCTTCAGAGTTTCAAAGAAGATATCAAGAGTAGATAAATAGAGAAAGGAAAAAGAAACAACACTCTTAAAGTACGAAATGACTAGAGCAACAAAAGAAAAAAATAGGAAGAATAGCTCAGGCCAATAATAAAGCATGGATAACACAAGAAATAATAAAAATGATTGATGAAAGGCGTAAATATAAAAACGCGAGAGACGAAAATGGTAAAGAGCTTGAAGAATGAGATAGATGAAGTGAAAATCAGCCAAAGAGGCTTGGCTACAAAAGAAATGCAAAGCGGTTGAAGATTTGATGGTGAAAGGGAAAATATGCGCAGCTTATAGGAACATAAAAGAAACATTCGGCGAGAATAAAATTTTTAGCAAGAACATCAGGCGAGTGGATGGGAAGACAATTATGGATAAAGAAGAAAAAGAGAAAAAATGAAGGAATATCTAGAAGATCTGTATCACAGTGAAAATCTAGATCACTCAGTAATGGAGGAAGAAGAAGAAGAGGTAGATGATGAAGAGTTCGGGGGCAAAATTATAAGGTCAGAGTTTGACAAGCAACTGTAAAGCGCCAGGAATTGATAACATTCCAGCAGAGCTGATAAGATCATCGGGCGAAGAAGCAATATCTCGGCTATTCAGGATAGTTTGCCAAATCTACGAAACAGGAAGAATCCCAGAAAATATTAGTAAAATCATTATTATACCCATACCGAAGAAAACTGGGGCTGATAGATGCGAACAGCTCACGACAATTAGTTTAGTATCTCATGCATGCAAAATATTAACGAAAATAGTATATAGGAGAATGGAACGTCAAATAAAATGCGAGTTACGTGAAGATCAGTTTGGTTTTAGGAAGAATGTAGGGACAAGAGAAGCCTCTTCAGGTTGAACTGAGAGGGTCCAGATCAGGGCTGAAACAGGTTGTAATTTTAAAATTATAGTTTATGGTTCACTAATTTTTGTCTCCTTTTGGCCTCATTTAAAAATCTAATTCATTTCGTACGTCTCAATTTAATTAACATCTATGTTATTGACAAAATATACACCTCACACGTTGAACATATTGACTGAAATACGATATTGACCATGTGAAGGTCCATAAAAACAAGTACCACATATCACGATCGACCTGATCCTTAAGCCCCAGTTAACCCTTCTCATTTCAGAATACTCCATTCAAATCCCTTCCTAAGACCTTAAAGGAAAGTTGCCACCCTCATGTGGCCTCTCACCGTCAGAAATTCGTTCCAACACGTGGATAACCCGTCACGTAGTCTCTCAATAAATTCTATAAGACACCAAAACCAAACTCATATTTTCATTACTTCTGTGTCCAAAAAAGTAATGTCATAAGCATATTCCATCAAAGGTGATTAAAATCATATATAATTTTCTGATAAATACCCAAGTATTATATCTTCCAAAATAGAAAAATTATATCTTACAAGAAGTAATTTATAATCCCACAATAATTGTTTTTATTCCTCCAACAAATTACAGGACAATAACAGTACCCGAGTTAATGTTTGAAACACCCACCACGCTCCTGCGCCGCTATTAAACATACGAGACGCGTTCATTTACGTTTCAAATGGGGCTTGCTAGTTAAATTATAAGCTCTTGAAGCTTACAGTTAAACCGGTTTTGCGTTATCTTCCACTCTGCCTCACGAGTTCTACGATCTTTATCCGAGCTTTCTACTCGTTACCGTGCCAGTCTTCGACTTCGTTGAAAAATACGATCTGATTCAGCTATTCCTGCAATATCTTACCAATTTCTCTCATTAAACTGTGCTGAGTTATCATTGAGCAAACCCTATAGCTATGATCATCATTTCTACTGTTCAGAATCCAGTGAACTGTTTACGTAGTAAATCATTCGCCAATGAACCAATTTTGAAAAGGTACTTAACCATGTCAATCTTCTTACGTTATTATCTTCTGTTCGTTGACAACCAAACAACATACCGTTTTACTGTTAAATGATTTCACATACTAATATAACTTATATATATATATATATATATATATATATTAATGCATTAAGAGCAGTATACTATGTCCTCGTCAATTCAATCTTGTTAGCTGTTGTGGTAATCCATTCCAAACTGATCTGATGCAACCCTATCCTGCTAAAGCCTTTTTATTTCTACATCCTCCCTAATGTGCTTAGCGTATTCCATCAATTGCCTCCCTCTTCTGTTCTCACTGCACACACTTCCCTAATGCTAATTTTACAAGACTCAAGTGTTAATTTATCCCTTCTCTTAGTCAACGTCCTTCATATTGTCTCTCTTTCCCTATTCTTCTCAGAACGTCCTCGTTAGTGATTCTATCCTCCCATCTGATTTTCAGCATTCTTCTATAGCACCACATTTAAAAAGCTTCTATTCTTTTCCTTTCTGGAACTCCTACCGTCCACGTTTCGTACCCATATAACGCCACGCTCCATACGAACAGTTTTAGTAATGATTTCCCAATATTCATACTTATATTAGCCGTAAGTAAATTCCTCTTTTTTGCGAAAGCCTTCCTTGCCTGTGCTATCCTACTCTAGTTACTATGCTGCCCAAGTATCAGAATTTCTTTAACTTCCTTCAAAATATTCTTTTCCTATTAAACGACCTTTGTTATTCCATTATTTCCCATAGTACCATCCATCGCATTGGTTTTCCCTCTGTTAATCCTTGCATTGAACTCTTTATCTAGGACCATGTTCATGCCATTTATTATAGTTTCCAAGTATTATTCTGACTGCCCTAATACTGCAGCATCATCGGCAAAGCGTAGGGTTTCTCTTTCTTCTCCTTAAACTATGTTTCGGTTTCCATATTCCTTTTTAACTTGTTTTATATACAGGTTAAAGAGCATGAGCGACAGACTACATCCATGCCTTACACCTTTCTTAATTTCTGCTTTCTTTTCTTGACCTTCATTTTTAATTGCCTTCTGCAGAGGTTATTGATGATTCTTCTTTCTCGATACATTATTTCTGTCCTCCTCAAAACCAGTTAATAAGAATGGAGACGTATTCATAATCGAAAAATAAGAAGAAATTCTTACGTTTTAATGCAAAGTACAACAACCCCAAGAGTAAAATTAAAGCAGAATGAGTTCTGAGGAATTAGTTGTGCTCTTTATTGATGATTAAGAAATGTAGGAAGAAGGGCTCATTAGGCGGTAACGGCTGCAGAATAAATCGCGAGTATCCAACGAAGACCGGTTGACAGCAGGAAATTGATAGCTGTAGTTGCAGCAGCGGACACTGACATTGCCAAGGAATAATTGCTTTTGCGGAGGGCAGGACATCTACAGACAAGTGTAAGAAAACCATAATCTTCTCACCGGAGAACGTGCTTGTGATAGCAGATAACAAAGGGAACCTTTTATGGACAACGGACAATGTCGTGAATAGGCAACTTTGTATTACCCAACTCTAAACTGGTCCGTCGAATTGACTGTAATAGTTGCCTGAGGTTTTGCCGATTCCCTTTTCCCTTTACATGGAGGTGATTATACATTTCACAATGGTAAGATGATATTTAGCATTTGCATCGCATTCCAGCGTGAATATCCCTTGCACAGCGATTCGGAACTGCTGTCCCATGAATTAAGCCACTTTAATTCCTTGTGTTGTCACTCCCAACGCAAGCGAATTTTCATTCGTACCAAACTTCCAGAGATTCTCCATAAAGCAAGATGGGAAAAGTTACAAGGCCTCCTTGGTCTAGTGGCTAGTGTCACAGACTCGCTTTGCAGATATTCCGGGATTTATTCCCGGCAAGGAAGTGGGTGTTCGTGTTTTCAAGTCCCCCTATATTACAAACTAGACTAAACAGCAAATCAGGTGCTAAATTAGATAGTAGCTAATGACCTTTGATGTTGGTGTGACTATAGACACAGAATTTTTTTAAAAAGTATGTATATTTGTTCGAGGTAGTAATGCAACGGGACACTTCATGCTTAACTACTAAAAAAGAGTACGACGTTAATATTAAATTTACAAACATTATTTTGATTCATTAAAATCAATATTTTTAAAAATGTAATACAATAAGTGGTAAAAAGTCATAAATAGAATTTTAAATTTAATAAAACATACAGCCGTTTTGTCAGCAACTTTGGGACCTCTTCAGTTGCTTCTACATAAAAATTAAATATAAATATTATAACCTGAAGTTACATCTCCGTCCCAGAAAGCAGCAACGTTGGCCTTCAAGCCGCTAGACTGTATTGATGTCGGACGTTTGACATGCCGACAGATGAAGCCGGCAAGGGTTTGTGCAAGTGGGCGGATTTATTAATGAGCCGTTGATCAGGAATCGTGGAATGAGGACGTTATGGGTATGTGAAGGGTGTCGAACGCGTCACAGAGTAAAGTGGTGAGACGCTGACACGAATTGGTGTCTGTATTGTAATTGTATTGTATTAATAGCTACTCCCTGTGGCTATAGCTAGTCTAAGTGCTCGAAGTAATGAATTGTAATTGTTTTTAATTACAAATCTTCTGGAAGTTTTCTTGTAGTAAAATTACCTGGCGCCCTATAAAAAGAATTCCCAGAAATTATTATTCGACGAATTGAGCTGGCTTCTTATCGGAATTAGGAAGATCGAGAGGAAGAACCGATTTTCTACAATACATATACAAAGTTGATATCCAAACAAATAAACAAACTTTACTTACAATTAGAACTAAAACTGACAATTTTGTGTTCCAGGGCCGAAATAAGGGAAAACAATGCCAAATAAACAGATTACAGAACTTATATTGTCGTAACTTAATTTTTGAATCACATGTGTAACAATTTCAAGAATGCAACTTTATATCATCATAATACAGAGTCGTAAATCGAATTAAAATCTTGCGTCTGTTTTTACATTTATAGAATTTATATTTGATGTGATGTGGAAATATTTCACATATCAATCGAGAATATAATAATTGGTTTCTAGATATAAAATTATTAAATTACTAAAGAGTGGATACTCAATTTACAATATGGTATATTCTCTAAATATGGTAAAACAATGTAGCCCATCAATTCCTTTCCATTATCTTATTTCTTATAAAAATATTTTCTTTACTACCAATATTATTTTAATAGTGGCTTTTGTTTCACCGGCCAAACCAAAATAACATTGAATATAAACATACGGTTTTCGGCATTGCCATAGTCATCTGCAAAATTTAAATACAAATGTTTTAGAAACATTACAAAAAATTATGGACTTTGTTTAAAATTATAACAATATGAAACAAATTTGGATTTTTTCCGATGATTTAATGTTAAAAATGTTAAAAACGTAGATTTTCTTCAGGTGAAGAAGATGGCGGTGTCAGCCATAGAAACGTTGTGGACTACAAACGACATCACCCGACTGGAATCCCGAGAACTCTTCATCCGTTAAAAATGTTGTAAATACCCTCATGTAATTTAGTATATATATAATTTCTAAATTTCTTCATGGATTGTACGTGAGTCCAGAATTTACTTCGAAGTTCCACAAGTTCAATAATTATTTTGTAAATAGATGTACTAAGTCACCATTGCAAAATAACACGAATGACTGATCTTGTAAACTTACCACGAAGAATGAAAATAGTCACAGGGAGGAATATGGTAAGTAATCCCACACTGTATCGAATCTTGTCGGACGCATCATCTTGTCTGTTGAAGCATATCCACATTTTTAGTACCTCGTAAAAATTGATAGATACTTCATTATCTTTGATTCTAAAATCTTTCTTTTAATTATATTATTTTGTTTATGTATTGTAATGAAGAAAAGGCTTTGAAATAATAAGTTTAAGTTTTAATTTTAATTTAATATCGAATTAAAATGATGGGATTAGTCAAATAAACAAATTTAATTTTCAGACAAAAAACATTAAAGTTTAATAACACATTTCAGACTAATCACTTTCCGGTTACATATGTACTCCTTTTCTTAGGGGATTTTGGGCCAAGTAGCAGAGAACACTTAATTGAAATATTGGGTCCGACAATGCATGGTAGAATTGTTTTAACGATGGGTGGATCTCACCAGTGTCGCGATATTTTTTTATGTCCCTCGAAGATTTCGCGCGGCCAGCAATGAGAGGCGTCGACGTCGGTCACGTGCCAGTGGTGATGATGAAGGGCGGCGTCTCTCCACTCACACCTATAGCAATCCCAAAACAATTCCAATTCGTCGCCTTTTTGTGACGTCCTACAAGTCAACGTGTCGCCGCCATCTCTCTCCAAGGACTGCCTCAAATCCTCGTGTCCTTTCGTATTTACTTAGTAGCCTTAGTGGCCTATAAACCTATCTCTTCTCTTGGTCAAATTGGTAAATTTGTACTAACAATAAATGCTTTACTTCAGCCGTAAATAAATTTAAAGTAATTATAAGAATATTTAGAAAGGAAATCACATTGATATTGCCAGTTATTACTTATTATTTATTGATTTTTCTAATATCATCGGTGCCACTGCCTATCCTAATTTATCATACAGAAATATTATTTCTCTTATCAACAATCACGTTCTCAGCATTTCAATATTTATGTTTAACTCTTCTAAAGAGATTCCCGCCCGAATTTAAGTTCTCAATTTTAAATACGTTATTAATTTCTGTACGTTTAATATAAGTGTAAATAAGGCCAAAAACAGACTAAAGTTAGTGAAACATAAAATATAATTTTAAAGCACGTTTAGTGCCTGCTTTTAAATTTTATTTTGTTTCAATAATTTTCGTCTGTTTTCGGCCTTATTTAAACCTTTTAAATAAGTTTGAAAGCTATTATTTTCTGTAATGAAATTCAATTTAAACGATACCGCACCGGGGCTCAAAAACGTAAAAAAAAATGACTGCCGGTGCGAACATTCTCTCGCTCTGTATTTCTCCCTAGATTGATTTCGGGGCTCACCTTTTTGGGATGCCTCGTACTCTCTCTGGTTTTTACAGGGTCCGAGGCACCTTAATATATATTAGGAGGTCGAAGACCTTTGGCACACGGTAAGAGTTGTCCGCTGATCCCATTGGATTATGGAGACACGGTAAAGGGAATGCTGCGACTCCACAGCACGTCTGTCGTCATTCGGAAGGGCGTGAAATAGTACCCAATTGCCCGACCTACCTGATGCAGGTTTTCTAGGGTTTTCCCTGCATCTCTTTGGGTGAAACACCAAGTAGGAACCTTAAACCATAGCCCGGGGGCCCTAGTCAACCCTTGGCTACCTTGCTCTACCTTCCACATCGCCCATTTCAATTCCATTCCTATTCTATGAAAGGGGAGCTGCCTGTTTCAGGATCACCCTCATGTAACCTGTCAACCCCCCCCCCCCCAAAAAAAATCATCCAAATCTATATTTTGTTAAATAATAAATTTTAATAAACTCCTTGAAGGTACTTTTTATTTGTTCTGTCAGTTATAGATGTAGGGGATTTTTACTTTTCACTTCATTTAATAAAATTTTAAACGGTAGTCTATCTCGGTAAAGACACGGACTTGAAAGGGGCGAAGTAAGTGACGACACAAAATAAAGATTATGTTTGTCTTCCAGTTGGCTGGTAATTGTCGTGCACGGCAGAGATTGATAGGAAGATTCCCTTCCCCCCGCTTGACGTCCGTGGCCACCGCAAAGCCTTCACGGCCCAATAAGAGGCTGAGGAGTACCGTTCAAGACCGGAAGTAGGTTACAGTGAGCCAGCCACCTCGCCTGAGAGAACACACACACACACACATTCATACACAACGCGGATGCCTTATATAAGCCGCATTGAAAACGCTCCAACGTGTTAATCAAATAGACCAGGGTTTCACCAAACTTTTTCTGCAATGAAACACTTCGAAAAATCATTCGAACGGAACCCTTAGCTTTTTTAGGTTGGTAATTCCAAATTGCAAAAAAAATATTATTTAGTAATCATTTTTACAAATAAAATTGTAATATAGTATAAAAATAAATAACACTTAATGACTTTGATTAATTCCCCCTCGAATTGCATATCTTGTTGATATGATGGTTATTGTTCAAAACTTCAACGTTCAAACTTTGGAAGTCCCATGAGGAAGATTGTAGTATGAAGACAGCTGAAGGTTCACTGTCAAACAGTCTATGTATTTCCGTGATACTCTTCCCCCGTGTGCATTAATCAGTGTGATAAAACATTTATATCCTGTAGCCTAGGTCAAAAGTCTCAAAATAGAAAAAATTAACAGAATAACAATTAAAATTTATTTTTAGAGAAAAATATAGGCAAGTACGTTGTTACTAAGTTAATTAGGGTAACCCTAAACTGGCCTTCACTAAAAACGTCGTCAATCTGATTGAAGGACGTCCAATGAGGTTGACCCCTTCCAACTTAATCATACACACTATTTATTGTTCCCTCTTTCTCCTTCATTTCATCCAAAGCATCTCAATTTACCCTTCTCAGCCCTCAAGATTTGATCTTTCACTTCCACTACCCCCTCCCCTAAAAATAACTTCATGAACTTCGCTTAAATGCACGGAGTTTCAAAATTGTAATGATGTAGGAAATTAATCTTAGTATGGTTCATAAGTAAAAAAAGAATATTATTAGCAGTGACAGTTGGTGCATATGTGCTCACGAGCTACAGCTCATTAATTAATTTAGGAAGAACTATTGTTTCGTAATTTTAAGAACCTTTATAATAATATTATTTTATGACTTTTAATTTCTGATTTAATTTCTAAGACTTTAAACTGCCCGCCTGTCATAGCATTCTTTGTGCTATTATGCATTGTAGCTCAACATTACTGTCTGAAGTGTGAAATGCGCATGTGCAGTATAATTTTTTACCCCTGCGCGCCCACAAACTAAGCATTACATGAGCTGCAAAGAACATGCTGACAAAGACGGGCTGATCAGGCTACAGTTTTAAATGATTTTGACTAATTAGTAAAAAATTACTATTTATGGACTTGTCGTTTATTATAATTAAAAAAAGGTTATTTAAAAGAATGAACATTTAAGGGGCGGCATTTTTAAGACTTTCATAACTGTGAGAAAATTACCTAACGACCCTTCATACAATCGTGCCGTAATAATTGGCTAGTTACTAAAATTAACTTCATTTATTTAAAATGTGTACGAAGGTAAAATACTTTCGTGTTAGTAATTTGTTACAATTTCATTTTATATCTGTACAGTTTTAATAATTCGTACCTATTACACGTTATGCAGGCTAAATAACAAATTGTACACATTACGGGTCATGGAGTATTTTCAACCCTGTAGCTGTTATTAATATGTAATGTAATTATTCTCGTAAAAATGGTTCCTTGGGGTGGTGTAGCACAAAACTTTAAAAACTCACGAGCCGCCACTGATTGTTAGTGAATCCCCTCAAAAATTTGGTTGATACAGATATTTGCTAATAAACTGCACTTTATAAGAACTACAAGATGAGTTAAATGATTATAATTTTAATTATAAATTGCTTGAAACTGAATTTTTGTCTGTCTTTTAAGTGGCTCGACTTTGACAACTCATAACTTTAAAACTGTTGCTTTAAATGGTCTTAATAATTATTAAAAGACAGTGCAAACACTAGCTGCAAAGTTTGAATCATCTGTGTGTTGTACGGTTTTTAAATTAATTCATTAGTGGACCTCTATTAACTCTTGGACAGCGCATTGCAGAAGAGTGGGACAAAGTTTTTCTTGTAACGGTTGAAAGTCATAAATATAAAATATAAGCTTTATTGATGTAGCAACGCTACGAAACGTTTGTACGATTTTTTAAAGGTGCTGGTAGAAAGGAAAGGTTTATTGGAGCGGGAGGGTAAAGTAGGATGGCACCTCTGCCCGCTGCCCTGGCTCCGACCTTTCTCCGCCACTTTTTCTATTTGCATTTCATAAAATAGTACTAAATTCTGCGTAAAATGAAACCTTTTACTATAACGTAGGTCAATCTGAATGGGCACAGAGAGGCTTTAAGCTCAGGGCTCTACTATTTTGACGACGACAGTATTCCTAAAGTTAGTTGCAAGTCTTGCACTTTCCAACGTTATTCCCATTGTTAATGTTAGAATACGATTTTCATTTTTTTAGATGTCTTTAATTAAAAATTCCACTTTAAGGTAATCTCCCTGGGACTGTGGTAGGCTACTAGGTTTGACACTTTCGCTCTTATTTATGTAGGAGGATAGTTAAATATGGTAGTTGGCCTAGAAATGCAGCCACTATGGCCACAAAGACGAGAGAAATAAGGTACGTTTTCCCACGCTCTTTCCCAGTACCGCGTTCTTCTTTAGCGGAGCATCCACGAGCTCCTGCATGGGAAAGATGGAATGAAATCCTTCCGCGAATGGACAGAAGGTCACGAGGCGGAGTCCTTTGTCACCGGAACAATAACGCCAGACGGGAGAAATTTTTATATTCAGTACAGAAATGCGCCTGACACGAACAGAAGACAGAATAAATACTACGCTGCAAGAAGTAATAAAAAAAACAGAACGGTAAATGTGGGAACCATGCAGTTACATTTCAAGTGATCGAAGTAATATTGTATATTACGAATCTTTTCTGCCAATAGGCAGCTAATATATGAAATATTTATACTTTTAAGATGGAAAATATTTTATTATCTTGTATATTAACTGGGCGCACGGCGTTGACTACTTATTTGTCATTGTTTCGTAAATTAACGTTAGTTTTATTTATATTAAATATCTGATAACAGGTCGTTAATTAAATATTATTACAATAATTTGTCCGTATTTTAGGACATCATAACGTGTACATTAATTCTTGAAAACAACGGATATGGTACCTTAATTAATTTTTTTATATTAAATATCTGATAACGGGTCGTTAAATATTATTATAACAATTTGTCCGTATTTTGGGACATCATAACGTGTACATTAATTCGTTAAAACAACGGATATGTTACCTTAATTACTTTTTTATATTAAATATCTGATAACGGGTCGTTAAATATTATTACAATTTGTCCGTATTTTGGGGCATCATAACGTGTACATTCATTTTTTAAAACGACGTATATTTACCTTAATTCTTACATAGTTTTCTGACTTTCAGTTTTCAATAAATAAAAATAAGGCCAGTAATTTTATTATCATTTAAATAATATAAATACGACGTTTCGTCTCCCGATTGCGACTTCATCAGGCATAAAATTTAGCAATTCATGTCCTTAAATCCTTGACTGCCTCAGCCGAAAAGATTATTTAATGTATTGAAAACTATACACCAAATTCCTTTCAATTCAAGTCTTCTTCTGACTCCCCTAATAATACAATATCATCGGCAAAGTGTATGGTTTTTATTTCTTCAACCTTGCAGTATAATTTTTTTTCCATATTTCGTTTTAACTTTACCATCGCCTGTTATATATATATATATATATATAAGTTAAAATTACCTGGCGGTTTATATTTTGTTTATAACCTAAAAATTGTATTCAACGATGTCGTGTCCTATAGAAAATTACACTTTAATTGATCACCGTTCAGTGATCATGTTTTTGCTTCCTAATGGTAAGAAAACGGCTAATCTATACTGGGCCGATGTTACAGTACGATGACCCGGTAACATTTTTATATCTGTGTAGAACATTTCAAAAAACGGTCGCACTAACGTGCAACGTCCTGGCCGGTAAGTTGAACTGTCAACTCCTTCGCTTGAAACTCGCATTATTCGTAAAATTGTTGTTGAAGATATAGGCACAAATGTTTCAGTACGTGTTGGCACAAGTTCATAATTTATGAGTAACAATCTGGCATACACAAAGCCAAGAAACCTTGAAAAAATTAGTTGGTAGGTATTTTTTGCATAATCTGTTCAAACTCTTCGATTCTCAATTGTTTGGTGCACTTTAAGAGGTATTACGTGGAAGAGAATTCAGCAGCAATGAGGAACTCAAAGAATTTGTAGGAAACTGGTTTTAGAAACAAGACAAAGACTTCTTTGAATCAGGTATAGAAAAAAATAGTTCGTCGTTGGGACGAGTGTATTAATATTTGTGGGGATTATGTTTTTTCAAGATAAATGTCTGTTTAATTACTGTAGATCCCTCGTAGACTTAGGCTGTTGGAAAACATAAAAAGGAGTGTTTACACGCATCTCAATCTAAAAGTGATCCCTGTCTAGTAGAACTATGAATTCAGTGTAGCCTCAAGTACTGTAAGAAAATTATATCTAATTACATTCCTGCTTTATTATTTACGCGAACACAAGCTATGCCGGCCACTTCAGATAGGAAAATTCATCAAGAAATAAATTAGATTTCACAGACCTGACCCAAGTTTTTCATTATATTTTCGCATTACGAATTCGTCTGCCTTTTAAAAGTTTATCTATGCCAATTTAATAAAATTATTGTTATTTTATCATCTCTAAGTTTTATTATTGTTTGTCATTTCTAATTTTTTCGTTTTTTTGAACGTGGGCGCGGGAAAAAATACTGAAGTTGCTACTGATTTTTTTCTCCTCGCGAACTTTTGTAACTCTTAGAGAAAGATTAGACGGATGCGTGGAAGCCGCATTTCCGAGAAGTGATACCGAAACTACAGTCACAGCGCGACGTACACTGTTATAAAATAATCCCCGATATGTAAAACTCGACTCCAGCGAACATTTCATCACGACTCGTCGCCGTCGCTTTATTATTAGGATAAGGACAGTCTAACATAAAAAGAAGGGTTACCAATTAAGTAGGTTTTTGTTGTTGCGGTATTCAGTCCTAAGAATGGTCTGATGCAAGTCTATATGCTAACCTGTCTTGCGCAAGCCTTTTCATTTAAGCATAACTAGCACATCAACATCCTCCTTAATCTGCTAAGCGTATTCCATCCATGACCTCTCTTCTGTTTTCACGCCACACACTTCCCTGTAATGCTAATTTTACAGGACCCTCATGTCTTAAAACGTGGCCTATTAATCTATCCTTTCCCTTAGTTTACGTCCTCCATATTGTTCGCTCTTCCCCTGTTCTGCTTAAAACTTCGTCGTTAGTGATTCTATCCACCCATCTCATTCACCTATAACACCACATTTCAAAGGCTTCTATTCTTTTCCTATCTACAACTCCTATCGTCCACGTTTCGCACCCACATAACGCCACTTTCCTCCATATGAACATTTTTAGCAACGATTTTCTAATATTCACACTCATATTACCCGTAAGTGAATTCCTCTTTTTCGCGAAAGCCTTCCTTGCCTGTGCTATTCTACTCTAGTTATTACGCTTCCCAAGTAGCAGAATTCCTTAACTTCCGTCAAAATATCCCTTCCCAATCTCACACCGTTTGTTATTTCACTGTTTCCCATACTACACTCCATTACCTTGGTTTTCCCTCTATTACTCCTCTAATTGGACCTTTCTCCAGGACGCCGTTCATTCCATTTATTATGGTTCCCAAGATTATTCTGACTCCCGTAATACTACAATATCATCAGCAAAGCGTAGAGTTTTTATTTCTTCTCCCCTGCAGGATGATTCCTTTTTCATATTCCGTTTTTACTTTCTTCATCGCCTGTTCTATAATATAACTTAAACAGCATGGCCGACATACCGCATCCTTTCTTGATTTCTGCTTTCTTTTCTTGATCTTCAATTCTAATTACTGCTGCCTGTCTTCTGTAGAGGTTATGTATAAGCATTCTTCCTCGATATTTTATTCCTGTGTTCTTCAAAATCCTAAATAGTGTGTTCGAGTTCACATTATCGCACGCTTTTTCTAAAACTACAAATTCCGTGAACGTTGGCCGGGTTTTTCTTATCCAGTCTTCTAAAATTAGACGCAAAGTCAATGTTACTCTTCTTGTCCCTACATTTTCCTAAAACCGAACTGATCTTTTCCTAACTAGCATTCTATTTGACATTCCATCCCCCTATATACTATTTTACTTAATATTTTGCATGTATGAGTTTACTAAACTAATTGTCCAGTGCTCTTCACATCTATCAGCCCCAGTCCTCTTTGGTATAATAACAATAATTGATATCATCTTGATTGATGTTTTTTCCCGTAGTGGTAATTTAAAATTACAAAAACCCCACATGATGATATCCCAAGGGAGACGACGAAACGTAGTAGTATTATAATAAAACTTCTACCTTGTCTATCATCTTTTCTTCTAGATTTATCAGAAGTTAAGTGAAATATTACTGTATAAAAACTATAAATTTTTATCTAATGCTATATATTCACGACGCATAGTTTGTATACCACTGCTTCAGACGTTATCTGCGCTATTCATGCTTTTAAAGCTAAAAACTATTCTCAACCTTCATCTTGTGTACCTTCCATCTTCTTACACTCTCACTACTCTCTTATCATTTTAACTAAACACGTAGTAATATTGTTGTAGCAATCAGTCCTTTGACTGGTCTGATGTAACAATCCATGTTATCCTATTCTGTGCCAGCCTTTTCATTTCTATACAGAAATCTGCTTCATCCCTGGCATCCTTCTTTTCCTCTTACCCTCTAATGCTAATTTTACAAAAACCCTCATATCAAAAACCGTGGCATATTTATCTATTGTTTTTCTTGGTAAAAGTCCTCCATATTGTTTCCTCTTCTCTTATTCTGCTTAGAACTTTCTGGTTAGTTACTGTATCCACACATCTCATTCTTCGTTAGCACCATATTTCTTAGACTTCTATTCTTTTTCTGTCTTCAACTCCTATCACCCATGTTTCGTGCCCATATAACGCCACACTCCATACGAACATTTTTAATAATGATTTTCTATTCGTACTTATATTACCCGTAAGTAAATTCCTCTTCCTTGCCTGTACTGTTCTGCTCTTTTTGTTTACTTTAATTCTACCATCTTAACTTCCTTCAACATATCCCTTCCTTATCTAACACCCTTTCTTATTCACTATTTCTCATACTACACTCCATCACCTTGGTTTTGCCTGCATTAATAATCATGTAGTACTCTTCCTGACGGATTACGTTCACGTCATTTATTATGGTTTCAAAGTCTTCTTCTGATTCCACTAACACAATATCATCATCAAACCTTAGGATTTTATTTCTTCTCCTTGCAGTTTGATTCCATAGAATCAAACTGCTCTCTTATATATCTAATAACCTTTGTCAGTTTGTCGGTAAGTATGTCCCGACTGTAGACGTCCAAATAACTGGTCCGAATTCCACCAAATTTGGCACACGTCTTCCTCAGGTCCGGACGCTACCCATGATCTTTAATTTATTTTAATATACTTTAGTTATATATGTGAAAAAGGTACAAAAATTTTAGGAAAAGGTTTCGTGTCCCATACGAGCATGGAGATTTCCTAAACTGAATACTGTTTGCCTATATTATTGATCTATATTAGCCGTAAGTATTTTCCTCTTTTTTATACGAATTACTTCCTTGCCTGTGCTATCCTACTCTATTTATTACGCTGTACAAGTAGCAGAATTCCTTGACTTGCTTCAAAATATTCCTTCTCAATATGGCACCTTCGTTATTCCACTACTTTCCATACAACACTCCATTACCTTGGTTTTCCTCTGTTAATCCTCATAAAATTATCATTAAAATATTTGTATAGGAGTAAATCCAAGATGAACCAAGTTGCTAAGAAATCAAGAGTTGTTAAGAGTGTTTGAAATCACTCGAGTTGCAGATTGTCACCAAAACGTGGCGGAGCAAGAAAAAAAGCGCCTCCTGTCACCTTGAAGGTGACGAAACCACACAATAGCGATCTATGAGCCAAAGCTTCTACTTACATTTTTATTATTATTGATAAAGAGTAATAAATGAGTTTACATAAAGTGATAATCATTTCAATTTTCATTATATTACCGCGTTTCTTTGTACTATCATGTCCGTCAGTCTCGTGTAACGAGATGCTAGCGAGAAGATAATTAAGATGCAAATGCTTCAAGATAAGTTGGTTTGGCCTCAAAACCCGGACCTACCGTGAGACAGTCGCGGAAAATCTCCTGAGAACTTGTTAATAAGACTAATGTGTAGCAACGCACTTCATAACGCAAGCCTTATTAGATTACGCAAAGACTTCCCGCACTGCATAATAACGTTCATTAATTAAAATCCCGATGTGGCAGTCAGGCGTGAAACGAAAGCAGACTCGACTTTCCGTGCTGAACGCTCTTAGCAAATAACTCCAAGCATTTACCCACGGGAACTGCCATCAAAGTATTCGTAATTGACGATCGGATAGATGAAGCGCTAAACCGATAAGACACGCCGCATCAGATGAGGTGGAGAAAGTAGACAATAACAAAAAAACTTACTCACTTAAATTGTAAGCAGGTAAAGAGACAATAGTCGTATTATGTAGCTTGTATCTTCTGTACCTTGAAAGAAATGTATTCATCATATTGAATAGATAAATTAATTAAATAAATTTAATGAAATGAAATGAAAAAACAAAGATCGCAGCTTTGAACATTACTATTATGTTAATGTTATCAGACATTTGAATATATAAATTTGTTGTTGTGGTATTCAGTCCTAAGACTGGTCTGCTGTAATCCTCCATGCTAACCTATTCTTCGCAAGCCCTTTCATTTCCGCATTACTAGCACATCCCACATCATCCCTAATCTGCCTAGCGTTATCCATCCTTGGTCTCCTTCTTCTGTTCTTACCCCACGCACATCCCTCTAACGCTAACTTTGCAAGACCCTCACGTCTTAAAACCTGGCCTATTAATCTATCTCTTCTCTTGGTCAATTTGTAATGACAATAAATGCCTTACTTCAGCCGTAAATTTAAAGGAATTATAAGAAGATTTCGAAAGGAAATCACATTGATACTGCCAGTTATTACTCATTATTTATTGATTTTTCTAATATCGTCGGTGCCACTGCCTATCCTAATTTATCATACAGAAATATTATTTCTTTTATCAACAATCACGTTCTCAGCATGTCAATATTTATGTTTAACCCTTCTAATGAGATTCCCGCCCGAATTTAAGTTCTCACTTTTTAAATTAGTTATTAATGTCTGTACGTTTAATATAAGTTTAAATAATGTGGTGATCGTTGGTTACACCATCAAAATATTGTTGTACAATCAAACAAACAATAATAATAATGTATTTAATTTGAATAGAAATATAACTCAAATTAAGTTATAGTGGAAAACAGATAAATTTACGATATCAATTTAATCATTAGCTCAGTCGGTAAAAGCAAAAATAATACTCTACGCAGCTTCTTAAATGGCTGCTCCCGGGAACGCGGGTGACGAACGATATAGTTGAAAATTAAATTCGCGAATCAGACGAGAATGGTTTGTGTGGAAAAGCCGGGTAAAATGCCGTTACCAGATGACGTCGTTCTTCGTTTTTGTTCGTATGCCGGTTGTTCCTTTGCTGGGTCACGTCTTCTTCATATTAAGATTCTCTAGCGCCTCTCCTTCAGATCAAATGTTATCTTTTTATTTTCTGTACTCCCACAAAATGAATCTCCTTTCTTAAATGTGCAGAAACTAAATTTTATAGATGTAGCCTTGTTCTGCCACTGCTTCGTCTCTCCCTAGCGTCTCTCTCAGGCAGCCTCCCTGCACCAACTGTCCAATCTAATCTACTCCAGGCCATCAACAATGTTGCAGACGGTGACGTTTTCCCGCCTACTCGGCCCCACCAAGCCATTCTCGTCTTCCGTCCTGTATACGTAAATAACAACAACTAAATTATTTTTGCTTTACCCGACTGTAAGGGTCATGAATCACCACAATAAGATCAAAAAACAGACAAAAGTTAGTGAAACAAAATATAATTTAAAAGCATGTTTCGGTCCTGCTTGTAAATTATATTTTATGTTTCAGTAATTTTCTTCTGTTTTTGGCCTCATTTAAACTTTTTAAATAAGTTTCAAAGCAAATATTTTCTGCAATGAAACAATACCCCCCGGAGCTCAAAAATGTGAAAAAAAATGTCTGCCTGTGTGAACATTCTCTCGCTCTGTATTTCTCCCTAGATTGATTGCGGGGCTCACCCTTTGGAAATGATTCGTACTCTCTTTGGTTTTTACAGGGTTCTCAAATGCCGAGGCACCTTAATATATTTTAGGAGGTCGAAAACATTTGGCACACGGTAAGAGTTGTCCACTGATCCTATTGGATTATGGAGACGCGGTAAAGGGAATGCTGCGACTTCACAGCACGTCTGTCGTTGTTCGGAATAGCCCGACCTATCTGATGCAGGTTTTCCAGGGCTTTCCGTGCATATCTTTAGGTCAAACACCGGATAGGATTCTTAACTATAGTCCGGGGGCCCTAGTCAACCCTTAGCTACCTTGCTGTCCCTTCCACATCCCCCCTTCACAATTCCATTCATACACTATTAAATTGATAACATTCCAGCGGAGTTGATAAGATCATCGGGCATTAATGATTGGGATAGTTTACGAAATGTAGGAAACAGGAAGAATACAAGACTTTAGTAAAAAAATTTATACAAATACCAAAGACGACTGGGGCTGATAGATGCGAACAGCACAGCACAATTAGTTTAGTATCTCATGCATGGGAAATATTAACAATATAGGAGGAAGGAACATCAAATAAAATGCGAGTTAGGAGATCAGTTTGGTTTTAGGAAGAATGTAGGGACAAGAGAAGTAATATTGAATCTGAATCTAATTTTAGATGGCAGGATCGAAAAACCTGCCTACATTCATGGCATTTGTAGATTTAGCAAAAGCGTTTGAAAATTTGAACTGGAGAACACTATTAAGGATTTTGAATATTGACAAAGGATACTTATACTCAACCACTACAGAAGGCAGTCAGAAGTTCTTGAAGGGCAAGAAAAGAAAGCCGTAATCAAGATAGGAGTAAGTCAAGGATGCAGTCTGTCGCCCATGCTGTTTAAGTTATATATAGAAAGGTGATGAAGAAAGTTAAAACGAAATATGGAAAAAGAATCATACTGCAAGGAGAAGAAATAAAAAGCCTATACTTTGTCGTTGATATTGTAGTATTAGGGGAGTCAGAAGAAGACTTGGAAACCATAATAAATGGCATGAAATTGGTTTTGGAGGAAGAGTTCAATATGAGGATTAATAGAGGGAAAACCAAGGTAATGTAATGTCAGTTTGCATTGATAGAGTTTCAGAACTGAATTTTTTAACAGCAGACCTTTCTATGTTATCCAACGAGAAATCAGCCTTGGATCCGTGACCGCGGTGGCCTCGGGTTCGAGCCTTGTCTGCAGATTTTCCTCCTTCGGTTTCAACACGACGTGTCCCTTAACATCAGTCGCACGCTCCATTACATACACGTGTTATATATAGACTTTCGACGGCAATGATTCGGTCGGATTATTAAATAGGCTAGTTTTATAATTCCTATACTTCAGGTTGAGATTTCAATAAACCGGAAGGAGACGTCGAAATACAATCAATAAAATCTACTTCAGTAACATTATTGATAATGACAAGTTATCAATTTCTATAAATGAACTGCAGCAGTGAAAATTCTTTTATTTTCAAAAATGTATATTAATAAACAACATTGTAATCACATTTGTAAATCAATCACTATTTAACTACTGTCAAAACATAGAATGACGTTATTAAATTTCATTAACCTAATTATAAAATAAATATATCTAACTTATCTTATTAGAAATCACGTCAGAATGTTTATATGTTATTTTGAAGATCATGGTTTGTCCCAGTCATATTTAAAAGTATATAATTATTAAATACATATAATGGTCTTTTCTTAAACATTCTTCGATGTGAAACTTTTTAATGTTATTTTCGAATGCTTACATTTTGTGCTTAATGACAGAGTAAAAGATGTGCAAAACCAATTTTTTTTCCTTGCTGGAAGATTTCCAACATATCTCATTAACCATGACTTATTATTAATCATATCTAATTTTTTAGGTATTATTTGTTGGTTTATGCAATGACTTATGAATAAATCCCAGTTAGAAAGCTTTGCTTAGCTGAATTAAAGGCGCAAGATACAGAAAAATTCGTAGAATTGGAAATTGAACTCGAGGGTTCTCCTAAGATGAAGTTTCGTTGTGAACTGAACTAGTTGTTTGCGAAGATATGGGCAAAAGACGTGATTAGACTGAGTTTGAACGCGGGCTGATCGTAGACGAGCAGCAGTTTTTCATGTTTACAGAGAATGGACGACCAAACAAAAAAAAACAGGCGTCAACTTCAGGCTTGTGGTCGTCTAACTGAAAGGAGACTTGTCAGAGTTGTCCAGTGCAACAGAAGAGCAACAGTGCGGAGAGTATTAATCAAGGACTAACTGTGAACGTCTCTGAACGAACTGTTCGTCGCACATTACATCGTTTTGGCTATGAAAGTCGACGACCTGTTCCAAAACTTTACTGCCTGCCTTAAGAGCAGACTTCTTCAGTTCGCAGAGGAGCACAAGGATTGGACAGTAGTTGTTTAGAAAAGAGTCGTGTGGTCTGATGAATAGCGATTTCAAATGCACCATGCAGATGGCAAAGGTTCGAATATGGAGTTAGAAACACGAAATCGTGGACCCCAACTGGATTTCCACAACTCTTGAAGCTTGTGGCGGCAATATTATGGTTTGTCATGTTATTGATCCTTTGATTTCTGTGAAACAACGTCTGTATGCCCAAGGGTATTTAAGTATTATCAAGTACATCCTGTTATGTTAATGGACTACTCTGCCAGGGTTGGAGACTTTCAGCAGAACAATGTTCCTTGTCATAAAGCTTGCATTGTCCTCACAGTTGGTTTAAAGAGCGTGACGGAGACTTGACCTTCCTTCGTTGGCCTGCACAATCACCAGATCTCCATCCATTTGAGAATTTGTGGGACGACATCGAACGTGGATCCAGAGCCCTCACGTCTTATGGAATTGAAAAGTGCAGTTCATTACATATGTTCTGAAATTCCTCCTAACACCGAGCAACATCTCCTAGAATCCATCCCCAGAATAATTCAAGCAGTATTAAGAGCAAAAGGTGGCCCAACATTGCATTGAGGTGATCATAACAATTAGGCCACTGGGTTAATAAATTCCATTAAACATTTCAGAAATTATTTATAGATAAAATGCTAAATATTAGTTAACAAATATTACTGTACGTGAGAGACAAACTCTCAGTTTTTTTAACGTGATGCCGGCAAGTTAGTTTGTAAGTAGCCTACCGGGGAGCCACCGGCGTAGTTGGTGAGAATCCTGCAATTTTGGCTTACATAACAACATGAAATTGACAGTACGGATTAATAAAATGGCGGCCCTACGCATTTCCACAATTGTGTACAAGACTACCTGAATGCAAAGTTGCCACGTCGCTGGATAGGTCGTGTTGCAGCCGCTAACCTGGCGCTACTCCAGTGACCACCTTGATCGCAGACATTGACGCTTTGCTTTCTTGCGATTATTTTCAATATCTATCGTGAAATCTCTACAACTTGCGACAAGGAATAGCAGCAGCTGCTCTTACCGTCAGTACTGACATTCTGGGTATAGGCAGAATGAGACTACAGAATATATTTGAGCCGTGTGACGAAGAGTGGGCTTATGGAACAGTTGTATGCATTTTTTATAAAACTTTGAGACTTTGTCTTCACATACAATATAATTTATAACGTTGTTCTTGGTCATATTTATTGATTTGTTTGAAATGTTTCCCGTCTAATCGGAAATCTTATTGCTTAATTTTCAGTAACTAACAGTCGACGGCACCACTGTCGGCGGATTTCCAAAGTAACCTGCCGGTACCGCGTTCGGAAAAAAGTTTTGAGAGTTTGTCTTTCATATGCTGTACCACTTATCATGGTATGTTTCGCCATTGGCATATAAACAGTTTTATGTGCATTGTAATTACCCTGTATACGCGTATCTGAGAAATATAATTACTGAAAAAACTTGTCAAGATATAGACGTAATGAAAAGATTAAATAAAGTGATAGTATCAGTAAATAAATTGCCGCTGTACGCTTCACAATCAAATTATTCAAATTATGCTGTGAAATAAATAGCTATATTTTAGGAGAAATTGCTACCTGAAGAACATGCATGTTTTCCGTCTCCCCTTTAGAAGCATAGGTAGGTATGGAAAAGGGGCATTCAGAGAGGAGAGATTTTATTTTTGAGTGAGAGGCTACATGAAGATGATTCAAAATCTGGCAACTCTCCTTTAATAGCATAGGAAGGGAATTTGAAAGGGGGGATGATGAAGGGAGAGGAAGACAGCTAATGGGGCTATAGTTTAAGGATCCTCCCCGGTATACATCTAAAAGAAAAGCAGGGTAAACCCTAGCAAATTTTCATCGTGCACTTGGGTTCCAGTTTCATATCTTTTTCTAATGACGGGAGACGAGAGGGACGTTGCTCTAAAAATATAATATTTAGAGGGAGCTGACGTGGGGAATTCTGATTGGTGCTTCGTCATTAACATTTACCCGCGTTGCATAAAATGCTCGTAGTAAAATTTTGAGCATTAAATAAATACAGAACCATAAAACATATTGCCAAAATAATTTAAAGATGTGTGAAATATAGGAATAACACAACACGAATGAAGAGAAATTAATGAAATAATAATAAGGAAGTGCTCTGAAAGTAAATCAAGAATCTGATGATAACCCAATTGGACGTAATTTGTCCACGTGCTTATCCAAGTGTCTAAGTTTTTTTAGATTTATTTGGCATTGACAAGATTTAATTCTTGTACAGCTCACCAATTATGTTAAACCACGACGACGGATATATAGCTTATTAGGAAAGTCAACAGAGTTTTGTGAAACATGTATTTTGGGAACATGTGCGGTAGTCTGATGAATAATTAATGAGATAAGGTATCCCCGGCATCTGTTCCGCAAGCACGGGCTAATTACGCATATCTGGAGGAGTTATTCCAGTTCTCCTCTTCGACAAATAAAATAAGGCAACGAACGAACAAGAATCATGTTACGTCGCTTTTATCTACAAGAATTACTTACGCAAATACAAGCGAAAGCTGATCTCTAATGTGACCTCGTGGTATTGCGAGGTATCGTATTAACCGCGCGGCCAATGACAGCGCAAAAAACCAGCGACAGATAATACTTACATCTGCGTCTGTCTGTGCGCTCGCAAATACTCTAAGAAACATCTCCATCTACAAAGGACAAAGGAATTCAACTTTGGGGTACTGCAAGCACATAGATTTCACTCAAAATTTCTCCAAATGATTTAACAATGCTCCACATTATGACAGTAAACCAGTCAACCAAAAGGATTTAAACATTGACACGACGGAGACTGTAATCAGCTCGTCCAACAATCCAAATCCTCTAACCTAACCCTCCAGATTCACCATTCAACCTTAACAAGATGTCATTCAACTGACTTAAAACCATCGTATGATGAATTAGAAAAGACCGGTACATGTCAAAATATTGTCAAGCTAATTACTCAATGTTTTAACAAGAACAGATTGTAATATGACAAATATATACCAATAAATAAAATATAACTTTCTGTCAGGAAGTTCAAATTTTTTTATTGAAATTATAGTCGTGTCAAGAGTCAAGAGTGGACGTTCTTGGCGAATACAAAAATATTTGAAAAAAGAAACAATAAATTAGAAAGAAATTTCTAATAATACAATGCAAAGAGGGAGAAAACACAGAGTATCTTAGAACAGAGAAAAAATCGATCACAACGGCACAAATAAACTGCTTAGATTTCTTCGGAAACTCCAATTTCTACAATGAAATTAAGAAGACTGAACAGCCACTGGAGAGGCACACAGTTCCCGCCTGAAATTGTGGACATTCTGTTGGTGTCATAGCGGGGGCAGTCAAAAAGGATGTGCCGCAGAGTCAGGCAGTGCTACAATCTCAACATGAAGGTTGAGGAGACTTAGAAAAGAGAAATTAATGTGTAAGACAAGAGTGGAAAGATCTGAGTCTTGCAACAACGACCTGCTGCTGTCTACTCGAGATATCAAGTGGATAGGTTATTTCCTTGAAGGCAATCCCTCTTCTATCATTAATCCAACTTTCCCTCAGGAGGTTGATGCACCCAACCATTCAGTCTTTCCTTCAACTAGTAGGAAACTCCTAGCGGTTTATTTTCAAGGAGGCCTCCTGCTTGGCGGCTTTATCAGTAAGCTGGCTTCCCAAGATGCCCGCATGAGCCGGGATCTAACAGATGGTGATTTTTTGGTTATTTATTTTAACTCCCAAAGAAGGTTCCTGATTTCATTTATGTACCCACTTCTACGCTGTTTATTGGACAATGAGTCGGTCAAAATCAACGTGAAATCGGATGGGTGGTCTTTGAAATATTGTAAAGCCATCAGTATCGCAAATGTTTCAGCCGTTGTGGCTGAAACATACTCGTCAATTGTCATTGAATTCGGTAGCGATAACCGAGCATCCTACCCCATCATTCTACTTTGACTCTGGGACGATTATATTTCTTAAGAGGATACTTAATCTTCTCATTCCAGCAGCACTCACCCTTGCCCTTAAAATCAGGATTGGTTAGGGATGTATCAATTGGAAGAAGTGATAACTTCCAGGGAGGAATATGGGAGGACGTGTTGGGGTCAATGATTAATAGGTCAATTTTTCCCTTCAAGTGCAGAGATTTGTAGAACGAATGATAAGGAATAGGGTGCGATGGGGTAAAATGGTCGGGGGTGATCACTTGGTCCCTGATAATCTTGTTGGATGCAACACTGGCTCTAACTGCATATGAGAGGACAGAGAAGGCTTAAAGAGGCATCATTTCCTTCTATTCTCAGCCTATCAATCAGGGTGGATTGAAGGCACTCCGTGATGATTCTTCAGCCCACTCAGCGACTTTTATGATTGACGCCTGCATTCTACTAACTAGAGGTTTAATGTTCGGGACATGCTAAGGAAGACAATGTCATAGGCATAGACTAGTGTTTTATTCATATATTGACTTATATTCTGAATCTATCTACAGAGCATTAAGTAAGTTTGCTATATGTAGTAAATATATGCAGACCATGAATTTTATCAGAACGTCACTCAAAAATCCAAGAATCTCACCGGATCGTTAAAGAAATCTCCTAGACCTAGAGTCTAGAGGAAAACTAATTCTGCAATGCTGTATTCCTTGACATCTCTCACGCATTCGACAAAGTTTAATTTCAAAATGACAAATTTTAAGAAAAAACTACTATTTATACTATACATAATCATTAGTGACTGTTTCTTTTTTAAATTTTTGCCTGTATGTGTGAAATATTATCTCGAATAGGCTCCAAACGGCTCAACGGGTTTCAATGAAAATGTTGGGGATTAAAACAGGAATTTTACCTTAAATTTCAATGATTCTTCCATTTTTATATATTTCAGGGTTCAGAGGATATGAGTATAAATTATTGCAAAAATCCTATTGCTTCCATCTCGTGGGTATCGTGACTATCATGCCAGCTGGAGTAGAAAAATCGCAGGGACTGACAGCTTAGTTTCGTTTGACCTGCTTCGGCGCGGCTGTCGAATAAAGCTTTACAGTCTGAGGTTTGATTTCTGTCCATGTCATTTCCAACTGTCGATTTAATTTTATAATAATTTTTGGGGGGTTAACAGGCTACGTGAGGGTGAACCTGAAACAGGCAACTCCCCTTTAATAGCATAGGAAGGGAATTGAAAGGGGGGATGCGGAAGGTAGAGCAAGGTAGCCAAGGGTTGACTATGGTTTAAGGATCCTACCCGGTGTTTCGCCTAAAGAGATGCAGGGAAAACCCTAGATAACCTGCATCAGGTAGGTCGGTCATTGGCTACTATTCTCACGCCCTTTCGAATGACGGGAAACGAGTTTGCTGTGGGGTCGCAGCATTCCCTTCTCCATGTCGATACCAGTTTTAGGAGGCAGTATAATTTTTTTTGGGGGGGTTAACAGTCTACATGAGGGTGATCCTGGATTTAGTCTTGTCTAAGACAAAAAAATAAGTGTCTCATCACCGCGAGTGAAGGAGAAAAATGGAGTCGACTAGAAAATAAATTTGATCGCCAGGGAGATTTTTCCAATCCCGGTGCGAACAAATTCTCGGGCACAGTTATTCTGAAATATGCTTTAAAAACAACTTACTTTGCTTTCCCGCAAGATATCTATAATTTTTTTATCATTACGGTCAGGTTTTCGTTTGAAATCAGAAAGGGTATGTTTATATAGGTATCCGAAAAGATACTGAATTGTAGCCAAACGTTATTAAGATCCTCAAACGACAGATAACGGAGACAAGGTAAACTTCTCGGTCATTTAAAAATCTCCGTGAAATCCCGACAGACAAGACCACGCTCTTGAGCCTTTACACGAATCCAACTTCAAACTCAACAGTACAATTGTGTGAAATGTAGAAAATGAAATATCATTACTGCTTGAAGCGTCGCTTCTCCGCCATTTTCGTGTCTGGAGCAACATAAAAAAACTAGCTTTAAATCGTATGTCACCTGTTCCTTTGAGCTGCGTAAATCAACAAATGATCATCTCGCGGCCACAGTGCACAACTGTTATCCATCTTTCAGCATACAGAAACTAGTTTAAATGTACACATTTCTCCAGAAATCATCCTTCACAATCTCAGAAATCTCTCCGAACGATTCACTCCATATTTCACCCTTCCATTATTTTCACCGCAAAAATTTCCACTCTAGATCTGAAACCTTGTTTTGACCCATATCCGCACCCGCTGTTTAATCAAAAAGACAAGGAAACGTTTTGGACTACAAAACCATCACCATTCAGAAAATCTCGTTCAACGCTTTGGATCTTCTTAACGAAACTCTGAGATGGCTCCATAGAGACAACGAAAAGCGTGTTACCTTTTATCCTCTCTTCTAAAACTTATAAGCGACCAGGGCGATTCGGAAGTAATGATTACAAAACTTCAGGCTGGGGAAAAGATTTTAAAGCAGGACGAAAATGTACACAGGTGAATGAGCAATTAATAAACAATACTAGGATCAATCCTTAGCAAGTGGGACAAAAAAAAGTACTTGGCTGCTTAATATACTCAGAAACAATTGATGCTTTGATGGTACATTCTCTTATGTTTTGGTGGTTAAAAATTAATTGCTATTTAAATTTTCATTGTGTACGGTTAATTTTGTAGCAGACCGCGGGAAATTTTTGCGTTTGCAGGTAGATTTTAAACAGACAAATGACCGGATAGTTCACTGGTTATGTGAACTATCGTTCCTGATGCAGGGTGTTTGATCGGGTCTTAGAATCTCATGCCACTCATCCGATTAGCGTGAAACTTTTGGTGTTTAACGGCGTTCACCTCCTTTCAGTCGACGTTTTGAAGATTTAAATTCCCTTCTTCCCCCTTTTCAGAAAGAAGAAGGTCTTACGTCAATCATCTGCTGTGACTTCATATTTGTCCGTAATGCGTTCCTATACAATTCGTCAGATTGCCGTGAAATTTTGACGTATTGTAGTGTTCAGCACAGAGAAGGTTTCTGTCGATCATTCGAAGATTTAGATTCCTTCCTTTCCCACCTTTCAGGCCAAAAAGGTCCTACCGTAAGGACATGCAGAACTTGCAACGGTATAGATTATTCCCTCACCCAGTGTATCAAGCAAAATGATTATAGATCAGAAATATAACTGTAATTTTATGTAAGTAGATTTTAATGGTTTTTCTCAGAACACGTGTGTATGTTATTTAAGGTACCAATAAATTTCTTTAGTCGATTATGATACTCATCGCGGTGGTTATAATCAAATTCAGCTTTCATGAAGTTGGAAAACATCCTGTCAGCTTTCACTGTCTGGCAATCACGTATTGACAAAGAATTTGCTTTCGAATTTAAATACTGTGGCGGGCTAGTAAATGAATTCACGGGCATCGCCGAGCACCCAGCTAGTTATAAATAATCTAATTCAGGGTAATATTAAATAAACTACAGTTTACTGTAAAAATGACGGAAATTTATTCAAAATGTAACTTAAAATTAAATAAAACGTTCATCCTCTTCATTATATCTATAAATAATTAATTAAATATAATGACATAGAGAATAGTTGCCCCCCCTAACAAATAAATAAATTAGTATAACATTGTTACTTACGTAATTAAAAATGTGATAATAATTAATTAAGCCTTTCAAACAGAAATATTTAGACTGCTACCATAACATAGTTTACGGACCTTTTCAGTTGTATGTAGAAGTAAATAAATTCAGTTAACGTTGTTACTTACATAATTAAAAACTTGTGAAAAGAATTACATAAAACTTTTCAACGGATAAATCAGACTGCATACAGGGCCGAGATGAGGGAAAACAATGCCAAACAGATCACAAAACATCCATTGTTGTAACTGGCTTTTGTAATTTTTGTCATATAATTTTTTTTAAATTCTGAACGTGTTTTACTTAAATTGAGAAACACGATATATATAAAATTGAGTTTGACCAATAAATTGGTCAAACAAACTTCAAACCAGATTTAAAGAACATTTTACAAATTTAAAACTGTTGGATAAATAATCTGTATTAACGAAACTTGTATTATTCAATAGGAACTGGATTAATTGGGGAAATATAAAAATTATAGACTTAGAATGTAATTATTATTCTCAGTTTCTTTACCACATGCTTCAGGAGATCGAATATAAATTCAATAAATGTAAAAACATGTCCACAATATTTCAATTCAATAGATTATCGACTATTGTAATTTAAAATTACATACTTGAAACGTTGAAGTTTATTTCTTGTCGTTATAAAAAAACGTCAGTTACAACAATGTAAGTTTCGTGATCTGTTTTATTGACAATGTTTTTCCTCATCTCGGTCCCTTTATACACTCTAATTTTTTTCTGTTGAAAAGTTTTATGTAATTATTTTCACAACTTTTTAATTATGTAAGTAACCATGTTAACTCAATTTATTTGGAAGACAACGATAGTCTATGGCATTATATTCAATTATTTATTCCTACATACAGCTAAAAAGGTCCCTAAACTATGGGACCAAACGTTTTGCTTAATTGTAATGTAATCTTTTACTGTACCGAAGATAATTACTATCATCTTAAAATAACCGGACGTAATTTTGCCTTTCTTAAGGAACCGTGAGTGTTTCTTACTCAATTAGGTTACCGGAAATACTATTGACACTCTCATGTTACTGGTGTCAATTTTTATTTTTTCTATTGTACTTAAGAGAATTTTTTATTCAGTACTGGTATTGTACTCTCGAGCTACTGGGAGTAAATTTGAGGTTCATATCATGAATCTTCCGATGCCAATTTAATCATGAGCTGACCAAATAATGTACCGGGCTAATATAAATAAATACCGGGGCAACGCCGGGTCTCCAGTTAGTTTTTAATAAATTCCTGACTAATTTTAGTAAAATTATCTTCTAGCAGATAAAGCCTTATTATGTCGTTTTTACCAAAGATCCGAAAGAAACGCATTTCAAGATCACCCTAATATTTAGTTTACTAACGTGAGCATCACTAATTGAGGAAATAAAATTTATCCTTCTAAGTTTGGCTCCATAGTCCCTTTACCTTTTGTTTTTGTGAGTTATTCAATCTAAATGATCATCAATTTGATAATAAAAATAAAGAATCTGTATATGTATTCAAAAGTTTTATCTGCCAACTTTTATCCCGTTGGCTTTATTTCAAATTTAGTAAACTCAGAATTAAATGTATTCTTAATTATTCTAATAATTGTGTCCTAAAGTCTATATCTAATAATTATATTGATTTATCCCTTTTTGATCATTTGTCTACCAGATTAAAATTTGTATTTAAGAAGTATAATAATTCGATAACCTGCAAATCTGTCAATTCTCTATTTTTCTTTGTTAAAAATTAAAGATTTAGTTAGTATTTTTGACTGTCATAATGATGTTTAGAAAATGTATTGTAATAGCTGTACGCTTCTTTACATTGTTAAGAGTAAGGGATCTCTGTCAATTAGAATTAAGGAACGTAAAGCCAATTTAAATTTCGTTTATATAAACTCTCCGGGAACTAAACACTGTTTGGAACTAAATCATTCCTTTAATTTTGATAATAGTATGTTTTAGATAAGGAAGTGAATTTCAATAAAGGGTTAATTTAAGAAATGCTGCATATTAAAAGAAACAAAGTTACTTTTAACATTAAACACTGTACAACTAAATAAATTATATGATGGTTTGTTAAATTGTCTTAGTTAATTTTATCGTTTGGCTATGCTCTTTGTGTTATATCTTCAGTTGATTTAGTTTATTGTCAAGGACATCTACTTCATGTTCAAAAATTTTGTGTCGTCAACTATACAATAATTTAACTAAGTATTATAAATAAAGTAATTAAATTAATGTGACTTAGTATTATATATTTTGGGCCCCGGGCAACAGAAACCTGGAATTTTGTTATATTTTAATTAATGAAGTGAGGAGGTCCCAAAGACGAAACGTTGTCAAATGTTTAAATGAGGCCAAAAACAGACGAGAAATTAGTAAAACACAACCAATTATAATTTAAAAACAACTACTCGTTTCGTTCCTGATCTGGACCCTCTTCAGGTTGAACTCAATAACAATTATTTAGTTATAACATTATTAGTTCAACCTGAAGAGGGTCCAGATCAGAAACGAAACAAGTAGTTGTTTTTAAATTATAATTGGCTGTGTTTCACTAATTTCTCGTCTGTTTTTGGCCTCATTTAAACTTAATAACTATTTTAATTAAATACAGACAGTTTATTTCATCAGGACCTTTCGGCGTTATTGCCAAAAACATCTGATACAGTCCAGTTAAAATTTTAACTTAACTTGAACCTCGTCATGGATGCAGGCAGTCGTGCTCATGATTAAATGAAGACATTGACTGAGAATGCTTCATTCATTGTCTGGGTGAGGAACTTAGGTGGGCTGCTTCATATATATAATTTATGGAAAGGCCCAGGAACTATTTTAGTCTGGTTTGCATGTGTTAACCAACCATTCTAAACAGAATAGGAGAAAAGCGAACAAGGGATAGATTAATAGGCCATGTTTTAAGACACGAGGGTGTTGTAAAATTAGCATTAGAGGGAAGTGTGTGGGGTAAGAACAGAAGAGGGAGGCAAAGGATGGAATACGCTAATCAGATTAGGGTGGATGTTGGTCGTGCTAGTTATAAGGAAATGAAAAGGCTTGCGCAAGCTAGGTTAGAATGGAGGGTTTCATCAGACCAGTCTTAGGACTGAATACCACAACAACCAACCAAACTTGTAACATACGAAAGAAATAAAATGATGTGTTCGGAGGAAACAGTTCAAATATTTAGTTGAGTGCAATGAACGAACTATAAAATAACTATGTTACTCATCACTAGAGTAAAGAACATTCATTCTGTAGCTGCACGAACCCCAGAAACCAGCTTCGTGCTGACATAATGGTGAAACGTAGCGCAGAATAAAGAATCTTAATTTTTCCGTAGTAAACTTGGTGGCAGAAGTGTCTATCACCGACAGTCGGTCCAGGAGTAAAGAAGTGTGGGGAGCGCCCACCCACGTGATTCAACATGACATGATGACCTTAACTACGATTTGCAAAAAAAAAAAGGTCTTGATGACATCGAGATGAAAATGAATGATTATCCAACGGGCTTTAATTGTAATTGTCGGGCCGCGTCAGGCCGTGTGTAGTGTAGTGTATAGGTAGGTATTGTTGTGACCGACCTGTAGCTGCAGCTCTGCGCACACGTGCTGCCCTGGCGACGGCCGCAGCGCCACTGATCTCGCTCCTGCTATGCCGTGCCGTGCTGTGCTGTGCCTTCCTTACCTTACCTTGCCTTGCCTTGCCTCGCCTCGCCATGTCCAGCGCTCACTCCACTAAACACTCGGCGACAGGAAAATTACCTTTCCACACCCCTAATTTATGAGATCTTGATTTCATCATAACCACCGCCGTCATATTGCTACCTTATGTAAGCATTGCGACAACAAAAAGTCAGAAAAATTGTACAATACCGAAAGAGAAGCTATCAATCGCACTATTTATTAGCATACACATATCTACTGTCTATTTACGTTTTAAATTTCCATAGGTAACAGGTGGGTCAATCCAAGCCAAGTGGTCCAGCACTGGTTATCCCAACATTTCATAAAAATTTAATACTGTGTTTGTGCTTTCCTAGTTTAGTATCTCATGCGTGCAAAATATTAACGAAAATAGTATATAGGAGGATCGAACTTCATACAGAATGTGAGTTAGGAAACCAGTTTGCTTCTAGGAAGAATGTAAGTACAAGAGAAGCAATATTGACTCGGCGTCCAGTTCTATAAGACACGATAAGAAGAAACAGGCCTACGTTCATGGCTTTTGTAGATTCAGAAAAAGCGTTTGATAATATTAACTGGGTTAAGGGACTTTGAAGATGACAGGTTTAAAATACAAAGAAAGAAGAGTTATCCATAACAATTCACATAAGGCAGAAAGCAGTAATTACAATTGAAGGGCAAGAAAAGAAAGCAGAAATCAAGACAAGGACGCAGTCTGTCGCCCATGTCTTTTTTTCGGGGGGAGGGGGCGTTTATATTATAATGGTTTCTGACCGAATAAATATCCAGCAATCTGAATAAATAAGAATAATTAAATCTTGGTTGAGTATTATTGAAAATATTTCCCTTATGGAGCAAAGTTTCCGCTATATATAAATAAATACAAGTAAGCCGAGGACTTTACCGAAGCTGATTGATGAGGCAGACGTATTTATATATGGCGTCGGGGGAGGTTCTATCAAAGCTATGAAAGTTTACACTTATATATATGATATAAAGCACATGGCCCGCTTTGTTAAGACAGGCAGGAGCGACCTCTGGGTCGACGGGTATTTCACACCGATCATAAACCGTGAAAACCAACCCCAGGATTCAAGAACATTTTTTTCGGTTAACAGGCTACATGAGAATGATCCTGAAACAGGCAACTCCCCTTTAATAGCATAGGAAGGGAATTGAAAAGGGGTGATGCGGAAGGTAGCCAAGGGTTGACTAGGGCCCCCGGGCTGTGGTTTAAGGATCCTACCTAAAGAGATTAAGGGAAAACCCTAGTAAACCTGCATCAGGTAGGTCGGGCATTGGGTACTATTCTCACGCCCTTCCGAATGACGAGAGAAGAGTTTGCTGAGGGGTCGCAGCATTCCCTTCTCTGTGTCTCCGGCAGTTTTAGGAGGCAGCTGGCTGACTGATCCAATGGGATCAGCGAACATCTCTTGCCATATGCCCAAGGTCTTCGACTCCAGTACATATACCTCCCATATATGTTTATATATATAGCGACCCGTTACTTTTGGTATGCATGTTTCTCGCAGCCGCTACGTATATCTATTGACGTCTTACGTTACGTTGGTGGAGTTTCACGGAGAGGGAGGCGCTGCGAGAGTTTCTCGTAGACGCTTCAGCCCAGTGACTGCGGGGCTTACCTGATCATGTCGGGGATGCCTCGCACTCTCTCTGGGTATTTTTTATCAAAGTTCTCATATGCCGAGACACCTTCACCTATTTTAGGAGGTATATGTACTGGGGTCAAAGACCTTGGGCATATGGCAAGAGTTGTCCGCTGATCCCATTGGATCAGTCGGCCAATTGCCTCCTGAAATTTGTGGAGACACGGAGAAGGGAATGCTGCGTCCCCACAGCAAACTCGTCTCCCGTCATTCGGAAGGGCGTGAGAATAGTACCCAATGCCCGACCTACCTGATGCAGGTTTTCTAGGGTTTTCCCTGCATCTCTTTAGGTGAAACACCGGGTAGGATCCTTAAACCATAGCCCGGGGGCCCTAGTTAACCCTTGGCTACCTTGCTCTACCTTCCGCATCCCCCCTTTTCAATTCCCATCCTATGCTATTAAAGGGGAGTTGCCTGTTTCAGGATCACCCTCATGTAGCCTGTTACCCCCAAAAAAAATTGTTGGTGGTGACACGGAGTAGTTGTATAATATATTATAATCCATCAAAATACTTTTCTTAGATTAGCGTGTCTAAATAATTAAATTATTATATTTATTTTTCCTACTCTATTTATGAAATTCTTGTACCAAATTTGAGTTAATTCACAAAGCTGAATTTTATACCGTATTTTGATACTATAAAAACTTATTAAATGTAGAACTTCAGATTTTTATCTGCATGCCATACCGAAGTATTGTAACTCAAACTTAAAAAAAAATTGAAAAATCCCATTGTAAATGGTATGTCACTCACCACTTATCATAAAGTAACTAACACCATTATGTGTAAAAGCACGAAAAATATTGAGGTTCGCTAACTGTTTCTTCTTGGAGAAATAAGCCTACGAAAATTGAATTTTCTTCATTGGAATGGACAACTTCGTATTACACAGAGTACATGAAAAAATATTATTAGGCACGTAAATAGAGGTGTAATTTGTAGCCCCAAATGTACTGAAGACAATACAGTTGATTTGAAAAGAATACAACTGCATACTTCTTAATAATTTAGAAAATCGTAGATACCTACGAACGCGAAAAACGGTGAGCGCCCTGAAACAAAAGCGTTGGTCATTTTTGAACCAGACTATATAAATGAAAAAAAAGGGTTTGAACTGCAAAAACACGAGGGAATGCACCAACCAAATATTAAATTTTTTTGAAAATATGAGCAATCAATTTCCTTTTTGGCAGATTTTGAGAGACTCGAATGCAACTTTCAACTTCCAACTTCTTTTTCTATTTTTTGTTAAAGGATACTTTTTTGTATTCATTTCTGCCTTAATCTTGAAAGAATTCACTTTATTTAATAAATACTAAAGAATTTGTAAATAACCCATGCTGAAATTAATAAATCGGCATTATCGAATTATAATTTTAAAATTAACATGTTTAGGTTACCAATGATACTAGTTTATTACTTGATTAAGATTATAAAATTGATAATGTTCCAATGATCGTCGGACGTGCTGCGTTTTCCCCGCAGCATTGTGCGGCTACTGCGGGACGGGAAACGCCGCCGCCCCGCAGCCACCCAAGTGTGACAGGTCGCACTTAAATACATTTGTTGTCTTACCCGCACCCGCAACCCGCTCAAGAGTGACACTAGCATTAGAGATTCGTAAATACTTACAAACGCGTAAAACGGCATTCGCCCAACAACAAAAGGTGTGACCATTTTTCAACCGGACACTATAAATGGACGGATATTGAAGTCGATCGGCCCCTCGCCCCGGACAGTTTGGGATAATATCGGATAAGAATGACCTACTAAAATCATACTTCATTTCTGTATTCAATTTTAGTATTAGTAAGAATGCTATGACACAAATATCAATTGAAGTTTTAGGCTCCAGAACCAAAAATAAACGAATACGTGGTTTGAAAGTCTGGCACAAAGAGATGGCGCAAGCCATGAAAGAGAAGAACAGAGGAGACAAAGGAAAAGTATCACAGTATAAGGAACCGTACAAAAGGAATAAGTAAGACAGGCACATTATGGGACAGAGGATGGGGTAGAGGATGATTTACACGATAGACAGGAAATAGCATACAAATTAATGAAACATTTTAACAAGTCAGAGAAAGTTACATCACGATTAAATATTATACTGAAGGAAGATTGGATTGAATATCATAAGTGACACAAAAATACGGCCAGAAACTCGGCATATAATTTTATTACTATTTATTTAGTATAAATACGAAGTTTCGGTTCACTTTTGAGACTTCATCAGGCATAAAATTTAGCTATTCATGCCCATCACTTCTTGACTCTAATAACTGCTACAATATTAAAGCACAAAAGTGGCATTTTTGAGACAACGAATGACAGCATTCAACAAAATTTTGCAGATGTCCATCTACAAAATATAATAATTTCATCAAAATTGCATAGATGCCCCTAGACCATCTGTTATTTTATAACAAATAAATGGCAATATTCCAATGTGATGACTTTTAAAATAAAGATTGCACCAATGAAGAATATAAGTATTTTGTACTTCAGTTTGGTCTGTATTATCAATTTTTTTTTAAGAAACCATATTGATGTGTGAAGAATTATATATATATAATAGCTGAGTAATTGCAGTTCAGAGAAGTAGGTCGTGGCCATTGGTGAATTATGTTTTTTATATTGGTAACTGGTAGTGCTATAGGAGAATTCTAATAATAGGTGTACAAAATCACCAATGAGGAAGTTTTAAACAAGGAAAGAGTAAACAATATGGAGGACTTTGACCAAGAAAAAAATAGATGAATAGGCCACGTTTTGAGACAGTAGGGCTTGTAAAATTAGCATTAGAGGGAAGTGAACAGAAGAGGGAGGTTAAGGAAGGAATATACTAAGCAGATTAGGGAGGATGTGGTATTTATGTGGAAATTAAAAGGCTTGCACAGGATAGGTTCGCATGGAGAGTTGCATCTGACCAGCCTTAGGCCTGAATACTACAACAACAACAGCTGAACAGTGGATAGGACGTCTCTGGAAGTAGTCTGTAAGGCATTTTCAATTAGAAAAATATTAAGAATGTGCTTTGTGAAGAAAAAAACTCGGGCACGAGTCAAACAGGGTAGTCCTGATGGTACATGTAAGAAGTAGATGTCTTAGTCAGATAGAGACCTTTTTCTATCGTAATACATTAATTACATAAGAGAATTTTAATCACCAAATAATAGACTGGAAGCTCATTGGAATTATAAAATGATGACAAAAAGGGTTAATCAATAACATAACATGTTATTTCATAAACATATATTTATATGAAATACATAACAAATGATTTCATTTGTAAAAATTAAGTTTGCTTTAACATCCATTTTATATCATGGTTCAAATATATTTTAAAAATTATTTGTACATTAAACACATTTTGATAAGTAGCACCATATTTAAAACATTATACTGAAACTGAAAAAGCATCAGAACACAGTTGAAATTCAGTAACTTAAATTTCAGGTAATATTATTTGTGCTTTAAACATGTTCTCAAAAATCTTATTTTACAGTAACACTTACTGTAATAATATCACAGAATATGATTTTAAGAACTATATCATTGAAAAAATAAACTACATTATTTGCACACTGATTGCCTGTTTACTTTCATCATAAATGCCAGGTTACGAGATAAATTTTCTACTCCAATTTCATCAATTGAAAACTAAAAACTGATTGGGAATTCATAGTAACAAAATTGATTAAATTTTTGTATATCAGATTAGATTGAATGTTATGTCACTCACAAGAGTGTTACATAGCACATTAAGTATCCATGCACAACCATGTTCCACTGCATTCCTTCACTCCAGATTATTTTGCTGTTTCATCATGAAATCCAGAGACCTGAAAAAAAAGATTAGTTTAATATAGAAACCATAAAATAATTATAAGTAAACTCTTTCCTTCCTCAAATTATTGATTTTTTCAGGAAATAGTTCATTATAAAAAAGTCTACAAACATATTTTTTAAAAACCATGGATCCACTGTATGTGAATTAACATTACAAACCGATTAGTTAATCAAATTTATTTAGTGATAGCAAAACCTTATCTGGAAAAATGATTATTTTATTTAAATATATCAATTTCTTAAGAAACCAAATACATTGGACAACTTCCTGTGGTCTGGTGGCTAGGCAATCACTGCTTCATACTACAAGGGTCCAAGGTTCGAAACCTGGCAAGGGCTTGGATGTTTGTCTCTGTCTTTATGATCCTAAATTCAGTAACCCTTACAAGTAAGATAAGATTCTTAAAATGGTAAAGTAGTCAAATGACCTTAGATGTGGGCGTGACTTAAAAATAGTAAAGTAGATATTCTGCTAAAGCCTAGTCTCACAATCAATCTTATGGTCCTATTCTTTCCAACATACCTCCATTGTAACCTAAATTGAATTTTAAGCATATAAATAGTCAGACAAAGGGACTGCCATTTCTTCTTAACTTTGAAATGTAGCACTATGACAAATTGTATTTGTCAATAATCAATATGTCTATAATCATCTTAAAAACAATATTTTACAATTGTGTCAAGAAAACAACAATAGAAATTATATCATTGTTTCATTTCCCATGTGATTGTTATGATAAACTATTTATAAATAATAACATGTTAAAAATGATTCCCAGTCCTATAACTCTATTTATAATGAATATATTTAAAAATAATTATAACTAAATGGGACTCTAGTTACCAAATATGATTAGTTTCTTTATAATAGTTTAAACATAAGTTCAAATTTTTTCCTAATTTTGGATATGTCTAATTACTACTTATATGCCAAATTTGTTAAAATATTAATATAAATTCACAGAATTACAAATTATTTCAATACTTTTTAAAGGTAATTAGAATTAGTGATATTATGAATATGATAAATGCCAGCTTTGACTAGAATATCCTATTAAGTATATTTTGTAATTGTAACTTTTGCTAACTTCTTTAATTTACAAAACATAGTACTTCAAATAACAGTACTTGGTAAAACAAAATAACTTATCTCAATAGATTTATTTCCTATAATCTTAGCACACATGCAGTGGGAAAAAATTAACAAGGCTAAAACATTATTTTCTTAAAAAAGCTGTTTAAATCTGAAATGACTCCTTTAACCCAGTAATTTATTTATAGTAGTTCTCAAAGCCACTCTCTTCAGTACTATGTAGAACTGGTGTGAATTACCACTAGTGTGTTGAGAAGCTGACATTGCCGTTGCTTCTCTAGAAATCTCACATGGTTTTCATGAAGTTGTTGATGCCGAAGTCTTCTCTGAGTTACTGCAGTCTATCTTCATTATAAATTCTATGTTTCTAAGTGATTTGTCTGTAAAATTAGAACTTTAATCCATTCAACTTCATTTTGTCTTCAGTTCTAAGTGTTCATATTTCTCATACACACACAGAAAGAGAAATATGCTCAAGATAAAAGAATATCATGGTGCCACTTCTGTTTAGGATGAAAAATTTTCCGGTAGCCAACTTTGATTGATCTATTCTATTCTGTTCCATAAGTGCCAATGTAAGGAAATTCTTTAACATTTTCAATGCTGAAGTCAATTCAGGACTATTTCCTACTACTAGCAATTTCTGTTCTATTCATTTTCATGTTATTTGGTGTACTTTCGGCTGACCATGCAGCAATTTTATGGGCAACAGTTCTTTTTCAGTAATCGCCAATACAGTGAGGATCAACTGTGATGTGACAGGTTGCATATCATAGTTAATATACAATAAAATACAAATGCTACATTCAATTGTTTTATCCAAAGCCTGCAATTTTTTATAAAATCAAGAAGTCATTTTGAAGATAAAACTAATAATCACGCAACAAATACTAAGTAAAAAGAATTTAATCAGTGAAAATCCTATTGATGATGAATTTGACACTTTCCAAAAATGTACAAGTGTGATGATTTGATCTGTCTCCTGGGAAAGGTAGGGCTAGAAAATTGTGAGAAAAATAGTTTAAATTCTTTTAAGTTGGCACAGTATCGAAGGAGTTCTATTCAAAGTGAAATTCGAAACTGTTGAACAATAAGAAATAGTTTTATGATGTCTTGGAAGAACTTTCTACTATGTATATTTGGCAGTGATAGGTTATACAGACATCAAATTATTCAGAGCATAAAGAAAGCTAAAGTCTACTGTGGACTATATGTTTGAGAAACCTCATTACAGTCATATTTACACTCAATTTGATTGAGATTACATTTGCCTCTTATACATCGCCATAATAGTAATAAGTACTATCTAATAATAAAATTTGTTGAAAACGTACTAGTCTGAATATTACTGTAACACGGTAGTACTATAAAATATTGTCCTGAAAAATAAAACCGTTTGCAAGTATACAAAGTTAGCTTTTCAACAAAGTTTCATGAATAACAAGGTTCAACCCTGAAATGGCTGAATACTATGATTTTATTTACCCAACTCTTCAGATAATATTAAACAAAGAAAAGCTTATAACCAACTCCCAGTTGCGCACAACCCTCAAAATGTAAGTTAACTGGCTTTCAGTCATAGTAATTTTTTAAGGATCAGAGACAAATCTTGCACAGTTTCTTCAACTACAAAGAAAAACTGCAGATTGAATTTGCAAGTAAAGGCCTTTAAATATAAATTAATTCTATAATGAACTTGAAGTTGATAAAAGAACATTAATTATGCATCCTAAACAAATGAAATTTTTTTCTTAAATACATGTTCAGTTTAGCACACTAAAAAAATACAAATGTATGCAACTTTAAACACTAAAGTATAAATAATTGATCAATGATTCTTGGGTTACATACAGAAAATATAATTGGGATACAATATTTTGGAAGACAACTCTGACATTGGATCAGATATTTACATAGTCCAGCATACCAATATACAGTACTTGATTGTGATTAAAATATTGTGATTAGTGAATTAAATAGCTCATGATGGACCAAATAATGCTTTTACTCCTCTCAATGGCAAGTTCAAAAATAAATAATTATATTGGAATTATTCCACCTACCCCTTCATTTGTTCAATTAAAATTATGTATATTATAATCAATAGAATATTTCTGATGTTAGTATGAAATCTGAGACATGGTTCAAAAACCCTTATAATTTGTCTCATGGCACCTAAAAAATCTATCCTAATTATACCTTCTTTGATGATTTGCAAAAATCACATAAAAGTCATGAAGGACCAATAACAGTTGGGCACAGTGAAATTCTATAAAGACTGCAATTATAAGAGAATCAAAGCAATCATATTATATGTGCAATAGTAAACCAATTTTAAAATGACATAACTATTTAATTAGTCCCATCTTGGATGAATGCATTTAGAAAATCCATTATTTAGCACTAGAAAAAAGAGACATCATGTACAGAAGCTTCGATAAACAAAGCACATCCTGTGACACCAGACTGAGGAATTCTAATTTTCCAAAACAATAATGCAAAGACAACAAAATATATGCAGAGTACAAATTAGTAAACGTAAGAAAAGTTGTAAATTAACTGAGGCTATTATTGTTGTCTTGAGAGACAGTACATTTTAAAATGTGATCATGAGAATTGGAGAAACAGGGCTACTTACCAATGATAATTATTTATGTTAGAATATTTACAAAACTGATTAATGAAATCAATTCTTTCATGAAATTCAAAAATGGATGAACTTTATAGGTTTGCAATAAAATATGAGCGTTGCTTGATAAGCCTGATAAAAATGTAGCAAAAAGAATATTTTTAACTTTATTTCACAACATAGTCTCCTACCTATACACTTGGCCCAACAAGTTCCAATTTTTTTTCAATCCATCACAAAAATATGTTTTGTCAATCCCTGCAGAATACTCAGTCACAGCCTCAATCACTTCCACATTTTATGAACATTTCTTCTCATCAACACAAATCTTCAAGTTTGGGAACAAGAAGAAGTCACTTGGTGCTAAGTACACTTTCACCATTGAGACTGCTGCTATGTGCACTGGCACATTGTCCTGGTGAAAGAGCACTTTCTTGCCTGAAAAGCTTTGTTGTTTCTCAATCAGCACCAGTTTCAAACAATCCAACAGAGAAGTATAATAGAATGGAGTAATGTCATACTCTTTTCCAAGAAATCTATGAATATTACAACTTGAGAATCCAAAAAGACAAAGGCCATCACATTTCCAAATGTCAAAACAACCTCCACCTTTTTTGGTGCACTTTCACCATTTTTGTCTATTGTTTTGATTGTTTTTTGGTCTCTGAAGTGTAGTAATGGATCCAAGTTTTATTGATAGTCACAAATCTGCACAAAAAGCCTTTTGAATCCTGCCAAAACATTGCTAGATTCTGTATTGAAATCTGTTTTTAAGTTCATTTTTGGTCCAATGTCAACAGTCACATCACCCTTCGCACACAAAGCTTTAAGAAATGCACTCTTTCAGTTGAGAAGCCTATGGCATCAACCACCTCATGCCCTTTTAGGCTGAAATCTTTCATTACAACTTTTTGATGTTTTCCTGAAAGGTGACCTCAATTGGACGACTAGAGTGAGTTTCATCTTCTGCGTCTTCCACATTAACTTCATCCAATTCGGTTTTGATTTGTCCAGCTGTCCAACCCTTCAAACAAAAGTTTAATGGCAGCACAAAATTAGTTTTTTCCCCATTGTCTCTGCCTGATTACACATCTAACAATAAAGAAGGCTGGCAACAATAAACTATGACAGCCATATGTTTAAAACTTTTAGGAATATCTTTGAATGGATGTTTACCAATAATGGTACCAAAGTGAACAATTTCCCATTCTTTCATAAAAATTTACCAGACTTATTGAACAATCCTCTTACAGGAATACAGCATTGCATTAGTAACAGAAATGGTTTAACCCTTACTTTTAATTCAAGAATGAAATAATAACTTGTTAGAAAACTTTATTTTACAAACTGCTAGTACAAAATTGGATAATAATGAAATATTTCAATGATACAAATGAAAATGTCTTTTATAGAAAGGCCTTACAATATTTAATATAACACAAAATACTGGTTTTTAAAAATATTAATTTACAGTAAATAATGATGTACAAGTAAATATTACTAATATTAAATTATCTTATGTGTAGGGCAACTATTGACATGAACTATTGAAATTATCAATGATTTTTGTTATTAATATATGGAACGAACTATAATACTGATTAATAAATGTTGTTCAGGAAAATTGTGCTTAATAAATATAATCATGTAAATAATATCATTCTCAGGAGCACCATTACAATTTTCCATAAATCTATGATGATATCCACCAACTTATATTATTTTCTTCTGATAAACTTTCCTACGTTTTCTATAATTCTTGGAAAATTTTTCTGAAGACAAAAAAATTAATAATATGAGGAAATTATAAAAAGTGCAAGTACAATTATTAACATTATAAACTACAAATTGGAAAATGAACATGCTAAATAAAACATAGCAATCTTTTTTTGAAGCAGTAGAAGCACATATTTAGAATTAATAATTTGACTTGATTTAACTTTTATAGCCTATTTTCTATTCATGCATAAATGTTTCTCTCTATCTGAAATGTATGAGAACAATATCAAACAACAAAACAAGCTACTTAATTTAGGGAAATTTGATAACTATAATACAGACACCAGCATTGACGACAAATAATGAATTTTAACCGAGTGGTCAATGTAAATTTATAGCAAGGCAATAAATTAATGTAAACAGATATATAATTTGATTTGAGAAGCTAACAGTAAGATTAATCAACTACACAGAAAATATTATGATTTTATTGGTATTAAGTTACTCAACTCAATAAGAAGAAAAACCGTACACACTGGTAAGTTAAACTATTATGACTCATTCTTTATTATGACCAGAAACAACAGTGAGAAGGAAAGTATGTAGGCAGTACAGAGGTAAATGTTGATTGTTCAATTGATATGTGCCAAAAATATGGAAATTTACTGCTATTAAGTGATTTTGACAAAGGACAGATTGTTATGTCCAGTGCCTGCAAAAACTGCATCTCTTGGAAATAGTGACAAGGTGTTGGAGGCCTTTTCAAATAAGGTGGTGGTCAGAGGCAAGCCCAATCTCTAATACAGAATAAGCTGTGATCCATGACAGATCTGAAGGCATGACAAAGGACAATGCTGATATAGGTACGCCATTCAGTGCATACTGCTGAACAAGTTTCACAACAGACAACCCTTATGGGTTCCCAACAACATCATCATCATCAGTTACAGTTTCAAAGGGAATAAGGTCACTGATATGGATACACATTTCCTGGTTAAGTTACATCATGTTGATGGTTCCAGGTTCCATCTCCTCACATACAAACTACTAATCTGTACTTTCAAGTAAATTCCAGATCCATCCAGAAACCTACCAGGGATATTTTGAATTCATGCCATGCTGAATTACTGTATTATGTGATTCGAAGGTGGACCAACATGCTACTGAGCAGATAGTACATGCTTTGGCTTGTCAGTGTGTATGACTGTTTTCAAGATAGTGCATTTTAAGCAATCACCATAACCATATGAACAGGATTTATACAAGCAGTTACTAAAGAAGAAATTTAATGTCTAATCAATATTCCAATCACAATTCAACCTTATTTAATAGATACTTCACATTTGTTTTATACTATAGTTTAATCATAGAAGGCAAATTTTGATAATAGGATCTTTTTCTTTCAGACAGTTTACATTATTTGTGCATTGTGAAAAGAAGAATATCAGTTTTGATTTATACTAATATTGTTTATAAAAACTAAGCTAGCTAGATATAAATAATATAAGATAAAATTCCAATAATTAAGTATAGCATTGACACCATAAATTTATATTTTAAGAAAAATAACTACTAAAATATTTAATTATAATAGAACTTGAAACAAATTATTCTTTAATAATGCATTGGTTCATTAACTGAAACTAATTTTGCTTCCATCAAATATTCTCATAGTTACTGTCCAGTAACAAAATCTACAAGAACCAGGTTTTAAACAAAAATTTAATTTTTAATATTAAATTAAAGCTGTATCCAAAATGGAACATAAAATTAAAAATATCAGCAGTGTTCATAAATAATAAAACCAAAGCAACAACTTTGCAGTCAAGATTTGAGTACACATTATTTTTGCATATTAGATATATGAATAACAGAATCAAGTATATTAACACATTTTCACTTGAATTTTGTGAAATTAATCACTGAAGTGAAGGAAACAAAACATTCTACTATTTATATTTATAGCAAAAACAGAAGCACATCACAATATTCATATCAAACTCTGATTTTAAAAATTTTAACTAAAAAGATATTTGAATATTGTATTGTATAATATTTTAATTATACAACAACAATTAATATCTATATAAAACTAAATATTATTTCAGTCTGTTTTATATATTGACAAAGACCATACAAGTTAGTCAAAATGTTTATCAATTTCTAAATTTTATTTTTGTTCAAAATGTAATTGTTTTGCCTGTTATTTGGGTCATTAATTCTTATTATTTGAATTATATTTTGTTTTTATATCAAGTAAATAATCATAAGTTGTTTTGAAATGATTGAAAATAAGGTATACCTTTGAAAGGGCATTGAATCCAACAGTTGCTAACACACCCAAACAAAACATCACTAAGTGAGGCACATATTTCAGACTCATCCCTGGTCTTTTCTTTAATAAGGTAACCAGCCTATTCATTTTCTGCTCAGAATATGGTGGATATCTTGCCCTACAAGCAAAGATAATTATTTAGATACAATGCTAAATACATGTTAGAATAAAAAAAATTAATTATTTGTTAAAATATTGCTTAAAGTTATAAAGTTTTAATGTGTATGTTATTTTCATTTATTTAAAACAAATTTACTCGATCATGGCTTTCGCCAAACAAATCTACTTTCTCATATATAGTGTTTAAGTATAAATGAAATTTTAAGTTCATGTGTTTAATTCTCCCTCCCCCTATCTGTAGTTTAATCCGCTTTTTATAACATTATATGCAATAGCTGAACTATATCCTCAGACAAAATTCAAACAGCTGTTATAGACACACACTCATTCATACACAGTAGAGGCAACTGCAAACACTTAACCAAACCAAAATCTTCACCTACTTTTGACTTACTTTTAACGTACACACTGCATATACAAGATATGGTATTTAACTCTGCATTAAGGTTTCAACAGATTCACTTTTACATTGAATATAATTTTAAATGTTTAAATTTCAATTACCAATATGTAAGCAAATAATTTTTAATAAAATGTGTGCTACTTACTCAGCCAGTTTCTCTCCAATTGGGTTAAAAGTTTTAACAAGGCAGCTTTTCTTGTGTGTGAATGTGTTGAAACTATAAACTCCATGATATGCACCCATGCCACTGTGCCCAACACCTCCAAATGGCAAAGTGTCAACTAAACAAATGTAAAAGTAGTCATTAGTTCAATATAAATATATATATACATGCAAAGTTATAATTTCCTACTGAAAACATGTCAATTTCTAACCAATGTCAAGTGAGTGAACTTTAAATACACTGACAAACTGCATTGAGCAAACATGACTCCCTGACCACTTGTGAGGTTTCTTGCGGATTGCACATTGTGTGATTGTATTAGAGTACTGTAAAAGCAGAATGACCCACTAAAATTGTGTAAACCAAAGTTGTGCACCCTTCATGACAACCACAATCATTCAATTGTAACAAGTATAGAGTTAATCATCGGTGGTTTCCCTCCACAGAACAATTTCTTCACTACCATTAAGGAATTTCTGATCTCCGTTCTCTTCATCAATGAATCAGCATTTCCCAGATATTCATAATAGTCATCTGTGGACTGTGGGAATAATTTAAAGCATCTCATCAGAAACTGTTCAGTATCAATGATGTTTTGGCAAGAACTCTTGGTGATAACCTACTTGTACCAGTTATTCTTCCACAGCACCTTAACAAACAAACCAATCTGGACTTCCTGCATAAAACTTTGCCTCTTTTACTTGAGAATAGGCAATATGGCAAATAATGTATCCGCTGCTAATGGAAGGTGTTACTTGTGCTGTTTAGTTAGTAGCTTTCCTGATAGGGGCTACAGTTATAATCCTTATTGGATCAGTGGGGCATGTCCCCAGGGATCTGATTGGAGTAAGGGAAGATGAAAGTCTTTCAGAACCTCTGCAACAAGGTCAGGGGAAACCTTCAGTGGCACCCGTGTTAAACTTTTGCAGTCCTATGTCCCGTGTGGCAGGACACACCACTTTCCTGGAAGCAGTGTGGCAGTTCTGATCTGCAGTCAATTTTACCTGCTGTTTTTGGAGCTTTCTTTGCATTATGATCAAACTTTAAGAAAATAGTACGATTACAAAAATCTTATTTAAAAAATTAATTTGAAAATATTAATTTAAAATTTATTTAAGTTTTCACAATCAAACATTATATATTATAATTAAATTCAGAATGATATATTTCAAAAGATTTAACTGGATGCAGCTCCAGGTTTTCCGTACATGTCTCGCAGAAAAAAAAAACTGTCTTCTGTCTTAGCTTGGGTTAAAGAATGTGTATACCAATTACATGGCAGTTTAGAATGATTCTAACATCGAAACTACATTTATATCCGTGGGTCACTTTTCAAAACACAATCTATTTAATTTCTAGAAGTTTGTAAGATAAATTTCTTAGCCCCTTGTATACTTAAAACATAATTACTAGAGCTTCAATAAGAGAGGAAAGTTAATTTCTAAATACAATTGAACCCATTTGTGTGTTTTATGGCATTTACACCATGTTTGTGTTTTAAGGCATTAATAGCTAACAGAGAATTACTCAAACAAAGTTAGTATATTAAATATAAAATTACCTGCAAGCTGAAGCATTGTGTCATTACAACAAATTCCACCTGCAGATACATTGTTTTGTAGCAGCTCAATATCAGTTTTATTTGTGCTGAAGATGTAGAAAGCTAAAGGCTTTTCCCTGCACCAATCAAATTAAACCCCATTGTATCATGCCTTTGTATAACATATTAAAATATTTATTATACTTGAGAAAATTTTAATTCCTATCCAGGAATCAATGTCAAATAATGTATTATACTCTGATAAAAATTCTGTAAAGCAATCATTTAAATTAACAGTCCTGGATTGTAGAAAGAAAGAAAGAAGGAATAAAGTATCCAGTAGAAAAAGTTTTAAAATTCAACTGTACACAAGTAACAAAATAACGAAACCTGAAAGTGTGAACTTTCTCATATTAAGTGAAGAAAATGACTGAATACTGATTTTCAGGAAATATAATATAACCAGGTACTGTACAAGAGTTAAAGGATTTTATTTATTGTATTTCTTTAAAATATTTCATAATGCCTGAAAAATAATTAAACTATTTTACAAAAGTTTGAAATAATAGATTTAAGGTATGAATTGTGTAATGATTTACTTCATATCATAATAGCTATAGGAAATGTGAATTGTATCTAATAAGCAGAGAACAAGAGAGATGTTACTAATCTCTATATTATGAAAGTTATGATTAATTAATGTTGGACATTGCCAGAGTTTAACCTTAAACCAAATTTAATTGCATGCTACTCCTAAACTTCGTGATAGTTAAAAATACAAACACCAACTGAAATTAAACAGATTCAATAATGAATTAGTAATATTTACATATAAAAATAATATACTGTAATGGCTATTTAGTGACTGGTAGCCAAGGAAAATGACAACCTGAAATTATCAAATGAATTTTAAACAGAAAAGAGACCTTTCATTTTTCATCCCCATCACCAACTACAATTGAACTGGTACTGGAAGTTATTACTACTAAAAACAAAGTACACAATATTAACATCCTTTCTCCCTATAAGAAAATAAAATTGGTCATGGATCTTCAATCGTCATAGCTTGTGACAACAGAATATGCATATTTTAAAACAAATATTTTGATTAAAGATCCTATCACAATTTCTTTCCCCAAAAATATTAGAAGTTTGAGATATTCTACAAAATGTTATATATAATTTACACAGAAATTTGTTTAGTCTTCTATTTAAACAGTATCAACCTGAAATCATGCATAATCCTATAAGGTTTCTATGTTAAAAAACTACACTACACTGCAATTTGAGATAAGAAGCAGAAGAATTTACCAATCAGAGTTTAACACTGCAATCTAATTGCACAGTCATCAAAGGTTTGGCTGCCACCTCAAATCACTAGCACCTGAAATAAATCTGTAACATCACTACACTCACCACCAAACTGCATTATGGTGTCATTGACGCAAGCTGATCCAGCTCCAGTTTGAGTCAAAAATAAGTCTTGTATAGACTTATCAGTTGTAAACACATAAAGTGCCAAAGGACTAGGGCTAATTGAAAACAAAGACATTTTAAAAAATCACAAATAAATTACCTAAAGCAGTTTCTCTTAAATTGTAAAGGTAGCAGTTAAACAGTCGATATTAAAATGTGGTAAAAAATTCCATACTTTGGACAGTGCTAAAGATGTTCTTACCGACTGTTAATAAACTTGATAGCTTCAAAAGCATTGTCAACATTCACAATTGGAAGAATAGGACCAAATATTTCTTCTTGCATAACAGGATCAGAAGGTTTCACATCTGTAAGAATTGTAGGACCAATATACCTCTCAGAAGAATCATAATCACCGCCAACTGCAGCTTTTCCATTGCTTAAGAAACCATGTAACCGTCTGCAAAGGGATTGAAAGGATTTGTGAATATATTTTGCTTTTATATGAAACTTAATGTATTAAAACTTATAAATACATACTACTGAAGCAATTACTTACTGAAAGTGCCTATCAGATACAATACGACACAAATCAGGAGAATCTTTGGGACTGTCACCATACCATTCCTTCAAAATAGCTTTTGCATGATCAAGAAATTCTTTTTGTACTTCTTTAGAGCAGAGAAGATAATCTGGAGCAATACACGTTTGACCACCATTGATAAATTTACCCCACAGAATCCTTTTAGTGGCAGTGGTCATGTTTACTGATGAATCCAAATACACTGGGCTGAAAATGAAATTTTTTCATTAATAACCAAGTATGTGCAAATTATTATACAACACAAAACAAATTGAATAAAATCTGCAACATTACTCATTTTTCTGTAAAAAACATTATAAAAAAACAGTTAACTTGTAAATGATAATACTCAAATAAATACATGTTCACTATTAAAAATAAATGTATGTATGTATTTGCCACCATGGTGTTTCATAAATTCAAATTTACAAGTACCTTTAATCTAGAGGAAAACCATGGTATTCCTCTCCTTCTCATTCTCAAGAAGTATGTTTTCATATATACTCTATTTTGTCATGAATGCACATAATACACAAATTATGGACTGAAACAACTACAAAACATATAGACTTAAAGGCCACATTTAGAAGGATGAAGGACTTTCTAAATACAGAGGAAAGTGTGTGCGGTAGGAAGAGAAGAGGAAAACTCAGTTTAATTCCTGTTTTAATCCCTCTAATTTTCACTGAAATCCGTTTAACCGTTTCGGAGCCTATTCGAGACAAACTTCCAGACAGACACTTTAATCTTATTTATTAGTATAGATATGATGCAAGAATAAAAATAGCTAACCTTTTTCCTCCTAATTCAAGTGTTGTTGGTGTAAGATGTTCATTAGCTGCAGCTCTTACAATTTTTCCAACTTGGGTTGAACCCGTGTAAAATATGTAATCAAATCTTTGTTTAAGGAGCTCTGTTGTTTCAGGTATTCCACCAAGAACTACTTGATAACATTGCTGGAAGTGTTAAATTAATAGTTAATTTATTTAAAAGCTTAATGAAGTTTACCAGCAAGCAACACTGTTCCTTATTTTGTTGCCTTATGAATGTATTAGTGTTTATAAATAAAATAATGAAATTAATATGACTATTATGAAGAAAATACAATTCATGCCAAAGCTAGAAATAGATGTAGCAGTAAGGTATTAGTGTTTCTTAGAACTAATAGAACTAGATACTAATACTTCCTAATTAACAATCAATTTCTCAGCACTTACTTGATCCAAGTATTTTGGAATCAGCTCTGCTATGAGCTTTGCAGATGCTACAGCCACCTCTGATGGTTTTAATATAACACAGTTACCAGCAGCGATAGCTCCAGCCATAGGGAGAAGAGAGACTTGCAAAGGGTAATTCCAAGCTCCCATTATGAGAACAACTCCATATGGATCATTAAAAATCAAAACATCATCAAGGAGGTTTACAAATCCTTTTGGAGGCTAGAATAATGATTGGTATTGATGGCAAATTTATAATTTGGGATAAAATGTTTAGTGCACAAGTTATTAATTTTTCTATTTACCTTTTCCGGAGCAACCCATTCTTTCAAATGAATTAATGTATTTGTCAAATCATTTTTTAAGTATTCAATTTCTGTTAAAACTGCTTCTTGCTTGCTCTGAAAATGAAAAGGAATTTTTAAACAAAATTGAACAAAGAATTTAAAAAAAAAACTATGATGCACAGACCTTTCGAAGATCAGATGCTAAAGCTGATATCATAGCACTTTCATTTTCTTCATACATTTGATATAATGCTTTCAATTGTTTCTCTCTGAATTCCACAGATCTTGTCCGACCACTATGAAAAGCATCACGAGCTTGCTGAACAACCTAAAATTTGAAGACAATTTTTAATATCAAGTAAAGTTGTTTCAAAACTAGTTTTATATTTTTTAACAATATCAATACTTATATGGAATTTGTTAGATAATAGTTCTCAAAATATTGTTAAAACCTAAAAGTTTAATTGGTGAATATTGATAACTATGAATATGAAGAATGTGAAGGAAGAAAAAAAACATTTGTCCGTAAACGAGAAATCTGAAGATCCAATTACAGCAATATTGTCTAGCTATATTATGGAATGTTTCATATAATAATACAAACTTATTTAAAACAGCAAGGAGAATGTGAATACAAAAGAATAATAAATTAAAAGATCTGAATACACTATTGAAATGGTCTGTTAATTTAACAGGTCAACAGAATTCCAAACATCTCAGTTTTCTGATTATATCAGTTACCTCAATTTAATGTGTGCACTAAAAGTGTAATAAATTTTAGTTTACTAAACCTGTTGATGTTTAAAAAAAGTTAAAGTCCAAATTTAATATTTGCCTAGCATAATCATTTATAAATCGTAATTAAAATCTACATAATTTATGCTGTATTAATCACACCTCTAATTATATTTTTAGTAGATTGACAATTTCTAAACTTCAAATTGTGCATTCTCAAGCATGCCCCCAAATTCTGTTGAAGTATGCCTACAGCAGCTCCTTAGGCCTAGTTACACACTTGTATACAAAGTTGAACAATTTTTGTATACAGACAACAATAAGACAAATTCTTGTATGGAGACACACTTTTAGAACAAAATCGCAACACTTTTGTCTCCCATCTGAAATGGAATACTTGATCAAATGTTGCACAACGTTCCATAGTGTAGACATAGTCCACAGCTATTCTCTGCGAGTTGTATAGAATGTTTCATTGATTATAGTTTGGGTTTGCTTTTTTAATACTAAATGTGGCTAACCAAGAAAGTTTTACTATTAATAGATTTCACTCTGCATATTGTTTGTGGAAAGTAAATAAATAAATCCTGATTATAAAAATCATGCAAAGAAGATGATAGTAATTGAAGAGCTGGCCAAAAAATATAAAGTGCAAAGTGCCCATAGGTGGCATAGAAAATAAAATACACAATTTAAAAACTGCTTTTTATTGGGACCAGAAAAAAATTACTTAAAGGTTCCAGAAACGCTGACTGTATTGAAGGAAACAGTGAATTAGGAAGTGAAGAAAACATTCCAAGCACTATATATTATTTAATTTTTAAAAACAAATATTACAGACCAGAAATAAATAATATTAAGTACAGTATATATTATTATAGGGTGTTATTAAAAACTTGTATTATTTTAAGTTTTGTAACATATTTGGACTAGAAATTAGTAATCCGCAGGTTGTCATGGAACAAGAGAAAGAAAGTAATCCCTGAATTCATTCTGAAATTCGTGCAAGTTCTCTTTCGGGCAAATTTTGGGGAATAGTCTAAGTAATATTCCTCCAGTACCCTCCTCCATGATCCTTAATCAAGTTGCCATCTGGATAATATGAAATACCAGCTAGGGTGTAGTTGTTCTTGGACATACCGTTTCCACACAAAAAATTGTGCAGATAAAAGCAAGCTAAAGCAATTAGCTCTGTTTCGTCTAGAGCCATAAGTATTGGTTTTAGTAGCTTTAGTTGCTGTGATCCCAAGCAGCTGTCATATTTGGCAACTAACGTAGAACAAGACATTCAAGTGTGCGCACACGACAAAGTCACTACACTGCCTACATAAAATCATTTGACTTTCTTAGATACTAGGCCTAACTGGTGCACCACAAAAATGTAGTTTGTACCATTGGTTTAATTTAACTCCTCGGCTTAATAGAAATAGTAAAGAGGGGAGGGGGGTGCAAATTAAAATACTTTTAAGTAATAAAAACATGCCATCAGGTTTCATACTCATTCCATTATGTTCTATGGGACTATAGAAAATAAGATTATTTTAATTAACTGTTACATACTTAAACGAAGCAAGGAATTGTTGAAATGGAACTTTTTAATATCCATATTTTACTTTTTAACAATCTTATTTCTTGCAAAATTGAAATAGAAGCAAATATCCTCATTGTTTTATTAAACTATGATGCATTAAGTAAAAGAGCGTGTATTAACTCCGAGTTTTAAACAAATGAGTGTATAGTATTTGTAAAATATATAATATTAAAATGAGAACGAGCATACAACAATAACACTTCTTCCCCTTTCTGACGAATAGACTGTTGTATTAGTCAGATATTGTAACAAGTAACACTTCACTGTACTTACGTCTGAGAAACTCATCATGTGCTCCTTTCCGTTGGCTTGCACACCTGGAAACAAAAATATATTTCAATAAACGATACTGTGATGTCAATAATTTACAACTTGATTTATAAATGACAGTACACGAATAACGTAACTTCTGACATTAATGTTCCGCTTTGCTGTGTACACGAGTTTAAATGTTTAAAAATAGGAAAACTAAGTGTTTACCACGCATGTCAGCAAAATCTTTAAATCCACGGTCCTGCATTTGACACGACTCGCAATGACTAGAAGTCTGCACTCAGGCGAGTTATCTCTCGCTTGGGACACCAAATAAAAAACCCACCGAAAGTCACGTGACACGCAGATATGCTACACACGCGCTTCCTTCGAAGTTCGCCCGTATTGACAGAAATAAATAATAATCGCTAGTATTTAGCAAGCGTTCATTCACTCACGTACCTTTTCCTAGAATGCTAATATACGTTTACTGCTTCTAATACGTTTGATCACAGACAGACAATATGAACTGCCTTGAACAAATTACAACCTAACTGTTCATGCCATTAAGGTACGCAGTTAAATATATTTTTAAACAGAGTCTACTTCCATACTAAACCTTTCATCGGTAATAGAATACGCATAACTTCATATGTAACGTAATATTTATTAAAATAATATTCTGAATAATTTATTTACCCTTACTTACAAAACAGTCATATAGAAACAGTTATTATCTTTATAAACGATTCTTGTCTGCTCCAATTCATGTCCACATTTTAACACAAAGTTGTAATATACAAACAGACCATTGAAGTGAAAATTTTAATAGAAAATATACTCAATTACCTCATTTTTTTGCACAACTTGTGTGTCTTTGGAAGTAGCGAATCGGTGCACGAAATGTCAGATTATGAAAATTGTAAAAAGTAAATTGATATGCATACCTACGGCAAGATAAATATGGACACATGGTCTTTGATACCAAAGGCAAGAGTGTGTGGGGAGGTTAAGGAGGGAATATGCTAAGCGGATTAGGGGTACTTTGAAGAAATTAAAAACCTTGCACAGGATAGAATAGCATGGAGAGTTGCATCAGACCAGTCTTAGGACTGACTACCACAACAACAACTAAAGACATTTGTAGATCTACGAGTACGTAATTATTCATTACATTAAAGTAACTAAATGTAAATGCTATTAGATGTAACATTATCCTAATAATAATACAATAAACCTATTGTAAAATTATATTACTCACTCCACATTCTGAAAGCATAGCTTCGTTGAAGAATCAATGGAATATGATTATTATGTTAAAACCCGTTAACATTAATATAAATAGTTTTTCAGCACAAGTACGTTTTTTACATATTTGTATAAAAGATGGTATTGGTTGTTAAATGCATTTGATAATTGGGCTACATAAATTACACGGAAACGTCTAGCAAGGACAGTTTTATTGTGAAAAAAAAATTGTTTCCCTGGCGGTCTTAAACGCATGCATCATTCAAATCAATCTTGGTATACGTCTTACAATTTAAATAAGTGTTGAAGTTTACACCCCCAGGGATGAGGGTAAAAATAGGTGCCTTTTAGAAGTAATAGAAAATAAACCTATATTAATGTCAAAGAAATACTTTTAGGTATCGCTGAGGTTAACTCTCGCCTAGAGAATGGTAGGGGATAACCGTTTGAGGTGTAGGTGACAGAAATAATGAAATATTAATTCTATGGAAGTAGAATCATCACGGTATTTTGGGTTCTTACAGTTGATTAGTGGCATTAGCCTTGCTGACTATGCTGTATTTGCGCAAAGAGACGAAGTGTGGGTAGAAATCGTTGTCGATAAGATGAACAATGACGCTTCCGATGTCAATTAACCAAACTGTTCGTCCCCATTCGTTATTCAGTGAGGTAAAAATATTATATATTCGAATTGACCATGAGATTTGTATCGAATTAATACCTTTTATGGTCTTATATAAATAAATACGTGGCTAACGCCGGGCAGTCAGCTAACAACGGGTGGAAAGCGAGACGAGAATAATTGTTTGATTGGCGTGGCGAATAAGTTAAAAATTAATGCGGTTTCATATTTAAGAAAAGTTACATTAATACTAATTAAAATTACACTATAGATCATTTAAGTAATTTCTATTTAATGGGAAAATGCGTAAATAGACACTCTAAATTTATCGCCGTTAATTCACATCTTCAAAGCGAAACAAATAGTTGTTTTTATATCATAAAAATATTTCTTGCGCAAGAAATTGGTTGATTCTTTAATTTTATAAGTCACATTTGTCCACACAAATAATAGGAAAATATATTCAACATATTTCTTCTTAAATTATAAAATATCAAAATAAACACCATTTCGCTGCTTCCTGATATTTGAGGAGAGAAAAGTTGAATTGTTCAAATGTAGTCTACAGGATTGAAAGAGTTATCAAAACTTTTAGTTTTTATCTCCACTAAGAACGTTTTTGTAATTTATAGGTGAACCTTTGTAAAGGGATGAAAACATTAAACATGTTTCACATTTATTTGACGTACATAAATCTGCCCAAAAAAATCTGAATAACTTGGATGAAATACAATTGTTTTAAGTTAAGTACACAAATGAATAGCCATAATACAGGCAAATTATAAGTGATAAAATAAATAGCAAACAACGTTTGTGCGAACTTCGTCGCTTGCGTCAGGCGATGGCAAAATGTACGAGTAGCAAGACGGACGCCACGCAATCCAGGTGACGAACTCTAAAGCAACGAAGTTTGCGAAACAATAAAGGAATGTCTGTCATTGGGAAGTATGATACGATCATTATTACCTATAGATTAATTATGTAATACAAAGAAGCAGATATAAACTATAAAAGACTGAAATGATTTAGAGTTGGATTAATTAATATTAATTAATAATCATCTTCTTCCTTGACTCTGCAGCCCACTGTGGGCCTTGGCCCACCGGATCGACTGCGGATTGTCATCTTAAATGACACATTCCGAATTTGGAGTGACACGTGGTCAGCGTATCGATTCTCCAGCAGTCTTAATCCCAGTCTCCGTGACCATGACGGCACAAACATCCAAGCCCGTGCCACGATTTGAACCCGGGACCTCTGGGTTGTGAGGCAGCGACGCTTGCCACTACAACACAGGAGATCGCCAGTTAATTATTATACTAATCTATATTAATAAAATGCAACGAATGCAATTTTTACGTTAGACAGGCTACATGAGGGTGCTCCTGAAGCAGCCAACTACTCTAGGAAGGGAATTGAAAAGAGGGGATGCCTAAGGTAGAACAAGGTAGCCAAGTGTTGACTAGGGGCCCCGGGCTATAGGGTGTATCACCCTAGAAAACTTGCATCAGGTAGGTCGCGCTGTTGAGTACTACTCGCAAGCTCTTCTGATGAAGGGAGACTGGATTGCTATGGGAACACAGCGAACCCGAATCCATGTCTCAACCAAATTAAAGGGGCAGTTGACCGACTGATCCAATGAGATCAGCGACCAACTCTCGCCATATACCGCAGATCTTTGACCCCCAAGCATACAGTCTTGAAACTGCTCAAGGTTGTCTCAGCTTGCAGACTTGAATTAAATACCTTGGCCTTGGGGCAAGTGGGAAGGGAAAGGGCAAACACAGGAAAGAGGAAGATAGCACTGACGGACTTTCCAGAACTCCACCTGATTATTTCCACACTACCTGTGCTACATAATCTAAATGGCAATGAATGCTGTGCGCTATGGGCTTTATATACCGGACGTCTTTGTATCATCCGATTGCCGTGAACTTTTGATGATCTTTTGAAGATTTAGGTTCTTTCTTTCAAGCCAAAGCAGGTCCCACTTCAATCAACTGCTCTGTGACTTTATGGTAGTCCCTTATGCGTTCTTATACCATGATCACACGGTGTATTGTAGTGTTCATCTCATAGAAGGTCAAGAGTTGGATTCGTTCCCCCTTTCAGGCCAAAAAAAGTTCCATATAAACATATAGGACTTCCAACAGGATAGATTATAACCTCAAGTAACCTGTCATACGAGATTATTACATTGCTATTAAGCGTGAAATGATTCTTAAATTTACTTAGCATTTGATTTGCTTTCTAATTAGTTAATAAAAATGCAAAATGTTTTATACGACGCAGTGCGATTAACTGAGGCACGTTATATAAATACTATTGTCTTCCTATGCTTTTAAAGGAAGTTGCCTGTTTCAGGATCACCTTCATGTAGCCTGTTAACCCAAAAACAACGTACATCCCCAAGGAGAGGTGTCTGTGGGAGTTTCTCTCGCAGGCATTTCCCCCCAGAGTGACTGCGGGGCTCACCTGATTATGTTGGGAATGCCTGTTACTCTTTCTGGTTTTTTTATCAAAGTTCTCACCTGCCGAAACACCTTCACCTATTTTGGAAGGTATATGTACTGGGGTCAAAGACCTTCGACATATGGCAAGAGTTGTCTGCTGATCCCATTGGATCAGTCGGCCAACTAAAACTGGTGGAGAAGGGAATGCTGCGACCACACAGCAAACTCGTCTCCCGTCATTCGGAAGGGCACGAGAATAGTACCCAAAGACCGACCTACCTGATACAGGTTTTCCCTGCATCTCTACAGGTGAAACACCGAGTAGGAACCTTAACCCACAGCCCGGGGGTCCTAGTCAACCCTTGGCTACCTTTCTCTACCTTATGCATCCCCCTTTTCATTCCCTTCCTATGCTATTAAAGGGGAGTTGCCTGCTTCAGGATCACCCTCATGTAGCCTGTTAACCCAAAAAAAAACGCACATCCCCGTTTTCAATTTCCTTCTTATTTTATTAAAGAGGAGTTGTCTGTTTCAGGATCACTCTCTTGTCTCTTGTCACCCACCAAACCGCACTTTGTTTCTACACTAATTATTTCACGCTAATCAGATCGAAGTGATGGTTCTTCCTTTTATAAATTTTATCGACTGTTTCTATGTATTTTTCTGTATGTATGTTCTTGATCGCCGGAGATGCAGCTAGTATGTACAGTACAGTCGAACATCCTGGAACGGACACTTCTAATAACCGGAAACCTCTCAAACCCAGACAATTTTATTTTCCCCGGCATTATTTCCGGTTGACATTTTTCCATTCTTCTATACTTTACTAAGAAAAGTACTTCTAATAAGCGGACACTCTAATAAACGGACGCGGACAGTATTTTTACATAACTTTCGATAGTAATGTCTCTAATAACCGAAAAGTAAGTCGAAAACAATTCAGGATTCCAGATAGCTGTATCCTTACTTGTTTACTTTGATGTAGATGAACCCGGAAATGCCCAATCCCGAAGCACTTTCACGAACTCTTTTCAGTTCTCAGACATCATAGTGACATGTTTTTCAGGTTGAAACGATTTACGGAGGTGAGTCCGAAAACACATTCTTTCTATTAAACAAGACCCAGTTAATTTAAGTGTATGAAAAGGAGAAAATAAGTGTCCGAGCTCTTGCTTTAAGATTTAAAATCAAGAAAACCCAAGTCGCTGAAACTTTAAAAATAAAGAAAAACTTTTTAAAAAGTGGATATAAAACGAGGCCGACGAATCGAAGAAATCATTTTTAAAAAACATTTGGCCTAGCTATTGACAAATCTACAGACGAACGGATTTGCATACCTATTTCCGGTCCTTTAATAAGGGAAAAGGCTTTTGAAATTGCCAAAGAAATGAAGGCGAGTGTCGGTTGGCTGGACAAATTTAAATTGATACACGGAATTACGTGTAAGGCGTTAACTGGCTGTGGACACTAACGCTCTGCCAGAGTGGGCAACGAAATTGGCGGATCTTTGTGAAGGCTACTCGAAAACTAACATTTTTAATTGCGACGAAACTGCTTTATATTTTAGAGCTCTGCCAAACAAAACAGTGGCATTTTTTATTCATATAAAAAACTTTTATCTTTATGATTGTCAGACAGTACAATAATTGATTCTAGTCCATACAATATTAAAATAATGAACTTACAAAATTAAAATAGTGTATATAATTCACCTATAAACGTGAAGGTAGGTTAATTTGTAGATGAATTAGGGTTTTTGTGTGTGTGACTATCTGAGAGGCATACGACGTGGGTGGGTCAGGTTTGACAGGCGGTGAACTGATTATTGGAGGATATTTGAGGATGTGGTCCACGGGATGTGTCTGATTGTTTAGGGGGAAGGATGAGGTCAATTGGAAGGCGCTTTTGAACCTCCGCTTAGGCAAAGCACTTAAGCCCAGGTGTTTTATGGGGATCAATTTGAATAATTTCGGTGTACAAAGGCGGGAAAATAAAAAATCATGGGTGACGGGAGATATCACGACTGGCTCAAGACCTTTAATAGTAAAATTTTGCGACTAGGTATAAAAATTATTATATTCATGGACAACGCTGACTCTCACCCGCAAAATTGAATTTATAACGTTAAAATCATTTTTCTACCGTTAAATGTGTCAGCTGGGTGTCAACATCTAGACCAGGGCATAATCAAAACCTTTTAAGTGAACTACAGATAGTGTATTTTGCATCAAATTTTCATCCAAATGGACACCTCTTTAAACGAACTTTCAAAGACAATTAACGTTTTCTACGCAATTCAGTGGATTACTTTTCGTCTTTTCCGTTGGCTCTGCAGCCAATTAACGGCCTTGGGCTACCAGGATGACTGTGGACTGTCATCTTAAATGTCACATTCCGGATACGTGGTCAGTCTTAACCGTAGTTTCCGTGACGGTGACGACACAAACATCCAAGCCCATGCCAGGATTCGAACCCGGGACCTCTGGGTTGTGAGGTAGCAACTAGAGGCAAGCCACTACACCACAGGAGATTGGCAGAATTACTTTTATTATAAATAAAATAAAAAAGAAACTGTATTCAACTGTTTTCGGAAATCAAATTTTCCCTTAGGAGCAACCTCGCCTTGCAGTGGTGAAAACGCCGGAAATAACCTAATGAACCTACCTAACTTTGGTATTGTATGTATTGTTGTGAATCCTGAATGATGCAGCCTTAATAGTGGACATGTCTGACAAGCTGACAGTAGCCCGTTCGCCAGAAGTGTCCGGTCACTGTTGAAATGTAAAATTTTAATGTTTCGGTAGGTTTATTCCACTGCCACCAGAATTATTTCAAACGTGAAATAGAATTCAGAATTTCACAAAGAATACAAAGATAAATACAAAAACCTTCGTAAGGGTTCGGAGAAGAAGCTAGGTTGTACTCTAGAATAGCATCAATTAGTGTGGTTGGTGAAAGTATAAGGCATAAGTTCAATAAGAAGTAAAAGAGATTTATTCTTTAAAAATACAGCCTAGTTCTAAAACAAATACTTGAAGAGAATCAGAGCTGAGAGTGTCATAGAGACGGCGTCACAAGGTTACACACAACTTCAACTTATTTGACATAATTTGGACCTTTTATACTAGATTGTACCAATACGCTTCCAGAACGCTGAAACTGTAAGGAGAAGGGGTGGCCAATTATTCATTTATTATCCAGGCCTGGAAGGGAACGTGTCTAGGTTATAAATGTATTAGGGCGGAGTTTAAGCTTAGGAGTGGAAGGAGAAGTTAATATTATTTATAAGAAACTCCTTAAATGGGAGAGGTGAGGAATGCAAAGTCAGGGATACTCAGGTCAACGTTCGGGCACGTGTACAAAGAACTAAGTCTTCCCATTTTTGATCTCAGCACAAGAACTATTTATACACGGAAGAGAATATTTTTATAAGTTTATATTACATTGTAATATAATGCAACTCTTCAAAAGTATTGTCAACAAACGCTAAAACCAGAAGAGAAAGAGATTGTGACTTTCATTGTAATCATATTGGTTACTACTGAAGGCAACGTCTGAAAATGACGATTTTATCCATTTCTTCAGTAGACTGGACAATGGCGAGTGAAAAAGCATGATATAAGCGTGACGCAGTTAGAACCCTAACTTATTATTCTCTAGTGATATCCAAATGAAGGATAGCCATAACAACGTACACGTTGACTGATATTTTAAGTTAAAGTTGGAACATGTTAGCACTCACAGTGGCAGGTGCAGCTGAGCAATGTTGCAGACCAAGCAGCGAGCAGCGAGCAGCGAGCACTGTCCCTTCCTTTTCTGCTGACTCCTGTCTGGTCGGGTACTAAGGTCAAGGAGATGGGGGTATCACCTTATCTCATCGCGCTTATCTGCCCGTAACTCCAGCAAACAACAGCGACTTCTAAATGCAGAATGTTACTTAACAGGCGCACGTAACAGCCCGTGTGAACGACCGAAGCTCCGGCTGAAGTGAAAGTGCTGTTCAACAACTCGTCGTCGACTTTGAACTTGCTCGCGACTGTTGCCTGCCTGCCTGCCTGTTGTTGTTCTCTAGGACAGCCTGTTTTGCGGTTATGAAATATCCCACTCATGGGCAAAACATTTGCTCCCATCGTCTCGTGCTACGGTATTTACGAGAACCGCGGTTTAAACTTCAAAGTTATCAGTAGTACGCCAGGTTCTGCTCCTTATCATAATTCTAATCTAACCCCGTTTCCGAGCAATTTGAAATCATTTCTTAGAAATATGCACGCCGTAGCCATACATAAACGAACACTAATTTCTTCTGAATTCAACAGCGTCAGTGCTTATTTGCATGTCATTATATGAAGTTGTTTGTTTACACAGCTTTGATAACCAACAACTTTGGCTGTAATATAAAGAAATGGCCTTACAAAAACAAAATCCACCACATTTACGGCATAACCATTTTAATAATTTTGTATCCAATCCTTTCTTCCCGTTTTAAGCGAAATGTTAGAACAGGTAATCCTACTCCCGTCAAAAAAAATATTAAAATTGTTACCCCTCAAGAGGTCTGAAAGGAGAACGAAACGTAGTAAATTGGATATTTTTTAGTAAATGGTGTAAATAGTTTTGTGACTTAATGACATTTATTTAGTAGTAGTAAATGAAACCTTTCACAGTCTATAATTATTGCAACATTATTTTAAATTTTCCGTCACAAATTCAGGTTTCAACCTATATACTGTCCATATTCACTTGTGTCCCTCTGACATTTTACTTTACTCGCAACATTTAAAGTAAAATGTCTTGTAAATGAATGTCAGTTAGAGGGCTGAAAACTTTTGAATTTGTGATGGTCAATTTACAATAAATTTGTCAATAATTGAAGACTGTAACGTTTTTTTCTGCTATCTGTGGCCGCGACTTGGTTGCACTGAAATAGCTCTTTTCACTTTGCCGCAAAAACTAAAGTACGGCATCATTTATTTACGATCGCTTCACGGAAAACCTTATAACTCACAGTTGGTTTTGAACAGGTCCCGCTTTCACACGTTTGCAACAATAGATGTAGTGAGACTGCTCGTCATTTCTCTCCCTCATGCTATCAGAATTACGCTTACAATAACACAGTAAGTGGGTTGAATGGTACAGGAACGCCGAATAGAACTTATAACACGCAGTTGGTTTTCACGCCGCCTTTCGCGTGACAATTCAATGGATTTATAAATATTTGCATTTATAACTTCTGAACTCTACAAGATATCGAAATGAAACATGCACGAAAATTTAAGTTAAACTCCTGTTTTTAAACCCTCAAATTTTCATTGAAATCCGTTGAGCCGTTTCAGAACGACAGACAGTCACTTCAATTTTATTTTTTTTGTACATACTACTATCTTTATTTGACCAGACTATTAAATTCCTGTATTGTAGCCATTTATTTATTTATATTACCGTATTAAATGTGTTTTTTTTTCACTGTTAAAACTTCGGCTGTATTTTTTTAAATTGGTCAAATTTATTTTCTGCTGCAGAATTGATTATTAATAAAGGCTTGTCGCCAAATAAAATAAATAAAAGTCTATAGAAACATGCTCATGGGAAGGTAAGAACTCGTTGGGTAGCTAATGACAATGTAAGGATATTTAGATATTCTAGGAGATGAAAGTGTGAAAAGATATGCGTGATGAATATAAAATCTTTCTATATAGGGGAATATCATAAACTCAAAATCAAAGCTAAACCGAAAATGTGGCATATGTGGACAAGCGGGTGGAAATTTCATCAAAATAGGAAATGGTCGCTTGACATGGAATGACCCAAGTCTCAGTACCAGAAGAAAGTATTTGGGGAAGTAAGGTACTGGAGTAGTAGAAATGGAGAAGTGTGAATACGAGTTTTATGAGCAGGAGAAATAATAAGAGTATTAAGAGACAGAACAGAAGCTAGTCAATGAATACCAGGAATGATACAGAAATACCTTGCTATATGTGGCTCTCGTCCACTATGCAGGTCACCAGAGAATGTTGTAGCTCTTCACCTCTCACGAGTGTAATCCCTAAAGTACCCGACCTTTCATATTGATGGCGAGTTGTTGGAAAACGAAATGCGGTCGCAAGAACCAACCTAATACAGCTTAAGTTTGAAAGCACTACACTGTTCAGTGTTTGTCAACCATCAATAGTGAAACCTCTCAGTGAATTTGTAAACATGAAAAAAATTGGGAATCATTATGATACAATACAATACTTTAATTTGTAAGCTCTCTGTTCAACTTATCAAAGTAGAGCTGGATTATACTCTGGGAGAATCTGCTCCTTCTTTTACAAACATGAAATATTGCGCAGAAGAGTTAAAACGAGGTTGTAAGAGCTGCCAAGATGAACCACACAGTAGTTGACCAAATTGATGGTGACGGAAATCCACAAAATGGTATTCGATAACCGCAAGCTGGAAGACAAGGTATGCATTTCAAAAAACCGCAGTACATCGCATATTGACTGAAATAGATCTTTACAATAGTTTCAATTGAGTGTATGGCGATATTTCACGGCATTAAAGCTGAGTTTTAGCGTCCATTCATGGTCAAGGATGACGCTTGGGTGCATCAGTTCACTTCTGAGATGAAGGAATAGTCACAATAATGGACTAAATGCGGAGATTCGGCTCAAAATAAGTTCAAATATTGGGTAAGTTAATGACGTTAGTTATTTTTGTTGTGAAATGATGTTCATTACCTTCGAAAACAATATACAATCAACATCGAGTATGATGGAGGCTGGTAGAATCGTTTGAGTGATAAAGGAAAAAATGGCCCCAATTGGCGATAAATTAATTGTTGGATGAAGAGTTCTCGGGCTTCCAGTCGGGTGATGTCGTTTGTAGTCCACAACGTTTGTATGGCTGACACCGCCACCTCATTCAGGTGAAGTGAAGATGGCGGTGTCAGCCATAGAAACGTTGTGGACTACAAACGACATCACCCGACTGGAATCCCGAGAACTCTTCATCCAGCATCTTCGTCGGGAAAATCTACGTTCTCTAAATTAATTTTTGTTTCCCCGCGAGTGTACCAGTTCACTCATATATTATCATGATCGGTGAGAATTTATCCCTCAAAATTTGTCAATAAAGAAGTGGAATTTGCGGATGATGATGAAGAATCTCGTATTGATCCTGTTATCGAGAATTACCCATTCTGTTCTTCTAAATTCAGTCTCAATGCTTTTGGTTGAACTTCAATCAGATCTATTCGTCTCTCTTTGAATAGGAATAAAATATATTCTCCTACTTCTTCCTTGGCTCTGCAGCCAATTCAGGGTCTTGGATGTCATCTTACATGGCACATTCCAAGTTTGGAGTGGTGCGTGGCTAGCTCATGGATTCTCCACCAGTCTGCGTGACCATCGCGACACAAACATCCAAGACCGTATCAGGATTCGAACCCGGGAGGCATCGACGCTAGTCAAGACCACAGTAGGTCGGCAATAAAAAATACAGCAGTGAGAATTTCACGACAAAATGATTGTGAAAGGTAGGGGTAGGGGTAATTAATGGCCCCGTCCCTCACTCCCTCTATTTGAGCAGCTAATGGCTATCGCGGAGAATGCGGTAGTATTGCAACTGGTCATAAACCTGTACTTGCGCAACAGAAAACCGGTGCACAGTTTGAAGGCTTTCAGTATTGAGTCGCCATACACTGAAAATGTATTTTATAACCTATTGTCTCACTCTCGCACACACTTAAATACTGAAACAAATATTCGTCACATCTGTTGACGTGTCTAAACTCCATCGTTATACCGCCATTTCTCAACCAATTACGAGAATCAAGTAATTAACGAAAATCGGCGAGAAACTCAATGCTCTGATGCTTGAAGGTCAGACATGTAACACACGCGCAAACATTCCAATAGATATTGTCAACGGAGGAACCCTTTGTAAAGCAATCAAATCAATATCTTGCGTCGCACAAATATCAAAGCGGAAAACCTGGAAATCTAACTTTTTAATCGATGAACCGTCGAGTTTCAAAGGTATATGGGTCGGCATCAAATTCCTTGGATTCTGTTGCCTGTTCAATTAGCACGTTCATTAGTTTCTTTAAATCAGTTATTGAATCACAGTAGAGGGTCCTGAAATTTACTTAACAGTTATTGGGTGTGACATTGATCACCTCAGCGACCTTGATAACTGTGGATTCGACATTTATCTATGTCGTTTTCTCACTTTTTTTCCAGTTCCATACACCCTATCCCTTTTTGTTAGGGGTTGATATTAGAAATTTTAATTTAACTGTCCGCAGAATCAACAATAAAACAGGCGACTTTGGCCTTATAAATCTACTCAACCCAACTTAACCCCAAACAAGGGCACCAACCAACTTTGGATCTTGTTGAAGAAAGCCTCAATTATTCATTATAAGAAAATTAGAAAGGAGTAAGCAAGGATGCAGTCCGTCGCCCATGCTGTTTAACTTATATATAGAATAGGCGATGAAGAAACTTAAAACGGAATATGGAAAATGAACCAGACTGCAAGGAAAAGAAATAAAACCCCTACGCTTTGATATTGTCAGAAGAAAACATGGAAACCATAATAAATGGCATGAACGTGGTCCTGGAGAAAGCGTTCAATATGAGGAAAAGTAGAGAAAAATCCAAGATAATGGAATGTAGTATGGGAAACAGTGAAATAACGAAGGGTGTTGGATTGGGAACGGAAATTGACGGAAGTTAAGGAATTTTGCTACTTCGGAAAAGTAATAACTAGGGATGGTAGGCATATAGAGTAGGATAGTATAGGCAAGGAAGGCTTTCGTAAAAAAGTGGGTAATACAAGTGTGAATATTAGGAAATATTTTTAAAAAATGTTCATATGGAGTGTGGCGTTTTGTGGGTGCAAAACTTGGATGGTAGGAGTTGCAGAAAGGAAAATAATGGAAGCCTTTGAAATGTGGTGGTATAGAAGAATGCTGAAAATGTGGATAGAATAACTAACTAGGAAGTTCTTATCTGAATAGAGGAAGAGCGAACAATATGGAGGACGTTGGCTAAGAATAGGGATAGATTAATAGGTCACGTTTTAAGACACGAGGGTCTCGTAAAATTAGTATTAGAGGGAACTGAGTGGGGTTAGAACAGAAGAGGGAGGCAGAGAATGGAATACGCTAAGCAGATTATGGAGGATGTATAATGTACTAGTTATGTAAAAATGAAAAGGCTTGGGCAAGATAGTTTAGCATGGAGGGTTGCAACAGACCAGTTTTGGGACTGAATACCACAACAAGATTAGTATAAACCTGATAAGGTCCCAAGAAAAGCGAAGAAACGTGTTTTGCTTTGAATTTTTATTACGAAGAAATTGCTGCCCAGGAATTTATGAGTATTAATCCAGTAGAGTATTTCAGCCAGCATTAATCTCTCGGTCAAAAATTTGTTAAACTAGACATGTATTACAAAGGTTAGTGGGAAATTCTCCACTCAATGAAGTTACTGCGAGGAAATTTATTTATTAGCCCACCTCCTAGGGCGAATCTACTAATTAACAGACCAGTGGAATGTCAGAACTAAACTAAGTGAATCCTAAGTAAAAATCACTCTTGCGATATTTTTACCTAACGCCCTTCAAATACCACACTTAAGAATCCTCCTGTCCTCGGATTTAAATTATACACAAACAACATCGGGAGACACACTATGAATTTCATTAACCCGATAAACATATTCGTCGCATATGTTGACCGTCTTTGTATATTTAAATATTTTAATCTCCGTAAACCCCACCTCTAGGGGTAGTAATCGTGACTTACACAACATTTGTTTCCGGGTCGCAAGAAATATGTGTACACAATTTTATCGAAACTGTTGCACGCGTTAAAATTTGTATGCGGAACTAACAAAACTACATTCTTTTCTGATAAACACACAGTTTTATGTATAAGCTGACGATAGTTGAAACATCTCGTGGGACTGTTGTAACGCCGAAAAGTATTCATTCGACACAAATCTCGGCAGTTAATGCTTGCACAATCTCCACCGGTGTTTGTTGGTGCGTCGCAAGGAACGCATGAAAATAATTTCATCTAAATTGCCCCACTCGTTTAATTTAATACGTGGAAAGTTTTGATAACCCTCTTAGGGGATGAACTTCAACTGAAGTCAATAAAACCGGTTTCCATCCCAATCTCGATTGTTTTGTCTTTTTGTGTGTCCACACTCTACACCCCACCCCTATTATGGATGGGGGTTAAAAATATACACAAACCGTGTTAATTAAACATTTATGCCCAATATCCCTGATCTAGGGAGTGCTAGTCGTATTATCCCAACAGTGTTTGTTTCCGGGGCGCAAAAAACACGCTTATAAAATTTGGTAAAATTTTCTCATCAGTTTAATAGTAAACGCGGAACTTTTCTCCCTTCCATCCCTCTCTTAGGGGTTGAAATGCATGTTGAATGTCATAATTAATCTCAGCAACTTCCATAACACCGGTTTAGACCCCCAATCTCAATTGTTTTCTGGTTATTTTAATGTTGTACTCTCCCCTTCCATGCTGAATGGGGTTGAAATTATACACGAAAAATAAGGAGAAGTACAATAAACAATTATTATCCCCGAAAAATCTTTATTCGACAAAAACAGCGGCTGATTCTACACGATTTAAAATTTTCGCCCCCTCCACTCCCACCATTTGAGGCTTGTCTAACTCCAACAGTGTTTGTTACCGGGATGCAAATAACACTTGTACTAAGTTTGGTCCAAATTGCTGCACGCGCTTAAATTTGAATGCGGAACATACACACCTACATATCTACGAAATTTCTCCGTTTATACGCAAAAAGAGCAAATTTCATCTATAAAAATTAGAATGTTGATCCATTTATACGGTCTTTTTAACGCGAAATAATTGATCAATTTAATGAACATTACGTAAGTACTTAATAAATTTGTATAACTGTAATACTCGTCACATCGGTGTCTTAAATACGACGAGCGCGGCCGCTTACGGTGAAACGAAGCAAAGGATACCCAGAAGAGCTACCAGGCTAATGATTTTAAAATAAGTTTCCCAGACGACCTACGGCAGTTTCCAGGGGTTTATACTTTGGCGTCGCAGACGTCGGCGATGTGGTAAGAGTTATTAGCTGATCCCATTGGGCCAGTTGGCCAACTGCTCCCCAAATCTGGCCGAGGCATGGAGTAGGGTTTGTTACGTCCCCACAACATTCTCGTCTCCCGACATCGGAAGGGCGTGGGAGTAGTACCAAACGTCCGATCTACCTGACGTATGTTTCTCTAGAGTTTTCCCTGCATCACTTTAACTATATCCTGGGGGCCCTAGTCAACCCTTGGCTACCTTGATACAGTATAGAAGTAGTGTGTGGGAGATGAGATCAAATTTCTTTCTTCTTTACAACTATGCTTTCAAGTATTTTAACAGCTTACCCTTAAACAGTACAGCAATACACTTCGTACTTTGTTGATTTTTACACGGAATTTTCAATATTCTAGTAATTAAATTATTATTATTACTTAGCTGCTATTGGCTATTTGCCCGGTGGCAGCTAAATGCAATGAAAACCCAAATACAAAAAGAAAACGCAATTCACACTAAGGAAGAATTTTGAAGTGTAGATTTTGGTTTGGAAAATAAAATAAAGGAGTCACACAGAAATCACTTCACTGCACTTCGCTATTATCACTTTACTGATTCTAAAAAATACTACTCACTTAAGGTTTCTCAGCCTATTCCTAAACTGATTTACGCTACCCGGAAAAGTCATATTTCTGCAGGCAAGGAATTACAACCGCGTATAGATCTATTAACAAATGAAAATTTTCCTACGTCAGTGCGTTGCCCTTTTTCTTTAATTTTGAAAGAGTGATCATTTTTAGAAATATAATTCGGCGCCGTAAGATGGTTTGTTATTTCTTTCCAGGCCCTGTGGTTTACCCTTATAACCTCACATGTTTCCTTCAATAATTACTTTTTTTGGGGGGGTTATTTTTTTTTGGATAACAGGCTACATGAGGGTGATCCTGAAACAGGCAACTCCCCTTTAATAGCATAGGAAGGGAATTGAAAAGGGGGGATGCGGAAGGTAGAGCAAGGTAGCCAAGGGTTAACTAGGGCCCCCGGGCTATGGTTTAAGGATCCTACCCGGTGTTTCACCTAAAGAGATGCAGGGAAAACCCTAGAAAACCTGCATCAGGTAGGTCGGGCATTGGGTACTATTCTCACGCCCTTCCGAATGACGGGAGACGAGTTTGCTGTGGGGACGCAGCATTCCCTTCTCCGTGTCTCCACCATTTTCAGGAGGCAATTGGCCGACTGATCCAATGGGATCAGCGGACAACTCTTGCCATATGCCCAAGGTCTTTGACCCCAGTACATATACCTCCTAAAATAGGTGAAGGTGTCTCGGCATATGAGAACTTTGATAAAAAAAATACCCAGAGAGAGTGCGAGGCATCCCCGACATGATCAGGTAAGCCCCGCAGTCACTCTGGGCTGAAGCGTCTACGAGACTTAATAGAATATATATAATATACCTGCAGTGAAGCGCCTGCAGCAAGCGTCTGGCGATTCCCGTTGACGAATGACTTTCCAAAGGAACTAGGAAGCCAGTGTCAAGGCTAACTAGGAATACAAAGCACTCTCTTATCATGGGAGCTTCATTTTTCACACACTACGGCTATATTGTGATAAACATCGCTTATTTTGTTCACATTATTGTATTACATTTGAAGTCGTCATGCAAGTCAAATTGACTAGCGACGGTAAACCCGATAACAAATAGTGGATTTATAGAAAAATGTCAATGACTTGATTCCTACTGTCTTCGGTGTTTGCTTAACAATACCAACTATTAACCGGCAGCGGTTCCAGAAAAGTATCTCGATTAGCGTAGAAACTAATTAATCTAACTCTAAATCAGTTTTGAAGGTTACACTATTGATCAATATTTTGCTTAATGAATAATTAATCTCAATAATATTAAAATGTTGGTTGCGAATTATTGGTTCACATTCATCAGTTAAATTAGTTTATTCAACTGTCGTCTTTAAATAAAGGAGCTTTTGGCTTTTTTAGGCCATGTTCACCTCTCATTTATTTAAACCTTTATCTTGAATAAAACAATTAATGACCATTACAGATATTCTTTAAACTTAATTAGTAACAACGTTTCCGCATATTTTTATGCCTTATTCAGGTTTTCTTTCTCTAGAGGAAATATTTACAGAAAATTAAACAAGGAAGGTGAAGTTAATTTAATTTGCTATAAAAATTTCCTCTATAGGAAGAAAACACGGAGAAGTAAAAAAATATTCCGAAACGTTGTTACTAATTAAATTTAAAGAATAAAGTCTGTAAATGTTCATTAATGGTTTTATTATATATTACAGGCGTTAAATTTAAACTTTTTAAGCCTTTATCTGTCACTTGCGTTCCGCATACTACGGTGAGTCATAATTAGTGACGTCTGGTGCATATGTACTCAGCAAATTAATTAATTTAACAGGAATTTGTTTCGTAATTTTAAGAAAATTTGAAATAATGGTATATTAAGGGTGTGAATTTCTGCTTCGATTTACATTATTTATAGGATGAGAATCCTGTTTAGAATAAGAAATGTAGCATTTCATCAGCACCCCCCCCCCTCTCCTCTTCCCCCCGGTCGTCTATACGAGTTGATAGTTTCATTCGCTTTTGACGAATTAATAAAAAGATTACTGTTTATGGATTTTTTGTAGTTTGTTTAATCAAAGATTATATAAAATAGAAAACGTTTAACGGGTGGCATTTCGAAACTTGCATAATTTTGAGAAAATTACCGCACGATCCTGCATACAATATTCCTATTATATGTGTCTTCTGCCTAAAATTAACTTTCTTTATTTTATATATGTTAGAAGTAAAAATACTTTCGTATTTGTACACTTTTAAAAATTGTTTTGTGCTATATGTTTTGTTGATGAAATTAGAAATGTAGTATATTACGGGTCTTGGACTGTAGTAGTATTATTAAAATCTTACGTAATTATCATCGTAAAAACTGTTCCTTGGGGTGTAGCACATAACTTTAAATAGTCCCGAGCCATCAGTGGTCACAATAATATTTGAAATACAGATCATCAAGCCACTTTCCATCGACACAACCCGCATACTGAAAATCGATGAACAATTCACGGCCTTCAGAGGTAAATGACCATACACTTCCTAATTCCTCAAAGCTCGATAAATTTGACGAGACTCGCCCTGAGTACAAATTATGAACGACATTGATTTTCAAACAATCTGGGGATGAAGCAATTTTTATTTATTTACGCATAAAAATATGAAGTTAACTTTCAAATAACGTGATATGATACCACCAATGCTGATAATAAATATTTTCTGGAAAACATAAAGATCAAATTAATCTGAAATTTTGAATAATTTACAGAAATTAATTTTATAAAAACCGTAATTTATTTATGAAGCCCCAAAAAACTAAATAAATCCTTCATAAACATAATAGTCCACAGCTGGTTCTAAAAATAAGTATATTCTCATGACAATGCCACCGAAGTTTCCTGGGAAACGGACTAACAAGCAGGGGAAAATTGTTAGTGATTTCACTCAAAGGAGACTATTCTAAAATAAAAGGCTGTCAATTTTTGCACCTTCTCTGTGATTAATAGTGCTCCTCTGAGAAAATTCGCCTCAGGTACTCCGGAATGGAAGACATAGTTTAGCGCAGTAAGACATCTCCGTAATTTCAATTCACATTGTTTCGTAGTTCAACGATCGAAATTCAGTAAGAATATTCAGAGACAGGCAGGCATGAGGTGGAAATCCCAGGCGCCACCGTATCGAATAGAAGTCGTGTCGAAGGGATTAGGGCTGTTTTTGAAATGGGGACGTTAACCCTGAAAATTTTCCCAAGGACATCCTTCCCTTCGTCAGCGCAAAATTCCCACGTTTGGCGAAAGATGAAAGAAGATTGGTAGAGACACGTCACGTAGGGTGACGCTTTCCCTTAGAGAAGGGGAAAGAAGAGTTTGGCTGAGAGGCGAGAAGGCGAAAAATCAGTAAGTGTGGATCGGACGTTGAGAGGACGAGGAAACAGAAAGGTGAGCAGTGTTTCTCGGATGTTGAAGGGAACAGGAAACGGAGGGAGTAGGAGAGAAGAAGAAATGAGTAATTAAATAGTCTGTATATCTTGGTAGTTGAAAAGACGGCAGTTATAGTAATATTCTGAAAGATGAAGGAAAGTCAGTTTCATAACTTATCGAAGAAAGTACAAGTTAAACAGAAGTCTAGAACCCGACAAGGGAAACCTATAAGAGTGAAGGAGGAAGGATTACTACGCAAGAAGATCGAACGTTTTCGTTACGACACAACGTAAAATCTGTTACACGTTATTAAACAGTAATTAACCCTGAAAACCCCCTTGATATTTAAATAGTAATTCCTATCAATATGTATAATTTTAATGGTGCACAGGACCCAATAAGAAACTATCTGTTAAAACGCAAATAATTTGTTAAATAATAACCCCTCCCTGCCTATCATTTACAATTAGTGTATAGTGTTTCGCGCTGATCCTGGTGGGTCAGTCAATAATTATCAAGGAACAAATGTGAATTTTTTCTCAAAAACATAAATGTGGTTCTGAAGTGAAATAATTTTTTTCTATCGACGCAAGTTTTCCGCGACTGTAATCTAAAATATCAAACATTTCTAAGCACTTTATACACAATATAGTAAGAAATGACTATTTTCTACCATCCATGTGGCCTGTGGAACATCCTTCTTAATGGCCCATCAATAATGGGGTAACACATTACGATTCTATTTACCTCTTTTCCATGGCTGAAATGTCCCGATGTTGTTCACCGTTTTCAGCGCTCACTAACTCTAGCTGCGAGTGCAGATAGTTTACTTTGAAGGAGGCATTACTACTTAAATCTTTATAAGATCGTTGACAATATTTCGACCTTTCGTTTACCAAGAAACAACCTCTGAGTAACTTCTTTTTAAGAGAGAGAGAGAGAGACTCAACAGACGAAATATAGCCGAAATGGTTATTTTTTCCTTTCTGCGTCAGTCATTGTTTGAATATTGTGTACTTCAGAACGCAGAAAATATTACTTCTTTGGCCTATTGACGGCCTGGGCCTACCGGGTCGACTGCGAACTGCCATCTTGCATGACACATTCCGAATTCGGAGTGACACGTGGTCAGCGTATCGTCGATTCCCGGTCTTCGTGACCATGTCGACAATATCATCAAAGCCCATGCCAGGATTCGAACCCGGGACTTCCGAGTTGTGAGGGAGCGACGCTAGCCACAGGAGGTCAGCAGAAAATATTAGTGTTTGAAATTATAAATAATTATAGGTATCTCTAAAACTTTGCGTGTTGTGGAATAGCCGGCATTATATTTGAATTCAGAATCACCCTTTTTTCTCTCCAAGTCAAAAAAGTTTCGTTTTTGTTCTTGAGTGAAATAGATGCCTTTCACATCCCCCCTTTTCAATTCCCTTCCTATGCTATTAAAGAGGAGTTACCAGTTACAAGATCACACTCATGTAGCCTGCTAAACAATAAATAAATAAAACGTTTATTTCAAAAATTGAAATTGAATTGAAGAAATCTGTAGGTGTGAGAGAAATTCCGATCGCATACTTGAACAGACGTAGTGCAACTATTGGTACGCGTGAGACAAAAACATGTTGGCCAGTGTAATCAACAACTCTCTCTAATTGGTTAATGAATTAATACGCTCAGGTTATCTTAATATCTGTGAACACCAATGACAACATGTCAGTTTCGCGCGGAACTCTTCCCTCGCCATTGTTACCCAAGTCACTGGGCTGTGTGCAGAGTTTAAGTTATTTTGTAAATTGGACCGCTATTGTATTAAATACGCCTTCCCAATGGTTCTTCCCGATGGAAGTCCGAAAACATTCACTGAATTGAAGCAGGCAAAGTTGAAGAAGATCGTAAACTCACCTTCGACGCTGAGGGAGCGCACGAAGATGCAGACGCTGCCTTCTCCAGCTGCCATGGTTTTGGTCACAGCCGAGCAGGTTAACCGTGGTAATCGCATAGTCTGTCCCGGAGCGCAGAGTAATAACTACGGTAGCACTGCTTTTGTCCGGCGCTCATCAAATATGGAGCGTGGCGTGCGCGTCTCCGCCCACACCACAACCTCGTAGCCTTTAACCTGCGGCGAACCCTCGGACAACCCAACTACCGCCCTAATGTACGAAATATGACAGGGATTTCATGCCCTTATGTAATCAAATTGAAAATCGAAGTAGGCGACCGATTTGTTTATACCATACTTCACGAAGAAATGAATCATTCCTGTACTGCCACTTGCTTTCATCCTTGTAACAAACACTCATATATAGAAGCGCAGAAAACCAGGACAAGAATGACGTCCAGAATGTGGAAACAGAAAAATTCGTTTTTCATAATCGTAGACCTATAATTAAAAACCTTATGTAAAAGGGTTCAAGTTAATCTTAGTTACCTATATTTCAACACAATCATAAAGTGAAATGATGAAATATTTCAAGATAATTACTAGTTGTTTCTACAGGAAGTAGCAGAATGACTTTTCCAAAATTTGGGAGACTGTAGAGGGTATAATGGTGTACATTTTCCATTATTGAACCCGTGGTCGGAAATGAAAAATGGAGCGCCTAGAGCTCTGTGAGGCAATGTTCTCCAGAAATTCAGGCAGAAAGTTCAAATACATTGCACCATTCAAGCGTTGTGGTAGGATATGTGGTTCAGTGAGGTGGTTTCCAACGATAGCAGAATGTTTACAGAGGATCTAGTAATGTCTCGAACGGGAGGTCCACTGATTAATAGCGTCCCACATGGGACTATCGCGAGAGTTAAACATACCTTCTTTGGTGAAACCGAACTCGTCCGTAAATATCACTAGTTGTGGAAAATTCGGGTTTGTGGTACATTGATGTATAAAGAAATGGCAAAACAGCTGTCTTGTTACAAAATAAGGCTCGCCAATCGCCTGGACTTGTTTGTGATGACATGGATGTAGATGTTCGTGAGATCACGTGCTTGCACTTGGATTGGCAGCTACATGTTCCAAAACGGATTCTTCTAATATGTACGTCTCCTTGCTCCTGCCTGATGTCAGCCAGGTAACACGGTTCCAGTTTCCCTCATTGGGCGATCGACATTGGTGAATGTTGGTCTACTAGTATGCCTTTCCTCATACAATCGACGAGCAGCACTTGCATTCCCATGAGCTGCTCCGTAAGTTCTGCGAATGTGTAATTACCGTCCGTGACGGGTTGTTTCCAATTACCTGGAACCTATCGGTATTCTTTGGGGTACAGCTGAAGTACGATAACTACTGCAGATAACTGTACACTGACTCGAGTAGACTAACTGTGGATACGGAGAACAACTGAAGCCAGGAAATAACTGCGATTTTTTAATTTCCCGCCACGGGTTCCTTAATGAAAAGTTTTCACCGCAACACCTTCTACATCGTCCCAAATATTTTAAAAGTCATTCTGTTACACCCTATATAATACTAGTAACAGTAATTTTATAATGACCCCATAGAAAAGCAGAACTTCAAGGATGTTGAACTAGTCAGAGATTGTACATAAGTTATGTTTGCTTAACTACTATATCTCTACATTCACACGATAAGATATGCTTAAGTTCTACAAAGAAGACAATTTGTAGCTGAAACATAATATTGATAAATATTGTTTATATCTAGTTGTTGTGGTAGTCAGTCCTAAGACTAGTCTGATGCAACTCTCCATGCTAACCTATGTTGCGCAAGCCTTTCCGTTACCGCATAACTAGCACATCGGAAATCCATCCTAATCTGCCTAGCCGATCCCATCCTCGGCCTTCCTCTTCTGTTCTAATTTTCTGTGCTAATTTTACAAGACACTCATGTCTTAAAGCAATCTATCACTTCTCTTCTTCAATGTCCTCCAACACTCTTCCCCTATTCTGTTTAGAACTTCCTCGTTAGTGATTCTATCCACCTATCTGATTTTCAGCATTCTACTATAGCACCACATTTCAAGGGCTTCTATTTTTAACTTTCTGTAACTCTTACCATTCACATTTCGCACCCATACAACGCCACACTCCTTACGAACATTTTTAGCAACGATTTTCTAATATTCAGACTTTTATTACCCGTAAGTAAATTCCTCTTTACAACGAAAGCCTTCCTTGCCTGTGCTATCCTACTCTAGTTATTACGCTTCCCAAGTAGCAAAATTCCTTAACTTCAGTCAAAATATTCCTTCCCAATCTAACATCCTCTGATATTCCCCTGTTTCCCATATTACACTCCATAACCTTGGTTTTCCCTCTATTATTCCTCACATTTAACTCTTTCTCCAGGACCACGTTCATACCATTTATTATGGTTTCCAAGTCTTCTTCTGCAATATCATCGGCTTATACTAAGAAATTAGTGACTTGACAATGAATCATGTCCCATATTGAGATTCATAAATTCGCCAACAAAGTAGAAGGGGTGGCTAAATAATAAGTAAGTTAGGTAATGCAGAAATAGTTCTCGGGTTTCCACTCGGATGCAGGTGCGATGAAAACGCGACGTTTCGACGACCAAGTGCTCTGTCATCTTCAGTCTGAAAATGACGACATCGCACCTGTACCCGAGTAGAAACCCGAGAACTATTTCTGCATCAACCACACCGGAAAAGCCTCAGCTCACTTAAGTTAGGTAATGTTTGAATTTATTTTTAATTAACTAATAGAGGCTGGAACTTTATTAAATATGCTAGTAGCATTATAATGTACACCATTTTGTATTAGCCATAATATATATATATAATTGTCATGAGAAACGCTCGGGACACATCGGGTCACTGGTTTTAGCTTTCGTCACAAAAAGTAGTTAGTGTTACTTCTACTTTTATAAATTATATACTTCTAGAAATTAACATATTTTATGAACTGAAAACTAATATAATCATTGAAATAAATATCTAGTATAAACTTTTGTTTTCATTAAACCTAAGAGTGCTATAGATTCTTAAACTATTTTATAAACTGAAACTTAATATTTGAATCCAAAATACGAACACATGGAAGGATGATGATAATAAATTCGAAAAATTTACTTAAATCCTTAAATGTTTCCACATTTTAAGTAACCAAACTGAATTCTTATAACATCTTGATAAAATTGCAAAGTTTTTTAAAACACATTTTTGAAGTCTGGTTATTTTTTGAGTTGTAAACGGCATTTTTTGTTTTGATTTTCTTAGTTTGTAGCGGAGTGGCGATGTCACAGTGAGATATCTCCGTAATTATGAGAAAGAATTAATTATGGTGAGTATCTACAAATGACAAATAAGAAGACATTCACATAGTTGAATTACATGTATCCCCCTCTGTTAATAAGACTTTATAAAAACCGTTCTCAGAACTAGTGGATAGGGAGGCCTGACAACACGCTCTAAACTGCTTAAATCACATTAATTTAGATTACTGTCCAATGTAAGTACCCAAGCACCCTGTTAGTAATCATAGAATTTCCTTCCTTAAGTAAATTATTTTTATTTCTGGTAACAAAGCAATGAACGTCAGACTTTGTTGTGAATTGGTGAGTGTTATTAATAAAAATACCATCAGTGATTGAATATACTGACCAGGCTTCCTGAAAGTGGCACAATTTCATGATAACCTTTTTCTGAATATGTAAAATTTTCCTTTGACTCCATTAAACAATCGGTAAAATTCTTCCTTCCTGAAGATACCGTGATTATTTTTTAATCGCTTAAGAAATTAGATGTACTTATTTAAGGTACTGCCATCATTTTTAAATCCCTTAAGTTGTTGGAACTCCTTTTTACTATTTGAGGGGATTTTGAAAGTCCTATTCACCGATGTTAAAATATAACTTTTGGGTACATTTTTCTCGGAAACTGATACAGATACAGCCCTGAAATTTTCCCAGCGTATTTCTACCTTTATATTATGTTCGTGTAAATAGAATATATGATATATTATAATTACAATTTTAATTATTAATTTATTCATTAAGATCTCATTTTTGTAGAACATTGTAGAAGTATTTTCATATCCATAAATAATAATTCAAATCTATTTTGTACTTTTAGATGGAGACTACTTAACTCAGCTACAGAAAATAACCTAGGAAGCTATGTAATCAAAAAACTTTGGTGGAAGATTAAAATAAATGAGCATCGTGAAAAATCAGACGTGTATTTTCCTCTACATCTAGTTGCGAAACAACTCAAAGTATGAAGAAATTCCAGACTGAGTTAGGGTTTGCCGTAGGTAATATTTTCTCTTTGTGGCTTCGCCGTACTGTAGTTGTTGACAGGACAAGTAAACGTGATCTCTGATGGTCAAGCTAACGTTACATAAGACCCAGAAGTTAATTAATACCAATGCCCGTCCAGTCTTTTCCTTTTTTGAGTACGATATCAAGTTTTTGCTGCTCCGTATTCGACCAACAGCAAGAAACTTGGTCGCCTGAATTGCTTGTCACTGGCCTTGTAAACTTGATATCTCGTCACAAATTTAACTTTCTACTAATTCAACGTCAGTCATGGTTCCCATAACGCTCACATCTATATTTAGATTGCGTCAAATAATTACTAGATAGTGTGTCAGACTGTTCTCGTAAAAAGGGTAAATTAAATTAATTTGTTTTGTTAATCATATAGTTGGCTCTTGAATTGTTTACATAATTTTCGTCAGCAAATATTGTTAATGATAATAAGGGCGGAGGGGTATTTATTATTTAATTAATAAATTATTTGTGCATTTAAAATTAATAATTTTTTATATTAAAAATTTCTTTACTGTCCTGCGCTCTATTAAAATTATACATATTAAGAAGATTTACTATTTAAATATCAAGCGGTTCTCGGGGTTAATTACTAGGGAAAAAATGTGCAGCAGAGATTTTGCGTTCGAGACGAACCTGTTTCATCTTCTCAGAAATTCCGGAACCTCTGCGTCTTCCAAGTCGGGTAGTTGATTTGCCCTCTGATGACGGAAAAATGCTCTGGACGTCGTACTGGTTGGCGATTGAGGAAAACCCAGTTTTCCTTCTCCTTCACTCCAAACACACAGTTACTTCTACTTATAAGTAAATCCGAAGTTCTGGCCTTCCTCGTCCGCTCTTCCTTCTAACTCATGAGCAACAATGCTCGCGTCCCTTTCAACTCTCTATCGACACTGACTTATTAATTCATTTCTACTTCTCTGCTACTTCGTCTGTTTCCTGTTCCTTTCAACTTCCGATCAACACACCTATTTTTCGTCTTCTCACCTCCCAACTAAACTCTTCCTTTCCACTTCTCGAAAGGAAAACTCCACTACATGCTGACGTGTCTACACCAATCTTTTTTCATCTTCCGCCAAACGCGGGGATTTTTTTTCACTGAAGAAGGAAGGGTGTCATAGAGGCTTTCTCGGTGTTTTGTCCCTGACTCAAAACATCCCTAATGGACGTACAGGCAGACATGTTTTCTACGCAACAGCTTGGGGCATGGGATTCCCACCGATTGCCTGCCTGTCTCTGAATATACTTTCTTACTGAACTTCGATTGTTTAAACTCTAAAATGTGAATAAAATTAGGGAGGAGTCCAACTGCGCTACAATTTTAAAGGAAATACTTTTTCTATTTTGATTTTAAATCTATTTTACACTCTACGCTTTTGTAGTTTATAAATGTTTCAGACGTCTCCGGATCAGAACAATTCTTAATAGTGAAATGAATATATGCTGCCTGGGGATGCATCTAGTTATGAGCCCATAACTGACGTCGGTCATTGTCACGGACCGAAATATAAGCGCGTTTGTGATTGGGCCTAAATTTGCGGTGTAGTTGAATTTCGAACGTCTGATTGACTCAAAGTCTGTATCGGACAGGAGGAATATGTGGAAGCCGCGAAGAACAGACTCGAAAAAGTAACGCAGAACTGAAAACACGTGCCAACTAATTCACGGCAGTCTGAAAATCTAGGACTAAGAAATTTTCTGGAGTTGAGTCGACGCTGCTGCTTCGACCATCCGTCGGCCTGCTTCCAACCAGCTAGCCGCATTTCGAGGAATATGTAAAGGGATTCCAACCCCCTTTAAAACTTTCAGCGCTTCACTTGTAATTCTTCCCATCTTAGCTCCCTGATCAGGATTCTCATGAGATTGAGTAAAGCCGTGGCAATGCTTTAAATTCAACGTAATCGTCCAATTTTGATTGTTTAACTTCACAAATTATAATTTATTAAAATTATTATTTTTTCAATATTTTGTGTTTTTTTAAGTCAATAAATTTGCTGTAGTCAGTAATTTTTTAAAAAGCAGTGTCTTTTATTTCAAAAGTCCCCATTTATTAATTTATACTTATTAAAAGAAGAGAGTATATAACAAATTATTGTTTAACTCTTAACCAAGGATAACTGCATGGTTTTAAGGAAGCTCGACGACTTTCACGTGTTTCTAAATTCAACTCTTAAGTTCATATTATAAGGACAGATATGTAAATGTATGTTGTACGAACGCAGATTCACTACTTTCTCTTATTTCACAAGTGTCAGTTGGGAGTCTGGCACCTCGTCTTTACTCTCGTCAAAGGCAAAGAAAAATAAATATCTAATAAAGGACAGATATTTATTAATTATAGAAATTATATCAGTACTGTTATGACGAATTGCAGTTAACGCGACTAACGATACCAAATTTATTAAGAAGTATGCTCAACACGCTAGAATATTTTTACATTTTTAATGGATATTCTAAGATAATTTACGGCTTTTAAATCCGTCGGTTCTCTGATAAATAATATTTCTCCGGGATAATTAATAAAAGATTGATAAAGTTTAAGCTGATGTTTGTCTATTCTGAGACATAATCGATTTCAGGTATCATATTCGAGACACTTTCCATTAAGCAAAATCAGATGTTCATTTCATTTAATAAATTTTAAGATATCTTAAATGTATGAAGTAGGTGAAGTCCTTATACGAAAGTTTTACATTTCACTCTAAGAACATTATGGCATGTAAGTTGATTTGATAGTGAACTACAGAAAAGTATAACAACGAAACTAAATTTCGTATTATTCCTAATGATAATATTACTAATATAATAAATTCACTAGGAATAATGCACAATTGTTTCGTTGTTTTACCATTCTACGGTTCATTATCAAGTGAACTTACTTGCTTCTTTAAAAAGGCAAAATATTTATGTAGTTTAAATCTTCTTTTTCTAGTGATAATAAATGCCAAATACATCTTAGAAATAAATTATCCACTACAAATGTTGGGTACAAAATTGGCTGTTCTGATTATAATTTAATTTATTTCGGTCAAATAAAAAGAATTTTTAATATTATAATTAACCAACATAACGCTGATATTAAACTTTCTAGCTGTAAACATAATCCCATTGGCGAACATTGTAATTGTTTCAAACATTGTTTCGATTTTAACTACACTCGTATTTAAGACAAATAACCACATTTTCGTTAAAGATTGATCTCAGAAATATTAAAAATTAAAAAACACTCAGGAACTGTAAATATTAAGCGTTACCCAGATGATCTTAGTAAGCTTTACGACGTGTTATTTTAGTTCTTTGTTCCTTTACTTGATTATCATTGCTGTAGTCCTGTCCCAAATATTGTCAGTTTCCCTTTAAGAATTATTTAAGAAATATGCTAAGTTCGCATTGAAACGTCGGTCAATCTAAATTTCTTTAATTATTTCACTGGGCTTTTTAAAGTTTGTCTGTTAAATAGGGTCGTATCTCTTGTTAATAATGAAAAAACCAAAATTATGGTGTGAAGAATGTGATTAGTGAATTGTAGGTGAGGCTGCCTTAGGTTTACGGGAACGGAGGGATGTTCAATCGGTCCCTGGAAGTCGACTCGGATTAGCTCAGTGATAGAGTGCCCGCACGAAAAATGGGAGGTCCGGGGTTTGAGTCCTTGGTCAGGTTGACAATTTTCCATTCTTGTATTTCTTCTAAATTAGCTATACGCTCCTACTTGAGCTTCAATTGAAGTATTTCTACTTCCTTTGTCTTTAAAAACCAAATTCATCACGAAAAGTTGTAAGTTTTCTTTTAATTATGCCAATTACCCCACACAATGCATTAATGCATTCACCCATTCGAATTCGAATCCAATAACCTTTAAAATTGTGATATTTATTAGAAACTTCAGGCTTCATAGCCATTATCAACTAGAAAACATACGAATATGCCAATATTTTAATAAAACAAAGATTGTGGTACGTGATTTCGTATCACATTATTAATTTAATAAGTTTTTGTATATATATATATATATATTATGTGTATATAATATGTACATAATAATGTAATAACCGTTTTATCTAAGCCATGAATGAACGCGATTACTTCAATGACGAAATACGTGTCATCTTATCGATCTGAACGGAAACATGAAGGTTTGAGTATTACCTAATTGGAAGGGGCTGAAATGTTCAAAACTTTCGACGACATCGGGCGACAGAAAATAATTACAACGAATATAATTTGTCAGCCTGGAAAACAAGAGAACTGACCTGGATGAACAGCTGTTTTTTCAGCGTCCTAAACTCGAAAACAACAGCGTATTGTTAAAAATTCAACAAAGCCAACACTTCACCCTGCATATCCGGAAGTCTGAACAAACCATACATGTGTGGAGGATATATCCCACTGAGTGGGGGCTCCAAAATTTGGCTGACAGGCGTCGAAAAATTGTGCTTCCAGTTTCTCCTTCCATAAGGAGGATGAAACAATATCACGCCTACAACTTGTACGGGGGTAAATTTTCAAGTTCCAGGGCAGAGCTTAGAGAACAAAACTGAAGTTCAACTTGGAGGAGGTGCTAATTCAATTATTATATTCTCGCGCATCTTAGAGATTCAATCATTTTCATTCAGTTATTTTTTGAGAGAGAGATTCGGCTACGGCGTTATAGACATCCATTCAGTTCCTGCTATTCAGAGAGTCCTTTTCAGCCAGTCTTAATCATCAGAGACTCGTGCATTTTGTGCGCTCTGGGCAGTCTACACACGATGCTGGGGACGAGTTTCAGAATAGATGCAAGAGTTCAAGTCTACCTGTAGCCCTGATTGGCAAGCAGTCTCCCGCCCGATTATAAATCAACAAACCATCCAGCAAGAGCGACAGGAAGGAAAACTGTAGCGTACAAACCTTCATATTTCTCGCCTCTGGTCGTGTTCTCGTAATCTTCCACTAATATTCGCTGAAATAAGATTTCATGTTCCGGATAGAGCTTGCGAGGAAATTTTAGAATCGAGCGTAACCAAATTATTTGTTAATTATAGACAACTATTATTTTAAAACCTTAATAATTTAAATATTACAATTATAAGTTGCACAACGCAACATAATTTACCCCCTACAATAACAAAAACTCACAAAAAACATGCAAAGTTCCAGGCAACTCGCTAACAAGCCTGTGTAAATGCGTCAAAAATTTGGGGATATGCCTCTAGATAAAAATTACTATTGTGGTGTATAGAATTGCACTTTTGATGATAGTACCTGAAAATATCAATGCATTTGTTTTGGTACAGCCACGCGTGTCCAAACACAGACCGCAAGGAATGCGGAAGTGGCCAGAACTGTTCTGGGAGATTTGCTTATCTTAAAAAGTATTTCTCTCCTGAAACAAACTATTCTCTGCAAGCTTCAATAAGGAGCAGTTATCCAATTATTGCAATTGTATGAGGAAGCTCATTACGCTTTGACTTTCTATGAGTACTGAACCTATAAATTACACTTGTGCACGGGGAAACTTATTCTAGACGAATAACACGGGATATGTAACTTTTGATTTTGTAACTGTTGCCTTGACGAATACCTAGTAAGATTATTTAAGTGTATATTTGATTATAGTAATGATAGATCGTTTATATTTAAATCACTCTTACGATGGAAGCAAAAGTATACTAAAACGTGGTTTAGAAAAATAAAATGATAGATCACTGCATCAATCGAAGGTGATTTTCTATTTCGCCAAACAATTGTGAATTCAGGTAACCACTCGTAATCGCTTAATTCATTCCAATCATTGAACTTATTGTAGCTTTTGCTTGTAGAAGTAATTTATGGACACGTTTCTGAAGCTTTAGAATACAATTTTTCTTTCATTAAATAATCGGGAAAGCCGTGAAACAAGTTGGGAACGGCTTCATTGTCATGAACCCATCAGGTCTAACTGTATGCACTGACTTGTGTGTCTTAATGATTAGAGCAGTGAAGCAGCGAGTAGGACGAAACTGTCCTTGTGGACCTGTTTGCCTTGGCCTAAGCTCCTAATGTTCATATTTTTTTGTTATCAGCTCAAAAATAGAAGCCAATTTGGGCGAGATTCTCTGTATACCGCCTTCACCATCCAGTCCAGTACATACATCAGTGGCAAACTTTCACTCATCGATCAAGTTTTCTTGTCGGATGAAAATTCATTGAACTTACTGTAAACTATACAACACAATGGCAACAATATTTTCTGCTCAAAGAAATCTAAGCGGTAATATAAGTGGTGTTTCAGAGTGGAAAAAGGGAAATAATTCGAATGGGCAAATGCATTAAGGGACACAAGGACTGAAATTTGAAATTCCTGCAAATGATTTCCTACTGAGCTGAAATTTTAACTGTATTTTGACAAAAAAACACGTGTATCAATGTAAAAAAATGTTTTTGTAAACATTTTTTGTTGTTGGAATATTTTGAAAATTATTTTCTAAATTTAGCAGTTTTGAAAACGTTCCTTGCGTTACGTACTTGAATATATTTTTGCTTTTTTTACATTTATATGTAGGGCTGGCCATTGTTATCAATTGCCAGTGTTATTTTTAAAATTATATAAAACTATGGGGAGAATATAATTTTTTTTACTAAGAGCTCATTCAGTTACTTGGCACTTTTCAGCACTTTGAATTTTTTTTCAATTAAAATGCTTGAACAATACTAATACTTGTATTTGAAGATATTAACATGTAGATTATTTACAAAACTAATGAAGACAATATGTTAATATTTGTGATTCATAGGTTTTTGGTACCAGAAATCATGAAGCTGGGGAAAAAACACATTTTTCCTAAAAGCAGTAATAATTTATTAAATTATAATCAAACATATTAATTAAAATTGTTCTACAGCATATATTACACCTTCCTTTTCGTTTTTGCTTCTTTTTTGAGTTTACTGAATTTATAGGCATATTAATAGGAAAGAATTATAAAATTGGTATTTTTCAGATTTTGGTCGAATTTTCAGTCCCTTAATGTACGTTTTGGGGCAATTCGTATTATTAAAAGAAAACTAACAACTTTTGTGATGATTTTTTTTAAGTCAAAGGAAGTAGAAGTACTTCAATTGACGCTCAAGTAGGAGCGTACAGCTAATTTAGAAGAAATACGAGATGTTCCACGTGTGTCCCTCTGGTGACAAGGTAAATATTTATGCGGTATTCCAGTTCTTGCCACTCGTGAAAGAATAACCTTTGTTAATGTTTCGAGCACTTCAGTTATCCGCTGGCATATCTCGGTAAATGCTGGCGCTAACTATTTGCTGGAATGTTCTAACGCCTGCGCCATCTAAAAGGTGTATGACCGGAATTGCACGTGGCGAGTCAAAAGTCGCAGAACAACCTGTTACTGTGTGAAATTGGAGGTCTTTCTGGGTGCCAATTGTTAAAATCTGCAACTATGACGTGGAAAATTCGTTCTCCAGACATCAAAATGACCTCCATTTTATCCTCCTTGGGCAAAGCTATATTCAGTTAGCTGCAACCAAAGTGTGTTTAACTTTTAACCATAACAGCTACTTCGAATCTGCTTACAGGAATGAACTTGTTAGAAAATGTTATATGATATATCATATGACCCCATTTTTACTTTAAAAAACTGACTTAGATTCATGTGGCGTCCATGTTCGGCCACCTTACCCATATCTAACTGTAATGTTCACGTTTCCCAATTCCTGTATAGTTTTTTAAATAACAGGGTGTACTGTGTTACGGACAAATACATCTGCTCGGGCTTGGCGGCGCAAAATCAAAAGGAAGGAGACAGCGGTTGACACTTGGGCAATAAAACTTAGACGCGGCGGTTTCCCAAAATTTTGTGAGAATCAGCACCGGGTGGCCCAAGTGTAAACATGGATATTATTGGAGGAATCCATCCCTGCCACCTTGGTGATAGAAACTAAAGAAGTGGGGAGGAAGTTTTAAAGAGGCTGGCAGAGTGAATTTGTGAGAGAATTTTGGAGGAGATTGTGGGAGAGCGGTGAGATGGAATTTTGAGACAGATTTGTGGCATGACTGCTGTTGGAATTGCGGCAAGGAAGAATAGGAGATTAGCAGCTGTGATCTGGAGAAAGGACGAGGAAGGAGCTGGAACCTGCACTAAGACGATTAGGTAAACTGCATCGGTAAATCTCTGCTAATTTCCTGTTACTGCCAGAGTCCGAGTGAAATATTTCTGTTCTATGAGAAGGCCCATAAATGCGACCCTGAGACTAGACTTAGAATTGTTTAAGTTTAATATAAATCATTTTTATAAATATATATGTAGTTTTATTGACCAAAGAAGTGCCGGCATAAATATTCGAAACGTTAAAAATTGTAATTATTATATTAAATATGTTTGTGTTGTTAAAAGTAAATTGTTTTATTGTTTTTCATTTCAAAATATAAGCATTTATTTAATTGAATAATTAATACCCCCTATATTCATTATAACTGCGACTTTTGACTCACCATGTAGACGTTTCCGTAAACACTCTATACCGTTGTATGAGGGTTCAGAACTCGCACTTCGTATAAACGATTGGCTACCGTTCGTCCTGGGCTCGATTTCTTACACAAGCAGCCTGTGACCTGAAATTGATTCTGCCACAGTGTTGCGACAATGCGGTGGTTCTTAACCAAATTACATGCGAAAATATCACTAAACACAATACAGTTGCTCCTGTATGGATTGAGCTATTTTGATTAGCAGTGCCTGTAGCGGCTATTTCGTAACCGGAAGATTTTCGCCGTTGCCAGATAAACTTGTAAAGTTGTAGATTCAGAATTAATCTGTTTCAGCTAAATGACAGAATTTGTACTATGCTATTTTTTTTGTCCCATTCAATATGAAGATGCAATGATTAAACAGGCATGCAGATTGGGCACGTTCAAGATTACAAGTTTTGTAAACGTTTCGCGAAATAAATTGTATCATGCTGCAGTCCTTAATTAAATTGTCAAGACATAGCACGGTTAAGTTGGTCAAAGAACAAAAACTAAAAAAGGTGTTGAGCAGGGCATTTCTCAACACGTTGTTTTAGGACTGTAAATAGTATAGAATTTGTGTTAATGAACGGGTACGAAACTTGTGGCTAAGTTGCAAGGTTGGTCCAGCGTCCGTGACCATTGAAATTACGATTGAGCGGGGCCACAGGAAACTGAACTGTTTCAGATACAACGGGATATATACAGAAAAAATATAAATTCACATTGTGAAAAAAAAATTCATTTTTCTGTATACTCTGATTATCTAATAAGTTTCTATAACTCAAATAATAACAAGCATACGTCAATAAAACAGATGTTTGTCAAATCCGAAAACAATAGTTTTTACTATATAGATATTCATTAATGGGTATGTGTTGTGGAGGACTAAACGATCACTTTATTTATAGTTATATATTATGTTAATCACTTAACTTGTTAGTTGGTCGTGATTGTAAAAAAATTAAAGATAATATTCCGTTTAGATGAACAGGTAGACACTTCTCCTTCCACAAGATGAAGACTTTCATTTTTCACGCTTGGATTTAGTTTAGATGATTTTGTAGTGCACCTATTGCCTGTTGTGGGTCATCATAGGTAGAAAGGATTACCGTTTTATCAGCGAAGTTGCCAATAGCAGTTTTTCTATTTATTGGTAAATCCATAAAAATGACGGGCCCTATAAATTTACCCTGCGGTACTCCAAACGTCATCGGTTTTATGCCAGATTCACTTTCATTGACTCTTGTTCCACAGTTCTTTCATTCAAGTAGAATTTTAGGATGCTGAAGTACATTGTGGGTTGCAATTTTATAATCGTGTACAATAAGCCAGAGTTCCAAATTTCGTCGAACGCCCAACTTTCGTCTAAGAATATCGGCGAGCAGAATTTCATCCTGTACCCTCTAACTAAACTACAGTTCTGCCAAAGGCAGTTTTTAGATTTTTACACATTTGGCTTTCATTTTTCAATAAAATTTCAAAATGAAACATATGAAGAAATTACTTGAAGAAGTCAGTTTAATTAAATAAAAACTTTGTCTGCAATTGGTCGTAAATCTATTTAATTTAATGCCCTATTAGATTTAAATTAAGTAAAAATTCGGTTGGTACGAGCGCCCTTTCTTGTTTTCATTTTGTAGACCATCACACTGCCTCCCGTCAAGCGATGTATTTATCTACTAAATTTTTGGGCCGCACTGCAAGAAACGAGTTGTTTATGCTTGCTAGCTACTGTCGGCTACTAGCGTTGCCGTTAGATTAAAGCAGTGCAGTCGAACATTATCTTGGTTTCCTTAAATAGCCAATTGTTTGTGTAATCTGTTTTCTAATATCCAGACTTAAATTATTTAATATAATAAACTGTTTAAACGTATGTACATCTGTTATATCTACGGAAAACTACGGTAAGAAATTCCAGCTCCCTCCCAAGAAATATAGTACGTGGAAAGATCCCGACGTGCCACCTTCTACTGCTACATTCTAAAAAGGGCCCGGTACAATTAAAAACTGACGAATTAAAAAACTCCTCCCTCCGACGACACAACTGAAAAATCACACACAAAATAAAATTATCCAATACGATAAAAAGATTCCACTTCCCTCCGTCTTACTGAGACATCACTATTTTATTCATTAATTTATTGCAAATAGAGATATGTTAGTTACTGCACTATTGTGATAAATTGGTTTCAACGTTCAAATATGAGAGAATCATGTCCCTCAATATTTAATTTCAAATCCACTGCCGTCAAAATTGGGTACTAATTGGGATCCATACATATTGTCCCGCTTGTCTATAGTTCTTCTTCGACATTTCTGAAAGAGAATGGTACTAAAATCTTGCAATAAAATAAGGGAAAAAATTCTATTAAGGCCCACCGCATGTTCTCGATTGGCTTTAAGAACAGAACCAAGGTCCTTATTTCAAGGAAATAAAACGAACGTTGTGGTGCTTTTACATCAAGGACGAAACGTTTTTTTGCGGTTTATTGCATCGCAGTCTTCAAGATCAAGCATATGGTGCGAAAGGTATGGGTAAAATACCTCTAACTCGTGTAAACGTATGAATAAAATTAAATATAAAATTTTGTTCAACAATATATATATATTCGTCCGCTCTTTCTTGAAATTCCTATGTGAGCGAAAATTCGACACTAACGTTGAACCAGCTATTTGGTCTGTTGAGTAACGAAATTGACCACGATGTTGTTATTAGTTCAGGTTTCAAGCGTGCTCAAAGAACATAACACCGTTTGCAAACATTGTCCATGAGGACAAGAATAAACGATTTCCCTGCATTTTCTCTGCCACTTTTTCCTACAAAGGAGAATCATGCAAATTTTATTTCAAGGGAAATCAAATAAAAAAATGCAATACCTTTAAATAAGAGTTTTTTATTTTCCGTTGGCCAATATTTTCTTATTTTAAAATTAGAACTTATTTTTAAATACTGTCAAAGTTCAGTAACGTTGTTGATTTTGAAAATATCATTTTATGAATATAATATCTGTTGGCCGGTGTTTCCTTGGTAGTTATTTATCGTAATAATATATTAGACTGAAAAGGGATTTAATTTTAAAGTAATTTCTAGTTAAATTTGAATATTTTATAATAAACTCGTCGTCCGTCCCACTAAATGGTGACTTGACACTGACGACAAATCACTTTTGATATTTTTGATTGTCACAATACATATAAACCGGAAATGGCTACAATGTAGCCTTATGACGTTGCATGCAAGTGGCATGGTAAGGAAAATATGTAAGCCAAGCAAAGTCGAATATGGAATCATACTAAAATATTGAAATTCAATCACATAAGTGACTTTGATAAAACACAGTGTCTGTGGTGCGGGTACGAGGATCTCAGAAACGGAGTAACTGGTCGGTATTCCGCGTCCTACTGTCGTATGAGAGGAAAGAATGTTGGAGAATCCACAATAAGCGACAAGATGGATGGCATCAATGCCTCGTCAAAGAAATTAGAGGCTTGCCAGCTCTGTAAATTATTGGCTTTCTCAGCTACGCTCCCATGATATTGTCTTTTCGTCCATTGAAATAGTTCCCGTCGTCTGATATAAATACCGCGTCGTTTCCAAAAAAGTTCTCTTTTCTGGTCTAGGCATGTCACTTAGAGAGTATAACACAACTGTTTTTCCTTTCTATTAACGGCAGCCCAGAGATGTCAGGTGATAATATACAAATATTTTCTTCAATAATTTTCTTGTGGAATAAGCTGCCTATCCGAGGTTGCCAGGGTATTTATTTACAATGGCCCTTGTCCAACGTGTGATTTATTTGGAATAAATCCTTTTAGGTAAACACCGACCAATACTCTTTAAGAGATAGCTTCTAATTAACCAGGATGATGACTGTCAGTACATTAACCGAGTCAAGACTGCTCCCGGAACGTTAAATAAGAACGCCAGACTCAAAATCTCGATGCAGTAAGAGTGAAAAATATTCCCGGTACTTTAATTGAATCTAAATTCTTCCGGTACCCTAAATGAAATCGAAAATATACGCGGTACATTAAAGAAGTAAAAATAATCCCTTTTCCTTAAATGAGTTAAAAAAATTGTTCCTTAAAGGGAAAAGTATTTCAGTTTGTCTTTGTTAAATTTGGGATATTAAGTATACCTTTTCTTAAGTATGTGAAAGAAATATTTGAAAATTGTACCACTTTAACAAGAGATTTTCAGTTTTTGCTTTTTCTTAAATCTAATGAAAGTACTTTCTCTATAGTTACATTTATTTTGATATTTAGGCTATAAATTTTAAATAATTGAAATAAAATACACTAAAGAAATAGTGGAAAATTTACCGTTACATATATATAGCACGCATTTACGCATAAAATTATTTTATAAAAATGTATCGCGAAGCCAAGAGAGCGTGTAACCTTGAGCTGGACAATGGAGACGTGATTGTGAGCCTGGACAGGAAGCTGAGGAGCCCTGCTAAAAGCTTGGGGAAATGTAAAAGAATGAACGTTTCGTGGCAGAGAGTAGACGTCGCCAGGGTGTTGGATTTGAACCCCGAGTGAGAAAGGGAATTATCCCTAATACAGCAAGCGGAGAGTAACTTGGTGATGATGCTGATCTGTGGTCTAGAGAAATGGAGGATCATGCCTTCGACGACATCGCCCGAATATTAGACGCTGGCGAGACCCACCCAAATCATTAATAGCGTTTTTTATACATTGTAGGACCTAGTAGATTTTCTTTTAAAAGTGTCTGTTAGTTTGCCCTATTCCCCAGGGAGAAAGTGTACTTTATAATTAATAATAATAATAATAATAAATTGTATTTTTTTAGTGAACTGGAAATTGTTCTCCATTTCAATTATAAATTAAAGTTCATCGAACAATTAATAAGTAGTAAAGGTAGGATAATTCAATACATATGATGATATTGTGTTATATTAATTGGAGGAGTCAGAAAACTTGGAAATCATAATAAATAGCATGAAAGTGCTCCAGGAGGAAAAACACATGAGGATGAATAGAGGGAAAAACAAGGTAATGGAGTGTAGTATATTAACAAAGGGCGTTAGATTGGGAAGGGATATTTTGAAGGAAGTTAAGTAATTCTGCTACTTGGCCAGCATAATAACTGGAGTAAAATAGCACAGGCACGGAAGGCTTTCGCAAAAAATGGGAATATACTTACTGATAATATATGAGTGAAAATGTTAGGAAATCTTTGCTATGAGTTATGAGTACAAAACGTGGACGATAGGAGTTGCAGACAGGAAAAGAATAGAAGCTTTTGAAATGTGGTGCTATAGGAGAATGAGATGGGTAGATAGAATAACTAATGAGGAAGTTCTAAACAGAATAGGGGAAGAGCGAACAATTTGAAGGACGTTAACTAAGAGAAGGGATAGGTTAACAGGCCACGTTTTGAGGCATAAGGGTCGTGTAAAATTAGAGAAGAAGAGGCCAAGAATGGAATACGGTAGGCAGATCAGGGAGGATGTGGGATATGGTAGTCATGTGGAAATGAAAAGGCTTACACAAGGTAGGATAGATTGGAGGTTGCATCAGACCAGTTTTAGGACAATACCACAACAACATGGTACTTGTTGCATGTTATTACAGTAAAATTACTGAAATATGTGCAAATTAAATAGCAAAATGACTCGTTTTCTTCCGGAGTAAATAAAAGTCAACGTGTTTCAGTGTCGCAAATGTCTGTGCGTGACTGGAAGCAACCACAATGAGAAATGCATAGCATGTCTTCAGCAAGGACATTACGTTGGCTGGAATGATAGGCTACAGGGATCCACTTACGTTTTACGATTTGCGGTTTCCGACGGTCGTTCAAATTTAAGCCGAAGTTTATAATGCGGCTTGATTATACGGAAACAGAAACAGGGGGAGGGAACATTGCGAATAACATAGACAGGAACACGACAATGTAAAATAGCAGAAATAAATATTTTATTCTTGTTTTGAAGCCAGTATCCCATGCATTGCCATGTAAATAGATGATTGAGAGGGAAGAAAATGGCCAGGTTTCGAATCAGTTTGTTTTAAATGTAACGACGTACGCGGTTGCGAACTTTCTGCATAATTGGTATTCGCTTCACGATACTTTACGTAGCTGATTGTCCAGGTTGTCCCATCAAAGCGAAACGTGACTAACTCGATCACGTATTGCGAAATGCGTACGTAGCCACGCAAGTCACGCTTCTGCATGTGTGAAAAAGGAGAGCGAACACTATGAGCCTTAGGAATTATTTCTACATATTGTCAGCCGTTGGCTGTGACAATCATTAACTTCTACGACCCCAAATCCAAGATCTTAAAATATGATAATTATGTCTTTTTAATTAAATCTGTGTGTAAGGTCTGATGGCTTGAATCTTGTTAATCTTCTTGGCTCTTCCTCTTCCTCGAACAGAGTTCTTTCCAGTTGATTTTGATGTCTTGTAACCTTGCCTTTGAGCCTGTTGCTGAGATTAGTTATTTCTTGTCGGACTGAGGGTATGTTTAGGTAAGAATGTATGACTGTTTTGGGAACATACTAAGGTGCGTTTGCTATTGCTCTGAGTCCTTTGTTTTGGAACCTCTGTATTATATATCTAAGTTGGATGAACTTGCGATTCCCCAGAGTGGTATTCCATACGTCCAGATAGGTTTTATAATAGTTTTATATAACATGAGCTTATTTTCTATGGCTAAAGGAGATTTTCTACCCAGCAGCCAGTACATTTGGGTACATTTTCGGCCAAGTTGTTTCCTTTTGTTGATAATGTGTGGGCGCCAAGTTAATCTCCTATCCAGGTGTACTCCTTAATATTTAACGGTTTCTTTAGGTGGTATGGGATTTCCATTTAAAGTTATTTCTGGGCAGTTTCTACGTTTCAATGCAAATGTGATTTGAGCAGATTTTGCCTCATTTGGTTTAATTCTCCAACGGAGTAGCCATTCTTCTAGCTGGTTTAGATGTGTTTGAAGATTTCTGGAAGCTACTAGGTGATCTTAATCGGATGATAATATTGTTGTATCATCAGCATATGTAGCAACAACTGTTAGAGCAGTTTATGGTAAATCAGTATTATAAATTATCACCAAAAAATGTATTTATTGTCTGTTATAATAGACAGATTGTACATAATTTGGAGTCAATTAAAAAATCCAAGAATTGCCATTTAAGATGTGAAAATATTTAAAATAGAATACACAATACTGTGAGAAGTTCGGCGTAAATTCTTACGTAAGAAGAAGGCCATGTCTGTGGCATTGTTTGAAACAGTAGTATTTTTAAAACAATTATGTTGTAAAGGCGGTGAAGGTCTCGCCGTAGTTGCAATTCCGTGCTTGCTCGTCTCTCAAGGAGCTTTGTTCTTGGAAGCATAAGAAACTAGCATTAACTCTGCAGACAATGTGTATTCAAGTCTGGGCGCTTCATAGTTAATAGCTCAACTTAGCTAAATCATTACTGTCCTTTGGTAGGCTTGCCACGACAGCAAGGACGACAGCTCCGTTTCTTTCCAATAGTTGAAATAAATTCCTGCACTGAAAAGCGTTACATCACGTTAAGTATTCAAGGATCGTAGGCTTTCGCGGTGTATTTGCTGCAGAAAAAAATTTATCGCGTTTCAAGCAGGGTGTAACATTGATTAAGACGCGACGTTTCGACGACTATAGACTCTGTTGTCATCTAGGCTTAGAAAATGACGGAAACACCGGTCGGAAACACCGAGAGCTTTTTCTACACGTAAAGTATTGATCCGTTGTTGTCACGGCAGAGGTGGCCAAACAGTGGCGCTTTGGACGATTAAAAGTGGCGTATTGCATCCTTGAGCCTGTTGGTATTCCGGACGAGAAGTCCCTTTACATTGTTAAAAAGCTTTGTACAGTTAGACATGTATAAAAATAAATACAATATCCAAAAGTCAGAAATATAATAAATTTAATTTGAAAACGTTTCTTCCCTTATCTTTCAGGACCTCCTCAGTTTATTAATTAAGATAATATAAAATTTCATGTTGCTACGGCAAAGTTCTGACGGATTACAACAACAAAATACCTTGGTCATTGTTGTACTCCCTTTTCTCAAGCTTTGAATGAATCAACGGACATTTCATAACAGTACATTACCCTACCTACAATTCTTAAAAATTTCATTATGTTTCTAAAATGTCTACAAGAAAAATTATTATGACCAAAGCAGACATTTATTTTTAACTTGTCTTTCATAAATATGTTGGCATAACTTCGCATCTGACTGACAATTATGATTTTAAAATATAACCACTAATTTTCCGTATACATTTGTTTGTATATTACACAACTGAAAATATTTAGTAATTGTGTAAATAAATAATCCACTTAAACTTCTCTTTTGTTGCTTTTGAAAATATTTCATGGGATTCAAATAGCGCTGATTTTACATTGCCCCTTATGAAGCGAAGAGAGAGTTGGAACGCAAGCAGTAGGGGAAACCATTCATACTTTAGCTATATTATAATGGTCTTTGATGAGAACAGAGAATTTGATTTTATCTATAAGTGTGAAGTGGATTATTGAAGTTTTTTAACAAGACGTTGTCTGTGTTGTTGTAAATGAATGATATTTTCTGTTCTTTAAAAATTTGGCCAAACTTGTGATGTAAAAAATTTATAAGAAGGGAGAACCAGAAAATTTTTGGGAATGTTACTGGTAGCGAGTAGCAGTAGAGTATTGGATTTTCTATAAGTTACACACACACAGATATATATATATATATATATATATACGTGTGTGTGTGTGTGTGTTTATTAAGGTTAGTGATTAGAGGATAATTTTTGCCATCAATATTTATGATCAGTTGATGGACGTTGGGATTATAAAGTAGAAGATTGTGTACTAAAGCTTTCTTTTGGTTAGAAAGGAGGCAAGAAAGAGAATTAAGTATACATCCTGATTATTTAAACCAATTGGTGATGCTGGACATCAAATAAATTAAGGGGTCCAATTCAAATTCATGAATAAATTTTAAATTGGGATTATAATTATTGAAAGTACTAACTGTAAGCTTAATAACGTATCCAATACAGCATAGTGGTTGTACTAGAAGTAGAGCAAGAAATCTTTCTTGACAATATCACCAAAGAGATTTCCCGGTAGAAAGGCTTTGACGTTTTCTTAACTTTTGAGGATTAGAATTAAAATGGATTAAATTTAATATTATAACATTTGTTGAAAGGAAAAATATATTTTTGTATTGCTTATCACTCTGATATATTTTTTTGTGATAGAATAATTCATTGGGGAAGAAAGAGTCACAAAAGTGTAACAAAACGTCGTGGATATTATAAATCTATTTTTCTTAATTGTTTTTATCGGTTGGAAAATGAGTGCACAAAATTTCATTAAGTGGAATATTGTTTGGAGCAGCCTGATTTCTTTTGAACACTACTTGTATTTTCCTTTTTAGTCCTGTGTAATTGTTCATTTTAAAAGTTCACGGATGTGTCCAATAAACGTGTAACAGCTCCACTCGGGGATTTTACGCAACACAGCAAGAATTTTCCGTCCCCTTTGCAGAGGAAGTCAGGGTCTTCGTAGTTTACGCTGCTTGCTTAACCGTAGCCAAAATAGTCGTAAACCACGACTGTTTTCCTTGGACTTCATAGACATACGTTCCTCTTGACCCAAGACGACGGGTTTTTATTACAGTGATTTCGTTGCTTTTTATCAACGGATACTAAATGTACGAAAATGGAACATTGTGACCTCCAGAAGGAGTCCTCAGAAGCCAAACACTCCTTCATTTGAATTCCTCGTAAAGAGATGTGAGATTATCCTCAGATAGAAAATTTCCACTCACACATCATCCGGAATTATTAATTTAAATAAATAGCATTCAGTAAAAAATTATTCATACTATTTCTCCTCTTAAGAGACCTCTTCAGGTATAACAGATTTTGGTCTACAATTTAGAGAACAAATAACATACGTGTTTATAAAAGTAGATTCTTGACGGGATTAAGATATGGTGGTTATGATGAAATCCAGCTCTCATAAATTAGGGGGCGTGAGAAGGTAAATTTTTAAAAAATTTAACGCTCTGGATGATGGTTTAGTAAAATGTCGACAAATATATTACTGTCTAATTAAATAGTGTAGCGGACTAATAAAAATTAATTCCCAGGCACCCGGCTCGAATAATATATTACACAAAGAACTGGAAAAATAAATATTTTATTTGACAATAAAATATTCAATAAATGGGTCAAATCATCTCCTTTGTCAATTTTTCATAATTTAAATATTAAAATTTTCGTCCCTCATTACTGCTGAATTTTTACCTGAAGAAGTCTCAAAAGGAAGAATGTTGTAATAAATAATATTTAAATTATAAAAAACTGACAGAGGCTGATTTAACTCATTAATTGTAACCGGAAATAGTTTTTGTTCCTTCAGTACTCTTATAAAATGCTCTAATTTGGGTTAAAAGTAATTTTCTTATTTGAATTTCTCTCTCTAATTTGTAGTCATGAATACCAGCTAATATTTATAAAGCTTTAAAAAAACAACTTACTCCGTTTTCATGCGCTAACTATGAGATTTATATTTGAATGAAAGAATAAATCAATCTTCTTTATATTAGCAAATTTAACATAGTAATTTGCTATTGTTGTTTACACGTGGACTATATTAATTATGGCTTTTTGTATTTATCTTCCGATTATTGACTCCTACGTATTTTTAATATGAACATGTCTTTGGCCTGGCGATAATGGGGAAAACCGGTAGTCACATGCTCGCTATAGGACATCTAACGTGAGGAAGTGGTACTTCTAATAAGCACCGACGCGATCTCTACAGACGAGAAGCTGCACTTATTGAGCAGAGCCTTTTGCATCTGGATGTCACGCGTGTTGCATATCGCTATGCACAAATGGCAGAAGACTTGTCTTTGAAAATCTTTGTCGTCTAATCAAATTTATGCAATGTTGTCCGCAGCAGCATTCCACTACCGATTTGCCGACGGAAGCGAGTCGTCTGTCTATTTCTCAACTCTCACTCGCAAAAAGCCACATTTGAAAATTATTATAGATAATGACTTTTACAAATTGTTCCTATCAAATATTTTGACTTCGTGCCCTAAAACAGTATGAATGTAACGTAACTGACCAAGTCAGAAAGGTTCACCATATCATTAATTTACTTTCAGTTTTACAACGCTTGTTGTACTTTACTTCAGTAGCCTTGCCTATAGCCTAGACGTAAATCAATGTTTCAAAATCAATTGACCTTAATGAAAACTGAATGTCCACTATGAAGGTCTTTTACAGGAATATTCATTTATGTTGTCAAGCGTAATTTAATACCATCTGGCCTCACCTTGGAGCTTCTGACGTCAGGTGACAGGATGGCTTTGGTTTTATAGCCGAACAACGCTAATTAATGACAACTTGGCACACGTCTATGTGCACCACAATTTGCACCTTTTGTAATAAAGAAAATAATGAGCTATCTTTAGGTTATGCGCTTGTTTTTGTCTATCTCAAGGGCGATTCGTTGCTTTTATTAGCTTCAAAGGTAATCGACGTGATCTTTTCCTCAAAACGATTATTTAAAAATCATTTACATTAACTAACTTATAAATGCTACTAGCTCTGTATTTAGTCAAATTTATGCGATCTATTGTATCTATTGTATTATTAAATACTGCTAGGACTGTGGATTTGTGTTATCATTCAGCAAATGCTGAGATGCTAATAATAAATACTGAACTTCTCTAATCTATACAAATGGCCAAATAGAATAAGTTCGGACGTTTAATGAACCAAAAGTATTGGCCGTTTAATTGTAATAACCCCTCTTCACTATTGGCCAATAGTTGGCTCATGCATTGGCCGACAACCTGTTGGTGACTTTTACCCACTCAGGAGTCAACATATACACGCCCCGTTTATCACTGCGCACTCTGCTTGCACATATCGGCCTTCTATGCCGTGTGGAGAAAACCGCTCCCAGATCCAACCGCGGCCAACACAATTTTCAACCTTCACCAACATCTACACCATGACCACGGCCTGTAGCATGTATTGTATTTTTTGTTGGTCTACAATTGGGCACAAGACCGGTGGCAGATAAAAAATTTAATTACTTAAACATAAATGCTCCTAATCTAAAAAATATACTCATAGTCCTTTAAAATGTCTATACCTCTGAAAGAAAAAAAGAGAACCACTACAAGAATTATATTAATTTAACACTTCACTTTGACTTTAACATTTAAATTCCAATAAGCATTTATATCATTCAATATACTTCACACGTTTTTTGACATTCGTCCTGAATTTATTTTCCTGAAGAGGATTTCCTCCAAACGCCCCCACAGGTAAATTATTCCAGTCGTTGATGGTTCTATTTAAGAATGAGAATTTGCCAACACCTGTTTTTTGCTTTCTACAATTTATCTTTGAATTGATGATCCCGTCTATCTATATAACTGGGATTTTGCATTTTGGAGATAATTCTAATCCATAAGCTTTGAATATCAAATGCAGCCTTGCTTTCTTCCTCCTTTGCTTTTTAAAAACTACAAATTTCCATGATCGTAGGCCGGTTTTTTTCTTATCCTGTCTTCTAAAATTAGCTTCACTTGTCTATACATTCTTCCTATAGCCAAATTGAACTCCGAACTCGCATTCTATTTGACGTTCCATCCGCTACAGGTCAGATTGTAGTTTACTGGAATGAACTCATAAAACGCAGTATTAATTTTTTGTCTAATGACAATGCATGTGGGAGTTTCTCTCGCAGGCAATTCCCCTAGAGTGACTGCGGAGCTCACCTGATTATGTCGGGAATGCCTCGCACTCTGTTTTTTTTAATCAAAGTTCTCACATGCCAAGGCACCTTCACCTATTTTAAGAGGTATATGTACTAGGGTCGAAGACCTTGCGCAAATGTCAAGAGTTGTTAGCTGACCCCTTTGGATCAGTCGGTCCAACAGCCTCTTATAACTGGTGCAGACACTGAGAAGGGAATGCTGCGACCCCACAGCAAAATTGTTTCCCGTCATTCGGAAGGGCGTGAGAATAGTACCCAATGCCCGACCTACCTGATGCAGGTTTTCTAGGTTTTTCCCTGCATCTCTTTAGGTGAAACACCGGGTAGGATCCTTAAACCATATCCCGGGGAACCTAGTCAACCCTTGGCTACCTTGCTTTACCTTCCGCATCCCCCTTTTCATTCCCTTCCTATGCTATTAAAGGGGAGTTGCCTGTTTCAGGATCACCCTCAAGTAGCCTGTTATCCAAAAAAAACATTGTCTAATGACAATTGAATGTAAGCAAACTTGTTAATTGTTTGTTTTTACGTTTTGGTTGAGAATCAGATCATTGTTGAATAGTTGTAGCGAGGAGACTGGAGCAGAATTTCTGTAACTGTTGGTATGCCGGCAACGGATTGATTTTTTAATCAATTCAATTATATTTCATTAAATGTAGATCTGAAATAAACCGTGGTAGTAGAGTTCCCAATTGCAGAAACCTCAAGAGAAGCTGATAATATATTCTGTTCCGTTAAAATGGTCTATTTGGCTTTTGTACTAGTCCAGGACACGCGTGTCATGAACACCAAAGGTTAATTGCCGGTCTCAACCTTGGCACGCTTTCACTTGTTGTCATGAACTTCACATTATTCCTTAAGTCACAGCACAGAAACATTAAACTCTTCTCTATTATTAGTTGCAAATTCAGATAGTGGGAAATATAGTTAACGTTACTCAGATCAGGTAGTAAAACGGGAGGCTGTATGGCAAATAAGGAAACAATGAATACAGACACTAGTCAACGTGAAATGCACAACATGGATGACATAATGCATGTGTTTAGATGATTCATTTAAAGTTTTTATGACCAGAAATATCTCCTCCTTTATGAATAATAGCGTACATTGCACGCTTGACTCCAAATGTTTCATACATGTGTGATATTTTCAAGACGATCAAAGACAACTGGTTAGAAAAAAGTCTTCTTCGAAGTTGGTAAATCCGGACTTATCTGGCGCCTCCAAAGCAGACCAGAGTAAACGGCCTCCGAACAATGCAGTTGCAGTCCTCGCGGGTATCGTTAAATATGATTTTATAGAGTTCACATTCTCAGACCTATTTTCCATAAATTACGTTGCTTTTGGCTTTATCCCACAGATGACCCTGATTTTAATCGAGTCTCGCGTAAATTATAAATTCATCATTGCCCACCGTCTTATTTAAATTAATTTTGTTATCGTCTGGACTTTCGATAGTCATCTATTAAAACAAATGTCCACGTTGTTTATAAATTAATTAGTCATTATGTCCAATTTGTTTATAAATTCATTTGTCATTATTATTATTATATTCTCCGTTCAATTACAATTTCTAGATATTAAATAGTAGCTTAAAGCATAATAAATAAACCCCAATCCCCACCTTTCATTTACAGATTCCTTGTTTGGAAACTAACATAGAAGCATGTTTTTGACTGAGCGATCTCGGTATTCGGCAGCCCAAATTTTCAAGCGACAAGATTACTTTTTGATCAACTTGTGCTTGGAGAATGTTGCCTGTCATTTACGGTACACACGCCACCAGTGACCCGAGCTCACGTTATGATGATTCTACCTGGACAGAACTTTTGACGTTTCTGTGAAGAACTGGTGCCGTGAGATTTTATTTGGTATTCTTGCCGAGTACCCGATATTGTCCGGCACATTCAACTTACTGACGTTTTCAGCAATTTATTTCAATAGTTATATTATCTGACTGTTATGAAATAAGAAATTGTAGAAAGGCCTTTAAGTCGGAAGAATTATTAAATTTATTGACATCAGTTCATTGCTGCATGCACGTCAAAATTTCTTCAGTTTAAATTTCTTTCTTCTGTAAGTAATTTTCATTTTATTATTAATCGTATTATACATATTGTAAACATTTTCTTTGTATTTTTATAGTTAAAATACCAGACGAGGTCCCACGCTAAGGGGCGAAACGTCGTTTAATGAACAGATATCAATAAACTTAATAATTCTTCTGACACGGTCTTTTTACCATTTATTATTTAATTCCCTCGATCTGGTCACTACAATCAAATCATTTATTCATATATGTTATTTCCGAAAAATTGCCCATCAATTTTAAAGGTCTCTCTGAAGAACAGTTTCGCGACAATTTATTTAAACTTTAAAATCCTTACCTGACATGAGAGTCATGCGTGCTAAGATTAAATTATAGAAAACAAATGTAAAAAGAACATTGAAATACACCAACTCTTCAATAGCAATAATAATTATGTGTATTGCCGTTAAATATTTTAAATTCTCACCAAGATTCACATTTCTCACTTAAATTATACCGTCAGTCTCTGCAATTGACAATAAATCTATTAAATTATAACGGTTTTCTATCGGCCTTTAATATTTCCCTGGGATATAATCGGGTAATACTCGAGTTTAAAATCTGTTGAGCTTCCGTGAAATATGTCGTGTTAGAAGTAGGTTCTGAATAAAGAAAAAAAACTAACTTTCGTAAATTAAAAATGTTTTTCATATTATTTATCATCATATGTTGTTATTTACACAAGGTGGTATATTACATATGAGAGCGGTTTGAAACGTCCAACAACCAGTACGGGACAGTAATATCATTTTCATCAAGTAACATCGCTTGGTTTAGCAAATGACAAATTGATGGGATGTTTTGTGTTTGGTTTCCGTTGAAACCAAAAGGCGTATTATTTTTCATACGGAATGTATGTTATCATACCTTTGTTAAACAAAAATTGACCTGGAGATGGCTGGTGATAATGAGACCATAGTAATATTTATCGTACTATTATCTAATAAGAAACATCTGTTTCCATCATGGTATCTCATCCAACTGGTGTTAAAAATTCAAAATCAACCAGTAAAACTGTATCAGATTTTAATTGTTTTTTTTTGCAATATATTCATATCTACATCAAACATTACAAAGCATGCTGTAAACTAAGACGAATTTTTTAATTCATCCAAAATTAAATTTGGCTGTTACGTGCGAAAGTCTTTCCGTTTAACTGCACAGAAACCTGTGGGCTAAGCAATATTCCTTGGAAATAAACGAGAAAAATTATTTTCAACTTTTTCCTATATATAATATAAAAATGAATTAGAGAAATTAAACAATTATTCTTCTCCCAAGGATTTGTGTATCAAAGTATTCCAATTTATACTAGTCTTGAAAAAGATTACTGTAATTACGAAACAAACCGTAGATGCACGGAAAATTTCAGACGTATTAATTACAGTGACTAAGTTCTGTGAGTTTATTCAGGAGTCTTTTTCTCTGGTGGATCTGTCAACGTCTCTGACGCGTATCATTTCCTGTCCTTGACCATGACAGACAACGCTCTTAACTGCTTGCAATCTTCACAGGATAGCTTTGTCACTAGCCGGTGCCCGGCGATCCCCGGAATTCATTTATATTAGCCCGTTACAGTATTTCATTCTATGGTAACCACTTTGACAACACTTGTTTAACCATCAGCGAGAGCGTCACTTTTTTTGGAAATTTACTTTTCACGCCTCCTACATTAAGAGCTGAATTTCATCATAACCCCTCGATGATGAAGGCGAGAAATCTCCTGTTACTTTAAATGAGCAAAGTATCTAAAGAAAAAATGTTAACACCACGAGAGGTACTAACAATCTCACTATAAGTGTTAAATATTTGTTCACATGTAAATATCAGCCGTTTATGTATGTTTTACATTTATGTAGCCTCATTTCCGCCCAAAGTATGCAATTTGTCGAAATTGCTACTCGCGTTTAGATTTCTATGCGGCACATACACAAAAATACACCAACACAGTCAGTTATATATATAGATATATAGATACTGGAATCATATCTTCGGTCTGATTACCGTGAAATAATGTGTACATACAAATTCGTATCTGAGGAAAATAAAAATGAGTGCGTGCTTTATAAAATAAATCTCGAATGCGACTTCATTTTTCGTATTTGGAATCTAATAAAAATAAAGTTTCATTACTTATATAGCATAAGATAATATTTTATTTAAGTAATGATACTTTTTAAGTGATTTCCGCGAATGTTGCCAGAGCCGTATTCCACTATTATTTGAATTGCGACTCATAAAACATTTTGCGTTATTATTAACTTATTAAAGTGTATAATTACTTAAATAAAATGATAGTTAAACTTATGCTTTGTTTCATGCTCAACAGTAATTTAATAGTCTCGTTTGACAGGCAACGTAGAGGTATCCTGTTGCAAGTTATGTCTTTACGGCCCTTTAGGCCTTAAAGGGGCAAGAGTGAATCTAATTCCTCAAACAAAGGACAGGAACATTTTCTGGGTTGAACACTACAATACACCAAAATTTTATGGCTATAGGATCAATGATAAAGGAATGCATAAGGGAAATGATAAAGGAACGCATAACACAAACATGAAATCGTAGGAAGGAAAGTAAATCTTCAAAATATAGTCAGAAACGTTCTTTGGGGTGATCATCACTAAACACACAAATATTCACGGCCGACGGATGAATGAGATAGGAACCCCTAATGGCAAACCTTATAACTAGCAGTGTGTCGGGTATATAAACCCTGGAACCCGCCTCTAGCATTGCCTTTTTACTTATATATATATATATTAAAAATACATGAAGGCTCATGTGATCAATGTAAATACATTTTAGTATGAGAACTTGTTATGAGAAATGAATTTTTTTACAATGCTGATTTTCACTGTGTCAATATGAAAGTCATAAGGATAGTACGTTTTTCTTTCTTCTAGATAATCCAATATAGGCCCAGTACCAATCAAAATTGATTTGCAATTTTTATCTTACGTGAAATCAATCTAGGCTTCACTTAATTTATTATTTAAGATGCTTCATGAAACACCATTTGGTTGTGTTTCGAATACTGTGTGTCATTACTGTAAGATTGAATTTTTTACCCATATATTCTTTATGTAGTTTTTAGTTTCCTGTGTTTGCTTTTCAAACCGTAGTCTTTATTCTGAAGATTAAGAATTAATTTATGCTCTTTGTTTCTTGTTTGAAGTTGCTTGTTTCAGGTGATATCAAAATCAATGAGCAACTATTGAATAAGAGATAATAATTACAAAGTAGAACTTTAAAATTAACCAGAAACATTTTCTTTGTAATGTAATATGGTTTTTAATTGAAAACGACACAAGCTTAATTAATAAATTTTCTGATGAGTTGAACGATAATCACGCTTTTATTGACGATATAAGGTCGGGGATACAATTTCTTAATGAATCTCTTTTCATTTTAAAGGAGAACCTTTCACCTCTTGACTCGTTTTAAAGTTATGATAAGTAGTGACGTCGTTCGAACGGTTTTCTGAGTGCCCCGAATAACATTTCGAATGTTACTCAATATTTGCAAATACACAAAACAGCCAATGTGTCATCATTTATACAATATTTAATAAAGTTAACGAATCACGCTTTCTACTAAGTATGCATTACGTAAAGAGTAATAAACTCATTCAGCAAGGTCTATTACGTTTCTCTAAGTAAGTGATGCCTTTCAGTAGAAATAGTAACGCAAGTAGTTTTTTGTGACATAAACACGTTCACTTACTCGAGAAAAATAATCACGTTTCAATAATGGCATATAATTTACACTGCAATCTGAAATCTACGAGTTGTCAAAGTCGAGCTGTATGAAAGAAAGACAAAAACCCCTGACTATTTTCATTTTTTTCACCAAAACGCAAATATAAAAACCTATAAAAAAATTATTTACATATCATAAAATGACATTAAATTCTGCGAAAATGAGCCCTTTTCGCAATAAAGTAGGACAATCGGAATGGGCACAGTGAGGTTTCAAACTCGGGGCTCTACTATTTTGACGACGATAGTAGATTGAAGAGTTCCAGAACCAAAAAGGAGGTAGTTTTAGCTAAACAATTGTGCTTAGAATTATTTGATATTTTTTACAACTTTAGATGCTAAATTTCATTAATCCAATTAACATGACCCTTGAAAATCCTCTTCATCATAGCTATACAATAACAGTAATTATGGAAATAGTATCTGTTGAAAATAAATCAGGAAATTTGGAAGTGGACGAGTTAAAGTCCCGGGGTCTACGGAACAAGCCGCTTAGTGACATCATAATGTGTTGCTATATGTACCCAGTGTGGACATATATTCAATTCTTACACTAAAATGATAATATGGTTAAAGTTACTTACATTTTTGTGGAAATTTTGCAGATACAAGTCATGGAAGGAACAATAGACTTAGAACACATCAAAAACACCGTCTCAAATAAAGGTTAGTCGAATAAGTCATGTCCCTCATACTTTCATCACAATTGAAAATATTTATCAAACACAGCCCATGTGGACAAGAAAAGGACTAAATCTGTCATTAAAAATTGAATATGTCAACATCAAAATTCACACGTTCTTCGCCCACTACACCGTACCGTTATCGTGATGTTCCAAAAATTCTTCAAAACGGTGGGAAAAATTTCCAAAACCATTCATGTTCAACCACCAACAATACCTTCCAGGTACGTGAAATAATTAATTTTCTATTCATTTTTTAAATGTGTGTTAGAATGAAGCCAATCTATTGGTAACTTACAAATATTTGAGTAATTAAATTTTTGAAAAATATGGCTAAACAAAGGAAAATCTTTAACTAAATTAAACACAGTTTAAAATTGAAATCTATTAAATTAATTTGAAAAGTGTGTAACAATGAAACATTATCTTAAGTTAATTAGAAATATTTGGATAATTAAATCTTAAAAATTCATGCTATAAATTACCTTATTTATTTTCAACAGATACAATTTCAATAACTACTGTTTTTTTAAAGTTACAAAAAATAAAACCTTTAAATAAATTGCAAAAAATTAAATAATGAAATTTATAACATTAATTTCAAAAGTGTGGCTACAATGAATCAAAATCTTATGCTAAAATATAACTATTTGAGTGATAAAATCTTTAAACTTAATTTGAAAACTGTGGCTGGAGGGAAGGAAAATCTTTTGCTTCATTACAAATATTGGACTGATAAATTATTTAATGGTCGTAAAAGTCTTTAACTTGATTTCAAAGCTCTATTAAATCTTTTACCAAATGATAAATATTTGAAAGATAAAATCTTTAAATTACGAATATATTAATAATAAAATATTTGCGGTAAATGACGCTATTATTATTTTCGTCGTTATTGTTAGCAATGGGTGTGGCTTGTTCGAGGCGGGGAGGGATCAAAGTCATGGCGTATACGTTTAGCCAAAAAACTGACCTAAATCACAGACTGTAATAACTGAAAATAATTTTGAAAAATGGTTTTGACCTGGCTGTAGGTATCAAACTCTAGCATAATATTATGTCCGATAAGGCTCTAAAGGGGGCTGTAAAATTTAATTATGAAAAATGGTTTCAGTTAGTCGTGTTAAAATATAAGTCTATTTTAAAAATCATATTACACGTTTCTAATTAGTATTTATTGAAGGTAATTGGTCACGCGCCTTTCAAAATTAAAAAATCAAAGTGAGTATCTTTATTTACCTGTCATTTCATGAGCATCTCCACTAGCAAGGACTCTTCCATGCACCAGCATTCTGCTGCAGATTCACTTTTCCTCTTAAAATAAACTAAAACTGTATATAATATAATTCCTATATACTGCTATTATGAATGATGACATCTATAAAATAATTTTTAAATGACAACCAAACTGTATCAATGGAATATCTTTACTAACTGCACAGAAACATAATCTTTATTATCTTGTATATGATAAAATCAAAACAATTCTATACAGTTGTAATTTAGAAATTTTCTATTTAATCCTCGTCGCCGAATGCATTGCAAATTACATGCCATTATTGAAACATGATTATTTTTGTCGTGTAAGTGAACGTGTTTACAGCAAGAAAGTGCTATCTCATGTCACAAATCACTACTTGCGTTATTATTTCTACTGAAAGGCATCATTTACTCAGAGCAACGTAATAGTCCTTGCTGAATGAGTTTATTACTCTTTACGTAATGCATACTTAGCAGAAATTGTGATTCGTCATAATAGAATACCTTGAATAGAAAAGCTCACATTTTCCCGTATACAGTCAGTAAAATCATAAAAATATATTAATGCAGATATTCTGACGCAGAAAAAATATAAATCGCTTAAAGTTAAGTTCAATATAGTATTATAAACCTACCACAAAGAAATAAAATAGTATAAACTAATAAATTAATTGCAATTTTTTTTAAAAAAAAAAGAACTTCTACATGAAAATATAATTTAAGATGTTTGCTGGTCTTAAGTAATTACAAGCATTTCCAGGCTTGAAAATTCGTTGATATAAATCATATTTGTAATTTTGAAAACCTCGAATACGTGTTTTTCTCTCAATCATAGATAAAGAAGAAAATTCAGGAAGACGGAAGGAATACCTGGAAGATCTGTATCACAGTGGAAAACTAGTCCAGTCAGTAATAGAAGAAGTGGAGGACAAAATTTTAAGGTCAGAGTTTGACAGGGCCATGGCTGACAGACCTGAGCAACTGTAAAGCGGCAGGAATTGAAAACATTCCAGCAGAGTTAATAAGATCATCGGGTGAAAAAGTAATATCATGGCTGTTCAGGATATTTAGCGAAATCTACGAAACAAGAATAATACCAGAAGATTTAATTATACCCATCTGTAGCTGATAGATACGAACAGAACACGATAATTAGTTTATTATCTCGTGCATGCAACTTATTACCTAAAGTAGTATATAGGAGGATGGAACGTCAAATGGAATGCGAGTTAGGAGAAGATCAGTTTGAATTTAGGAAGAACGTATGGAAAAGAGAAGCAATATTGACTTTGCGTCTAATTTTAAAAGACGGGATACTTACACGGCATTTGACTTTTTTAGAAAAAGCATTGAAAATGGGAAGTGGAACTCACTATTAAAAATTTTGAAGTTTATAGGAATAAAATATCGAGAAGGAACCTCTACAGAAGGCAAGCAGCAATAATTGAATTGAAAGAAAGCAGAAATAAAGAAATGAGTAATTCAAGCATGCAGTCTGCCGCACGTTCTGTTTAATGTATATGTAGAACAGTAAATGAAGAAAGATGAAACGGAATATGAAAAAGTAATCGTGGAGCAAGGAGAATAAATAAAAACCCTACATTTTGCCAATGATATTGTAGTATTATGGAAGGTAGAAGAAGACTTGGAAACCATAATAAATGGCATGAACGTGGTCCTGGAGAAAGAGTTCAATATGAGGATTAATAGAGGGAAAACCAAGGTAATGGAGTGTAGTGTGGGAAACAGTGGAATAACAAAGGCTGTTAGATTGGGAAGGGATATTTCGAAGGAAGTTAACTTGGGAAGCGTAATAACTAGGGATGGTAGAAGTATAGTAGACATAAAGAGTAGGACAGAACAGGCAAGGAAGGCTTTCGCAAAAAAGAGGAATTTAATTAAGCAATATATCTGTATATATGAATCAATCAATGTTGCGTTGTATGGCTACGAATCGTGGATGGCATACGTTGAAGAAAGGAAAAGAATAGAAGCCTTTGAAATGTGGTGCTATAGGAGAACTCTGGAAACCAGATGAGTTGATCACTAACGAGGAAGTTGTACGCAGAATAGAGCGAAAAATATGGAGTACGTTGACTAAAAGAAGGGATAGATTAATAGGCCACGTTTTAGGACACGAGGGTCTTGTAAAATTAGCATTAGAGAGAAGTGTTTGGGGAAAGAACAGAAGATGTAATACCCTAAGCAGATTATGGAGGATGTAAGATACGGTGGTTATGCGGAAACAAAAAGGCTTCTGCAAGATAGATTAGTATGGAGCGTTGCATCAGACCAGTCTTAGGACTGAATACCACAACAAACACCGAAAATAAGCACAGTAACTTTAAAAAAGTATATAACTTGTATATTAGTCCCCTAAGGGTTGAAGAGAAAATACTATGCATTTTAAATGAAGAGATAGAGATGTCTATCTTCCGTGCAGAATCGTGGGTTAACATTGAGAACTTCCTGTTTGTCTGGAAGTGTCTCTTAGTGAAAAGTTACTCAGCGTGAAATCGTGTGGGAAGACGTTAGCGTTGTGTTTCTCTCGTTCGAGATGAGCCGGAGAACTCCAGTGCACTCCACTCCACTCCTCCCTCCTCTTCCCTGGGTTACAACTTTACGAAATTACTTGGAACATGCAATAGAATTTGCTTCAGCACGCTATGCAGTGTTTCTTCTTCTTCGGTATACTAACTTAATTGATATTCAAAGCGATACGGGCTCATAGATGTAAAATAGGCGATGTGATTACTTTAAATCCACATAGATACGTGTGCGTGTGTGTGGTGATGGACAAGTATCACCTGTCAACTTAATCCTCAAACTGAGTTAGTTAATCACAATTCTAATTACATTGAACTATTTGTTTTATTTTAGAAACTAATCATAGTATTAGAATAAGAAGACGGCATCCCCGGCTATTTGTCTCCAATCATAAACTCGAGTGCAACTAAGTTACTTTTCAATAACCCCCATAAAAAGAAAAAGAGAACAAACTCGAATCGTTTCGCGGTATTATTCTCCATCCCCTCCTATTGCGAATGAGGGTGAAATACGTCGGAAGAACGAATATCAAACTACCCCTAAAAATATTCCTTGGACGTAAATATCAGCCATTTTTTTATGTTTAAAAATTTTAGGCTTCACCATTCCCGCTGCTTGGAGTAGTTATCTCCACAGTGCTGCTTGCCCACAAAATTTGGTCCAATTTAAGGTTATACGCCGAACTTTAATTCAATTCCTTAAATTGCAATGTTAGGAAAATGGAACTTAATCGGCATGTTGCATGTCAACATTAAGCTCAACGGCCCTGATAACTCCGGTTTCGGCACCAATATGGATTTTTTTAGGTTAACAGGCTACATGAGGGTGATCAAGTAACTCCCCTTTAATAGCATAGGAAGGGAATTGAAAAGGGGGGATGCGGGAGGTAGAGCAAGGTAGCCAAGGGTTGACTAGGGCCCTACCCAGTATTTCACCTAAAGAGATGCAGGGAAAACCCTAGAAATCCTGCTTCAGGTAGTATTCTCCCGCCCTGCCGAATGACGGGAGACGAGTTTGATGTAGGGTCGCAGCATTCCCTTCTCCGTGTCTCTACAAGTTTTAGGATCCAATGGGATCAGCGGATAACTCTTGTCATATGCCCAAGGCCTTCGACCCCAATACATATATCTCCCAAAATAGGTGAAGGTGTCTCGGCATGTGAGAACTTTGATAAGGAGAAGAGAGAGTGCGAGGCATTCCCGACATAATCAGGATTGTTACCTTGTGTGTTTTGTATAACGCATCTTCTCCCCAACCTATGGACACCACCGCCCTACGCTGAATGAGTTAAAAATTATACATTAACACCATCGGAAGAACCCTATAAATCTCATTGACCCCGAATATGTTATCCAACCCAAATATCGGTCGCTTTGGAACATTTGCCCCGTTAGTGTTTGTTTTGGATCGCAATATAGCGCACATCTCTTTATTTACCTTAATTTGTTTATTTTTCATCTTAATCACGTTTAATGTGCACCGGTGATATTTATTTGAATCTTCAAAAAATTTTCGTATGAATTTTTATGTGCGGGCGAACAAGCATGAGATACAGGTAGAATTCTAGGACATACTTCTGGGTTAAAAATAGTATAGTTTCGTTGTAGTGAACTAGGAAAGTATAACATATTTTGTGGGGGGGATGTTTCCCCGCCAATCAGGGGAGCTGGAATATAAGAAGATAGAGGGTGTTTGGTGGAGAGCAGATGGAGAAGGCTTCGGCGGAAGAATAGCAGGACCCACGAGGGGACTCAACCGAAAATTGCTCCAATTCTTTGGACCGCTGAAAAATTTTACCCTAGAAGTACTGCCATATTCAGTTTAGTTTCTCAAGTGAGTTCCACCAATAAACACGGTAACCTTGGGAGAAGAGCAACCGGCAATTAGGTATTGTATTGTATTTGCTAATAATCTACAATTGGGCGCAAGCCCGGTGGCAGATACATAATTATAAACTAAAGAAAGATAAACATGTTCTGTGGATGCCCTGAAAGAGAAAAGAGAAACACTTCACTTCACTTCACTTTAGTTATTTATATTCGAAAACACATTTATATTAAAAAAGTATCCACTTCACTTCACACGTTTTTTCAGATTTGACCTAAATTTATTTTCTTTAAGAGGATTTCCTCCAAACACCCCCATAGGTAAATTATTCCAGTCGTTGATAGTCCTATTTAGGAATGAGAATTTGCCAACATCTGTTTTTTGTTTTCTATATTTCACTTTGAATTGGTGATCCCATCTGCCTATATAACTGGGCTTTTGCATTTTGTAGCTAATTCCAATCCATGGTTTTTGCTTTGAATAGCAAATGCAGTCTTTCTTTCTCCCTCCTTTCTGACAAGACCTCCCAACCTAGCTGTTTTACTTTTTCCTTCCTATGACCTGGCCCTACTTGCACAAAATTAGCAGCCCTTTTCTGAACTTTCTCTAATGATTCTATTTGATTAATTCTGTAAGGATCCCAACAAGCCGCCCCATATTCCAAAATTGGTCTAACTAGAGATAAGTATGCCACCTCCTTTGTTTTTGAACTTCCCTATAAAATTGTATATATATATATATCTTGCAAATAGTTTTTTTCCTTTAACTTTAGTTTTATTTACTTTTTCTAATAAATGCTGTAAAATAATATTTTTTAATTGATTTCATGTCATCGTAATCACGTGGTGTGCCACAGCAAGGAACACGTGTATAACATTTGCTCAAAAAGCTCCACGCGTTTATATTTGTATGCGGAACATATATTACAAACATTAACTAAATTTGTGCAGTTTCCCACATAAATAGTAAATTTCGTTTAGAAGAAGGAAATATTTGATGGAAAGCGGTTGATTCAACTAATAATACTTTCTAATTTGTGAAGAATACAACTCGCATTGCTTTTTGGTCCCTTACAGTCTACGCTAGTCCAACGTCGAACACCAATCAAAAATCGACAAATCCAGTGTTTATTCAAGGTCTGGCTAATACAAAACTATTTAATAACCTAAACGAATACAAAACAGCCACCACCGTTAACTTGTCAGTTTGAATTGTTTAAACTCAAAAACTCATGAAAATATTTCAATTAATTTCGATATTTGTACTGTCACGTTTTCATGACGAGCCATGGTTACATGGTTTCGGTGAAATTTCAAGTCAGAATTAGAGGGTTAGAGGGAAGTCAAAGCTGATGTTGTATCAGGATTGAAAAATCTTTACTCGCTTAATAGTGCTCTTACCTTCTTAACTGCCCTGTCAGGTGAGAGCTTTCTCTATCTGTTCAATAACCTGAACAGAGACTCAGAATTTACTGAATCAATCATGGCCTTTTAAGAGCATCGTACTGGAGACTCAATTTCTAAACAAAATAATGTTATTTAGCATTTAAAGAATGCAAATGAATTGAAGAACACAATGGAGTAGGACAAGATGGCGCTGTTAAACAAGAATCTGCATGTTTCAACACTAGACGTTTTCAAGCAATCGGGTTATCTCCTTTATTTCCGTAGAATACATAAACACCGCTTACCGTTTAAACATTGAGCGGTTTGGTACAAAACAAATTGATTTCAGTAGAATATATAAAGTTTATAACCTTTGTACTGAACAAATTTGTTTAAGCAATCGGGTTAGATTTCAGTTATTATAACTATAAGGGAAAATATAAGCTATTAGTGAGGAAATATTAAACGTTTGAGTCGTAAAGCGAAAATAATTGGAGTGCAACAGTGCAAAAATGAATTTCCGGCCAAGGACGTGTACATAATTATCTAATAATATAGCTCTGACGTACCAAAATAATTACACAACAACATTACGATAGCTCACAACAGTTAATGTCATACAATAAAATCAACCATGGCACAATAAATTAACTTCACTTTTCTCTCGAGATCAACCACAATAAAATCACATTAATGTGCAATCATCCACACCAAAGAACTTCGAGAACGTCGATCATAATAAGTAACTATAGATGGTAGTTGCATCAACTATAAAGAAAAAGCAGATATGCAGTGCAAGAAGTGACATAACTTTTGTAGCACTTTTCATTAATTACGGTGGCTGCGAGCAAATTGTGAAGCAATTAAAAGGAAAATAAAAAAATCTGATATGACCCATGAACCTATTTTCACCCTTGAAATAAGGAAAAATTTGAAAAAAAATTTCCCCATTTTTCCCCGGCGGTGTCTTTAAAATTGAAGCCTTTTCTGGTTCATAAAAATAACTCTTATAAGTATTTAATCATCTACTCACCTTCAAATTTATACGTACGTAAGTAATAAAATGGCCTTAGTTATTGTTGTGGTATTCGGTCCTAAGACTGGTCTGATGCAACCCTCCTTGCTAACCTACCTCCTTAATCTACTTTGCGTATTCCATCCTCTCTTCCCTCTTCACACACTTCCATCTAATGCTAACTTTACAAGACCCTCATGTGTAAAAGCGTGGCCTTTTAATCTATCTATCCCTTCTCTTGGTCAAAGTGCTTTAAATTATTCTCTCTTCTCCTATTCTGCTTATAACTTCCTCGTTAGTGATTCTATTCATCCATCTGATTTTCCGCATTCTCCTTTAGCATCACATTTCAAAGGCTTCTATTCTTTTCCTTTCTGCAACTCCTGTCGTCCACGTTTCACACCCATAAAACGACACACTCCTTACAAATATTTTTAACAATGATTTCCTAATGTTAACACTTATATTACCCGTAAGTATATTCCTCTTTTTTGCAAAAACCTTCCTTGCATGTGCTATCCTACTCTAGTTATTAAGCTGCATAATTCCTTAACTTCCTTCAAAATATCCCTTATCAATTTAACAGCCTTTGTTATTCCACTGTTTCCGAATCTACACTCCATTACCTTGGTTTTCCCTCTATTAATCCTAATATTGAACCCTTTCTCCAGGACCAAGTTCAAGCTATTTATTATGGTTTCTAAGTATTTTGACTGTGCTTTATTAGGTCTCCGAAAATATGGTTCCAAATTCAAGCTTCAGATTTTTTGGCCTAATTATATCTGCATTTGCAGCTGACGTAGAAGATGTGCCGCTTTTACAGTTAGATAAGTAAATTTAGCATAAATAGGCGTAGTTTCAGGCAGTTGACCAATTCAAGCTTCTTAGACAAGGGTTCAAAATACGTTTTATATAGTGCGCGAGGATAAATCATGGAGACTCTCCACATGAGGATCTAGAATTTAAAATAACCCTTTACAAATATTGCTTATATATTATTGAAAAGTCTGTAAACAGGTTTGTAATATAAAATTTAATCTAAACACCTTTTAATTTTCATGTAAAAAGTGTATTATCTGTATTTGATGCTTAAATTATGAATTACGATCAAAAGGATTTCTTCAGGCTTCGTAATGATGAATACAGTTCACAAAGTACACTCATGAGATAGTAAAATAGATGATGTAAAATTGGTTTATGTCAAGATAAAAATTTCAGTAAATGAGCGAAACATGTATAGCAGGCAAGACACAGTCCATTGGCGAACATCCTGTGCGAACATTACCACGGGCTAATTAAATAAAACACGTATCATCAGCCCAAATGATAACAGAATTGCCAAGGAAACTGGCAGGCATTTTAACACATTTATAAGGCAAATATGAGTCCGACACCCCCCCCCCCCAAAAAAAAGATAATCTTATTCCCAGACAATAAGGATAAGAGCTCCTAGTTATTAATCATTTTGGCGATTGTTTGGCACCAAGGATTGCTATATAATATAAAAATTACCAAAGAACTACTACGCACTTTTTGAATCATGCCTAAAATATACGAATAGAATGGTCCAGACAACAGTAACAGAGAAAAAGTGTAAGTATTTTGCAAGCGCATCAGCTGTCCCGCAAGAGTGTCCTTGGCCCGCTACTTTACGTCCTATACACTGCCAGGGTCGAAAAACACTGTAAAAAGATCTTTCTTTGGTCATCTGAAGGATCATCTGTATATAGCAGAAAAAGACATAAAAATATGGAGGAAAAGAGTAAATTAAACTAAATCGACACATGTAGCACTCACTCTCTGAACGGATTCGAATCGTATAATAAAATTAAATAACACACACCACAAATAAACAGTGACAAATACAGAAAAGAATCACCAAACATAACGAAACAGAAGATTGTAACGGTCAAACACATCTGCTCGAACTTTGGCGGTGCGGAGTTAAAAGAAAGGAGACAGTATTTGAGGGGAAATAAAACCCAGACATTACGGTGCGCCTGGAGAGTTTCCCAACTATGGTGAGATTTGGTGGCATCGAGTGGTGTTTTTCCCCGAAAACCGTGGGGGAGAGGAGAAAAATGTTACTCCCGGAGAAGAGTTACCATAAATGTGATTGGTTAATATCCATTCCTGCCACCTTCGGTATATGAACTAAAGAAGTGGGGAAAAGTATTAAAAAGGCATGCAGAAGATTTTCGGGACAGATGATTGGAATTCAGGCAAGGGAGATTGTGGAGTCGAGAACGGTGACCAGAAGTGATTAGAGGCAGTATGTGGAGACGAGGAGCAGATGATCGACAGGTAGTCCAAGGAGGCTAGGATAAAAATAACAGCGGCGGCTCTGATTTGGATCGACAACGACCGAAATTAGGTGGAAACTGAAACGAGGAAGACGCTGGAAGTTCCATTATGATGATACAGTAATTACTACTGTAACTTTTGTGCTAATTTTCTGTGATGCCAGGTCCGAGTAGATCTTGTGTGAAATATTTTGATCTATGAGAAGGCCCATAACATACTACACTGAGTTTAGAAATCGAAAATTGTTAGTTTTAAGAAATTAATTTGTATAATTTTTTTAAATATGTATGTAGTGTTGCGGGCTTTAAGTATAAAAGTGAGAAAATTGTAATAATGATGTAAATTTTTTAGGATATTTTTCCTTTTCATTATAACAGTTCATTCTTCAAAAATATTAATATTGCACTAAAATAAATAATATCCCCCATATTCATTTCAATATGTAGTGTACATAGATAATTGGGGTATATATTTTTTTATTTTGATTTTTAATGTAACAATTTTGTGCAATTTTATTCTCAGGTCGGGACTGGGAAGTCATTGTATGAACGCAGGTAGGGGACCTGAAACAGCCATCAGCGGATTAACGAGGATCAAGAAATTTGTGTAAGGAAGGATTTGATTCTCATTGGCCAGTACCATCCGCAGTTCGATAAACATGGATGATCTGCAGAAAGGAGAAAAGTTGAGCAAGATCGTAGCAGGGCAGAAGGAAGTTGGGCAGGTAATTGGAGATTAGAGTAGAAGGAAATTTCTACACAGTGGTAGAGAGAAGTTCAGTGATTGATGGTTGTTCAGTGATGGAGGAAAGGCAGAAAGGCGTTGGCGAGTTTTAATTGAACAGGCTCCGAGTTCCTGAAACACGAGAGTAGGTTCAAAGAAAGCGACAATCAATGTTCCTGGCACGTTGTGACTACGGTTCTGGGTATCTGAGCAGCTTAAATGTCTTACAGATCCTAGAAGTCAACGGGAACGAAACTGTGTGCTCGTCAAACTGTAATAAGAGTCCGGGAGCCCTCATTTACAAGCATTGATGAACACAGTATATTTAGTCCATAATCTCCTAATAAAATTTAAAGCTTATATTATTCAGTTTCACCCTATTAAAGAAGAAATTATCATTTTAATACGCTTGTACTTTGAGCTGCAAGATGTAGTAAGAATGCCCCTTCCCCCAATTGTTAAATCATTACATAGAGTGATCAAATCAGCAGAGCTGCTAAAACTAAAAAGCAACAGAGGAAAGAATGACTAATAAACGTCGTTAAAGGTTGACCCTCACACCTAGATGGTGGTAAACCAATGCACTTAATGAATTCAGGCAATACTCAGATTGTTAATTGAATAAATTAAAGAATATAACCCACGTCTCAGTGGATTGAATTTATTATGGACAATTGTCTTCAAAATATACCCGCCAGTTTTCTGCCGTGTTTTCTCACAGCTCTAGATTTAGTGGCTCGTTTGGCGCTCTTCCATCCGTCGTAATCCCGACTAGTGAAAAGGATTTGATGAAAAGTTGATCCAAATTTACAGGCCACAAACGGTGAGTGTCTGCAGACCAATATATTCCGAAGGAATGAGTAGACCGGGAATTTTGAGTTACAGGCGACTATTTATAAAAAGAAGGAACGATAAATGGAAAGCGTTTTGTGATGTCATTTGTCGCTCATGCCAAGAAGAAAATGCTATACCATAAATACGCATAGTGAAAATACGGCTACTGTATCAATACGGTGTTTCATTTCATTTTACTTGAATAAAATTTGTAAAACTAAATTTACCAAGCTCTGGAACCCGCGGTGGTCAATTCACGTCAGGTATCAAGGGCCGATCAAATAACCATATAAGCAGGCGGCCTGTAAGGACGATTGGAGTCCGCTTCTGGCCAATTTAGTATTGTAAATCCCTCTCAACATTTTGGCACGTCTGAACTTTCCCACAGAAACATTCAATAACCTGGTTCGTGAGGATTCTCGAATTTGAAGAAAGACTTGTGAGCCCAGTACTTGGAACTCGGAACGTAAGATTAATTGCTATTGGTTTAAGTCGTGGGTTACTCGGAATAGGAGGTGAGATCTGAGGTTTCGAATAGGGTGAAAAAGAATTATGAAGCCAGTTGTTAATGGAATTTCAGTAAGTGGTGAACAAGATGTCATAAGTGATTATGGTTACCCAGACTTCACCTACGATCCGTGGACTGCTGATATCTAAGGGCATTTCCAGGCCTCATGTTTCCAGAAGCCAACACCGCAGGTCCGCATCAATGAGTTCGAAGGGTTCCTGGGCGTCGGTGATAATTTATATTTTAACACCGTTGGTAATGTACCCATTAAACAATAAATCTATCAAAGCCGTCCACAAATGCCATACCGGTCACCGATAACAATTGTGTTGTAATAATGACCAGGTATTTGAGCCCTCCATCCCCTGAAGAAAATGAATCAATTTGTTTTATTTTCATGTATGGAGTGTAAATTCAATGGATACAGTATCTATAGAGAGTGAGCAAAAAGTCGCAGAACACTCTGTTATTTCAAAAACTCTAAAGGAATAAAGAAACTTGAATATTTATTAAAGTACGAGGTCTTTCCCGGTGAATGGCATGTATAAATTCCTCTCGAGTTTCCAACCGGGTCAAAGATTTTAACAGTGACGTTTCGATGGCTTGCTCTGCCCGGTATCCACCCGAACATTAAATTCACGATGGAGATTGAGAAGGAAGGGATGCTACCTTTTCTCGACATCCTGATACACAGAAGACCGGATGGACGCCTGGGACACGGCGTGTACCGTAAGCCGACTCATACGGACCTTTATCTACACGCTAACAGTTTCCACCACCCGGCTCACAAAAGGGCTGTGCTTTCCACTCTTACACATAGAGCGAGAATGATATCCGATAAGGACCACTTGGCAGCCGAAATGGATCACCTTCGAAGTTCCTTATCAAGAAACGGTTACACCGTTGGTGAAATTTCACGGGCAATACACGGAACCAGGAAGAAGAAAAAAGAGGAGTCGACCGGAAAAAGAGCGTATATTCCATATGCCGGAAAATGCACAACCATAGTTAGTCGCATACTGGCCAAGCATGATATAAAAACGGTGTTTCTAACACAACGTAAAATCAAAGACATGCTCAGGAATGTAAAAGACGATGTGGGCCTAAAGACCCCTGGTATCTATGAAATACCTTGCGACTGTGGCAGTAAATACATAGGTCAAACAATCAGAACCGTAGATGAAAGAATAAAAGAGCATAGTAGACATCTACGATTAAAACAACCCAATAAGTCAGCTATTGCCGAACATGCCTTGTTCACGGGCCATAAAATAGCTTTCGATAAGACGCGTATTCTGGACCGAGCTAATTGCTATTGGGATAGCGTTATTTTGGAGGCAATAAACATCAGGTCCAGTGAGAATTTACTGAATAGAGATTCTGGATTCCAATTGAGCCTGGCTTGGAACCCATTGTTTCACCGGAGGAACAAGGAGCTGAGTCACGGGACCCCAGATGCAGCGGAGACGGACCACGTGACCGCAGCCACGGGGGACTAGAGCATGACTAAGCAAGTGGACCAATGGGAGACGCCTTCGCTCCCGCGTCCACATCTAGCCAATCACAGGCGGTTTGTGCTTGCACAGACTTGCCTCAGACTATATAAATGCCTACACTCACCGAATTTGACACTTCAGTCTGAAGATGATGGCAGAGCAAGCCATCGAAACGTCACTGTTAAAATCTTTGACCCGGTAGGAAACTCGAGAGGAATTTATACTTGAATATTTATGTTAGGTATGGGTGAGGTAATTATCTTTTACGGTATGTACCGAACATTGAGACCTTCTTGGATCTAACTCAATTTTTTTATGGAAATGGGGTCGTGTGATGTACTAAATAACATCAGCATTTTTGACAAGTTCATAATTGTAAACAGATTTGAAATAGCAGTTACATTTCAAAAGTTACAACACAGTTTGGCTGCAGGTAATTGAAGATGGTTTTGACCAAGGAGGAGAGAATTGAGGGCATGTCATGTCGTGTTTGGAGAAGAAAGTTTCGTGTCATAGCTGCAGATTTTAACTATCGGCACCCAGAAAGACCTCCAATTTCACACATCACCGTCAGGTGCTTAACAAGGCACGGAATGGCCGCCCAAAAAGTGCTACTAACGAGGCAACCTCAACAATGGTTTTTGGCGTCTTTCGTGCGGAGCTCATCACACCGCAGCACTCGTACACGCAGGTCAAATAAGGACCAGACATCATCTCAAACAACACATTTTAGAAGCGAGTGCCAAAATTTCTGCGGAAATCCTTCTGCGAGTGAATGGAGATTGGACTCAGCGCCTTCAACTTTTGTGGTGATCAAGACAGACAGCATGTTGGGCACATTAAATTACTGTCTTTATAGAGAACAGTTCAGCCTAAAATTCCAAACAAAATATGTTGAATCATTACTGATACTTCAAATTTGTTTACAGGAATGAACTTGTCAAGAACGATAGACCACCTCAGCCATAACTAACTGAAACATTCAGATTTCCCAAATCATGCAGATTTATTGAAATAATTTTGACTCAACCTGTATTTTGACAGAGCAGGAAGATAAGACTTAAATTGTTATTGTTAAATATAATATCAAAATTTAAACAGACTTGTTAATTCAATTTTCCTGATAATGTTGTTGTGGTATTCAGTTCTAAGACTGGTCTGATGCATCGCTCCATGCTAACCGATCTTGCGCAAGCCTTTCATCTGCATAACTAGAACATCCTACATCCTCCCTAATCTACTTAGCGTATTAGATCCTAGTTCTTACCCCACACACTTCCCTCTAATACTAATTTTACAAGACCCTCATCTCGTAAAACGTGTCCTATTAATCTATTCCTTCTCTTTCGTTCTCAATATTGTTCGCTCTTCCCCTATTCTGTTAAGAACTATCCACCCATTTGATTTTCAGCATTCGCCTACAGCACTACATTTCAAAGGCTTCCTCTTTTTTGCGAAAGCCTTCCTTGCCTGTGCTATCCTGCTCTTTATGTCTACTATACTTCTACCATCCCTAGTTATTACGCTTCCAAAGTAGCATAATTCTTTAATTTCCGTCAAAATATCCCTTCCCAATCTAACAACCTTTCTTATCACTTTTTCCCATACTACACTCCATTACCTTGCTTTTGCCTCTATTAATGCTCATATTGAACTCTTCCTCCAGAACTACGTTCATGCCATTTATTACGGTTTACAGGTCTTCTTCTGACTTCCCAAACACTACAATATCATCGGCAAAGCGTACGATTTTTATTTCTTCTCCCTGCAGTACGATTCCTTTTCATTATTCAGTTTTAACTTTCTTCATCGCCTGTTCTATACATAAGTTAAACAGCATGGGTGACAGATTGCATCCTTGCCTTGCTCCTTTCTTGATTACGGCTTTCTTTTCTAATTACTGCTGCCTGGCTTCTGTAGAGGTTATGTACAAGCCTCCTTTCTCGATATTCTATTCGAGTGTTCTTCAAAATCTTTAATAGTGTGTTCCAGTTCACATTATTAAACGCTTGTTCTAAATCTACAGATGTCATGAAGGTAGGTCGGTTTTTTCTCATCCTGTCTTCTATAATTATACGCAAAGTCAATATTGCTTCCCTTTTCCATACATTCTTCATTAAGCCAAACTGATCTTCTCCTAATTCGCATTCTATTCGACGTTCTATCCTCCTTTATAGTATTTTCGTTAATATTTTGTATGAATGAGTTAGTAAACAAAATGTGCTGTGCAGTTCGCATCTATCGGCCCCAGTCCTCTTCGGTATGTGTATAATTATGTTTTTGTACTTATATATTCAGGTATTCTTGTTGTTAGTATCCTGAACAGCCGTGATAATATACAAAGCAAATATAAATTTCCCCTACTTTTACGGATGTACCTCTGAGCAGTTCCGATGGCAAAAGCTGAAAAATATAAATTTTGTTCCCTAAACCTGAAAAGTTGTCTAGCCGGAAAAGGCACGTCAAATAATGGTTCATTTTGAGGGCCTTCTGAAAAATATACTTATTTGTCGACTTTGTAAGGTAGGAGAAGCTCTGAACGAGGTTTGTTCAGATGTGAAGCAATTATAATGATAAATAAAATCAATTCCCCTAAATAAATCTGCCCATTGTTTTAAGTACTTTTTGACATACCCTCGTACATAAAAGTAACCTCTCAATCAAATGTAAAAAGAAGAGTCCTGAAAAGTGTTACAGGTCATTTACTCGGGCAAGAGAAAGCCAGTGCAACTTTTGTTTTCTTTATTGCAGCTCCAGTTGAGGGTCTTTCCGATGAGTGGCCGTCCCGATTTCCACGCAAACTAGAACTACAGCCTTCAGCTGAATGAAAAAAAAAAGTTACAATGCCGCAGTAATTTGCTTGGATGGCACACGGGAAAATGCCACGTAAAAATCGGCTCCCATTTAAAAAAAAGTTATACTGGATTTGTTGATTATGACACCTTTCCAGTTGAGTGGCTTCGTTAGATACACTCTGGTAACCCTTTAATTTTTATTTCTTACGAATCAAGTCCAAATTCACTCTGACAAGGTCACAAAATCATTTCTATTCTGAGACTCGAATTATCTAGAAAGAAAAGGAAGGAGGTAGTCACGAGAGATGTAAACCATCTGGCGTTAAATCACCAAGTGCCAGTTAATTCCCCTGTAATTAACAAGTAAACGAGCTATAACTAGAGAGAAGATTATAATTATTAAGAAATGTATAAAAAAACTGTTCACACGGTTATTTTTAGAGCAAGAATAATGACTGGCGAGTTCTGCTGATATTAATTCGTTACATAATGCTCTGAAAAACACTCATTTGTCTACTTAAGAATACATAACTTGTAAAATTAGACGGTTTTTAATATATTTGTGATGTTGATTGTATTTCTATGAGCCAACTGGTCATTCAATTCGTTTGAAATAGTGGCATGCGCCCAGAGGCCATTTTGAATATAAAAATTAAATTAAGACAAAACAAGACTTCTTTAACAGACATGAATTTTCTAACAGAAAACAATAAAACAAATAAATATAATACAAAATTTTATAGTAAAATTTGCAAACCCAAAAAAAGATGCCCTTATAGTAGGGAGATATAATGGCATTAAAGTAAAATTTAGTGGCACGAATTTTGTTATAAAATTTGTTTTCTTGCAACAGGACGATCAGAGTTTATTCAAGTAAATAAGATATATGGAACTTACGAGCTGTTAAGCTTGAAATCATGCTTAAATTTAATTAATATTTTATTTATGCGTCACAATGCAAATGATTGAGGAACGCACCAGGGCGATCACATACATTCTTTGGAGATATATATTTGCATTATTTTGCACTAACCAGGTAGAAGGGAGGGTTCACGCGTCCTCTTCTAAATACAGTCGGCTTTTTATATATGTTTGTGTATGGATATGCCACACATAAATCTAAACGCCTGAAACAATTGCACCAAATTTTGTACACGTGTTTCTTGCGATCCGCGGTAAGACACTACTGCCGTCCTTAGGGGAAGGGGCTGGAGGGAACTTAAATTTAAATAGTTCATTAATGGCTTATATTTACGGCGAATAATTATATTTCGGGTTTAGTGTGTTTCTCGCGGTATTGTTTGTAAGTATTATGAACCCCATTTGTCATTCATCAGCATCCATAAGAGTGCGACTGAAAGGGCGGTACATAAAAGCGTAAATAATCGAGCTTCGTGTTGAACCTGGGGTTGTTGAAGACGTTGAATTCAATTCTGACATTCAACATGGAATGTCTGCACCAGTTGAGCCCGACAGTGGGGGAGTATGAAGAATGAAGGTCTGTTGTATGAAAATAATGCGAAAACAACCGAGATAGGTGTGAGAATTCTTGGCTGTATTACTGCACAGGGAATATTTTTTTCATACGGTACGAGGAGTATTTTTCAGTCTCTCAAGGTACTGGGAGTATATTTGAAATATCTTATGGCAATTGGAATACTTTCAACTCTCTTAGCACACGGGACTATTTATACTGAGTTTATTTAAGGTACCAGTAGATTTCTTGACGCGATTAAGGTATTGAATAAACCCGGTGGTAATGATTAAATTAATATTACGTCAGCTTTGACAGCACAGGAGGCGTGAAAAGTTAAATATTTAAAAATGTGATTCTCTCCCTGATGGTTTAATCACGTTCTGCCAAAGTGATTACTACCGAATTAAATACTGTAGCTGGCAACACCGGATAGTTTTTAATAAAAGAACAAAGTACAGGTTTTCCGAAAGAGGAAGAATTGAAATATGATACGCTAATTCACAATGCAGTATTAAGGAATCATGGTGTAAAGCTTTTGACAGGACTGGGAACTAAACCCATTGTTTGATCAATTAGAACAAAGTAAAATTTCTTCAGTCTTCTTCTTCTCTGGCATGAGAACCCCTGGTGAGTTTTAGCCTTTTTAACCAATTTCTTCCACTCTGCTCTTGCCATTGCCATTCTCCTCTAACCTCCATTTACCGATTATAAATTCGCAGACGTTTTAATAAAAATTTTGGTTTTGCGATTTTGTAAACAACTTGTAACTGCCAAACACATCTGATCGGACTTTGGCGGTGCGGAGTCAAAAGAAAGGAGACAGTATTTGAGCCAGGGGCTATAAAACCCAGACATCACGGCTCGCCTGGGAAGTTCCCCAACGGCGGTGAGATTTGGTGACATCGGGTGATGTTTTTTCCCCAAATGTCTTGAAGGACTCAAAGAGAAGAGTAACCATGAATGTTATTCGTTAATATCCATCCCTGCCACGTTGGTATTATGAACTAAAGAAGTGGATAGTATTTGTTAAAAAAAGCTTGCGGAGGAATTATGGAGGTTGATTTTTGAGATATCGAGACAAACGATTGGAGTTTAGGCAAGGAAGATTGTGGAGACGAGCAGATAAACGGTGTTATTGGACAGGTAGTCCAAGGAGACGAGGATAAATGGAAATTCTTCCTGAAACCAGGAAGAATAGCGGCGGTGGCTATGATTTTCATCGAGCACGACCGAAATTAAGTGGGAAGTGAAACGAGGAAGACGCTGGAAGTTCCATTATGACGACACTGTAATTACTACTGCAACTTTCTGCTCATTTCCTATACTGCTAGGTCCGAGTATTTTTGTGTAAAACATTGTGATCTATGAGAAGACCCATAACATACGACCCTGAGTAAAGGAATTTATTTGCATCATTTATATTTATATATATATAGTGTTAATTAAGAAAGAAAAACCGGCTTAAAGTTTAAAAATATTATATTGATGTAAATTTGTTTAGGATCAAGTAAATTGTTTTCTTTTTTATTATAAAAGCTCATTATTAATATATTAAAATTTCACTAAAATAATTAATATCCCCCTATATCCATTTCAAACTCCTATTTAGTACTGGTTTATTTCTGGTGATCGTGGACGATAACAAAATATTATTATTAACAAATAACAGTATTACATTTAACTTCGAATAGACAGTTGACAAGAAAACGATTCGGGAAAATGGTCATTTTTGACAGTTCTGTTTTTGAGAAATAACCCGTCTGGATATTGACCTGTTGTTGTCGGTACAATTTCATCTTGAGAACTTAGGCGGATGTACGATTCATTAAAAATATTGTAATAAATTTATTAATTTTATGGGCAATGTTAGTATTAATAGAAACTGTGTTTAATGTGGCTGCTGTTCAAGGAATGACCGTCAGAAATAGACAATATTGAGCTTTCTCACTATTTACCGTACACCATTAATAGACACATGTATGTTAGAAATTATATGAGTGCTAGTTAGCGAGCGTTGAGGGATTCACGTCTTCTTGGCAGCGTGTTGCCATGTGGAGTCCTTGATTTTCTAAGCTGGTTGCCTGCCTGCCGTCCAACTGTTGCACCAAGAGCACTTTCACCAATCAAGCTCAACGGTTATGTTCAGACGCGTTATTATCTGAATGCCACGCAGGCAGAATGTTTTAGTGAATATAGACCTCGGCCTTAGAATGAGTCCAGAGAAACTACGCCACCGACGGCGAAAATATGATGTTTGAAATTAATATAATAGTTGCTGCTTGTACGAAATGGATACCCAATTTCAGTCTTCGTTTATTGACAATGTTATACAATTCAATGTCAGTCATATGTTTCTCTCAGTAACATTTATTTATTAATTTATTATTACAAACTTTTATCCGAAGATATTACAGTTTATCTGACATGTTATATACATATTTATTTGCAGAATAAATAATTGACATGAATGCTTTTATAAATTGAAAATCCATTGACTATCAATTTAAAAGCGTGAGAAACGACAGAGCTGAGACGTAACAAGTTATTGCATTTAATAATATTTGAAGTAACTTTTTTGAATAACAGGATTTATATTTTCATACAGGCAACCATTTCTAGGATCTAGATTATTATACTGATGTTTATATTCCTTATACGACATACCTGAGTGTTTATCTCCTACGTTATTACATTTAAAACATATTATCTTAATTTGTACGCTATGACATGATCTATCACGCTTCAATGTTTACCCCGTACTGTCCTCATGCCGTGGCTGTTTAAATCGCGCGTTAAGATATTACTGTCGAATTAAATACTGCAAGGTGCTAATAAAAATGAATTCCCGGGCAGATAGTTTAAAATAGAAGACCATGCAACACAATGCCACAATTGGGTCGCCTTAAATGTTCCTTTCAGTATAGTTAGTAGGCACTCTGGCTGCCATTGTTCAGGAGCCGGAAGTCTGAGAAGTTAGGATGACGCGCGCGCGACTGCTAGAACCTCCTTGAGGGAAAAGAAAAGAATGTTTCTCGTCGGGTTAAGTCTAGTGTACTTGCTTGAATCAACCCAGAGGACATATGAACAATTCTACGTCAAATGACGTGAGCTATTACAGAGAGCATAAATAGCCTGCATATAAATATTCATTAAGTGGTCACGTGATAGCTATAGGAAAGTGTAAACAAAGGAAGAAATAGTCGGTGTAAAATTACGAGCTCGTTAGACTAGTTTCGTCCTTGTTCCCACTTCTTTCCTAATTATGTGATTAAAAAACTCGCCTCAAGAATAACAGTCAGCAAAATCAAATCTCCAGATTATAAATGAACAAAGAAACTGTGAATAACCAAAGCGATATTGAAATAACAGTAAATATTGTTCTAACTGCCATTGAGAATTAATATGACCAAGCAGCCACTTAATAATTAATTATAAACAAAATTTACTTGATCGTGGGAAATTTACATAAACTTGTAAAACGTCACGTGGATCTAATCAGGTGTGCACTGCGAACAAACAAAAGCTAAAACATATACCAAGTTATTTGAGAATACGGTCATAAATGCTGCTGAATAGGCTTCATCATTAAATGGATCAAGAATCTGGTGCAATGTGTAACATTTCAGACAGTGTCGCATAATATTTGAATTCGTAACATAATATAATATAACACACTTACTGAGAGCTGTATGTTTGGCACACTGAAATGAAGAGCGGGGGGTTATTAATTATTTAAGTGCAATATTAATATATTAACAATTTACTTTAACCTAAACAAATTTACATCAATATTACAATGTTGATATTTTCAAACTTCAAGCTAGAAATACTTTCTCAACTAACACTACATATATATTTACAAATTACAATCATCTGTCCAGCAATCTCTCACGAAATCTCTCTCCAAAAATGTCCCTGCAAGCATTTTTATTACCTATTCCCCACTTCTTTAGTTCATATCACCAAAGTGCCAGGGCTGGATATTAACCAATAACATTTATCGTTACTCTTCTCTGAGAGTCACAGTTTGCCCCTCTCCTTCAAGGTTTTTGGGGAAAAACATCACCCGATGCCGCCAAATCTCACCCCAGGCGCGCCGTGATATCTGAGTTTTATTACCCCTGGCTCAAATACTGTCTTTTTTCTTTTGACTCCTCATCACCAAAGTCCCAGCAGTAGTGTTGAACCGTTACAGCGGTTCTTTGAAATTATAATTATTTTCTTCCTGATTAGTTTTTAATTACCTTTTCGTAAATAACAAACACTTCAATATTCACAAAAAAATTATATATTACATTTTGCTTACCTAAATTTATTATGTACTCTTTGCAGTTTTTATAATAAATGATAAAGTATTAGTGGATTTATTACTTGACCATTATGTATTACTAATAGTAAATTGACAGAAAGAAATGTCATCATTCAACGAGTGCTATGCTTCTATCATAATAGACTTAACAATTAATCGATTCATTGCATCAAGACTCACGAGTGATTGCGTGGTTAAGAGTTGAGTCACGTACCGATGACTCCGTTGACTAGTATTTTCCAAAGCAGTTAGAGAAAATAACCACGTTGAAACGGTGGCAGTAACACAATCCAACAGACCAAACTTACCCGCTGGTGTATCCAAGTATGCACGACGTGCACTGACTACTGCCCAGATAGAAAAGGAGCACAGTTCAATAAGATTACGTGCGCAACAGACAGGATTGCAGCCAATTATCGGCACTCACCAAGCAAGAATAATAGATTAATATCATGATTTCTTAACCATTAGCATAATTATGTGAACGGCTTTCCGGGAACGATAGCGTCACAAATTATTTCTATTAGTGGATTTCTGTTGGTCGATTGTCATCGTTAGGAACAATAGGAAAACAGGAAGGACGATATGATAGAAATTTTGTCCAATTATGGCAGAACCTGAAGCGTAAAATGAATACGACATTGGCGGTTTGCAGTCATAACTACAAACGTATTGCGGCAATTTTCTTTGTTTGACCTTCTAAATATAGAAGGCTAAAAAAATTCTTATAAAAATATTCATCTCCCACAACCAATTAACAAAAACAATATTCTTTGCTGATGATGTAGCTACCCCATCCTTCTCCTCGGGCTTTCGCACCGTCCAAGTACAATTAAACGACCTGGAAACCTGGGGAAAAGACTGGAGGGTCAGTAGAGACACCACCCCCACCCCCACCCCCGCCATATCCGCAACAGTTCCTTTTACCCTCAAACCCAAACATCCTCTAGCTCATTCCGTCTACCTTTATGGCTCCCAAATCCCAATAAAGACTACATTACATCACTTTGTAACGAATGAGGGGCTATCTATTATTATTTAAGGTGGGATATTGATATATTAAAAGTAACAATTTATAATTAAATTAGGAAAACAATTTACTTAATCAATAAACATATTTACATTAATAATTACAGTTTTGATCTTTCGATTTCTATGCCGGCACTTCTTTCGTCAATTACAACTTCATATATATTTGCATATGAATTCCTTAAACTTAAACAATTCAATCTCTAACCTCAGTGTCGCATTTATGGGCCTTCTCATAGAGCAGAATGTTAAAACAAAATCTACTCGGACCTGTCAGAAACAGAAAATCAGAAAGAGTCACCGTGTCGGCTTAGTGCTCCTTCGTCCTAATTAAGTCATCCTCTCTCTAGATCATAGCTGCCGCCCTCCTATTCTTCCTGTTTCAGAAAGAATTTCAAAATCTCCCTTGCCACAATTTGAACCACAGTCATGAGTGAGAAGATTAGCGTAGGCAAGCTCCAAGCGGAATTTCTCGCCAACTCCAAAATTCTGTTCAAAGCCTCATCTCCAATAAAATCTGTGTAAATCTCTTCCTAAAATAGATTTTTCTAATCTTATCTCCCCGCTCTCGCACAATCTCCCCCAAAATCTCTCTGCCAGCCTTTTTAAAATCTCCTTCCCACTTCTTTAGTTTATATCACCAAAGTGGCAGGGATGGATATCCACCAATAACTTTTATGGTGATAATTGGGGAATACACCACCCGATGCCGCTAAATTCTCACAAAAATTGGGAAAACTCCCAGACGCGGCGTCAGAGTTTAATTGCTCCTGGCTCAAATGCTGTTTCCCGTTCGTTTGATTCCGCACCACCAAAAGCCCGAGCAGATGTTTTTGACCATTACAACGTACCTCCCACCAGTTCTAGACACCAAACTCTCCTGAAAACCCCACCTTAACCACCTTTCATCCAAAATTAACACTAAAATTAAATTACTCCATCCGCTTGCACCAACCTCCATCTCCACCAAAAGACTCATTTACCTCTCCCTAATCTGCACCATATGGGGTTCCACTGCCAACTCCAATTCAAATAAAATCAAAACAAAACAGAATCCTTAGAAATCTCCAAATACCCATGGTATCTTCGCATCTCGGTAATTCACAATTACATCCAAATTCCCCTGATCTCCACCACAATAAAATCATCCTCATCCTTCTTAATCAAAAGCTCCATTTATCAATAATACGATAGTCATTTCCACAGCAATCCTCCTCCTCCACACAACCGCAGAGTAAAAAGAAAATTACCCATGGCACCTCGTCCACCTTCTCTCTTTAACGCTTCATATTATCTCCTTTCTTTAATAACTGACATCCACAACTACCCCAAATTCTGAAATAAAATTCACCGCCCCTTAAAATCCAAAAGAATAATAATAACCGTACATCCCTACATAAATAACTCGGCCTTTCTCTCGCTTTTAAATTGAATGTCACTGGACATTACAATTTTTCAAGTATTCATGTCAAATATTTATACGAAGAATAAATACTATATTTCATGTCAAATGAACTGTATTATCTTCGGATAGAAGTTCTCTTTAATAAAAATAATAAATAAAATAGAAAAATTCACAAATATTAAGAAGCAAGAGTAGAATATTTTGAAAGATGGAAGTAATCATCGAAACAAGAGAAAAAATATAATAATAAAGACAGGTTCAGAAACGCATATTTTCTGGTATTTATACACTTGTCCATAGTGGCCGAAGACGTTTGGTTGTCAATACGTCTCAATGACACCCCACAAGGTGGAATTCTTCGGTCCTCAGATGGAGGATCCTGTGCTAAAAAGACCTGGAACCAGAGTACGCAGATTGGCAGCAGCAAAAGGCATGAGTCATTGTCTTGTCTGAGTGATGCAACATGAAAAAGGGCTGCATCCATACCATCTTCAGCGCGTCCAGCCACTAAGAAGACCACTGTAGCAGATCCAGTTCTGCCAATGGCTCTTGCAGAAGTGTGTTACAGATCCATTTTTTTCGTCGAAAATTTCATTTACGAAGTAGGGTTCACAAGAGATGGCATGGTGATCTTTCACAACGAGAATGTGTGGGCTGATGAAAATCCCTACGAAATCAACGTTCTTGGTAATGCCATACATGCTAACACAAAGATTAAATGGGGCTCATTTTCATCAATGTGTATAATAAATTTAATAATATGGAAGAAAAAATTAAATAATACATGCGTCAAAATTATTTAGTTTTTTAACAATAAAAAATAATCTATTCACACTTCAAAAGAAAATATAACAAAATTGCCGACTATATAAACATAAAAAACGATTACCCTTTTTCTTACGAAATTGCGGGGTCAAAATACCATGGTTATATATATTAGTAAATACGGCACTGTAACACTTTAACGGGCATATTGTCTCGATATTTTACTGGTGACTTCCGATATCATTTAGGTAATTTTGCTGTTTAGGTAGTTCGGGCCGCATCTCATCTGCTGGATAATCACGTTCCAGGAAGACGTTCGAACTGCTTCCCATTCTACTTCGCACCTATTCGTGGCTCGAAATCGCAGTTCAACAAGTATTTTATCTGCCAACTCCAACATCTCCACCATTGAAAAACTACCATGCACTGAACTACTCTCTACCCGGGAACATATTTCTTTCTACACTAATCCCCAACTATTTATTAATGTCGAACGTTTCATTCACATTACTGTTTTCCTCTGTTACCTGTAGATTATATCGACATCTAGATGAGCCAAAGTTCCGGCCACCAGATTTTGGACAGTCGATGATCGTGCCTCTACAAATCTTAATATCATCGTTAATATGATTCCAGAACATGGAAATTCGCGTTATTCTTGACACCAAATTTCCTTTTAAATAATTTTGGGAAAACATGCTTGTTTTAGTAGATATTTACAACTGTTAAGCGCTTTCATGTACATTGTTAATCCTCTTAAAGGAAACCCGCTGATGCCTGTTTGCTTTCCTTACTCCTTACCTACAAGAGTAACTTCGTACAACTACCTAGCCAGCCTTGACAAGAGAATTTTATTCGCACAAACAAGTTACATAAAATAAAGTCCAACTAAGTAATTTCTCCTATTAACACTACAATTTATCCACACTACAGAGAGAGTGTATAAAAACATGAGGTAACTAATGTTTATATATTAACAAAAGTAATTTATGTATCTTCACTATATTATTTGTTTTAACTAAATTTAATATCAAGATGCTTGTATTTAATAATTCAAACCTAACCCATTGAATGAATATAAAAGCCAGAATTTTATGTTTTTAAATTTAATCACTGCATTTTCTGATTTTAGGTGGTTGTGTGTTCAGTGTTGCATAGGTATTCATTTATTTTATTGTACTGAAAAAGTAATTAATTCGACACTAATTGCTATATACAGGATGTTCCATTAGTAATCATCCCAAGTGATTGAATAATGCACAGTTAAAAAGAGGAAACTCTCGTGCTTTTCGTACTTTTTTTTGACGATGGATCCACCATACTGGACCAAATAATTCAGCCTTTCATCGCTGACCTCCAACTCACCGTTCCTAACTGCACGTGACTTTTACTCGTGGGGAAATGACATTGAAACATCCAGGACGTTTGACCTAGTTTCACGGAATCAGTTGTTAGTAGTTAAGTAAAGAGAGCACGTAACTCTTACTGCAATGATACGGTCATCAGCGGGAACTCCGCAAATAATTATTTACCACAGACTATTAATGTTTTAAGTGAATAACTGGACGAGTTGCAGCCTGAAATAGCCGTGCTGTAGGAACTGGGAAACCTGTTTAGGTCATTATACCCAATTCTTTTAGCTGCTTTCGACACCGCATTTGCTGCGAGGAAGAAAGCTTACGGGGAATGCCGCTGTCCAGAAACTCGATCCAGATCTGCCTCTTCGGAACTACAACTGCGACGACTATTAAATTTTCAAGACAGCCAAAAAAACCGGTACCTTAAGAGAGTGAAAAACTTTCGGTACACTAAAACCTAAAAATACCCCCGGGTGCACATAAGGAGGCAAAAACACCACCCGATACCCTAATGGAATCAAGAATATTCGTGACTCTCACCCTTAAATGCTAGGGGTGCTAAACCCATGCAGTTCTTGCTCCTCGATTATAAATAACATGTTAAGAATGTTTATATCAGTTTCTCTACGCCATATTAATGGCGTAGGGATTGAACTACAACTTAACCGGCATGATGAATGACAATTAAACTTGGCGAAATCCATAAGCCTGGATTCAACACCGATCTCGGATGGTTTCATATTATAACCATGTTACATTCCGTTCTCTCTCTTTATCCTCAATCTTACAACTACAATGCAACCCTGACTATGAACATCAAAAACAGATATAGAGCTTCTTTAAGCCCATGAACCATTTTCATATAAATCCCTCCCATCCCTATCCCAAAGAGTGCTCCCGTTCATCATCATTAGTGTTGGGAATTTGACATTGACAGCTGAGAGTGTGACAAGAAACTACGAGACCGCAAACGTTTTATTCGATGGTTAAAATGGTTGTTTTAGATTTATTTTTATTTAACTTCCCTCCACTCCCCATGAAAGGGGTTGAAATTACACACTAATCACATCTTATTTGCCCTGAAAAATATTTTTAGGCAGTTTTTGCATGGTTTAAAAATTCCACCCACCTTCCCCAATAGTGTTGGTTTCCGGGCCGTAAGGAACATGTAGGAAATGACCCACGCGTACAGATTTGTAGCATAATATATACATAAACTTAAATACTGACAAGCTTCCCTATTTTATGTACGAGAACTTTATTATGGTAGATTAAAAAGTGATATAAAGATATCCTGTATTATCGTATTCAGATGTACAACGCTACAAAATTGGATTTAGGACAGTAAACAGAGGTTGGTTGCTTGGTGTCCTGAAACTGGTTTACCCAGTCTTGATACCCAAATTATCACATTACTTTCTTCACATCGTTATCAAACGTGACTAGGTACGAAACAGCATATATTTACATGAATATGTTGTTAACATACTGAAGTCATGACCGTGACCGGAGATGCGTCACGATAGTATATTTACATGAATTTCCGTGGTCACAGACCATCCTAGTATACGCGGTTATTGTTACGGCCGGTTTGGTCTGTGACCTCGCATAACAATGCTACATGTGTATTTAATATTATGTATGAATTATATAGCCGCATAGTTTTCAGGCACATAAAGAAGTAAATATCTTCAAATCATTTATTTAATTGTAGGAAACCTTTCGAGTTGGGCATCATCAGTTTCATATTCCAATACGTTCGGTGTATCCAGACTGTATTCATTACTTTTATCTCGAATTCCTGAAGATCTGACATTTTTCGGAATATTTGTGCAACATAGTATATTATTCTCCAAATTTATTGAGCATTTGGGACACGTTTTAGATAGCTCTTTATTTCCTCGTGTGGCTGTTAAATACATAATTAGAAAATTACTAAAATATCAGTCTGAGAAATTCTTTACGCCCAATCCATGCCCGCTCCTGAAGTGGTAATAGTAGCTAACCCCAACAGTGTTTGTTTTCGGGTTGCAAAAGACACGAGTATAAAGTTAGTTCACAATTTCACCTCTCGTTTAAGATTGAACGCGGAATTCTGTTTATATCTTTCCATACTCCTCATAAGGGCTGAATTGCAAGTTAACCGCCTGTTGAATGTCATAATCAAACTCAGAGAGTCACATTACACCGATTTTGACGCCTATCTGGATTGTTTCCTTTTCACGCCTGTTCACCCCACCCCGATGAATATTTCCTTGTCATGCCGCGGTGCATCAACACCAAGGTCTAAGTGAGTCAGTATAATGGACGTATGACGATACTTATTAAGAATATAAAATATATATTAATCCAGAACGACGATTATGACTTGACCGGAAGTCAAAAGTTGCATTAGGTTTCAAATTTTTTAAATAAATAATTGTGATTGTACTAAAGATTGAATTGTTTTTACAAATTAAGAAGCTCCGTAAGGCATGACTTTCTCCTTCTGGTTCTTTCTCTCCCTTGGCACCAGGACAACTCAAGTCTCCCACAAGCCTACACGTTGTTGGTCAGATTTGGCGGTCCCGGAGTCGCTGACCTTGTGCGTATGATAGGAGTTGATCGCTAATTCCATTGGATCACTCGGCCAACTGCCTCCCAAATGTGGTCGAGGCATGGAGACTGTTTTTATGCATCCCCATAACAAGCTCTGTCTCCCGTTATTGGAAAAGTATTGGAGTAGGATCAGGTTTGTCTAGAGTTTCCCCAGCATCACGTTTAGGCGAATCACTGGGTAAGATCGTAGTCAAGCATCGGCTACTTTCCTCTACCTTCCACATACCCCTATTCAATCAATTTCTATGATGTTAAAGGAGGGAGCCACCGAAGTGGATAACAGTCGCGTAGACTGATTTTTTAAAGACGCTTACAGTCTGGGCCAGTTTGAGAGGTGCATACTTCGGGGTCATAGGCGTTGGGCAGACAGTAATAGTAGTTCACGTATCCCATTGGACCAGTCGACCAGCTTTCCGCCCAAATTTGATAGAGGCATGAAATATGGTTTATTGTATACTCACAGCAATTCAGTAGGCTGTCATAGGAAGGGTTTTGGAATATAACCAATTGCCCGATCTACTTGATGCACGTTTTTCTGGGGTTATTCCTGACTCACGTTCAGTTGAATCGCCGGGTAGAATCCTTAAACTTTAGTTCGAGCGAGGGCCTCAGACAATACTTGTCTGCTTTCCTTTACGTCCCACATACTTTTTATCGCTTCCTACGCTACTATATTTTAGAGCCGCCAAAACGGATGAACCTCACGTAGCCTGTCTTTGTAAAAAAACGCTTACAGTCAATTTTATTTTTGAGACCTGTGTCTACGAGGATAATAGTCTTCGGTCTACGTACTTTGTTTCCGTTGCAGTAGGAATGAACACGTTGTTCTTTGTGACGGGTGGGCATGCGGTTCATCGCATGGTCAACGTGTTGTGGAGTGACTTAGCTTGTGAACTAGTTGTTGAGACATTGTTGGTTTACGTAAAATCTGCAGCATAGATGAGGAAAAACATTGGTTCCAGAACACTATCCTGAGGAACAGCAGAATTGATTAGGTGAAACTTTGATTGTTTTCTATTGAATTACTGAAAAACGTCCGTATGATAGATATGATTATTGTTGCTGAATTGGGTGTTCTTATCTTATTTTGAAGAACAACCCTCTGTTCCACATTTTGCTGTATCCTGGGAGATGCCAAGGAATATAGCATAGCAGAACTTACTTTCCTCTAGACTCCTGAATGTTTCAGTAAGTAATGAGGAGTGCTTGTTAGATTTGTGCCTGGTTCCTAACAAGTCCTAATAACGCTTTCTTTATGAGAGGAGGAGGAAGAAACGGGGCTGCAACTAGGCGGAAATTTAATACCAACTTGCAGTGTGCGTCCAAAAATTAGTTTCAAGCGAAAATTATCCGAGCATAATCTTCATTTGAGTTTCGGTTTTGCATAAAACTAATAACACATGGAAGGTTTTTTTTATGGGAGGGTATAAACAAAATTCCGCATTCAATCTGAAGCGAGAGGTGGAATTTTGAACTAACTTTATGATTGTATCCTTTGCAATCCGAAAACAAACACTGTTGGAGTTAGCGACGATTAGCACTTCAGGGTTGGGTAAATTTTTTCCATAGTGAGGGTTGGGGAAAATGATGCGTAAACACAATTAATGTTCCGAATAACAGAAATATGGAATTGAATTATGCTGTTAAGTATTTATTTTGTTGAATAACGTGAAATAACAAATGCAAATTATAATCAGTGAAATATAACTAATAATGTTGGGGTTTAATTATTTTGATGGGAATTTTTATCAGGGCCTTCCCGGGCCAATATACAATCAAAATTTGAGAGTGTATTTCTTACGAAATTGATTTCAGCATTCGTAACGTTGGATTATTTAATTTATTTCTAGTTTTTACATTCAAACCCAACATAAAATTACATAATCATTAGCGAGCTTCATTACTTTTACTCGTAAACGTTTTGTTACTTAACGACTTCGGTTTTATGTCAGTGTTGACGCTGTGTTAATTTACAGGTTAAATTACAAACAATAAGTCGTAAAAATTGTTGACCTTAAAGATACATCAATTCTATTCAAATCCGAATCCTGTAGCTGTATAATTGTTACAAATATTAAACTAACGAAGTCTCTTTAAATTCACTTTTGTTTGTAGTTAGCGCAAATGATTGAGTTGTTGATTTAATGATCACATAGTTTCCTTACGTAATTAATGTTTTGCAATTGGCTATGAATATTAATAAGGAATGAGACAGCAGGAGGAGACTAAGTATGAAAAGGAGGCTATTTTCTAATGCTTCCTCACTTCCTTTTATTGGCAAAAATTATCATTGCGTGTCATTGAAGGAACGTCCATTAAAATAATTTTTCCTCTCAAGTAAATATTTAGGAACTCATCGGTGGAATGTAGATTCGGTGAAACGCGAAGTATTTGGTTCGTATTCCACGAACATCCCAGATTATTCCAAAGCGCACGAACAGCAAGCAGCACGTTCACGCCAAATTTTTCATCTTCTTAAATTTCTTGATTCTTTGAAATTCACCAGACGAGGCTCCAAATCAAGTAACGAAACGTCATGCAGTGTAATCAACTAATTCTATAAATGTTCAGTTTTACTATTTATGAAAACAAACAACTTTCATGATGCGTAATGAATTTGTTTTTTTTAATTTATTAGTCATAGCTGAAAATTGAGGTATTAAGCTATTCCGATCAATTAATATATAGCATATCGTTATATCATTTCTTCATTCAAAACACAAAACTTAAGTATGTATTATTGATATAACCCCTGTATTATAACAGGTATAACCTTTTGGTGCTTAATCCATTAAATTTATAAATCATACAGATGTAAAGTCTCTCACGCATCCAAAGAACTACTCTTGACTGAACAATAGAAATTCGTAATTTCCGATAACAATTGGTATCTTAAATGATCAACTGCATTGTTTCGACACTGATATATTCCGTCTATCGTAATTGCATGCATACGGATTAAATTATTTATCGGTTAATTCAACATGGAACAAATTAAGTGTATTTGAAATAATATTTTGTGCATTCTTTGAATTACGTTTTGCGCACATGTTCATTCAGCGGTATTCCATCTAACCATCTAAATAAAATATTTCATTTTCACCGTTCATTGGTCTAATTTCGATTATGGAGGCGTAAAGAGATAAATTTTGAAAAATGTTACGTTCTTGCTGATGGTTTAATAACGTGTTGAAAAAGAGATAACTGTCGAATTACAATTAATTACAATTTTTTAAAAGTGTAAGCCAACACGTTTACAAAAATCAGGACAAATGTTGTTGTTGTTGTAATGAGTCCTTAGACTGGTGTGATGCAACCCTCCATGCTAACCTATCTTGCGCAAGAAGTGAATGTAACTGCAGTTTTAAGTATTTTCGTATATCTAAGAAAACCTCTCATTTATAACCGTAAAATATTACACTGTCATATACTCAACCCCCGATTTCAATTCCCTTCCTATGCTATTAAAGGGGAGTTGCCTGTTTCAGGATCACCCTTATGTAGTCTGTTAACGCCCCCCTCCCCTTCTCCCCAAAAAAGTACTGTTTACATGCCTAGATTAAAATAGCTAAGCAGTAATATTTTTCAGTGTGTTAAGGTATAGGGATTATTTTTACTTCTTTAAGGGAAAGACTATTTTTCAATTCTTTAATGTACGTCGTGTATTTTAGATTCCCTCTGGGAGAATTTAAACTCAATTACAGTGTAAATAATGCATCGATGTTTTTAGACTCTCTTAAGATACTGTGCTTTGATAGAAATCCCGACGACGTTAATCTATCTTCAGTCATCGTCCTGATTAATAAGCTTACTCCTGACGGTATAGGTCGGGGTGTGCCCGTCAACGATTTATGGCAATTTAATCACTCGTATAGTAGGTGATTATTCTGGAATTATTGACTTTCAAACCTGATAAAAATAAATGTCTATACTTTTATACCCCTACATGTATAGGAGTCCCCCTAATTGTGCAAAGTCGCTAATGACCTTGCAGTTGATGCGACTATAAACATAATGAAAATAATAATAAATGTCCCTGTCAACTGTCATATAACCTGCTAGTTGCAAATTTGTATAAAAATATTAATGTCAAATAGCAAAAAAAGTATGCTATTTCTTGCCCGAAGTAGAGTAAGTTATAAGTAATGTTAAGGGAATTAATGCAATTCTATCAATATGCATTTGGTCCGCTGTTGACGGCTGGGAACGAGTTAGCTATTGTATGAAAATGAGATCGCCCTGAGGAGACGCAGACAATGCACGTAGAACATTCCCCACAAAAATAGCATATGACAGTACATAAGTTGTTTGCAAGTGGGATAGTGTTATATTTTACCGTTGCTGTTTCCGTGTGGAGCGTCCATGTTGATACTGTAGCTGAGCGGCCCCGGCTGTTCGCTAACCACGGTCTGAAGCTGGTCCTGCTGCTTGCTGTCGACTGCCATCCTCTAGGAGACGGACGCGGACTCTGGCGGGCGAGAGCTCCCAGAAGCCAACTGTCCACTGTGCCCTGCCCCTCCACCTCATCCTCGGTCCATGCCGGGTCAGCCAGTCAGCCAGAGAAAGCGACACGCCGCTCTCCTCAAGCTCATACCTCAAATTACATGCGGGATCATGTTGCATCGATTCTATCCCCTAAAATACTGTGACGTCATCAAACTTAGGCTCAATTTCGGATCAAATTGTAACAAAAGACACTTCATGAAGATGTGGTCAATGACGTGCAAGTGATGATGCTAAATAATTATGCGTGTGAAGGAGTTTTATCCAGGACCGAATTTAGGCTCGATGGGTCCTCGAGCTATTTGAAATATGCTACATTCTAGGGTTTCCCAAACGTTTTCTGCAAAATCAGACATTAAAACGGAACCGTTCGCTTATTTTTTTATTTTGCGTAAATTCTACTTGTTAATTTTTTGTTTAAAAACTTAATTATTATTTAGTAATTATTAAAACCAAGGTAATGGAGTAGAGTGTATATGGGAAACAGTGGAATAACGAAGGCTGTTAGATTGGGAAGAGATATTTTTACTGAAGTTAAAGAATTCTGCTACTTGGGAAGCGTAATAACTAGGGATGGTAGAAGTATAGTAGACATTACTACAACAACATTTGTCCTGATTTTTGTAAACGTGTAGGCTTACACTTTTAAAAAATTGTAATTAATTGTAATTCGACAGTTATCTCTTTTTCAACACGTTATTAAACCATCAGCAAGAACGTAACATTTTTCAAAATTTATCTCTTTACGCCTCCATAATCGAAATTAGCACAGGCAAGGAAGCCTTTCTTGAAAAAGAGGAATTTACTTACGGGTAATAGAAGTGTGAATATTACAAATCGTTGCTAAAAATGTTGTGTGGAGTTATATGGGTGCGAAACGTGGACGATAGGAGTTGGGGAAAGGAAAAGAATAGAATCTTCCGAAATGTGGTGTTATAGGCGAATGTTGAAAATCAGATGGGTGGATAGAATCACAAACGAGGAAGTTTTAAAGATAATAGGGGAAAAGCGAACAATATGGAGGACGTTGACTAAGAGAAGGGATAGATTAATAGGCCAGGTTTTAAGACACGAGGGTCTTGTAAAATTAGCATTAGAGGGAAAGAATGGGGTAAGAACAGATGAGGGAGGTCAAGGATGGAAAACGCTAATTAGATTAGGGAGGTTGTGGGTTGTTCTAGTTATAAGGAAATGTAAAGGCTTGCGCAAGATTAAAAAATGTTTTCCATACGTATACATGTTTACATCTTTTATCAATTTCAGCAGTAAAAAAGTCAACATAGTAGTTCATTTTGTTTCATGAATGCATTGGTCAAATAATACACAGGAATTAAATGTAATTATAAATTGTGACTTTTAAAATAACTTTTCTTTCTTTTTTATCAGAGTTTGCATTATTTAAGTTGTTCGGAATAAAAATTTACATTTTCACGACCAGCTGCACTAGATGGTGCAGAGAAATTGCTATTATACGCTGTTGAATTACATTCCACAAACAAAGTCACAAAGACTAGTTATATAATCCTTCAGACATGTTATAAGGGTGAAAAGAATATGTTAATTGCTTCAAATAAAATCCATATAAGTGGGTACCCGTGTAATGGCCGTGTTCCTGATATGGCCACCCCTATCCCCCTATTTTTAGTTAACTAAACAATCCGATAGCTGGAATCAGTATTGAATAACGTGTTGCCCTACATGTAGGGGAAGTCGGGGAGGAACGGGTTTCAACGGGATACCCCTTTTTTCCTGGAAAGTGCTGGAGGTGTGGAACATTGTAACTGGTCAAGAAAGAATTCTTGACCAAGTTCTGACTGCACCTTGTGAATGAACTACTTGTTTTGAGTCTTACTTCTCTGAATTTATCATTTTTGCAGCATTTCGACAGAAGGTAATCTACAAAACTCCTCCCCTCTTTTAACTCTATATTGGTATATATTCGTAAACTAGGTGTCTTTAGTTACGTGTTAAGTTTAAATTTGCTTGTATTAAGGCTCGGTAAAAACTTTAAACCGAATCTTGCCTGCATGGTGGAACGGGATACTATTGTATAAGGCAAAATGTAATGGGTTCCTCAAGAAAAAAAATGAAAACCTGGCAAGGAATGAGTTACCCAAAAAGAATAGATGAAATAAAGAAAATAAACTGAAAAAAGGAAAAATGCTATCAAAGGCTGTGCAGTTGCAAAAAAAATAAAACCATCAACCATACGATAAATAAAAACAAAAGGTATTAAGATTTTCCTTAAATTTTGACGTATTAATCGCAATTTAAACACATCCAGTCCCGTTCAGAATATACATAAAAAATTATTCATATTAATTGTTTTTATAATACAACGATAAGAATATTCATTCTTATTTGTTTATTGATTACAAAATTAAGAAGATTTTCGTAAATATTACAAGTAAGTTCCTTTTTGAGAACTTGTTTTACTCATTCAGAATTCAGTTAAATATTAATTGGTTAATTTAACGAAATGTTGCTTAAGATTTTTGCTGTAATATTGAAGAGTGTTAGTATACAATGAAGACACTAACTACCTGCTTGTGATCCTCGATCAAAATAAATAATTAATAATGAATTATATAAAATATATGTTTCCATAAAGTTATCAGGCTTGGGAACCTGCAGGCATAGAAATCCAGATGTGCCATGGGGTTGACAATCTTTGATTGGTAGTGGCAAAGCCACCGTGGACCAAGGATTTGGTTTTTGTATTGTATTCGATTATTACTCATCGTCTTACGAATTTCATATCAGGTCATTTATTGTTACTGTAGAAAAAGCGCCTCTAGGAAGGAATACTTAAGCTTTTGGTGACCTCATGGAAATAATAATGAATAGGCGATGGATCTAAACAAGTTTAATTTAACTTCATGTAAGTCATGCGTCTAAGAAACTGAAATAGCATTTAAGAACACATTTTTCGAGCGATTATTGCACAATGAAACACTATGAGACGATATTTGTTGACAGCGCAATACCTACAGTAAATTTTACATATATATACTATTATCTTACAGATTATCAGTTAGGCCAATATCGATACAGTATATACAATATAAAACAAATAATGGAATTGCTGGGTGGTTGAGTGCGCTTTTGATTAGGTTTGTTATGGATTTGGAGATTACTGAGTTTACATTGGGAATTTTGATGTTATGGTGGATGACGGAATTTCTTAGTTATCAGGGAGAGTTTGTAATGGTGCGTAGTATTATGTTTTGTTTGGTTTGAATTTTGGCTGTTGTTCCCCATATGGAGGAGGCATAGGACCAGGTGGGTTGTATTATGGAGAGGTATATGAGGCGTTTTGTGCTGGTGGTGACAGGGGATTTTCTGTTTAGGAGGGGATATGGAGTTCTTAATTTTGGTTTATTTTGGAGAGGAGAAAATTAATATGCGATTTCCAGGATAGTTTTAGTCAAACCTGATTCCGAGTAGGGATTAATGAGTTGTTTAGATAGAGGTGAATTTGGGGAGGAGGATTTTTTGTTAGTGTGAATGGGATGGTTATTGATTTGGAGGGGTTGATACTGATTCGCTATTGTTTTGACCATTGTTCTAGGTTGTTGAGCGCTGAATGGAGTGGTTGGAAATCGGAGGTGAGAGAGGAGGTTTCATAGGAGATGGCTATGTCGTCTGCAAAAAAGATTGTGCTAGTGTTATGATGTTGTGGGATATCGTGGGAGAAGATGTTGTATAGGAAGGGGGCAATGACATTTCCTTGTGGGACGCCCGCTGCGATTGGGTGAGGTTGGGAGAGGTGATTATTTATTTTAACAGAGAAGGTTCTGTTTGAAACAGTAGATTTTTACCAGAATTTTTAGACATCAGTCGACACACCGAGACGAACATACGTTTTCTGTAATAGAAAAACCTTATGTTTCTAATGGTGTCCCTATAAACGTTTTATCACTCTAAAAAACAGCACATTTTTGGCGTTTTTCATTTTGGCGTCAAGCTTTTTTGCGCCAAATTTACCAAAGTATATTTTCTGTAAAGCTTAAAATCCTCTAACTCGTATACCGTTATGTAGACATTCGAAGTACCCTATATGAATGCCGTACCTACTTTACTAATCCTAGCAGGATTCCGTGAAAATACTAAAAATATAAGCGAATTTTTTTGGCAACAGATTTTCGTTGCATGTCTCTAATAAAAATATTAAAGTTCTTTTGGGACCAAAACTTCCTCTTTTCCTGTGAATTCTTTAAAAAGTGTCTTTGTCGAGTAAACTTTTGATTTACTTACGACTCTCCTTTCCCCTTCAAGTGAGTTTTCGTAAAAAGTGATGACTTTAAACATTGTATTTACAATTATTTAATAATTATTGAATGCATTTCAGTAAATACAAAATTAAATAAATTGAACAGCCTTAATAAGTATATTCATCACAATTTATTATAATTTGAAACGTTTCGTTTCCCATTTCGGGGCCTCATCAGGCAGGTGATAACAAAATTTATAAATTTATGGTATTTACTCCAGGACTCCCTCAGCCGAGAGAGTAAAGACCTTCAATTTCTAAATTTTATCATCTGCTCGATGAAGTCCCAAAAAAGGAGACAAAAGCTTACAAAATTATATTAAATATTAAAAGGATAATAAGGCCGGTCTATTCGTTTAAGTAATTAATGTCCGATAAACTAAACCCTTACATAGTTAATTATCTCCAAATACAACTTAAGTGCTTAAAAATACCATTCATGCTTACATGGTTGTGTAATATATAAAGCCATTAAGTCGCTGTTATATGTATATTGCTACGGCAGCTGTTGAGTGAAAAAATTTCCTCATCCTTAATCAGGAGTTTGTTGCATTGCATTGTATTTAAAGTACATACAAATTACAGAAAATTCAGTCAAATTTTAGTGTAACACTCGAGATGTTCACGATCAAGCAAATCTTTACAGATGAACGTTTTCGTATGACTTGACACTCGCAACTGTTTACACGGTTGTTGACCTTGCACGAGTTTGTTGACGTTTCGCCAGAATTAGCGGAAGTGTGGTAACATGAGAAAGAACTTTCACCGTCTTCTTGCGCACCATTTCACATTACATCCTATTCAATAGAAGTTAAAGTTACCTGAATTATTTTAAACGTAAGAAAAATTTTTTAACCCAGCAAAATATCAATTATATGGAGAAATACTGTCAAATACAAACACAAGAATGCGAATTTTGCAAATCTTTATATTCAATCTAGCATCCTGAATGAATATAGGGGGAATATTTTAGTTCTGTATTAATATATTAATAATGAGCTTTTATAATAAAAAAGAAAACAATTTACTTTATCATAAACACAAATTTACATCAATATTACATTGTTAATATTTTCAAACTTTAAGGCATCAATTCCTCTTAATTAACACTACATATAAATTTTCAAAAAAATTATACCAATAAATTTCTTAAAAGTAACAATTCTTGATCTTTAAACTCAGTGTCGTATATTATGGGCCTTCTCATAGATCAGAATATTTCACACTAAATCATCTACTCGGACCTGGCAGTATAGGAAATCAGCCAAAAATCAGTCTTCCTCCTTGCAATTCCCAACTAATTTGGGTCGTGCTCGATCCAAATCAGAGCCGCCGCCGCTATTCTTCCTGGTTGAGGAAGAATTTCCGTTTATCCTCTTCTCCTTGGACTACCTGTCCAATAATGCCAATCATCTGCTCGTCTCTACAATCTCCCTTGCCTAAAGTCCAATCATCTGTCTCGAAATCCCCCGCAAAAATCTCTCTGCAAACCTTTTTAATACCTTCTCCCATTTCTTTAGTTCATATCACCAAAGAGGCAGGGATGGATATTAACCAATAACATTTATGGTTACTCTTCTCTGGGAGTCTCAGCTTGCCACTCTCCTTCAAGACATTTGGTGAAAAGCACCGCCCGATGTCACCAAATCTCACCATAACTTGGGGAACTCCCCTTGCGCGCCGTGATGTCTAGGTTTTATTGCCCCCGACTCAAATGCTGTCTCCTGTCTTTTGACTCCGACCCAACAAAGTCGTAGCAGATGTGCTTGACCGTTACAATATCTTTCAATCTTTAAAAATTACAGTGTTATCAAATTGAACTTTATCTTTTTCCGCGAGATGAAAGTATGTGTTCGTTACTAAAGCACATACGCTGATTACTAAAATGAAATCAGAAGTGTTTCATGACGTGCCAATTTTTCTAGAAAAGATACGCCACATATACCACTTACGAGAAACTTGCAAACGACTCAGTAAAATATAAGATGATTTACAGATCGTGTAGAAAAATTAATTGTTTGTATTACAATGTACGGCCAATAAGTCAGCATATAAATTTATCACTATTTATTCAAAAGCTACGTTTCGTCTCCATTTTGAGATTTCCTCAGGCGTAAAATTTAGCAATTCATCACATTTACGCCTTGACTCCCTCAGCCGAAAAGATTATTGAATGTACATGTGAAGAATTTAGTGTCGCGGACCATCTCCAGCGACGGTTACGACCGAAATGATCTTTTAAGTTCACTAAATACATAATTAATTAAATAAATGGAAAAGCCATAACAAGTATGTTCATTACCACTTATTATAATTTGAAATGTTTCGTTTCCTATTTCGGCCGTAAACGTATTCACATGCAATTCATGTAATTCTTCGCCAAAACGAAAGCATAAAATGGTTTTAAATTTTTTTTATTTACATATCATAAAATGAAATTATACTCGGCGAAAAATGAGACTTTTTACTATAACGTAGGTCAATCCGAATGGACACAGTGAGACTTCAAACTCAGGGCTCTACTATTTTGACATGAGTAGCTATTTTTATGTTGGGGCTTCACTTCGTCAGAAAGTCTGTTGGACGTTTGCGTTTTACAGAAATACTAAAAAACTTTTCGGCAAAAATAAATTTATTTCAGTAATCACACTCATCACATCATCATTGGTAGGTGAGTGTAGCTTAGGTTTACGGCAATGGAGAGATGTTGGATCGGTCCTTGGGCGTCGACTCTGATTAGCTCAGTTGGTAGAGCATGCGGCTGGATATCGGGAGGTCCTGTTTTGGAGTCCCTGGTCGGTTAACATTTTTCCATTCTTGTCTTTCTTCTACTTTTTGAACCACTGTTTTAATGTGGAGCCCATGTTAATTTTTTCGTCGAGTACCAGGCCCAAGATTGTGCTTCTGTAGATTGGGGTATATTTTCACCAAATAGGGTAATAGGTTAATTGGAGACGTTCCTTTTATATGTAAATTTAACGCCTTTACACTTATGAAGTGATAGCTCCACACGCCACTTTTTACATTTGCATTTTTGACGCAGCTTCTCGGCATGAAGCCTTAACTACGACTGCAACATCGTGTGCGTCAGCTGACACCTGGAAGTACGATGAGTAAATTAAATATAAGTAAGGGCCTATGATACGTCCTTGGGGAACACCAGAAAGAATCTGTGAAGTCGTGGATGTGCAACAGAGTATGTTCTTTTGTGAAGGTAAGATTGAACTTTTCTAAAATAAGTGTCCGATAGATGGTCCTTTATTTTTTCAAACAGGCTTTCGTCCCACACTCGATCAAATGCTTGATCAAGGCTAAAGAGGTTGCACCTTCTTCGTACTTGTTCAGAATTTCACTCAATACCCTACCCTATACAATTCAATTGATGGGGGCACGAGTGAGCTTTACGGAAGCCAAATTGGGTATACGGGAGTATTTCATCAAGATACGTTCGGAGTAGAGGCATCAGTAGTTTCTTCAAAAACTTTGGAAAAAATTGAAATTAGAATTATAGGCCTGTAACTGTTGGGATCATCCCTCGGTTTGTTTGGTTTATGAATCATAGTAATCGGGTCGTGCTTCCAGATTTTTGGAAAATACGTGGTACAGAGAAAATTTGTGTTAGTAACACAATCGCATAGCGGGGAAGCGCTTTGAGCAAAGGCTGTGTAATTTGGTCGTATCCTAGGGCTTTTCTTATCGGTGTTCTGTTGATGGCGTTTTTTACTTGAGATTGGGTAAAATAAGTAGCGAAAAGTGACAACTGAAGAGGTTCCATAAGTCTGTTACTAATATTCTGTTCCCCTTCCGAGAAGAGAGAACTATCTGGAGGACATTGAAGGGATAGATTAATAGACCCCGTTTTGAGACTTGAGGGTCTTGTTAAATTAGCATTAAAGAGAAGTGTGTTTTTCATCACTATTTTGTGCTCATATTCATGGACTTTTAATCCAGTCAGCTTGTTGAATGAATAGAATTCATCCAAATCAACATATTTTGACACGCACTGGGGGTTACCATTATTACAATCCTTATTTACAGCTTTAGTTTGTAGCGCGATATTTCTTTTATTAGGTTGTAAAGTAAAAATTAGCAAAGGATTGGAAGGTTGAGTGGCGCCCCGAAGTCGCGCAGAGAAGGGGGCTGTAAGCCTATGGGATGCTGTCAAGTTACGTACAGAACTGACCTGCGCTATTCTCGGAAATACCAAACATCATGAAACAAACACGATTTTAATATTACCGCGTGGTGGCCTCGGCCAATGGGGTTTCGTGGATAGATGAATCGAGTGAAAAAAATCGATTTATCGAGGTGGGGGAACACAGCAGTGAGGCTGTGTAGATTCATTCGGCTCTAGGCACTGATGACTTGTGCTGGAATTTGCAGATGCTGAAAAATATGCAGCCACATAGAAGCCGTAACGAGGTACGCTGCCAATTTTCCAATCCAGGATCGCCCACGGTATTAAGCCTGTGTTAAAGCGATCTGATTGCTTCACCGAAATCCCAATTTCCTTGTAAATATTTCCCTCAATAATGTATTCCCTTCTAAATTCTCCTCTGTAAATAAATTTCCTAAAATTTTTAATCACCTTATAATTAAATAACCCCCCCTCCTACATGTTATTGAAGATGCTGAATTAACAGATTTCATTTATAGAAACTTTCCCATTTATCATCACTATTTAAACACATACCAACTTCCGTCCAGTTAGTATAAGCCTATTAAAATTATTTACAGTATTTACATATATTCCTTCAAGAGAACTTTCTTTCCTGTTGTAATCCTTCACCAAGACATGTCTTATTTTTTCCCAAGTGAAATTTTGCGATCAACAATTTTTTAATTAACTAATAGCAAACCGAGGAACATTTTTCATAAGTTTGGCTTTTTGGGACTACAGATCGTAAAGTGAAATTTAAAGTTACAGCATCTGTAGTTGTGCTAAACTTAAGTTGCAAAGTCACGGTGACTCGGAAGATATACTACAAAACACATCAGCAAAAGGAACCAAAAGGCAAGAGCCGGACTTGAAAAATGAGGAACAGTCATTAGAAGAATGAAATGGCGTAGCAGGGTACAAGGTCTTCTCTGGAATGCTCCTTGGCCATGACTTGCAACACTTTACAGAAAAAGAACACGGATAGACGACGTAGATTGTGTAGTACGTCTGCATTCAATATTATACTTGAAGTAAATATCTTTCCCTTATTTCTAATCTATACATTTATTTTAAACTTCTGGTGGAGATCTACTCTACATATTTTAATGGGAAATTAAACCAAATAATAAATAAGTATGTGAAAAGGAGAGTGATAAATAGCCAATCCTATTTAACTAACTAAACAAAATGGTGTGTTAATCAGTCCGAAGATTGGTCTGACGCAACACTCCATGGCAACTTATCCTGCGCAAGCCATTTCATTTCTGTATAGCTACTACATCCAACATTATCCCTAACCTACTTAGCGTTTTACATCCCTGGCCTCCCTCTTCTGTTCTTATCCCACATATGGCCCTCTAATTCTAATTATACAAGACCCTCATGCCTCAAAACGTGGCTTATTCATCTTCTCTTGGTCAAATTCCTCCAAATTGTTCTCTCTTCCCTTAATCTGCTTAGAACATCCTGGTTAGTTACCCTATCTACCCATTTTATTTTCAGCATTCTCCTATACACCATATTGCGAAAGTTTCCGTTCTTCTTCTGTCTGCAACTCCTATCGTCCTCGTTTCGCACCCATACCAACATTTTCATTTATGATTTTCTAATATTCATTAACAATAAATAATTTCAAGTCTTCTTTGCGAAATCCATCATTGCCTGTGCTATCCTACTCTAGTTATTATGCTGCCCAATTAGGAGAATTCATTAACTTCCGTAAAAATATTCCTTCCCAATCTAACAGCCTCTGTTATTCCACTTTTCCCATACTACACTCCATTACCTTGGCTTTCCCTCTATTATTACTCTTAATGAACGCATTCTCCAGGAACACGTTAATGCCATTTATTATGTTTTTCAAGTCTTCTTCTGACTCCCCTTATACCACATCCGCAAACCTCACAGTTTTTATTTTTTCTCCTTTCCGTTCGATTCCTTTTTCATAATAATTTTTAACTTTCATCATCGCCTGTTCTATATATAATTTTAACAGCATGGGCGATAGACTGCATCCTGACTTACTCGTTTCTTTATTTCTGACTAGAATCTGTAGAGGTTATGGATAACTCTTCTTTCTCGAAATGTTATTCCTGTCATTTTCAAATTCCTAGTTTACATCATCAAAGACTCTAAATCTACCAGTGCCAAATGCCTGCTTTCCTGATCCTGTTTTCTAAAATTAGACGTAGAGTCAATATTGCACCTCTCCTAATTCGCAAACTATTTGACGTTTCATGCTGCTATATACTATTTTCGTTTATATTTTGCACGCATGAAATATTAAACTAATTTTCCAGTGTTCTCAGCCCCAGTTTTCTTCGGTATAGACACAATAATTTATATTAGATATAATTATTTATGTATAAATAATTGCAACGAACGAAATAATCAGAAATAAATTTCAATGAAAATATATATATATATATATATATATATAAACGTCGTACGCAGAAAGGCAACAGGACAAGCCAACTGGGAGCGAATCTGAGCTGATCCCATTAGATCAGTTGGCCAACTGCCTCCTAAAACTGGTGCAGAGACGGAGAAAGGAATGCTGCGACCCCACAGCAAACTCGTCCTCCGTCATTCGGAGGGGCGTGAGAATAGTACCCAATGCCCTGCCTACCTGATGCAGGTTGTCTAGGTTTTCCCAGCATCTCGTGTAGTATCCTTAAACTACAGCCCGTGGGCCCTAGTTAACAATTCGCTACCTTGCTCTACCTTCCACATCCCCCCTTTTCAATTCCCTTCCTATGCTATTAAAGGGGAGTTGCCTGTTTCAGGATCACCCAAAAAATATACATATTGAAACCTGCTTTTTCAACTCCCTTCCTAAGCTATTAAATGAGAGTTGCATGTTTCAGGATCATCCTCATGAAGCCTGTTAACCCAAAATAAAAATTCTTGAATCTTGGGGTTGGTTTTCACGGTTTATGATCGGTTTGAAATACCCGTCGACCCAGAGGTCGCTCCTGCCTGTCTTAACAAAGCGGGCCATGTGCTTTATATCATATATAAAGTGAAAACTTTCGTAGCTTTGATAGAACCTCCCCCGACGCCATATATAAATACGTCTGCCTCATCAATCAGTTTCGGTAAAGTCCTCGGCTTATTTGTATTTATTTATATATAGCGGAAACTTTGCTCCATAAGGGAAATATGTTTTTAACAATAATCAGCCAAGATTTAATTATTCTTATTTATTCGGTCAGAAACATTTATGACATAATTTATGTGTAATACAGAGACGCGTTTGGTTGGTTTCCGGGGAAACTATTAATGACAGTATTGACCACTTAATGGTCGCAGGAGTCTACAATTTTCTATTGAAGCTATGGCCCAACTCTTACTACAGCAAGCGTACAAGCAGAATATTATCCACCCAATCACACGATACGTTTTAAAAAATTTCTTTACTGTGGGATTGACGCACATCATTATTTACAAGGGCGTTCAATGACGACTTAATCTCTGTTAATCTTGGTATCGAGCTTTTGGACTAAGCCATCTCTTTTAAAACTGAAAATCAATGTTGAATTATTTTTCTGATTTGAATTTAGCGTTATAGTAAAAGTATAGCAAAATAGTTGTAATCACCCAGGCTTCTGAAAAACATATTTTATTCCTGAAGACAACTATATTAATATCTTCTAAATGCGATATAACACTATCTTCCATACATTAGTAGTAATAAAAACAATGGTAACCACAACGACTTAAAAGTACAGAGTAATGTAATCAGCAATGTTTTTATATTATTCAGTAATATGATTGTTTGAGATTCAAAACTTTCAATCTATGCTATCCATGAAGGACGCAGTCGTCAAGCGAATAGATAATAAGTACTTGCATACGGGAATTCAAGAAATAAGAGACAAATTATTCTATATAAAAAACTATGTATATTTACAAAATTGAGAATTTTATTACTTATATACCTGTGACAGTGGTGAACTAGTTTTTATACCTGATAAGTTTTTGTTACGATAATAATTTCTTTCCCTTATTTTTATCAGTCACTTCAATAAACCAAAAATATATTTCATATAAGTATGGAAATTTGTTTAAAACTATGATATAAAACATTTGGTTTTTTCAATGATATAATGTTTAAAAATATTATACATACCTTCATGTATTTAGTAAGAAAATAAAATTTCTAATTTTCTTCAATGATTCCAGACTGTGCTGACTTACACAGAGCGATTTTTGAACTTGGGAGTTCCAGAAGTTGATGCTCTTGTGCTCACCAAGCACAAACGGCAACATACATCCATGATCGTCCAAAATTTTTCAATGATTCCTAAAATTTAGTTACGTCAAAATTTAAATGTCAAAGATTCAATAGTAATCGTAATATTCAAATCGACTTATGGAATCTTGTAGAATCAATTTCAATAAATCACAAAATTTTTCAATTTTAACTAAAATTTTGTTTTACTCTAAAACTTTGGCGTAGTGTTTGGATATTTCTTCATTTTCCTTTCTGGAATTCATACCATTATTGTTTCTAAAAATGTGAATGGATTCTAAAATCTTTATTTTTAAAATTTATTTATAACGGTCGCATCGACTGCCTGGTCATTAGCGACCACAGTGACAACTATTTACATATTATACAATTATATGCACATTATTTACTATTATGAATTTACATAATAAAATACTGGTAACATCCATTTTTCTGCTCGTTACCACTAACTAATTATTTTTCTTCTTTACATTTGATTTTTAGATTTTAACAAAAGAGAACACAGAATACAATACATTTAAATTAAATCAGAAATATTACTGTCCTTACAATATTTAATAACGTCTTTTTGGTATTTATGGGAGTCTAAAATAGGTTTGTAGTTTTTGCCCTGTATGTATTTTTGTCTGTGTTGGTGGTATTTGGGGCATTGATTGATGATATGGTCTATACTTAAGGCAGAATTACACAGATCACAAGGCGGAAGGTGGGATGGATCTATCCAGTAGGTAAGTGGGGCTTAATTTGCAGTGTCCAGTTCTTATTCTGTTCCTTCCTCCCAATATCTGTGTTACTTAGAGTACAGAAGTCTCTGACGTTTTTGTGGATTTTAAAGTTTTCCGTATATTGTGCCATTTCGTTGTCATCTTGTTGCAGGTATATTTGAACATATCGTTCAGGGTATGAGATCTCATTAGCGCAGAGTTGCAGTCTAACATATTCCTTTGTGTGCTATATGATAAATCAGTCTGAATATCCGGGATTATCCATGGAGGGTGTTGGATGGTTCTTCTTTTTTCTGTTTTCGTATGTTTGATATTTAGCTCCTCGAGCATTCTCTTGAATATAACATATATGGGTATGTAGCGGTGGTGGTCAATATTAACTGGATATTTAGGGTATATATCATGGTAAATATAGGGTTATTGGATGTAGCTGCTTTGAGAGCATATTTCATAATTTGGATCTCCTTTAGCTTCAATAAGAATGCTACCTATGGGATTCCTTGAAGAAGTTTTTGTTGATTGATCCAGTTTCCCACAAATTCTTTGGCCTCATTGTTGGTGAACTTTTTTCCACGTAATGCTTCCTTGACTGGACCAAATGAATAAAGTCGGAGATAACCATAACCTAATGGTTCCTTGGGTCAACTTGGCGGTGTGAGGGGAACAATATAAGTCATTTTGTTTGAGATTCACGACATTTTTCTCACATTGCTGGCTTTATCAGCATGTCTCAGTAGTAGCCACTGTTTACTGTAGGCTGGTTTTCCAAGTAATCTCAAAAGACGGCTAACATGATTTTTCCCGCTGAAGCTTGAGTTTTGAATTTATTCGGACAAGGGAGCACCTGTGCCTCCATTCGATGCTTTATCTTTTGGACTCTAGTTCAAAATGGTGAGGCCAAGTTTCATCACAAGTAAAATGTTGTTTAGAAAAGGCTCACCTTTCCCCTCCATTGCATAGCACACACTTTGAGTCTTGAATTCTTGTGAAGTTCCGGTAACTCTTTCCGGACACATGTTGCACCTTTTTGCTGTACTTGAGCTTGTTACTGATAATTTTATGAACTGTGCTACTCCTTACCCAAACTTATTTTGAAATATCTTCAACAATAATGTTGGGTTTCAAGCGAAGGAGTTGACAATTCAACTGGCCGGCCAGGACGTTGTGCTTCAATCACAGAGGTTCATCCGTTTTTGTACCGTTCTGCAACTGTCACCGTTCCAGAAAATATCATAACCGGTTTTCACCTTCATAAAGCACAATCCGGATGTTTATAAACAAAATAATTCTTACCCGTAAGGCGTTCTCAGCTCATCCCAATAGAGTCATTAAAGTACTGAATCCTTTCTACAAACTATTTTTTCTAAAACAATTTATCTCATTAATTATTGAACGTCCATCGGAGTGTTAAAATATTTACCATTAATTCCGTACTTAAAACTGAAACTGAGACACTTTGTGACAGTGGCCCGGAGTGAAGGCCGACCTCTGATTTAGGTATTTAAATTCAAAAGGCTCCAAAATTTACAGAAATTCTAAAACAAATTCGGAAAAAGTAAATTTGTTTTTGTTTATTGTACAGGGTTCCAAGTTTTAGTTCTAATTACAATTAATTATATGGGGAAGTCGGTGTGGAACGGACACTTATTGTTTAACAATTTTCATAAAAGAGAAAAATCACTTCATAATGGTATAAAACATTAGTTTTTTCTACTATTTACTTAGTTTAATATTAACTTAAGTTAAAACAAGGAATTTAGATTTTTGATTTTTAAAAAGAATTTCTCGTTCAGCCGCACCCTCGAGGGAAAGGATTTTTTTGTAAATACAATTATTACGAGAAAATTAAATTGAATTTAAGGAAACTCATAACACCTTTTGTGTTTTCTTTCTTGTATTTATTTTTTGTACGGTTGATCTCTTTATCATTTTTTTCCTTTCGCAAACAGTCATTGTTTTCGTTCCTTTTCTTTCTTTATCTAATCTTTTTGGGTGCATGTAAGACGCCAAAAGAAGAGTTCATTCACAGGGTACTGTCAGAAGTTGATCAAGTCGGCTGCCAGGACTTCTTCCTCGACTATTTACAATACTCCAGGTTATCTTACCTTGTCGCAATGGGCGGATAGTCCCCTCCACCACATTGCACCATTCATAGGAGTTGGGGATGGATGGTCGATACTTAAAAAGAAACAATTGAAAATATTGTCGAACCGTTTTTATTCGAGTCTTTTACTTTCAATGTGGTATTAAATATGTGATTTCAATTGCAGTTCCGCGTATTATATCAAAGAGGTGGAGCAATCACAATCAATATTTGTTGGCATGTTCCTGACACCCTGATGGTAAGACACGCCTACCACCCCATCCTTAGGGGTGGGGGCGGAGAGGGTGGAAACATTAAAACCTGCATAACGGCTGATATTTGAGTCCAATAAATACTTTTCGGAGTTAATTACTTGGATAATTTCAACGGCATTAGATATGGGAGGGTGCACCCATAGCGGCGGAGGTGAAGAGCGTTACGTAAAAATACTGCAATACAAGTCTATTCCGGAGTGTTCTTGGACCAGTACTGTACCTGCTATTTACAACTGACATCCCAAAATTAGATGACGTGAAACTCGCTACGTTCGCTGACGATACAGCGATATTAGCAACGGGGCACAATCTAACAACATCCACAGAAGTACTACAAGTCGCTACTAATACTATATATTAATGGACCAGACAACGGAAAATTAAATTGAATGAATTAAAATCCATTCATGTTAACTTTACGAATAAAAGAATGATTGACCCTCCATCTCTGCACATAAACGGAACCACAGTACCATACGAAAATAAAGCCAAATATCTTGGTATGACATTAGATACCAAGTTGAGATGGAAAGAACACGTAAAAAAGAAAAAGGAAGAACTCAACATAAAATATCGACAGTATAGATGGCTCATAGGAAGATATTCCAACCTGTCTTTGTATAACAAAACTTTGGTGTATAACCAAATTATTAAACCAACCTGGTCGTATGGTATACAACTATGGGGATGTGCAAAAGAAAATAATATCAATCAAATACAGACATTCCAAAATAAAGTCTTACGTGCCATGGTGAATGCCCCATGGTACATTAGAAACGCTGATATCCATAAAGACCTTGCCATTCCAACTGTCAAAGAAGAAATTAAAAGATTTGCGGTCAAGCACGAAGAAAGGCTTCGCCGGCATGAAAATACAGAAGTTCTTCAGCTCTCGGACAATAAATACCTGTTCAGAAGACTCAAGCGAAGGAAACCATTTGAATTAGTATGAGTGTCAAATTACAAAATAAAGCACGCTGCGTGAGCGTGAAATACAGTCGTAGGACAACAATGAAAACTAAAGGATGTCATTGGACTAATTTAGTTAATAAGTAACTAGATATAAGAATTAACAAAATAAAACTAATGGTTGGTCTCTACAGACCAGTTTTAGTTACGGAGGTGGTTTTTAGTGGGTAAAAATCCCACACACCGTGAAGTACGGGCTTCACGGCGTCTTTCTGAAGATTTTCCACCTGCCAACGAGGAAAAAAAAAAGTCTATTCCGGAGTTGTGGAAGCCACTGAGTTTAATTTTGACTTGTAACTTTAGCCTCGGAGTAGGGAAGAGATTGAAGGCAATAGCACGAAATCATCCAAGATTCATGAGGAATCCGTGGTTATGAAAGTCCATGATAAATTCAATACTTCACTGGATTAATATAATTAAATACACGGGAAACGCTGGGCACCCAGGTAATTATACATATAGCCGCGTCTCATAGTGTTTTCTATCATAGACTATGGACATCCGTCATTCTACCAAATTTCTCAAAAACGTGTATCGTATTGTAGTAATTTCGATTCTACATTAAATAAAATAAGCAGGTAGAATAAATAATAATAAAGATTAAAATTTTAAAATATATTTAACAAGATATAACAAAAAAGAAACTTAACTCCCTCCTCTTAAAATATATATATATACATTTCACTTTATAAATTAAATTAAAAATTTATTCTGTATCTCAAGGGATGGTGAGCTCAAATATCTGGCCTTTATGTTCTAAATACTACTACTGTGGCTTTCAGTGACTGGCATAGAGGGATTTATGGAAATTCGTAGGTAAATCTGGTCGGAACGTTTGGAGCCACTGAAGAGGCACCTTCTCGAATTGCAATTGGCTGCTACCGCTGGCTGAACGCCTCGTCTCTGCGACCACCAGGTGTTCAACCTTACCGGGCTTTAATCTCCTCCTCATCAATTCCCCTTTCTCAATTTTTGGACAACTACCCTGACCTTCTTAACAACAACTTTATAACAACTCCATGACAAATCTTAACAACAATTTCCAACAACTAACTCCTGAATCTCTCCGTCTACTACTTGATAACAACTTGCCTGCACAACAACCACACTACAACGTTAAGCAACTCTACTCTTCATCACTCTACAGCTAACTTCACCAACTTCTTTATCACTTCGCAGGTAAGTTCAGGAACTAATTCCCACATTCTCCACCGACTCCTCCACATGTAACTCTCTGCATCTTTCTCATCAATCAGGGTTCACACGTCTGCCCTGTCGCGAAAACTCACGCACCAGAGATAACTGAACTTTCTGTGGGAAAGTCTCAGACGTGACAAAATGTTGAGACCGCAGCTTCCACCCGACACAAATATTTATGACGGCGGCGATTCATAATCCCTCAAGTAGATGTTTTGACGCCAACCAGGCCTCCCTGTTACCTGAAGAGCAATGAACCCTCAACTTTTGCAGCTCAGAAAACTTTAGTTAAAATAACTAATTCAAATGAAATAAAATAACCCCCTCAATGATTTAATAAATATGTTTACACTGCAAACGTCAACAAATATCGAAGGCAGAATAAGATTCAGTCTGAAACGTGTAAAAATGTTCTCATTAAACAATGACACTTCAAATGAAGTTTGCAAAGTACGCATTTACTTTGTCAACAGGTAGTATGATTGTGCATTATACTTTCAATAAACGTAAGCTATGGTGTGATGACAGACAAATTCCTCGATAACTGTCTGCTTTTTATGCTTATTCACGCTTACTTTTCAGTGTGCAGCAAATTTTTTGGAGGTCACAACTAACGATTAACGTTACTAAAAGATTGACTTTGTTGAAAATTAATTATTAAAAGTTTCTAAATAAAATTTTTCGACACGGAAACACCCCAAAACTGTGAAATGAAATGTTTGCAACGGGATTTTACATAAATGTCCAATATAAGACATGAGTCATGTCATTGAAGGTATGAGTTTCGATGCTCCCTTATTGTTGTGGTTAGTCTGAAATTAATGCACTTTTCAGAATCCTATAATATACTTAAAACTTTTTATGGTTAATTTTTTTATTGACATTTTACAGATTAATTACAAAATTAAATAATTTAGTTAATTTTTTATGTATTTTCTATATTATTGACTGATGAAAACAATTGAGGAAATATATAAATTCAATCAAATTTATAGTGCTGGCTGTATGCACCAAGTGAAGTGATACAAAACAACAGGATTTTTATTCACTCAATTTTTTATGAAGAAGGTGTAAAGGCCGAGGAACAGAAAAAAAGTGGACGGGGGTTCAAAACATCATTTCTCGGCTCCTATAAAAGCTATACAGTTTCTGTCTAGTTGGTTTCATTTTCAAGCTTTTGGAATAGAAGTTCTGATCCCCTCCCTCCTCATTTCTTAACCATTGGCCAAGGATTTTAAATTGAGGATCCCACAAGCCAAGACGAACTTGGGCAGTTTTTGAGGGGTGTATGCTTAGGCGTCGCAGAGTCGTATTTAGATTTATTATTATTCAATCCATTAGTCCTCGGTTGAGGAAATAGGATACTGTGCGTCCCCACAACAAACCCTGTATCCCGTTATCGGAAGGACGTGGGAATATATACATAGCTGTAGATCAGCTTAGTAATTATTGAACCCTGAATATATACAAAGGTGTATTTGAAAAAATAATTAAAATTATTGTGAGTATACTAATGTGTTGTACTTGTAGCGTAATTTTCGTAATGGGGATTCAATAAAATCACAGCGAAAAATAATAATAAACTTATACCTATTTGCCTCTTGACAGTAATTTGTATTGCTTCCAAATATTTAGGGAAAGGTTGGGGTAAGATGATGAACTTAAGCTTCAAACATTTTTCCTGTTTAAAGAAACTGAAATTTACAAAAACCTTCTTTCAGCCCTTAAGTTTAATAAAATATTTACTACCTTTCAATTTTATGTTATTTATTAATTTATTGAGTGTCACTGTTGGGGAAATTTGAAAGATTTAGAGTGATTTGTTTGCAATGAGAAGCAATAGTTTTATTTAAACAAACAAAAAAAATGAACATGAACTACTTAAATCATGGTTGTTTGGGGGGGATTCAGCTTGGATGGCAGAAATTGTAGCACTTGATCAAGGTGTTTAAAGTTATGAATTTAAACTGACATGATCATCATATATCTGGCAGGTTGAGCTTTTTAGCTGGCTGCTCTCTAGATTCCCGGTGTGGTGGTAACAATTGAAGATTTTCCAGCCACTGCAACTTCACTAGCCAATAGTTATACAATTCTCACCCATCTGTGGCTGTTTTCTTCTCCTCCCTCTCAAAGTTAAAATTTTCACCTCTGGTTTGAATATTGACCAATGAGATTTTAATTCCCTGGGCACATTTCCTTAAACTCTGTCCATTTTAGTGTCTACATGAGAACAAGCAAGGTTTGATGTCAGCATGTCACTATTAATTTCAGCTAAGTGAACCCTGTAATTCAGGATTATCCAGCCAATGCCTTACAATTTAAAAGACTTGTGTTGCCAAGGGTTCACACAGTGTTTCCCAGCCTCTACCAGCCAGCCTTTGCTACCACTAAACATTGTGACTTATTACATACAAATATTAGACATAATCCCCCTCCCTCCAAAATAATATTATAATATTATTAACATATTTAAATTACATAAAATCTTTTGTACCTTTTCCTGTGAAAGAGATTATTGCCTTTGTTATGTATGTTTGTTTCCATGTTCCCATAGAAGTGTAAAGTATATATTTATTCCAAATGTTGCTGTATATGATACAAAAAATAATGCAGAATAAAAAGAGGGAATATATAAAAAATGATTTATCAATCTTTGGCCCAAACTTTCATGTATAGGTCAACAACAATGTTTTTGCATTTCCTTTTTTTAAAACATTACTATCAATAATGTAATAGTAGTTTATTATTTTTAAAAAAATACAATACTTTATCAAACATTATTAGGGAATAAAATACAGAAGTAGGTGCAAATGAGTTTGTCACATTTTCTACAAACCAAATTACTTTTTTAACAAGTTCCAATCTCGTAGGCCTGCAACAACATTATTTAATGCATGGCACCACTCATCAAGTTCCTTTATAGTGTCTGCAGAAAGTAGGTGCCTAAAGTAAGTAGAAAATTTTTAATAAATATTACATAATTGAAACAAATAAACTCAAGAGTGAAATAAAACTTATACTAACTTTTATAATGTAACTGTGCAACAAAACAAGAGTATTACTTTAATTAAATTTATCATATTAACAAATGTGACTAACTGCTTATAAGATATTTTCTTTGAAAATAAATATAATTGGAAAATTGAAACAAAGTATAGTGAGTGCAGAATTTCTTTTTCACCCTCTTTATTTAAATCAAACTAGCTGAAGTGACCGAGTGTTGCTCAGGTTCATGTAAATAATAAACCAAGAACGTAATGAAAGATATGTTTAGTACAGTACTTGAGGGTATACTACATTCAAATTCTGAAGGTACACTACTATATTCATAGTTCTACTCCATAATGATTACTTTTAGTTAGAGGGGTTGTAAACACTAGTTTTATGTTTTTCAACAAAATGGTAGATTTACAGAGAGGTGTCATTTTGTCCCATTTCCAGTGATCTCAGAAGAAAAGGTCATTGGACCAAAATTGTAGAGAATCGAATTTTCAATTGACAATGTGTCCTCAGAATTTTATAAAATCTTCAGTTTTTTAACTACAGAGGCTTAAATTTTGAGGGATTCCAAAATTGAGTTTTTTATTGTGTTGTAGCTGAGGAAGGTGGTGGTGGTGGGGGGTTAGTCCACCTGTAAATAAAGATATTTACTGATATGTCTCAGTTAATAAGCTGTTACTTGTTTCTTCAAGTTGAGTATGGACTTTGCTGAAGACAGAAAAAACATTCAAAAGGTGCAAAAAACAGAGGTTTGTTGACATTTTCACTTTTTTCACATATATACTTTATATTTATTTGTAAAATATTTTATTTGCTTTTACAAATGTGTAATTACTGAATATCAAACTTTAACTGGCGTGAAAAATGAAACTAGTTTACATATACATTGTTTCGACAATCCAGTTTTGGTCAAAAGAGTCAGACAAAAGTACAATTGAAATCCTTAGAACAATTAGCTACATTACCCACTTTATTTAAATACCTTCTACACACACATATTTGTATTTCATTACTTGTATCATAACAAATAATCAATACTATTTCAGAATATTGAAATATATAGCACACTAAGTTTGATATTACAAACCTTATAATTCTAATATGTTTAGTTTCAGTCTTAGAATTGTCCGATTTATTTACAATGCACTTTATATCTATTACAAGAGTTCTTGGGCGAGGACACAAACTGCGGTTAGCTTTCTCTATGGAACGTGCAACAGTTCGGCTAAGGTCAATTATTCCCAATGGTTCCTATTAAAAATAATAATCATCAATCAATGAATACATACAAAACTATTACATAAATGAAGAAGTTTCCACCAAAGTTTGTGTAATCTAGGAAAGAGCATCAAGTAGTGTGTGTAGATGCGGATGGCATGTAAAAAAAATGACAAATTATGGTCTAAAATCAATAATTTTAAGGATTTATGAGAGGTTAGGAAATATGGGAAAATAATAATGTCAAAAGTGCCCAGTCTGGTGTATACTTTACAGTGTTAGGAGTCACTATGTAGGTTAGGTTCAAGTCCATCCTTCTTCCATATGGAGATTGAGCAGATTTCTATTCATTCTTTACTATTAACTACAAAAATTATATAATTACCAACATTTCATAAGATGTTTGATTACTATGTAGTTAATTACTATGTGAGACGACTTGCATGAATTAAACTTACAGTTATGCATTCAAAGCACAAACCAATAATGATTAATCTGTTATATTATACCTTATTGTCAGTTTCAGATGGATAGTTCCAATACTTAAGGTCACCGTCAGATAAATAAAACCATCTTCTTTGCCAAGAGCCAAGACCTCCAGCTTCTTCAAACATTGTAAGAAATCCAGAGTACTGGGCAACCAGAGTTAAGGAACTAGACAGTCGTAAATCAATTGTACCAAATAATGGTGATGCCAAGCCAACCTATATGAATTGGTTTAGAAATTAAATTAAGGCCTAAGATGATAAAGTGAAATGGAAGTAATTAATTTTAGGCATTCAAACAATAATAGCTTTATTATTGTTGGAATATCATACATTTGATACTGACATAATTAGCAGTTGGTTTTTTAATATTATTATTTTACCCTTAAATTGTATTATTTATAAACAGATATATACACATTTCAGAATGATAAATTCTATAACAATTAGGATTAACCAGAATTCTTCTTAAAAGAAGAAGGGCCTCCCCAGTGTAGAATATAAATAAAACATTCTCTTAGATATTTCTTTATACACAATATTTTGATGCTGTGCTCTACCATCACCAGCACATGGATTGTGTTTACCTCAAATAAATTCATAATATTTCTTCCTCACTTTTCCAATACTTCAGTCATATAATTGAACTGAACATGAAAAAATTCAAGTAACTTTACTCATTAAAATAAAAATGACATAATTATTAATCTTAAATATTAATTTTTTAAATCCCATTACTGTCTCGTCTAGATAGGTTTCTGACTGAAATTGAATAATTGGTTGACATTGAAAGTTGACATTAAAAATTGTTTATTGTTCAAATTTTAAAAACGACTCCTCATCCAGTCCTCTAAATAATTTATTTCAAAGACTTTTGGATGAGGTAACTTTTTTAAATTAGAACATAAATTTTACCTGTCTTTTTTAATAGTTTAAAAACATTTTTCTGTAAAACAGAAATTTCTTGTGCACTCAAAGTAAAATTTTTAATCAAATATAACAGTTGTTATGCAGGAAAAATTATGTATTTTCAACAAAAATTTATTAAGTCAAATATATATTAGAAAGGGTTTAATTGACTTACAATACCTTGCTTAAAGGCCATGGCTTATGATAAAAAAGATCACGTATTGAAAGTTCCAAACTACCAGCAACATTAAAGTCAGAAGTCTGGAAGCATAAATTTGTGCACGCACTTTTGGTTCCACGTTTAATTTTTTTGTTGGTGTATGAATAACTTCCAGATGACCTCTGAATCTGAAATTTTGTTGCTTGTAACTGGTATTACTTTTAAATTACACAAATTATTTTAAAAAGTGTAACAATTAAATAATTATGTTTACTTTAAGGAGCATTTAATAAGTTTTGTAACATGAGACCATCCGCTAGATGTTTTGGGTTAAACTATGATCGTTTGTGTTTGACAATAGCTCATAAGTTCCACATACCTTCTGAAAACATTTGGTATTGTCATACAATAGCTCTTTCTTGACATTCAATTTGAAAACTTGGACAGTTATTTTAAAGTCTCTATGCAATTTATCAAATGTGAATGATCCAGGAAAATTAATTCTTCCATCTTCAATTCCAGATACAGCTAATGTTCCAAATACAGTGTGTCTGTGTCTGAGCACACACATGAACCAGGTTTCATAATCAACTGAAAAATATCAGTTAAATTAATTTAATTATTTTAAATGCTTCAAATTTTTGTTACATGCATAATTACATTTCTATATTCATATCAAAATAAATTTAAATTATTAATTAAATGGTAGGACCATCAGAAAAAACAAGATATCGGCTTACAAAACGCTGGTCAGACCAATTTTAGAATACGGGGTAACATAATGGGATCCATATTGAAATTGACACACTCTAGCCTTGAAAAAAATACAACAACGGGCTGCAAAAATGTTTGGGGATCGATCCATGAACAATCCTCATGAGAGTTTGGAAGTTCTTAGTAATTGGAGGAAACATGCGAGGTTGTGTGCAATATATAAAGCTTATACAGGGAACTGGCCTGGAAAGAAATGACAATTCATCTTATGGCATCAACTTACATCTCTCAAAATGATAACATTAAAATTTCAAGAAAAGGGGCAAAGCACATAAATAGGAAAATTTTCATTTGTAAATAGATTAATATGTGATTGGAATTCCTTGTCTGCAAATATACTGATGACTTTTCTGGTATATATATATATATATATATATATATATATATATATATATATATATATATATATATATAAATGAGATAGGAAATGACATTGTCATGTTTAAAACAATTAATGGGGAAAGTAGACACCTTGTGATTTTTGTGAGAACTTGAATTTTCGGAGGCACCGCCCCCTTCATCAGAAGGTTAGGAAGACATTTCCAGTGATCGGCTAGCCGACGACTGAGCAGCCAAAATTTGCTGCTCTGCTAACTTGGGTCGTAAACAATTGACCCCACCAGGTCACCAACTTTCTCTCTCAATAAGGGTCTGGGAAGAGGCAAGGACTTGATGGGGGTTGGGGAGACGCATACTAACACCCCCATCTTGACACACATTCATTTAAACACATCCACCCTTAGAGGTGTCAATATTTAAATATTGACACACAAACTCACATACATACAACCATCATTCAAACAAATAGTATGCACACAGAAGGTTTTATTGCATATACAAATTCCAATGATCTCGTGCTTTGCGGGGGGGGGGGGAGGGGGAGGTTGGAGATAAAGAGTTATAGGATATTGAGTCCAGGGCTTTGTCTAGACTGTAGGACATGCTGGAATGAAAGTTCCCACAGATGGAGTTCAGCTTCTGATGAGTCGGGAGGTAGGGCTTTGAGGGGGGTCAGTGTGAAGCACTGGTTGAAGTTGTTGGTGTTGTGGCTATGGGCATGGGCGGCTATGGGGAATTGGGTTTTGAGGAGTTTTACTGTGCTGCGGTGGTTGGCAATCCGTTCGGGGAGGGGTCTCTTTGTCTGACCGATGTAAAAGGCTGGGCAGAGTGTGCAGTTTATTTTGTAGATAGTGTGGGAGGACAGACAGGTTATGTTTTCCTTAATTTTGTAGGTAGTGCTGTTGGTGGGGCTCTGGAAGGTCGTGGTAGGTGGGAGTATTGGGCAGACATGGCATCTGTTTCTGCCACAAGGTCTGCAACCAATTGTGGGTGGAGGGTTGGGTGTGTGGGGTTTGTAGGGTCTGACCAGGATATTACGGAGGTTGGGAGGGCGCCTAAAGGCAACCCTTGGACAGGTGGGTAACTGAGAGCAATGGCAGAGATAAGCAGAAAGGGACCAAGGGGCACTTTATTAATATGATTCATTGAGAAAAACATCCATTTTTACAATTTACATCTCATTTGACAAACATCAAGTATGATGTTTTCTCAAACATTTCTCCTTTTACAATTTTCCAAGAACCAAAATCAGAAGTAGTACATGTTTTATATATTCTTTGCTTCATTTAAATTTATTTACTTTCTCTGTAGAAACCAAATTTATATTAGTTGTCAGTGTTATGAGTTTTCATAAGATCACCCAATGCCCATTAAAAACTGTTTCTCAGTCTTATTGAATGATATATTAGTCCTCAAGGCCACTACTGCACAGTTTTTAGGCGGTGTGTTTGCTGTGTAGTCAAGAACTAAGACTAGATTATTAATGGCACTGCATACTGAGCAGAGATCCTAGAATAAATTCCTGGCCTTCTGACATTTTTCCTTCCTTAATGCATTATTTCAATTATGAAAAGAATGTGTATGCTCTATAAAATGGTAATAATTTACTCCTAGTATTTGTTAATATGTACTTTATTACAGAGTTTAAATAAGCAATCATTTAGTTCCAATAAGACATAAAACATCTTGTCTGTGGAAGATAAAATCTTCCAATGTGATATTTAAAACATGTACCAAGGTAAATCACAGAAGACCATATATCATAGAAACTTTATAATAATTCTTTTATATAAAATAGAAGAAAAAAGTAAACTCATGCCAAGTAGATACTAACCACACTTCCTTTCCATTCTTTGTCTGAAATCTTCTTTTACCCTAAGTGATAGGTCATCAATGCTAATTGAACCTCTATTTAGGAGAAAAGAATTTTTTTTCACGTCTTCCAACCTTAAGCACTGAACCTCTTCAAGGGCGGCATTCCTCTTAAGCACTGTGAAAATTTTTTTTTAAATACCACATCATTTTACTAGTTTAATATATATATATATAAATTGTATTATATATATATATATATATGTATTATATATATATATGTATTATATATATATATATATTATATATATATATATATATATATATATATATATATATATACATACAGGGTGTCAACTAAATAAAAATTGTATTGGAAAGTGAGACAGAAAAGAATAATTGATTTACCTTAAATCGAATTGATCATACATATAAGAAGTTTGTCTTTAATCTCTTGAGACAAACTGGGAGAAGGAAAGAAGAGAAAGCAGCAAGACAGACTCAAGGCAGCAGTAGGTGGCATTATCCAGCTGTCTCGTGCCTCTGGGGATTTTTGAATTCACACAAGCTTAGGCTCTCAAAAATTCATTTTTTCATACTTCCCTGCCAGTTTTCAACTACTGTCAATTTAAGGTAAGTTTTTACTTTTTTCTGCCTCTCATTTGATCTAATTTATTGTATGCATACATATAAAAATATAAGAAAAGAATCATTGACTTACCTTAAATTGATAATAAGCATTGAATTATCTATATAACTTTAAATATTCACTTACTTGTATGTCATGATATGAGGGAGTTATAAATCATGAATTATCTGAGAATGTAGTGACAATTTTTGAACATTTTATCTCCTTTTTCAGGAAATACATTGACTGGTACATGTCATTTGGCTTCCCAGTGTGTGAAATGAAAGCTAGTTACATTATAAGAATAGAGCCATGACTGAGGCAAACCAAACATACTCATAGAGGGACAAACAATTGCATGGTAAATGTTCTGTTGATGCTGCTAAAACATGGCAGTGTTGTAATGAAGTAAGACATTGGTTAGGATTTTATTCAATTAGAGATAGCAGTGTCACTCTGGTTGACAAATTCCTTTGGTGCCAGTCAGACAGCAACAAAATTCCTTTTGACACCAGTGAGGCACCAAGAGTGACCTGAATTTTGAGAAATCATAAGCATAGGAGATTAGTGATTATACCTGCCCTGGGCATTAACTCCTCATAAATTTCAAATGTTTCTCCCTCTGTGAAGACAGATGACCTCCACAAACTATTCTTAAAATTTGATCAGATCAGAGGAGACCTGTGATCTCGCATCCACCCTCATGGTAGGGATGAGAAAAAAAGTGGTGAGAGGAGACGATGTGATGAAAAATCAATCAAAAATGGAGCTTTGAAATAGGAGAATGTAAGGAGGTAGTGTGGGAGTTGTACCACAAGAGCCAACAAGTTAGTCTGGCCATAGCATCAGAGAGAGAGGTGAGAACATTGGTCAACATTGAATCATACATAAAGGAAGTTTGTCTTTATTCTCTTGAGACAAACTAGGAGAAGAAAAGAAGAGAAGGCAGCAAGACAGACTCAAGGCAGCAACAGGAGGCATTACCCAGCCATGTAATTACCAGACCCAAATTCTTGGAAGTCAGCCCAGGTGCCTAGCTGCCGACAAAGGATGAACCTGCTTAAGAACACAACAATATCAGATGTGTCAGTGGCACTGCATCAAAATGCATATGGCAAAATACTGCTTCACAACAACACCCATATAATCACAAACCTGTAAATAGATTGAGTCCCTTGCTAAATTTTTAATCTGAGCTAGCCATTCATCTTAATGGACCCTAAATTTGTAATAATTGTAATTTAAATCAATAAATTAATTATTTAAAAGTTAACTTCACAAAGTTGTATTGAAGCCAAAGTGAAAGCTTTCATTATAATCATCTAAACAACTCTGGGATTCACATTAAGAAGGGTTTCTCAGATTTCCATCTGGGCAGTACTGGTCAGTACAGTGAAGGCATCATCATTAGTCAACTCTACCATCCCTCTGCTCCCTCTCACATAACTTATGGGTGACAAGAGCCCAAGCTTCACTCAATTGAAATACAGTTTAGTAGTTAGTCCCTGGTCCTGATGTTGATTGACTCCATGATTAAACTGTCCCAGTACACCAATATTCTTGTTTTATCATAGCAGACCTCATGTCATACAGTAAGAACATGCTTGGCTTATGCTGATTTCATTAGTTTGTGGAGGCTTACTGCCCTTCGGAGTTTGACTACTCTATCTTCCACCACAAGGGACATTTTAATCCCTGATGTCCTCAGGCCTCTATGGTCTTTACCTTACTGAGAAGATCAGACGACAGTTTTTATCACTTTCTTGGGCTAGATCCATCTTGTTTTGGATGTCACAAAGCTGGAAAATGACAGAAAGGCCAGTTTGTCTTATGGCTGGTAACTATCATTTTTCATATTTAGGGCCAGTGTTCTTTTAAATTACACACTTGAATAGTGATTGACTGTAAGAGTGCTGCTGATATAGTCCAGTTTATATGTTTAATGGTTGTAACTTGTTACACTAAGATGTAGATTTATGTGAATTTGATTTCTGTATAAATCCCTGCCTAATTTCCCATATGGTTTATGTTTGAGGATTATGTTGAGGAAGGACAATATTTCATCCTGCTCAGAGTCTATAGTGAACTTGATAATTTAATGGAAACCATTAAGCTGCAAAAGAAACTTAACAAGTTGATCTATTTGATGCAACACATTACAAGCATGCCATCTACAAGTACTTTGGTTTGAGAGGAGTATTCTGGAGAACCTCATCCTCAAAACTCTCCATATGGAAATTGGCAATTATACAATAGAAAGCCAATGCATCACCTTCTGTCTGCTCCTATTTAAAATTATATTCAGGAGGGAAATTGGGTAAGAAGTTTCATAATTGGTTCAATGTGCAACCTGGTTAATAGTTAAACCACATCAAAACTGACCATAATATCCTCTTGATCCATTTAAGGCCACCTAAAACTTACAGATAGTTTCAGGAGTTATGCACACAATGATCACACTTGCCTTCAAGTTTGACTAATTTATTGCCTACAAATTTGGCCAGATTGTATGTGGGTGTCCCAGTCAAGCAAACAATAGGATGAGGAAGTACATCCATCTTATGTATATTAAGAAGACTTGGCAGTCTTCCTTAATTTGCCAGATGTTGGATCATTCAGAATCATTGCATATATCACATAGTATTTAACACATTTTCTTGTTGCAATCTGATTTATTTGAAACAATGGTACAGTTGTAGAAGGCATATAAACAGGACCTTGGCTGCATCAAGCACTTCAGCCTGGAAGATGATGGCAGTGATGGCCATCAAAATGTCACTGTTTGCTAAAAATACCTGGGTGAAAATCCAAGAAATCCTTCTTAACTTAAATCAATTGAATTATTATGTTTCTAATGCCAGTCATTAACATTAAAATTATTAATTTTTATATTACTTTAGAAATATATGAAGATTAGTTTGGTTTAATTTACAGACCTGAAAGAAGTAAAACACGCTCACTTTCTATTCTCTCTGATGATGAAGTAAGTTCTTTTGTGATTTTGCACAATTCTAAAGCTTTACTTGCTTGATTCATTATATTTAACTGTATATCTGCCTGAAATAATGTAAATTTGTCAATTTTATTACAAACAATAATATTTAAATTAAATAATATATAAATTTGCACAATACTAGAATTATCACTGACAATCCCACTAACTTCTGTCAATAACTGTTTGAGAGTTTCTTGAAGCTGCTTCCTTCTGCTCCTTAATGATATTGGCTCCTCACATGATATGAAAACTTTCAGTGATGGCATTATTCCTGGTCTCTTTTTCTGAAAAATTCAAAGTTTCTATATTCACTCATTTCATTGAAGTCAGATAAATGTAAGACTTAAAAACTTGAAATATTACATCAATTAATTAATTTTCTTCTGCAACTTAATCTGTGATTGCATATATAATGCTATATTTTGTTGTGATTTTATCCTGAAAATTATATAAGTTGCTTATAAAAATTGATTAATATGTTTCAAATATTAAAAACAATTAATTTTATCTTAGACTAAATTGAATATTCTGTATAACATACACTTTTCCCTTTGTTAATGAGATTTCTGTAACTGCTGATTGTGTGGTATACTGGTTCTTCCTGCTTAGTTTTCAGTAAACTTTTCACTTCATTAGGATTGTATTTACTTGACAATGATTCTGTTGTGTCACTGTCACAATAGTACTCATCACCAAGTGCATCCCTCAAGAAGTCTTCTGCATTATATGTTATGTTTGACTTGAGCTAAGAAAACAAACACTAATTTATATTAAGTTTAATTTTATATCATAAAACAGGTTGTATCTACTACAAAACCAACTTAGCAAATTTTTCACAAGTGAAATTGCTTCATTAGCTAAATGAAAATAAAGCATTATTTAAATTTACTTTATCATTTAAATTTGGACATATTACCTCTTCTATAGGTTCTTCCTCAGAATCAATTTCTACAATCTCAGCAACATGCATTAATCTTAAACTAGGAAATAATAAATCTTCATCTGGTACATGAGTAAATGGTAATTCTAGGTTTTCATTTTCTCTCTCACTATTTTTTTGATCAATAGTGAACTCATTATATTCATGTGATCCTTCTCCTAGTTGTCTCTGCACTTCTGAGAACATATTTTCTTCAAAATTTCTATTACTAAAACTGAACTTGTCATAATGGTCTTCATATTGCTTATTTGTTGACTTAGCTTTTCTCCTTGAATTCCAAGTATGTGAAGCATTTCCAAACCAAAACTCGGACAAATTTATATTAGAAGCCTGAAATTCAGAGGAAAGATCTGGGTCTGTTACTTGGCTAGATGGACTTTCTGATTTAATTTCATTTATTCCTCTACCAGACTCAGATACATTATTCATAGTCACTAAGGAACTACAAACAGACCAATTGGAATTAAATGACTGCATGGTAGAATGATTGCTGCCCTGAAATTCATATTTTTGAGAGCCCAGTGAAGAGCCACTTAATGATATGGAGAAGGAGCTTCTCCCTGGCTTTGCATAAAATATTCCAGAAGATTCCTTTAAATTTGATGGGGAAAAGTCATGAGTGAGACTACCAATCTGATACTTGTTATCCATCAAAACATTACTTTCAGTCTGGGTATCATAACCAGAAATTATTTGTCCTTCATCTATCTTTTTATGAAACACACATCTATTCTTCAACTCTGAAACAAGAGATGTTCACATTTTTCAATACGCTATTATTATTTAGAAAAAATTGTAATATTATCATTTTGTTGTTGTTCCTTATAAATATATATATACTTAAATATTAAGTAGTCATTCCTACATATACATTTAACTTCTGTGATAGCATTATATATTACAAAAATGGTTCTGCATTGTTATGCATTATATATCCATTGTTATATCACAAAAAAGAAATTTTTTTCCTGACTAAACACATACCATACCATTTAATTTTAAGGTGAACCTTATATTAAATGCTTTCTCAGCAATATAATATATTTAAATGGGTAATTAAGTATCAAGCAAGGATTTTTTCATCTCATTTACTTCAATTTGATATATGTCTAATATCAAATTGGATGGAACGTCAAATATAATGTGAGTTAAGAGAAGATCAATTTGGTCTTAGAAAGAAAGTAGGGAAAAGAGAAGCAATATTGACTTTGCGACTAATTTTGGAAGTCATGATAAGAAAAAAACGGCCTATGTTAATGGCATTTGTAAATTTAGAAAAAGTATTTGATAATGTCAGCTTGGACACACTATTAAGGATTTTGAAGAGCACTGAAATAAAAAATTGAGAAAGGAGGTTTATACATAACCTCTACAGAAGACAGACAGCAGTAATTAGAATTGAAGATCAAGAAAAGAAAGCCATAATCAAGAATGGAGTAAGGCAAGAATGCAGTCTGTTTAACTCATATACAAAACAGGTGAAGAAGAAAGTTAAAATGGAATTTGGAAAAGGACTCGTACTGAAAGGAGAAGAAATAAAAACCCTACGCTTTGCTGATGATATTGTAGTATTAGGAGAGTCAGAAGAAGACTTGAAAACCATAATAAATGGCATGAACAGGGTCCTGGAGAAAGAGCTCAATATGAGGATTAATAGAGGGAAAACCAAGATAATGGAGTGTAGTATGGGAAACAATGGAATAACAAAGAGTGTTAGATTGGGAAGGGATATTTTCACGGAAGTTAAGGAATTCTGCTACTTGGGAAGCATAATAACTAGGGATGGTAAAAGTATAGTAGACATAAAGGGTAGGATATCACAGACAATGAAGGCTTTCATGAAAAAGAGGAATTTATTTGCGGGTAATATAAGTGTGAATACTAGGAAATCATTGCTAAAAATGTTTGTACAGAGCGTAGCATTAAATGGGTGCGAAACATGGACCATAGGAGTTGTGGAGAAGAAAAGAATAGAAGCCTTTAAAATGTGTTGCTATAGGCGAATGCTGAAAATCAGATAGGTGGATAGAATTATGAATGAGGAAGTTCTAAACAGAATAGGAGAAGAGTGAACAATATGGAGGACATTGACCAAGGGAAGGAATAGATTAATCGGCCATTTTTTAAGACACAAGGGTCTTGTCAAATTTGCATTAGAGGGAAGTGTGTGGGTGGGGGGGTTAAGAACAGAAGAGGGTGGCGAAGGATGGAATATGCTAAGCAGATTAGGGAGAAAGTGGTAGTTATATTATAATGAAAAGGCTTGCAAAAGATATGTTAGCCTGGAGGGTTGCATCAGACCAGTCTTGGGATTGAATACCACAACAACAACATCAAATTCTAATAAGAATAATAATACATACATGTATATATATATATATATATATATATATTGTAACATGAAAAGTTACACGCAACAATACAGGCCAGCTTGCGAGTTGCAATTGTCGCAACTTGATGTGTCGGCAGTTGCGAACGGAGAAAGACCACGCCCTGTAGTGATAATTTTTCTCATGTTCTGAAATGGATTAAAGCTATTATGATCCACTTTTGGTATTTTTATTAAAAAATACCTGGCACCCAAAAAGCATTTAAATCCTCGAATACGGAGGTACGCCGGATCTTCTACTATATATATATATATATATAGTCGGCTACCCGATCACTGGAAACGTCTTCCTAACTTTGTGATGAAAGGGGTGGTGCCTCCAAAAACTTAAAGCACTTCTAACCGTATAAGGTGCCTGCCATCTGTGAACCTCAGGTTCTCTTTCCTGCCTTATTAATTGTTTTATATATATATATATATATATATATATATATATATATATATATATGAGTCAGGAAATGACATTGTCATGTTTATTAAAACAATTAATGGGAAAGGACAGAGAGATAGAAAGAAGATGACTTACCTGAGGTTCATAGATGGTAGACACCTTGTGAGGTTTAGAGAATTTGAATTTTCGGAGGCACTGCCCCCTTCATCAGAAGGTTAGGAAGACATTTCCTGTGATCGGCTAGCCGACGACTGAGCAGCCAAAATTTGCTGCTCTGCTAACTTAGGTCGTAAACAATTGACCCCACCAGGTCACCAACTTTCTCTCTCAATAAGGGTCTGGGAAGAGGCAAGGACTTGATGGGGGTTGGGAAGATGCATACTAACACCCCCATCTTGACACACATTCATTCAAACACATCCACCCTTAGAGGTGTCAATATTTAAATATTGATACACACTCTCATACATACATACATGCATACATACATACATACAACCACCATTCAAACAAAAGGCAAGGTATACACACACACAGAAGGTTTTATTGTATGTACAATTCCAATGGACTTGTGCTTTGGGGGGGGGAGGTTGGATATATATATTCTTTCTTCCTTCTTCCATTCCCTTCTACACTTAACATATGTATTTCTTTGTGTATGATTCCATGCCATACATATGATTCAAAGAGTGAAATTCCTGCCTTTCTCCCTAATATTTCTAACTTTCTTTCTATCCAATTATCCAATGTGTGACTTCATCACTTATCCAATATATATATATATATATAATATATAATATATAATATATATATATAATATATATATTATCCCATATATATGTATATATTTAATTTATCCTTAACGGATGCTCCTAATTCTTCCATCCCTCTTCTCTATCCATCCTAACTTGAAAACCTAATATATATAGACTGAAAATGTTCGGTTGGTCGTACTCGATGTGGTGGCGGAGTGGATAGACGCACGCCCCGGCTCTAGGGGTGATGCACTGTTGTTTCGTGCACCCAGGTTCGAGTCCTGGCCACATCGAATTTATTCAGTCTTTCTTCCTTCTTCCATTCCCTTCTATGCTTGACATATGTATTTCCTTGTGCATGATTCCATGCCGTACATATGATTTAAAGAGCGAATTTCCTGCCTTTCTCCCAAATATTTCTATCTTTCTTTCTATCCATATATATATATATATATATATATATATATATATATATATATATATATATATATATATATATAAGTTAGTGAACCAATTGTATCTTACTCTATAATGTATATCATAATCATTAACATAACACAAATTCTTCTAATGTCGTTTCATGTTTTTCCAAATGCTAAAATGTAAATTATTTTGATAATAAATAAGTTAGAGAGATTCTCAAAATATATGTAATTTATTAACACATAATAGTGCTTTATTTGGAAGAAATTTCATGCAATAATAGAGGTCAAACCAAATATAAGTGGATGTAGGATGAATATTGTCTTAAACCGTTTGCATATACTAATATTTATACAATATTCCTAAATGCATGGGATTACTAACCAAACTGGATTACCATGGGATTAAAGGAACCTGCAACAATTGGTTTAAATCATATCTTGACAACAGAAGACAGTTTGCAGAACTAACCTCTGCCACTGGTATTAAAATACACTCTAGTCCTAAACTAGTAAAGTGTAGGATCCCATAGGGCTCTAATCTTGGTCCACTCCTGTTCCTTATCTTCATAAATAATCTCCCTAACAGCATACCCTCATCTTTATCTGTTTTATTTGCAGATGATACCAACTTACTTTTCACAGCAGATTAGCCTTGCAAACAGATATCTCTCAAACTAATAGGATTTTAATCAACTGTCTTTCCATAAAAGATTACTACTAAATACTGGGAAAATATTCCATCTGGTCTTTAACACATCCAATGTGTACCCAAAAGAAATTGGTTAACTTGAAGATAATATAATACAACCATCTACAGATACTAAAATTTTAGTAATATGGATTGCCCAGAATATGCATAAATAACACATACTTAATAAACTCAATAAAATCTGCTATGGATTTATAGTACTGAATGGAGTATGTGACTTTAATGCATTTGGAGCAGTATGCTATGGCCTTGTCAATTCAAGCGTAGCCTTAGCAGAGAATAATAAAAATCATAAAATATAAGTTCCCCAATCAACTCCAACCAGGCAATTATTTAAATAATTTAAAATATTTACAGTCCAAATATCCAATGCATGTGACTTCATCACATTACGATGAATACATTTACTATTAATTTATCACAATACTTGACTTGTCCTATTCTTGTATCTCAAGATAATTGGATTAAATAAATACAATACAATAGGAAAGGACTTATGATCGTTCATCATTATTATGATGGAACTATACCAGAAGATAATTAGAATGTGTAAAATACTGCATAGAAATTGATAAAATCACTATTCGCTAAATAATCATACCTTCTTTTTCATTTCCCGAGATGGCATTCAGTACCACAAATTTTTCTGTTCGTCGGAGTAGAGAATTACTGTCAAAGTCTTTTCTCTGTTGCAGGAGCTGCCTCTGCAACATTCTCTGGAAATATTTCCATAAACCATAAAACCAAGGACAAATACAATAATACATAAATAGTTTATCTGACAAATATATATTAAATGAGCTAAAACAGCCTCTTTGTTTATTTTATTGAAGTATTGAACTATACTACATTTCATCTCTCATTTGAGACTTCTTCAAGTATAAAAAATGTAGGTGTTCATGGAACTTCACTCCATGACTCATCTAATTTCATTTAAATTGATAGTAGGTATCAACTTGTGAGAAAGAATGAAAATATGACTTTTTGAGAACATATGCTCCCTTCTTCAGATGATGTCTAAACTACGAGACAGCCAACTGCTTACTGATAGTTCTAATTACAGCTCGCCAGCCATTAGATGGCAAAAATTGTCAACATACAAAACCTACTCTTGACCAACAATATGTAGTTCACCCATAACCACAACCTACTTGCATGAACTACAAAACCTCAACTCCTTTCTCTGCCTAGCCTACACTGTACTACGACCCCAAAATTAAAATCATCTTTCACACAATACTCCCCAGCTGCCTAAAGATCGCCTTCTGGCACCCACCAAACCTCAGAAATATCCTCGTCCACCCCTGTAGGCCCTAGCTTGATAATCCATCACCCATGCTGGATGTCAACCATTTGGTAGGAACAGGTGCCATATATACCCTATTCTTCAACCTACCACAATCCTCATGTAATGAAATACCCATGCTATTCAGTACTTTTCAACAAGCCTTTGATAGCAAGAACAGAATAGAGATGCTAAATACATTACTACAATTTCAATACCAAAGAAAATGCCTAATGTGGTGCAAGTGACAATAGAAGGTATTTTTGGAAGTGAGATCAGTAAAGCTCTTGACATAACATCACAATATAATTTTTTATAATATTGGCTAATTTGGCCTCATAATAAGCCCCCGAAGGATTTGGATCTAGGGGGTTCAGCAGCTTATCTGATGATGCATTGGTGGTGTGGCAAATGAAAGCAGTTAAAGAAAGGTTAAAAATATTGGAAGACAAGAATCATGCAAGGGAAAAATAAATTTATGAAAATGTTGTCATCTGAGTATAGAATATGGGGTCAAGATGTACAATTTGGACAGTATAAATTTGAAAATGTTGTGTCTATTGAAATAAACAATAAGATAATGACCATCAATGGAGACTATTTTGCCTAAATTATGCTATTAAAATCAGATCTACTTAAAGCCTTGTATATTACTTAATAAATTGGTAGTGACATGCTGCTTGTAAACATGGGCTATGTTAACTACTGATGAGAATGTCTTACACATATTTGAATGTAAGGTTGTATGGAGAGTTTATGGGCCTATGGGAGAGGAAGAAAGAGGCAGAATAAGTAGTAATAGTGAAATAGAACAATACTCAGAGGTAGAAAGATTACTGTTTTTATTATTATTAATAGAAAAACCAAAAGTGCTTTTTTTGTGGAAATGAAAGTATCATACCTCACAGATTAGAAGACATTAATCAAACTTTCATCATTTTTAATGTTATTATTAATTCAAGATACAAAGCCTTATAAGTTGGAAAATTTGTTAGGGATGATTTTTTTACATTCCTACTAATTTATAGGAAATCTAGTGCATAATTTAAACAATCAAAATTAAGCATTTTTCTAGAAAACCATTTTGTAAAGATATAAAAATGAAATTACATCAGACAACCATACATCATTTTTGTTAGGCTCATTATACTTTTGAACTTGATATTGGATGTCATTGTTGTTGTGGTATTCAGTCCTAAGACTGGTCTGATGCAACCCTCCATGCTAACCTATCTTACCCAAGCCTTTTCATTTCCTTAATCTGCTTATCACATTCCATCCTTTGCCTCCCTCTTTTGTTTTTACCCCACACACTTCCCTCTAATGCTATATTTAAAAGGCCCTCATGTCTTAAAACAATCTATCACTTCTCTTCTTCAATGTCTTCCAACACTCTTCCCCTATTCTGTTTAGAACTTTCTCGTTAGTGATTCTATCCACCCATCTGATTTTCTGCATTATCCTATAGCAACACATTTCAAAGGCGCCTTATTCTTTTCCTATCGCCCATGTTTTACAACCATATAACGCCACACTTCATACAAAAAATTTTAGCAACAATTCCCTAATATTCACACTTATATTACGCATTAGTAAATTCCTCTTTTTCATGAAAGCCTTCCTTGCCTGTGCTATCCTACTCTTTATGTCTACTATACTTCTGCCATCCCTAGTTATTACGTTTCCTAAGTAGCAGAATTCCTTAACTTCCATCAAAATATTCCTTCCCAATCCAACACCCTTTATTATTCCACAAATAATTTACATTAATAAATAAAAATAATGTTTGTACTTATCCTCTCTTCCTTGACTTTAGTTATAATAATGTTGTGTGTCAATAACATTAGATATTTCAACTGACATGCAAGTTAATGGAAATGGTTTACATACATTTATATTATCATTACCAGCGAATATAGCTTAAGTTCAAGTCTATTATGTATATTTTTCTCTAAAATATTATTCAGTTATGGGAAGTGTTTGACGGAACCGAGAAAAATTTTAAAAATTATGTCTTGTATAGATGTTAATTTCAATTATCGTCATTTCGTGCAGCACTCACCACTTTGACGTTGTCCATTTGTAACAGTATATGTCACTGAAATGTGTGCAATCTAAGTACGGAATCTGAGTAGGATGAATCATTGGAACAAACAGGCAGGGTGCGAATATCGTCGCGCGTGGACCCGTTGGTGATAAATATTTGTCGAGAGCAACATCCTGCTAATGTCAATTACGGTATTTGAGATAGGCCTATTGCGCGATATTAGCCTGCTAAAGAAAATTTTACTGCTAGTGACTACATTCAAAACTGTAGTTACTCAGTTCTTCAGATACGAATTCTAACAAAACGGTATCCTGTACTGTACAATCGTCGTTCTTTGACAGACGTGTGTTTTAGAATGGTTTCTATTATTGCGACAGAAAGTCTCTCATCCGGAAAAATAATCTAGAAACAATGTAAAAGGTCAACCAGGTTTCTGGGACACTGTACCATTCACGATTTGAGGTTCACGTTCTGTTCAATGATGAAGATAAAACTCTACAAATTGGTAATAAGTCCGGGAAACCTTTTCTAATCTAAGCCAATAACATTCATATAAAGATTCCAATGTATCGAATTCTCACTTTTCTATTTTAGAGAAAAAACATCGGGCTCAGAAAACAAAATGCGTTTATGGAGAAGTTAAAGTTAATCGAATGAAGGCTTTCCCGGTGTATGTGGTTCACGAGGTTTCCTCTGGCTTCCAACCGGGTGAAAACACAGCAATTCCACGACGTTTCGACAGCTGCCATTGCTGTCATCTTCCGGTTGGAAGCCCCAGAAAACCTTTTGAAGTTAAAAGGCCCGTTCACACGATAGTCTCAGACTATGGAAGACAGTAGGTACCTGCTAGTTAGCATTGTGACTATTGTAGGCCTTCACGCGAAGAAAACCTTGACTAGACTATCCTGTATTGGTGGCAGGAAGGGACTCAGACTTCCCTTCCCTACCTATCTCATGACTTTGAGTCAACAGATGGTTTGCATAGAGTCTCGCAATTCCATTCAGCCGGTAGTCAAAGTCACCGATAATCACGCCGTTCTAGTCTGATTTTAAATTTTTTTTGGGGGGGGGGGGGGTGGTTTTGCTTTATTTTTAAGCGATGAGTTTTTTCGACACCTAAAAATTAATTCTTGCAGTGGAGAAAAGAACAACACTATGGGATATGAGCTGCAAAGAATACGGCAACAAAATAACTAAAGAAAGTGCTTGGATGGAGGTGTACGAGGGCTTTGCTCAAATGCCAGTGAAAGAGAAAACGAAAATTATTAAGTAGTAAAAATGCAAAATATTCGTTATTATTTATGCTAGTACTGTTGTTAAATAAAGTAAATAATTATTGTTTCAATGAAGTAAGTAAATTGTTTAGTGTCTGTCTGAACTTCTTTTATTTTTCATCAAAAGAAATTTCAACCTATTGAGATGTTAAAAATAGTGGGCAAATTTATAGGCGGAGGTATATATTACAATATTTAATATATTAATATTTTTAATTCAATTTAGTATTAACACATTTGATAGAGTTACATCGCAACCTGCGCACTTTTCTGATTTGAAATACAAATTCGGCATTCTTAAGTATCGCCGATAAGGGGCTGATGTATTACTTAGTAAGACGATCAGGAATTCCCCTTTTTGCGGAAAATACTACCTTACAGCCCCGTCTTCTCCTTGAAGACAAATTCCAACATTATAACATTCGAAGATTGAGGAAAACAGACATTAATTTTCCATTCAAGTCGTTCCCCGAAGTATACATAAAAAAATGGAAGAAAACAGAGGTGGAAAGTACATCATTTTGGCAGCAACCGTCGTTGGAGGCAGTCCACTACACCAAATTATTCACAACGTAATTTCCATTTAAAAGTTAACTGAAGATGTCCACAAAGATCCACAAAAATATCGTAATTATATTAACTAAATGCATTTGGTTGACCGTTTAATGTTGATGACGAATAGATAATAATAAACCCTTTGACGGTCACGGTTTTAAAAAATTATTTTATTTCAAACGGTAGCTTTGGGCAGCTGATACTGCCATATTCATCCTATTATACTTAAAAACAATTCCATTCAAATAATAGCATTATCAGTACAACGTACTTGGTTCCTTTTTTGTGAAATAATACGCAAAAACGCTTTTCGGAACCATCGCGGCCCCTAAAAGGGACAGAAATGGTCCGCAAGCCGTTGGATTCAAGGGAAGAGTGGATGAAGTGCAGTATGGCGGACCAAGTCACTTCCCCGTGACTTAAGTTGCTATTCACACGGTCTTGACCATCGCGTGAACGCGCCCAAATAGTAGGTTTTCATTTCATTTTAAGTGAAATATTCTGTGAAGGTTTCATACTCTCACGTTTCTGAAATATTTTTACGGGAAGTTAGCTTATTGTTCTCTCTTCTACAAATTTATGACTTCAACCACGGTAGGCACAATAGGCGACTGCCTATGGAGGCAAAACCACCTTAGCTAGAGGGTCAAGTGATCTAATTAGAGGAACGATACCCTCGCGACCGTTTCCGATTTTTATGAAATTTGGTCAGTTTGTACAATGAAGCCTTAGACAGACATAAGCAGAATTTCTGTTCGAAATATGCATTTCTTGCTGAGATACGCAGCCTGCGGTTCGTCGGAGTCGACGTCCTTTCCAAAATGCTACTTTGAGCTTCAATACTATGTGATGGGGAAAATTCTATATCATATTTGAATTCAGGAGGAATAATACTATCAGAATCAAATTTTTATTTCTTTCTGAGACAAAGAGAGCTTCAGTGAACAAAAAATTAATTTATCTTTACTTTTCATATATGATTAGGGGATCGAAAATGGAAATAATCGGTAGGAATTTAACATTAATTTGTCCTTTTATGGAGGCCAAAGAGGTTTTTAGCAATGTTATACTTGTCAATCTCAGTGATTTGCAAATTATACAACTAGTCATCTGTGACATTAGATTTAATTAAATTTTTAGGATACATTTGTAAATTTCCATGAAGAGGGATTGGATTTGGTAAAGCATGGAAATATTTAAATTACACAAACAAATTTGGTAAATATTATATAGTTTATTAATCATTTCAAAAATATTAGTTTATAAAAATGGTAAAGTATAAACTTTATGTAATAAAATATTGAAAATATAGAGTATCACAGTATTTACACTCAATAAGTATTTGTATTCTTCAGTTGTAATATTTTTTTACAGTTCTTGAAACATGTCCATAACTATCATACATCAATTATTCCAGTACAAGGTTACTTAAAATACAGATTGAAATATTTATTTCACGACAACAGGATATTTTAGTCACAATTTGTGTATCATATCTTCTAGTATTTAACTATACCATCAAGTATTATGCATCAGTTTCAACCAGATTCATATAAATTAACAAAAAAAAGTAAGAAAAGCTGTACAAGAGTCTTTGCATGACTGAACAACTCATATCAGATATAAGTCTTTGTTAAAATACTGGCTCAGAGAGAACATTTTTAAAAAGAAATCTCTCTCCATTTTGTATATATACACAAGTCAGGATATGATATTGTCAAAATAATTACCACAATTGATAAGGACAGTAAAAAGAGGAAGAAAGATGGTGGTTTTCCTAAAGTTTAAAGATGGGAGTCATCATCATAGATTAGCACACTCCAATTGAACACGGCTGGCTGTCGTTCAGAGAACGTGTCCTTTCTCCTGACGAAAGGGATAGTTGCCTCCAAAAATTTGAATAATAGCCATGACCTATAATAGTGTCTACCATCTTTAAACTTCAGGTTTTCTCTTTTCTGTCGTTATCAATTTTGTGTGTGTGTCTATACATATATAACTAATAAGCCAGAAAAGAGAGATAGAAAGGTGGCTTACCTAAGTGTAAAGCTTGCAAACACCATGATGTGGGGTTGTCTTAACTTTCTGGGAGGCAACTGCCCCCTCTGTCAGAAGATAAGTGACTGCCAGCATTGTCAAAGGAGGCGGTTACTTCCAAGACAACCCCAAAGTCATCATAGTGTTTGCAAGCTTTACACTTAGGTAAGCCACCAACTGTTTCTCTTTTGTTCCTGTCCTTATTAGTTTTTTTGACAATGTTATTTCCTGACTTGTGTTTAAATACATATTATATTTTACAGAAAAAAGACTAAAACATTCTTAAATATGAATGGCAGCACCACTCTCTGGGCAACCCAATGTACAATGTTGTAACCCTGCCCAAATACAATTGGTCATCCACAACTAAATATACTGTCAGGAACTTGGAAGTTTGTACACGAAAAAGTCCTAATAATACTGTTAATTAGGATAACCTATTATTTTTATTATAGGGTAACAAAACCTATAATTAAACAACAGTAAAATATAATGGGGCATATTTTCCCCAATTAAAATACTTGGAAAAGTACCTACTGAAATTTTATGAGGATAATGTAATAGAGGCAAAATAATTGGCACAGATAATAAAGATAGAGAGAAATAGCTCATTCACATACCAGAGACTGACAACACCAACTGTTTAAGACAGTCAGATTCACTTTATTTCTCATTCCTGCCCAGAATAATAATATAAATAATGATACAATAGAGATATATTATAATGAGGTTCCACACAATGGGTAATTGGATAGTGAGTGAAGATAGAAATATGGGAGAAAAACACATAAATATGTATGTATATAAGTCAAAATAATAATAAATTGGATATGAAAGAGACAGAACATGGCCATTGACTTATGTTAAATTGATAGTATGTGTTGACTGGCATAGAAGTACAAGAAATGCATACATATATATCAATGGTGGGCAACTCTTTCCTTATAGGGAGCAGTATAAAAAATGTATGGTGGGCCACAGACCAAAACATTGATAGTAGTATTTATTATTTTTTTAAAAGGTACAGATATGTAAGTATAAATAGTGTTGGTGTTACAATAATAAACTTGCAACTTTGGTGAAAGTGGTATTGTTTCTATGGATAAGGAACTTTCCAAATTAATATTGATAAGAATACCTGAAGTTTACAGGTGGCAGGCACCATCTAGGGTTAGAGATTCTTGCATTTTCAGAGGCACTGCCCCCATCATCAGAAGGTTAGGAAAACATTTCCAGTGATGGCCAGCCGACACTTAAAATGTTTCCCTAACCTGAAAATTCAAGAATCTCAAATCCTACATGGTGCCTGCCATTTGTTAACTTCAGGTGCCACAAACTTCCTATCCTTATTAATTGTTTTAACTAACATGACAATGTCATTTTCTGACATATATATAATCACTGAAAATGTCTTCCTAACTTTCTGATGAAGGGGGCAGTGCCTCCAAAAATTTAAATAACTCCAAACCTCACAAAGTGTCTACCATCTATGAACCTCAGGTAAGTCACCTACTTTCTATCTCTCTTTCCTTTCCTTATTAATTATATATATATTAATTATATAAATGGCTTATTTTATACAAGTTCATAGTTACCCAAGAGTACAATATATTTAAATATATACACAAAATTACAGCAAAACATTTACAGAACTTATAATCATACCAAAATTAGCACCATTAAGAGAATCATAACAATACATCATGAGGCACAGACACCTTTAGAGCTGGTAAAAGAAATGGAACTCCTTTTACTTTTGCTTGGAAATTTTGTTGGTGACAAAGCCTGTTTTAAAAATGCACTCCGTCGTTCTTTTAGATTTATCAAATTGGTTTTAGTTAGTTTATCTGAACTATTCTCAATGTTTGATATAACTTCATCAGAACTTTCTTCCACTTTATGGTCATGATCTTGCATTTTCAAAATGCTGTTCCATTGTTTAATTCTACAAGTTACAACAGGTGAAATGCTTTTGTTTCCAACATTTTCATCCTTGACTGATACTACTGTCTTATCTTGTGTTTTTTGTTCATAAGTAACATCACATTCACAAATCTGAATACCATGACACTGAATACATTTTACACTATTTGATACTCCTCCATCAGATTGAGCAAGTTCAAATCTTTCTCTAAGCAGTGAAAACTTTCGCCTTATTTTATTTCCCACTTTTATTCCAGGCTCTTTCTTTGTATCTAACTGTGGGGATTTAATTAAATCTGATTTGTTAAGTTCTTGTAAATATAATTTTGCATCCAATATAACCTCTGATCCTTGTTTCTGTTCAACGCCTGCTTCATCAATCAAATTCAGTTCATTTTCTGACATTGGCTGAAGTTTTGACAAAAATAAAACTTCCTCATGTGAAAGATGTGATCGTGAGTGAGTTGTAGATACAAGTGATTTTGGTATTGATGGCAGGGAAGTGCTGTAGTATGAATGGAGTGGAGAAGCACCTTTGCATGGTGAATCTTGAGCATTACTACTTGATGTACTTCGGCTATCCCAAGAAGAATTGTACAAATTACAGAGTGAATTTCCTCTTCTAATTTCATCAATGGTAGCAACTAAGGTGCTTGCAGAATCATGACGCTGTCTCTTTACAATTTCTCCATTATCTGTACTGGATTCTTCCAATTCTTCCATAATAGTATCTAGCGTTGATAGGGGATAAAGAATTCCATGCTGATCAACAACATAGGGACGAGCCACAAAGATATTTGGTTCTGAATCTCTTTCTGCAATAAACTCTGCTAATGACTGTCGAGATTCACAATCGGCCAAATCATCTGCGAGGGTATCAAGATAATCATCTTGTCTTGATCGTTGGATACGGGGACGGCGGCATGGTATTGGAGGAGGTCCAATTAAGTTGTTTATTTGTTCTCCACTATTGGTAGAGTTTTCTGAAGATGCAGATGTGATAGTTGTTACAGTGCTAGTTAAGGTGTCTCGTCGTCTATCCCTCACGACGCTATCATCATGTAACCAAGTTTCAATATCTGAGTAACCTCTCCAAGACCGCAGGCCCCAAGCTTCCCTAGCAATATTTACAGCACATATATTTTCATAGTCATGAGCAGATAGCACTTCACTAGGAACTGAAAGAACCTCACTTGGTGTATCTTCACTGCATGTTATTGGCATTTCGTCCTGTTTTATGAACTGATTAATAATTCCTCTATTCTCTTTCATTTGTGAATCAAAATTTAAAGGATATTCACAACGGTTATCACTTTCACCAAATTGTGGAACAACCAAATGCCTATCCTGCTCATTTTTTTCCAAGTGTAAATCTGATTTTTCTAAGTCATTTTCTAAGTCATATTCTAAGTCAACAGATGAACAAATGGCTCTTCTCTTTTCCTTGTTAATATTCTCCATTTGCAATGAATCACTAATGCTACAAAATAAAGAATTATAATCTCCAGTAAATTTGATATGAGATGGCTTAGTGCAATCTTGCTTATTTATGTGTAAAGGAAAGTTATTATCATCTAGACTGTTTTGGACTATTTCTTCTAGACAATGCTGTTGTAACTCAAATCCTAAATCTTCTGGTGAACATATGCCTCGTCTTTTCTTCTTAATGACATTGCCATCTGTTTCTATATCCACTACACGTGGATCACAATCAGATTCATTATGAACACACGCTTCATCATCTGATTGTAAAATATCAGAAGGTGTAGATGTTTGGTAAGAAATCCAATGTGTTAGTAGAGATTTCTTATCAGCACATCCATCATCTGAATGAGGCAACCCGTCCTGAGTAGTTGCATCTATTACCCTGAAAGATGAAAAACAGGTAAAATGTAGTGCAATAAATATAAATATTTTACAATATGAAGGTGGTACTACCTACGTTTATATTCAATTAGAAATTATTTTTAAATGAAATTATCCTCAGGAGTGACAATTAAAATAAAAAAGAAATAGAGTAGATAAAATGTAAATGCTATTTGACGTAGCTGATTTTGCAACAATTTTTCTGATGACATATAGATTCACTTGTACTAACAAAGAAATCATAATGTGGTTAATTTAAGACTATTTTAAAATAATGATTTTACATAAATAGTAATTTAAAAATTAAGTATAATGGCCGAAGTGGAACAAGGAACATTTAAGGCTCTAAAGGGCTCTTTGTGCGACAGGAAGTTTGTTCTTTGGACAAAAGCGAGAGACCCTTTTCTTGAACAATACAGATCCAATCCTGAAATCAGTCTATGATAAACGCATGAAAAATTTACATCCTGGCAGTTTGAAGCTTCACATAACTAATTTAAGTATCTACTACTGTGTGACTAAATACAAATAGGTATGAGCACATTTGTTCACTCCTGGCTGCTGGAATTTTTCCATTGGTCCCAACTCCGCAAAATTCAACCAATGGAAATTAATTTAAAATTATGCTGATTGGCTGTTAGAAGACGAAGGAGGAATTTGTTAACAGGAGACAAGATGGAAATAAGTTTTTGGAGGAGAGATTAATTAAATTGCGAACCACAAGCCAAGGCCAAAGTGAAGTTTTAAATTCCTGATATTTCAAGGTGAAAGTAGTGAACAAGAGGAGATATTGAGAGTTGGGTAGATGTCTTGACAATTCTGGTCCACGTTGAGATACAGCCACCACAACATAACAGCCATTCTGCCCCAACATGTTACAACCAAAATCATCACAATCCAATGTCACTCTGATGAACCCCACCAGTACACTCTCAGAGGCACTGTCGCTACTGTCACTATTGTTGATTTACAATTTCTATTTAAACAGATTGCCAGTCTGAATGCCAAGAAAATTAGTTTCTACATGGTTCACCTAACAGGTAACCCTGACCCTGATGTAGAGAGATTGATTCATTGCAAATTTAGTGTGCTCTGTGATTCTCATTTAGTTCATTTTGTTTGTTTTAGCAAAATGTCATTAATCGCCCACCTTTTTTTCTGTTAAATAAATGTTAAACTTTAATTTTAAATTGATTTTTTACCATTAACTTATAATATTACAAATTGGCTTCTGCCAACAAGGGGCTTACATTAAATAAAAGTAATGAATATTACAATAGTCATTAAATTATTACAATAATTTAATTAAATGAATATTACAAAAGCAATGCATGAAAAATATTCATGTATGGAAAACCTTTTTAGTGAGAATAATATGCAATCTATAATAAACAATTATGAATAAAGTAATTTAATTTCAAATTAATTTTCATTCTTTGCATTTTATTTACAAAAAATAATCTAAATGTCTATTATTTCTATCACTTCTCCACATACATACTAAGTAAAATGTTTTTCTCATTATATAGGGATTTAGGAAAATATTCTCTTGTAATTGAAACTTAATCAAATTGAAATTCTGAATGATAATATTCATTAATCACCTTTTCCTGGCCATGAAGCATATAAATTAATACAAATAAATGTGATTCACTCATTTTCAAAATACTGTAATGTAAATTTACATACCTGCCATCAGAGGGTTCTTTATAGGAATCCCAACAATGTTTCAAGGACCGTATTGTTGCTGTATGCTCCACATTACCATCAGATTTTTGATGCGATGTAACACATTCAACATCTTTGTTTGATGATTTTTTAAATAATGTAATAGGCCCAGCAGGATGAAAAAATCGATAGTAGAGTAACATACTTATTAATCCTATAACAGCAGAAAACAAAATGATATTCAAAATTTAACAATATCTGAATCTTTATTTTTAAATACAGTAGAAACCCTCTTAACCGGCCACTTCAGAATTGGGCCCTAGGCTGGTTAAACTGACAGACATTTATGTGACAGTTTTAAACATATTAGTCAGCTACTGTACACAAAAAGAGGAAAAAAGAGAAATTCTATTATTCCTGCTTATGTATTTGAACAGAGTTTTTGCTCTTGGAACTTAAATAATTCTGTGAGCTTCATCTGTTTCTTATTTCCCATAGTATTTTGAAGGCAAAATCTCTCATTTTCCTTATAAATAAAACATTGATGGTGGCTGATTCACCCTATTGATCTATATATCTTATTGCCAAGAAAAGAGCTTTATTTCACTCCTCATGACTTTACCTTCCTCTTGACTATCACCATCCTCTTCTTCTTCAGTGCCTGCAGATTCATATTCCTCTACAATAGTTTGTGCCACTTTTTTCATCAGTAAAAACCCAATTTGTAATGTATCCTAATTATCCACACTTCTTTATCAATTCGTTCTAAAGCTTCCAGTATCTTCTCGGTTTCCATTTTGCATTCATTTTGACATATGCAAGTACAGCACACTTAAGGTCACAGATACATTTACACAGAATGAGTTCAGCACACATTCATAACTAAACTTCATTAAATGTCATGATGTGACTTGTTGGGGATTCACATCCTGTGACTAGTTCATATTTCGATCACTAAGTTATGCAGTCCGTTACAGTGGCGGCCGATTGAAGCAAGGCCGGTCAAGAGGGTTCTACTCTATATAACAATGAGATAATGGTCATAAACTTATTCAATGAATAAATTAACAGCTATATTAAAAGGACAAGTTTACAGTAGAATTTAAAGCAAAAAACAAGGTTTCACTCCTTTATTTGGGACCTCTTAACATGTTTGTCCCAAATATACAGATTAAATGTTTTTCACTTTGAATTTAAATGTAATTATTAATTCACTCATTTTATAAATTTATTCTAGCTATTCTAACCCATATTTCAAGATTATAAAATTATATTTTCTACAAGCACAGTTACATATGAACATTTAACAAGGGTTATTTGTTCCACATTTTGTCAATACCAATACATCACAAGATCTAAATCACTTTCAAATTTCTATACACTACAATGTCCAAATTGTGTTTTTTGAGATTTGGACTGCTTCTAAAAAATTGTCAATTTACCATCCTTCACATTATATGATGCACTATCAGTGTTTTCTAAAATAACCTGAATGGAGAAAGAGGTACTATTAGGTGGGAGTAGTTGACAAAAAACAGTTCATCTCACAACAGTTGAATGGAGATGAACTAATAAATGTTGAAGAAATTGGATATCATCAACAAAAATTTAGCTAATAGCTCCAACAAAATGGAATAAACAAAATAAAGAGTAGAATACCCACACCACCAGTCTACAATATATTGTATTATACTTATTGACAATTTATAAATAAAAAATATATAGTTTATTAATTGATACAAATAGTTATGCCCAATCAAATCAGAAAAAATATTACAAGAGTTGATTAATGAAGTTATATTTAATAAATAACACAATGTTTCAAAAAACAATTTTGATCTATTGTGAAAGAAGGTCTATGTGGTGTTCATTATACTTAAATTGACAAGTGTGTTGTCAATTATGAAATTGTTTCATTTTAATGTAGTTCATTCTACTGATAGTACATAATTTTCTACATTTTTAGATATATCTGTAAGTTAAATATATTGTAACACCTGAACAGGTCCCAAACTCTACATTACTAATCAACTCATCCAATTTTTTTCTGACTTTATTATATGAATGTATCACAGTTATACTCAGTGGCAGCTGGTGCATATGTACTCATGAGCTACAGCACATTAAGTGATTTAGGAAGATAATTTACTTCATAATTTTAACCCTTTCACGGACAGAATTGCACGTGCAGTCAAATTTAGGTTGATAAATAGATGAATATTGTCCGCGAAAGGGTTAAGAACCTATCTGCCTGCTTCTCAACATGCTCCCATATCAGTGCTTTCCTGATTCTAACTAAAAATCCTGTCCGGAGCAACAAATGCACATGCGCAATATACCCCTTCACCTGTCACACCCACAAACTGACTCTCTTTGAGCTACAACGTCTAATAGCTAGTAGTTGTTGGAAACGCCACTTGCAGGCAATTCTCACACAAAATAAAAGTATTTAGTAATTAGAAATCCCATTTTAAAATAGTTTATATTTTAAAAACAAAAATAGCATTTGTACATTCTGCATAGTATATAGAATTATATTTAAGAGTCTGTGTTTCAAAGACTTTCATCAAATAGCGAAAACTACTGCAGGATCCTGCATAAAATACCAACATCAAGTGTGCCCTATTCCTAAAACTAAAATTATTTAAAATATGTATGGAAAAATACTTGTATTACAAATGTGTGTCAACTTAGTTTTAAAATTTTCCGATTCTAAAAATTAGGTATTATTAATATTATTATTACATAGACAGAATTAGAAATGTAGCATAATATGAACCACAAAGTATTGGCAACACAGTCACTGTTGTAGTACTATTAAAGTCTTATGTAATTATACTCGTAAAAATTATTTAGGATGATGATGTAGCACATAACTTTAAAAACTCACAAGCCACCACTGGTTTTACTAATAGCCCTATCATTAGACTATTACAATTCAGTTTATTCGGAAGAAAAAGATACTCCACAAATGTTTTGCATGCCAAGTAATGCTTACCTAGCAATGTCCCTGCGACAATAAAGGTAACTGCAAAAGGTGCTAAGCCTTGTTTAATAATGCCAACAAAGGCAATAAACATGCTGAGACATGTGATATTTTGAAGTATCACAACTGTATAAAATATAACCACTCGATTTCTAGATTGTCCCTCCTTTAAATTGAAGAAACAAAAGCAATATATCACTCCTACTACACAATTGTATACTCTCTCTTCCCAAGGAGACTGACAAAAATCAGTCTTCTGGAACATTATCCACGCTGTCATGCATATCCAGTGAACACCTTTAAAACACAAAAAAGACATCAACTAAGGAAAAAAAGAAAAAGGTATTAAAAACATTTATATTACTAATGAATGTAAACTTTCCTGGTGAATTGATTTAATAAATTATTCTCTACTTATAAACTGGGCTACATTTTTTGTTACAACACCATACATTGACTTCAGTAATCACCTTTGTCAGACATCTGATGACGTTCACAGAAACATGATCTGACAAAACTTTGACACAGTTGTAGTACTATTAAGATATATGAACTGTTTAATCTACAATATTGTAGGAGATTTTTAAAAAGAACTTATTATAATCATTTGAAAAACTGATAAAAAAAACAAAAAGATATGTAAGAAACTTTTAATAACTTACCTATGAATACAAATATCCAAGAATGAAAAACAACAGCAAACAGCACTAAAGATATTATCCTAGCAGTAACCATACTTCCTTGCCATGTGGCTTGTAGAATAAGACCCGGCCAACTTATACAATTTTTGTCTGGTCGTGTACGTCTCATTGCTCGTGTATAAGCTGCAAGAGCCCAAGCCAGTGATACCAGTGATGCTACTGCTGATATACCTTAAAATTAACAAATAATAATAAAATTGATAGTTTTATTTGTCTGATTTCAATGTAATCATAAATAAATGAGAACAGCCAACATTGTCAAAGTTAAATCCTTAATTATTGTAATGGTTGAAACCATGGAAAGTCTACTTAAAAATTATTTAGATAAAACCCATTTTTGGCTGATATTAAAGAATTTGGCTATGTATGTAAATCATTTGAATACTCCAAATCCATGGAACACTTGATGAAGTTATGTTAATTTTTTATTCAATAATTTGTGACAAATTTGGTTATTTTCATTCATAAATAATAAAACTGAATAATCCAGATTAAATTCTATTAAAAGTTGGTTTATTCATTACTGTATGGAACAGGCACATGCATTCCATACTGATAATACATATCTATCAATATATTTACGAGATGCAGAGATATGAAAAAGTTGAATTTTAATTTTCATAATATGTAACATAATTTAAAAAATAAGTAATATAATAACTGATATGAGAACAAATTCAGTTTTTTATTTGTACCTTCATGTTTAAAAATATGAAAATTGATTAATGATTTTTAAGACTTAATAGCTTTTAAGGTCTACAAAGTAGACCAAGAAACATTCTGCATTAATCTGAGTAAAATTGACTAATATAACCAATTTCATAATTATATTTACATTTTAAAAGATTTAAAAAATTTATATTAATAAAAAACATTTAAATTGAAAATAATTGTCCTTCCTACCTTATTTTGAAAAAAGGACATATATTAAAAACTTTAGGAAAGATAATATCTTCTAAAACAGTAAAATACAATTTTTGGTAAATAATAATACATGTATATAAATCAAATATTGTAATACTATTTCTGAATTAAAAAGGCAAATGTTAGTTTCCTCTCAGACTTCCTTTCAAAATTAAAAATATTATAAGTGAAAAGAGATTATTAAAATATAAACCACTAACATTGAATACTGATCCCATGCTACCAATTCAAAATTTGTTACAATAGCTTCAATAAATGGAGGTAATTGTGGTAAAGTTTTTAAGTTTAAAAACACACAATTTTGGTGTTCTAAGATTTCTTTTTTAAATTATGCGCAAACTCTAATATGAAATTCAGGAAATGAAGCCAGAATTTAAGAATATGATTCAACAAAATAAGTAAACAGGCAGGTGAAACATTCAATCCAACAACAATTCATTTGCTACTGGTTAGGAAAAGGTTTGATAGCATTAAGATGCAGTATAGTTATATATATATTTACAAAACCTACCAGTCCAGCTACGCCAATCTTCCAATGTAACCATTATGTACAACTGTAAAACTAATTGAGGTGCAGACTCCATAAATGACTCAAATAAGTGAAGCATGCAAATATCATTTTGTTGGTAGTGAAGACGTTGAAAGTCAACAGGATCACCTGATGAACGTGCCTCAAATCCTGTTCGAAGTGCTAGTATGTATCTACACAATGAAACCAGTACTTATTAGCAAGTTCTGTATTAACAAGCCATTCAATAAAATCCTTAAAAATATATATATATATATAGCAAGATTATATGTAAAAAAAATTATGGCTTTGTACCACTTGATAAAGTTTTCACTTGGATTCTCTACATATTTATAAAGAGAAAATAAAATTGCTCAAATATTAACTTACTTCATCTTTTCATAATATACATTAATAACTTTATGAACATCAGAATATGAGCAACAAATCAACATATACAGAAAATAAGATGACAAAGTCAAAATAATAATGATAGGAAAGAGAAAAACAAAAATATCAAACTTACCTTAAATTGATAGTTGACATACACTAGCAGGGAAGTATGAAAATTCAAATTTTTGAGAAACTATATTTTCTTGATTTGAGATATGTGTGTGTGTGTATTATAAGTAATGATAAAGTTGATTGGCTGGCCACTTCACAGTTACTAGCCCTGCCAGTTGACACACACAATCAATTTAAGGTATGTTGAAGATTCTTTTCTATCCAATTAACATATATAGACTATGGTAAGGATTTTAACAAGTGCTGAAGTCACACATTTGATACTATGACACTGAAGAATAATAGAAACTGGGTAACCATATGCTCAAGTATAGAAATATGTTAAAAAGAAAGCATACGTTTGAGGTGAAGAGAGGAAAGGAAGAAGATGGACATCTGAAAATATTTGGCAGGGCTAGGTAACAAACCTGATTCATTAGCTTCATATGCAAACTGCTCTAACCACTGGTATACACACACAATGAGATGAGAACAAAAAATAATGGGAATTTTTGTTTTTGTTAAATAAACTTTATTTGCTAATCAGGATCAATTTTGTCCCATTCAAAGTAATCCCTTTCAGATCTAATACACTTAAGTCGGCAATTTTTTCAATATTGGAAACACTTCTGGAACTCAACTTTCAGTATAGCATTCAGCCCTCTCAGCAGTTGTTTTATCTCAAGAATAGAGGCAAAACATCTTCCTTTAAAGGTTCTCTAATCTTGAGAATAAAAAGATGTCACAGGGAGCCATGTCGAGAAAATACAATGGCTGATATGGGGGGGGGGGGGGGGGCAGTATAGTTTTTCACCAAATAATCACAAATAACCAGGAGTTGTGAGCGGGAACATTATTATACAAATTACATTAGTGGTGATGCCACAGTTCTGGGTATTATCATCAGATTACTTAATGCAGATAACTTCCAGGTAGCACTCCTTATTAACAGTATGGCAAAAACTCATGATGATATACACTATCTAAATAAAAAGAAAATGGTGAGGAGAACCTTCAGATTTGTTTGAAATTAAATTTTTCAATCTTGGCTCTTCAGGCAAATGCCATTCAGACAATTGGGTCTCAGTTTCAATGTCGTACCCATACACCCACGTTCCATGACCTGTTATGACATATTAGAAATTCTGGATTGTTGTTAACTTCAGTCAGAAATTCCTGTAAAATGTCTGTGAGGAACAATTTTGGAACCAATTTTGTAGCTACTTGCTTCACATACAAAATATTTGATTTTGATGTAATCAGCAACCTCCCTGATGGTAGCTCATTGATTTTACAGAATCATTTTCTTCACTTGTTTGACATTTTCAGCAGTTGTTGATATGTTAGGTTGTCCAGGGCATTCACCCCATCTTCTTCACAGCCCTCTCTGAAACCTCTGAACATCTCATAAACTCTTGTCTTACTCATAGCAGATTTTCCAAAAGCTACAGTTAACATTTCATAAACAGTGCTGCACTTAATTCCACTTTTCAAGCATAATTTATATTAAAAAAAATTATAAGCAAAGTTTCTGATCACACAAAGACATGCTCAACCTAACCAATATCAACAATAAACTAAATATTCAAAATGGCTGCCAATTGCAACACACTTCAGGATTTGTACCACGAAATTTCTTTTAAAAAAAATTCAGATTTATTAACCCAGAAAAATTAAAAATATTCCCATTATTCTTTGACCACAGCGTGAATAAAAATTTAGATAAGAAAGTGTGACAAAGCCATCAGAGACCTAAAATCAATGGCCTAAACCCCTTCTTTAAGACAGTGTGGCTGAATGTGCTGAAGAAGAGAACTCAGGTATCCCAGTCTGACGGCACCTTCTTTCAATTTAGGGCAAGTCAACAACTCTCAGTCTCTAACCAATACAATATTGTGTAAATTTTAGAAACATAAAAAACTGTGAGAAATTAAGGATATGAAAATGGTGTTCTTTACAGTACGTCAACCTACACTATTTACATATTTTGATATTACTATTTATTTCTTCAAATAAATTCAAATGGTTTTCTAAATGGATTGTAAACAAGCATAGCAAACTAAAAAATGACAGACAATAGCACTAATAATTACTATCATAAATTTCACAAACTGTAAGCAAGTGCAAAAATGGCTGATACTACATAATATAATAACAAACCAAGCATCTAATATGGTCAATAACTTTTTACCTCTGGGCCAGAAGAACAATTTAACTTTCAATTTCAGAGACCAGAAGATGAAGTCAAATTTTGGACATATTTTTTTCTGAAATAAGCACCCAACATTTATATGGAATAAGCATATCAACAAACATCTTATCAATTAAATTATGTGAATTAAGTTGAACTCCACAGAAACTGTAAAAAGATTCTACATTCTGTTACATTATTTAAAATAAGTACCTACACAAGATCAGATGAATTTTTCAATTATATACAATATAATCAATATTTTCATAGTTATAAGAAAAACTGGGCTCAATAACTATGTATCAAAATTTTGGCTACTTAAAACTCTTTTCCCTATAAGTAGTCAGCATCTGAACCTAAAGATATAGCCGAACACCTGAAATTTTTCTCACAGCATTTAGATGTCTCATATTTTTAAATTAAAAATAAATATGGTATTCAATTTGATATTTTTTCATTATAATAATATCAATATCTTCTTACTAATAAAAGTATAGATATTGCATAAAAATGTGTTCCTGTGTGATAATATGAATAATCTGACAACTGCAAAATGTATATTATTATAGCAATAACAGATTTAAATTATAAATAATATTAATATTGAAAAAACCATCTGTCTTATTTGATGGTAATTCTTCTTTATAGTTTACTAATTACCTCTGAATAAGGCCTAAAAGGCAAATGTGTGCTGCCCAATGCCACTTGCTAGTAATTTCATCCGTAATATGCCATCGCATGCTAAAAACTTGTGTAATGATCATAGGAACAAATATTAAAAACAATGTCACTGCAGCCCATGATAAATGTCCGGCTTTAAAATATTCCACAACTAAAACTGCATCTGAAAAACATAAGTTTACTACATTAAAATTCTATAATACATCATTTCTGAGATACAGATAATGCAAGCTAGTAGTGATTCATGATACTGATATAAAAAGTTAAAAAATATTTTAAAATTAATGACTAATATATGCAGGTATAAATAAATTTAAATAAATAAAATCATTAATTAAGCTTTGTGACAGCTAGAGAACCGACGGGTTAGCGAGATCTTTTCAAATCCTAACAAAACACTAATTACCTGTGCTCAAATCAATTAAAAACGTAGTCATGGACAAGATTATTAGGCAAACGTCAAAAATTCGGAAAGAGTGCACTTCAGTTAAATTTATTCCGTCACATTTGTTACTGCACAACTTCTTGGTGTTGACATCTAATTTTGACTTCACCGCTGCCATTTTCCAGCTTGCCCCCTGGTGGCAAACTGAACAAGCTTCATTTCGAACTTGTTGAAGCAGTTCCTAAACGACCAATTTAAAAAAAAAATGATCATAGAACGCAATTATTTTATGTGACTTAAATGAAAAAAAAGTCTGCCGCTATTTCGCAGTAATCCACATATTCTTTTGTGCGCTTAGCCTTACTTTAGAGAAAAGAATTTACATATGCTGAACAGAATAGGAAAATCAAAAGTCAGAAAAGCCAAGGTGAAAGTTTCTTTGATGTGGTGCTATAGATAACATTAAAGACAAAACAAGAATCAGATTTGTTTTAATAAATTCTGTGGGATGAAAACTGGACCGTAGAACACAGTGATTCACACATCATGTTAGATTAAATTAAAAATTGAATAGTTAGTGTAGCTTAGAAGTTGAAGGAAAGAAGAAGTAGAGGAGGAGAGAAGTGAGTTAGTCGAAAGTTGAAGGGAGGCCAGAAGTTTAGTCTTGTTCCGAAGGAAACAATTAATAGTAGAGGAATACAATCAATCACATTTGTGGGATTATATATGAATATATTGACGAGCATGAAAACAAGAAAGAGAAATGCATCAATCCAGTCGTGACCTATGGACATTTGAGACAACAAATAATAGAAATAGAAATAATAGAAAATTGTTTAACTTTCACACTAAAATATTGTATGCTATTTTTGGTTATTCGGGTGTATATGGAACCCTGATTTATAGAGAGACTTCTCATTGCCTGGTCTAGTTTCCACTAACGTGTGAACTATTGAACAGTATATTTTGGGATGTCAAGTATACAAATTACAAAAAGTAGCAGACAAAAATTACTGATAAACTAATACCACATCAACTAACACTGTTTTAAATTGCTTAATTATACAAGTAAATAGTAAATCAGTCTATACGCCAGAACAAATTTAATATAAACTTACATAACAATAATCCATTCACGACGTTTTATTCTTAAATTTGAAAAAAAAAATCAGGCCGTAACCGTCGCGAGAAATAGTCCGCGACACCAAAATACAATGCAATTAGTTTATCCATTTAAAAATTGACTTGAACTCCCCAAAGTTAGATGAAGCATTGTATTTATATTAATTAAATTTGTTTCCAGACAAATTTCCCGTATTTTTAATTACAAAATAAATATTTACAACATGGTATGTATAATGCAATTGTCTTATTAAATGAGAAATTACTTACAGAGTCAATAAATTTAGGAAGATGAAAATTTAGAAGTGTCTAAATGAAAGTTAAAACCAATAGCTCGAAAACGTATTATTGTAAATTTTAACAATGAGTGAAACAAAAGAGAATCGAAAATTTTGTTAAATTACTTGTGCCATTTTTAACATTAATAGCCGATATGTTGGATCTGATGTGGCGCAGTAGGACCTTTTCCCATTTTTTATTTATATTTCTAATTATTCAAATTCAGAGACAGGCAGGAAAGAGGCCTGGATTAGGGAGGCGCCAAGTTGTCGCCTAAAAAAACGTGTCTGCCTGCACGTCCAAGGGATTAGCGATGTTATTCGAGTCCCAAGGACACCCTTTCGTTTCGTGAGCGCAAAAATCCCACGCTTGTCAAAAGATGAAAAAAATGATTGGTGGAGAGACTTGAAAGGTCGAGGAAGCCGGGAAGGCGAGGAGTCTTGCTCGGAAGTTGAAGGGAACAGAAAGTAGGAGAGGAGAAGAAATGAACAATTGAATAGTTAGTGTGGCTTGGAAGTTGAAGGAAAGGAAAAATAGGGGAGTTATCGGAAATTGAAGGGATGCGAGAATTTCAGTCTTGTTTTGAAGTTGAAGGAAGAGGAAGTAAGAGAGGGGAGAAGGAACAGTGTGTGTCAGATTCAGGAGTAAAGAAGGAGGAAAACTAATTTTCCTCAAAACATCCGGCAGTACCGGATCAATTGGCTTTTCCGTCGACCGAGGGCAAGTTCACAACTAGACCTGGAGGAAGGAAATGTGACACGAGGATGTTTTAGAATCGTCTAGTACTTACATCCAGGGACGGAATCGCTTAGAAGGTAAAACAGTTCCTTCACGAACGTGGTATCCTGCTGCACGTTGTAACCCCAACAATTAACTGTGAGAAACCCCTAGTACGCAGGACCGTATAAAGAAACTGTTTAAAACATAAATAAAATTATTATTTTTGAAGAGCAACTAAATGTTGTCTAATTCATTTGAAAGAATTACCACTCCCCCTATTATTATTTTACAATGTGAAGTATCTCACTCATTAATCGGAAAAACATTACGTTCAACACCTAATATTTTTTCACATTTTGCCAACCAATCTTACTTATGGACAACTTAAAATTGCAAGAAAATTTCGACCATTAGTTTATGTAGTTGATTGAAAAGCTACAGTATTAAATAAAAGCGGAAAGTAAGAAAGACGTGTATTTCGCATAAGTTCTTGTTCTTTGATTATAAAAAATATAAATATGCGTCACAAGAAATTAATTCGCAGGTTATACAACAAAATGATTCATTCGTGCATCTAACTTTTCTGTAAAGCTGAACATTTTTGCATCTCGGAAGGTAGATAATTAAAACTTTAACAGAAATTTCGTGTTGTTAACACAAGATCCAGAGCGGAATCAATCATTTTGTTATATACCCTCTGAATTAATTCCTTAGATGCACAGATATTCTTTACAGTCAATCTTATGGTTATTTAAATATATATTCTTCGACAAGGCTGAATAATTTACTAAATTATATTTTTAATTACTTTTATGTTCATTAATACGCGTTCGTTTGATATCATATTGTAAATATTTATTTTGTATATTTATAGTTAAAACTCCCATGATGATGTTCCATATTTAGGAACAAAACATGTATGGATTAATGTTAATAAAGTTCATGTTAAAAACTTTTCAGTTAATATGGACCAATTGTTGTTTATGTAAGGTATAACTCAATTAGTCCTCAGTTTTTCGACAATTTATTTAATAAGTCATTGTGAGCCAATACATTCTGCCAGAAACGTTCTACCTAATTATAGCCATTGTCATAGGTATTTTAAAAACATATCCTTCGTACTCTGCATTCTACAGCTCTGCATTATTGTTGCTAGAGATCTCTGGCAACGCTATGGACGTATTATTGTATTGACTGACGATGGATAAACTGAGGACTAATTGGGTTATACCTTACCAACTAAATAAAGTTTATATTAAATTTGTTTTGACTTATAGACTCATTTATATTTATTTTTTAACACTAATTTTTGTCTGCATTTTGGCAACTTCTTTTTGTAATGTGTTAAAAAACTGTATAACACATACGAGAAATAGAATAACACAAACCTAAATCCAGAAAAAATAAATTCTTAACTGCCTTGCAGACAATTTATGGAATGTCGTTGGTGGGCAATCGGCGCGGTTTCTGTAATCGTAGAATTCACACATTTTGAAGGTTGGCAAAATTGCGATAGTTTAAACCTGTCGTGCGTTGATACGTAATCAGATAGAGAGTGACCAGGCGAACTTAGAGCCGGTGTTAATTGCTGTATAAAGAAACATTGGCAACGTAATTTATTACCAGAATGATTCGTAGTGCACGAGACCCTAATTCGTACTCGCTTCCAGGTAATTTAATAGTAAACTATAATTTGTCTATCGGTATCAACAATTGAGTAATTGTTATCTGAGCATGAATTAATGGTAGCCTTTTTATAATTATTCAGCGTACCGGTTACGTGTGACTGGACCGAGTGAACGTATAAATTTTATTTAAAAAAAATTCAGAATACCGAGTCTGATAAAATGGTAAATCATTGAAGTTTAAATGATCGGACGTGCTATATGTTACAGATCGCTGGCTAACTTTTAAAATGATTTATTATCACTGCTAAGTCAATAGTCACGTATTAATAGTGTGTCACATTCTGCACGCTAAGTGACGTTTCTTTAATAGGTTATAGAAGTTGTACTAAAGTGTGAATGTATCCGTAAGCATCGGGATGGGCCCCATTTTACACCGTTGTGATTTTAAGCTCCGCCTATTATCAATGGATTGGCCAACGCAAACGTGACGTCTATCATTTTGCAACTAAGTGGGATTTTTAAATATATCCTCCCTTATGCAATATAACACATACATATAACACTGTTGCTAATTAAGTAAACCATATATCAAGGAGTACAGAATTTTGTTTTGCATCAATACAACACAACCAAGCATTACAATATAGATACACAATTCATATAACCAGCATACAAGTTAGAGAATGGCCATATTGCTGATTTCAAATTACTCTGAAATGTATTATATACAGTTGTTTGAGGGTATTCTTAAAAATGCTGTGGGGCAGTACCTGAACGTCATGTGGTAGGGCTTGAAAGAATTTTATTGACACATTTTTTTTTGTCGTAGCATAATTACACCTTTCATATATATGTTTATTTATACATATAATACACTTATACATTGCACTAAAATTATTTGTTTACATTTCAGATGAGGTGTTTATTTCCCATTTGGATTTATCCTTGGAAGTTGACTTCAATGGTAAAAGCCTAAGGGGTGAAGTCACATTACAAGCAAAGAAAAAGGAATGTTCAGCAACTCTTTTGGTTTGTTAAGTTGAAATTATCATTTAATATACATTTTGAATGAGTTCTCAGTTTTGGTATATAATTATACAAGTACATCATCATATTATTTGTCTTCAACCTTTGTGCAAGATCTGTATAACTGGTCAACAATAATTTGTCATTTAACAATAAAAAGTAGTGTTCATAAATATTTCTTCATTGAAATTTTGTATAATGTTTTTACTGTTGTGTGTGTGTGTGTGGACTGCAATCCAACCCCAATATAAAAGTCTTCCCACAATATTCCCCACCTGGCCAAGAGTTGCCTTCTTATTTTTGTCATCTGTCCTGGAGAGAGATAGTTGTTGGCTGTGTTTGGTTTAGATTGTTGCCCTGTATTGAAATTCCCATTTTTGTACTAACTTTTTCATTTCTCTTTATATATATGTCAAAATAATTTAGGAGTAGAAGAGGATCTCTTACGTTACATTACGAGCCTTCAAAGCAGGGTAGAAATTTTTATAGCTCTTTTCCCAGAAAACTTTCTGATTGGTATGGTGACCAGCTGCTCAACATTGAATTCAAGCAGTGCATCAACTGATAGCGAGCAACAATAGAGAATAAAACTATAAACTGTCATTTCAGAAGTCACAACAACAAAAATTTAATGAAATAATGGATATTTGTATACATACAAATAAAATGCTTGCATGCATGCACAACCCCCACACACTAAATTGAGGTGGAAGTTTAACAGGAAAGTGAGTGTCATTTGGGTAAGGTAGTTGTTGGTGGATATTTCAGTTCAAAAACGTGAATATAACCAATATCATCTGCTCCTAAACACAATCCAATTTCATGGATTACAAAAACACTGATTTAAAAACATAACCTCTCCACCTGCCAAAGGTTTCTCTTCAGATGCCCTCCAAAATACCTTTGTTGACTCAAACCAATTCACTCCCCCTCCTCAGTTTAGCCTCATTGCCAACCTTGTTGTACAAGCCTTGTCCATCAACCACAAGGAGTCGCCAGAACTGGACTAGTTTGAGATCACTGTCTCACTGCCACTCGCTGCTCCCACTTACCCTCATGCCCTGCTTGTTTTCCAAAAAATCACAAAGATAATTGACATGTGCAGTAAAGTCAGAAAGTTTTATTGTGTAACCTGAAATGGGATTGGGATTAAAATTTGGGAAATTTTCAGCCGACCCCTTTATACATTAAATTGTACGGCAATTGTGGGGGGTCCAGCTACTAGACTTAATGCACGTGGTAATTGTGAGTGGAGTGAGCTTTTGAAAATATATTAGTAAATCTCAATTTTTGACATGGAACCATAGAGAGAGAGGCAGACAATGCAGAAGGGCGGAGGAACTTTGTTGGAGTTGTGTTATGACTGTCTCAGAGTGGTTGTTAGCCAAAGTCTCTTACAAAATCAATGCCTTTACCTGCCTCTTCTCATTAGCTCCCCAAAACCACATTATCAACCATTTTGACCAATATTACACTCCGACACTCCTTAAAGCCTTACCCCTCACTTAGCTGAACAGTCTCTTTGAGAGCTCTTTCCAATACATCCTACAGTGCAGGTAAAAGTCCTGGGCTCAAAGTCCTCCAACAACTGCTTTTCCTCAATTAAACTTGCTGTCCTTTTTATCTTAAACCTTTTAATTTGTGCATATAGTGTGATTGTTTCTTTTTATGTATCATTCTGTTATTCTTCAGTCATGACCTTTCCTTGAAAGATATCGATTTACATTGTGCAATGGCTGTATACCAATTTACTTAACAAACTTGTGAATATAGGTTCAGGGTCTCCCTGTATGCAGAAACCCATATTACATTCTAATTTTAATCACACTAAAGATATAACATATACAGTCAAATAATGTCTATTTTCAGTTGTGTGCAAAGTACTAAACTAAGGATTATGTGGTATATTTTGATTTTCCTATTTTTTTTATTTATATAATAGTTTGTGCACATTCTATGTGGAATTATGATGTCTAGCCTTGCGCAAACATCTGTAGCATAATATATTGGATTAAGTCATGATAATTCAAGAAATTGAATCACTTGGTTATCTGTGTCACTTTGCAAACACATTAATGGTATTGCAATCAACAATTTACATTTAAAGAATATGCCATTAATATATATGTAGATGTTGACATTCCAAGTAAATCTCAATTTATTTTAGATACTTGATACACGAGAACTTATTATTAAAGAAGTTACATCTAATGAAAAGCCTCTGTATTATTCATTCGGTAAAGAAGACCCTATCTTTGGAGCAGCATTAGAAATTGAACTTCCTGAAATGACTGAATCAAGGTAATGGATTAGAAATATTTATTATTTGTAAAAGTAAAATCAGTTGTAGTACAAAGAACAAAGCCACCAACATGTAATAAAATTATTTTTCTAATGTATTTCAAAGTTTAAATTAAAAATGTGAAAATTGTTTTACAGTTTTGAAGTTACAATTTCTTATGAAACTTCGCCTTGTGCAAGTGCTTTGCAATGGTTGTCACCTGAGCAAACTGCAGGCGGTAAACACCCATATCTTTTCAGCCAGTGCCAGGTAAAGTTGATATAAGGTTCTTTATCTTATTGTTTGTAGACATAAATATTGAAATACACAAACCATCTAGTTGAAAACTAATATTAGATCACTTCAAGAAAACATCATGACTCAAAGTTAAAAGTTTTTTCATTGCAGGCTATTCACTGTCGGTCTATTATACCATGCCAGGATACACCATCAGTAAAAAGCACATATTCAGCAAAGGTAATAAATTTTATCCATAAAAAAATTGATTAGAAATGTAATGCCTAAATTCTCTTTAAAATGCATAATTATAAATATTTAAAAAATTGAAGCATATTTTATTTTCGATGCAATATTTAATTTCAACACAAATTAAAACTAATGAAATTAATTTTCATTTATTTAAGCTGTTATTAATACCTAATTTTAAGTATAATTTTTACTTTTATGGATAATTTCCTGTTTCATTATTTTTAATGCTTAATACTTTTATAGATAAAAGCACCTAGTGAATTGAAGGTACTTATGAGTGCCATTCAAGATGGTGAGCCTTTACCACAGGGTGGAGGTTTTAGTGTTACCTCGTTTACCCAGGAAGTACCAATACCATCATATCTGATAGCTATTGCTGTAGGTGCTCTGGACTGTAGAACGATAAGTTCGAGATGTAAAGTGTGGAGTGAAAAGGAACTTGTTGAAAAAGCTGCATATGAATTTGGTGAGGTATGGAGTTTGTATGTGTTATCTTTTACATGTAATAAATTTTTTATTCATGTGTAACAATGATTGAAGCCTGTTAAGGAATGAACATAATGTTGAGTTCATGAAAGTGTTAAACAGATATTACCCAACACAATGTTATCAGCATTAGTTTCATTTTATATTTATGTAATTATTTTATTCATGTGAACATTCTATTTTTAAACCATTTTATTGCTATTTAACCTGGTCCACTGTTAACGTTTATAGAGAACATACAATTTAATATTTTCAGGCAGAACAAATGTTGAAAATAGCTGAAGATATTTGTGGAGAATATGTATGGGGCATATATGACCTATTGGTTTTACCTCCATCATTTCCATTTGGTGGAATGGAAAATCCCTGTCTCACATTTGTTACACCAACAGTTTTGGTAAGTTTGTTTAAGTGTATGATTTATTCCATTTCAGTTCAGACCAGATTAAATTAACCAAATGTGTAATGAGAATGCACATTAAGCATGGGAAACTACAGTATAGATCATTTGTCATTTAACTGAGTGACTCTATAATAATATTGTCTGTGTGTGTGTGTATGTTCTGCAAAAAAAAAAAAAAGTGGATCAATTTCGACTAGATTTCATGAAAATTTTTTGCTACCTGGAACTCGGTACTGTGGGGGGTAGGACTCTGCTATCAACTGTAGGGGTGGGAGTGGAGGGGGCATAAATTTTTTAATAAGCCCAAAACTGCCAATATTTCAACCATATAAATACATTTATGGGTAAATTAATTTGATAGTGTGTCCTCTGATACTTTTTCAACCCCATTAAGTGTCAAAGGGAAATATTCGTAGGGGTGGGGGCATCACATTAAAATGATTTGAAAACAGTCAAGTTATAATTTGAAATGTGTGCTATGTGAGTCTGAGTTTGATACTGACATTTAGTTAGCAATTTAAATTGCAGTTCTTTCCCTAACAGGGGGATGCAAAGGGGTAAAACAAAATTCTGAATAATATATTGAAAGGATAATTGTTTTATATGATTTGGTGTGTATGTTCTTTGTGAGACAATATGGCTACAACTCCTAAAGGGAGGTGGTGGAAATTTTTTAATATGTAATAAAGGCTGATATTTGAGGTGAATAAATATCTATTTCGGTCAATTACTTTTGTAGGGTTACCCACTACACTACTTGTGTATAATTTCCAACCCTTTTAGTATGAGAGTAGGAGGGTGTGACAATTTTTAAAAGGCAAAACTGCTGATAATTGTGGTGCCTAAATATTTATCATGGTCAATTATTTTTATAGTGTTTCCATGACAATATTTGTATATAATTTCAACCCATTTCAGCATTTGAGTGGAATATTCAAAGCATTGGTGGTGGAATGAATATGAAAATAACAGGAAAACAATTGAAATTGGTGTCAAAATATGGTTATGGGAATCACCGAGTTTACTTAGGATTTCACTCCTTAAGGGGGTGGGGTACAGTTTCATGAACATTATTAAAAGTCTTGAGATTAAAATTTGACTGCATGTTCCTCAGTAAGTGAAAGAATGCTGTTGATATAAGACATGACTATCAACTGAAACCCCTGGGGGAAGTGGGATGAAGGGTGTAAATTTTTAAATTACACAAGGGGCAAAAATTTGAATCAAATACATATTTTTTGTGGTTCATTATTTTCATAAGTTTTCCCAATTAATATTATCAAACCCATTTGGCAAAAAAGAGGTTAGCCTTAAACAGTGGGGGTGAAAGACTCTTAAAAATAATGAACGTTGTAGCTAAATTCGAGATCATGGAAGCTAATTCTGCCACCTAACGTTCGATTTAAATTTCTGTTCAGTTCTTATCAGAGGGATGGGTGGTGCAGAAATTTTTTAATATGTGAAATTGGCTGATATTTACATTGAATAAATACTTATTGTCAATACTTTTAATATTGATTTTTCAGACATATTTTTGTGTATAATTTTTACTCCATTCAGCTTTGAAAGACAGTGTTAGCACCACCAGTGGTAAGGGTCATAAATTTATAAATATGAAAAAAGTAAGCAATATTAAAGTCAAATAATTACTTTCAATGTCAAATACTGAAGTAGCATTTCTCCCAAAACTATATATATATATATATATCAAAATGGATAATTCATTAATAGAATATTTTTAAAAAATGGTACAGGAAAGTTTCAAAATCTCGTAATATGAAAAAACTCCTGTGAAAAATCTTAAATCTGCATGTGGGTTGCCTATACTGTTGATCTGTTTATGCTTCGAAACAGCTTGATGGATTTCAATGAAAATTTTTAGTTTAGAAGATATTAATGTATAAATTTGTGAAAGGCGACTAAAAATCAACTGCAAGTTAAGGTTTCTATACCATTCATCCATATATCTGTAAATTTATTGACAGATAATACTAAATTTCACTTTTAGGCAGGTGACAGGTCTTTGGCAGATGTGGTTGCACATGAAATAAGTCACAGTTGGACCGGAAATCTAGTTACAAACAGAAATTTTGAACATTTCTGGATTAATGAAGGTTTCACCATGTTTGTGGAAAGAAAAATACTCAGTCGCTTGATTCACCCAGATCAAAGAAAGTTCAATGCGTTTTGTGGTTTGAAGGACCTGAAAGATATGGTTTGTATTAATATATTTAAATTTGATTATAGGTTAATGTTTCTCACAAAATTATAACAAATATTAACTAGCTATATATTATTTGAGCCATAGATAATAATTTTGTATTATTCATTGCATGGTGTACTTAATCCAGCAACTTTTCTATGATGGCAATAATAATTTTATTAATTCTTAAAATATTTTAAATTATTTAGTTTCATACTTTCAAATTTAACTTTATTTTCATGTTACTGCTATAGATAATGACTAAAGGTGCAGATGATCCACTTACTTGTTTGGTGCCAAACTTGAAGTACATTAGCCCAGATGATTCATTTTCAGTTGTTCCTTATGAGAAAGGACATACACTTTTATTTCATCTTGAGGAACTTGTTGGAGGACCAGGTAAGTCATAGTAATTATCTTTCCCCAATTATTCAACAATTAATAGTTTTTAGAATTATTCCATTTTGTATTTTGTTACGAAGCTTTCATTAATTTGCCGTAGTCCTCTTCAAATTGTCTACAAAGTGTGTGTTCTCGTGTATTATGATCCAAGCATTGTGCTCATCGGTATCTAGTGTCTAATGGAATTCCAATCGGAAAAACGACACCTATGGTCCAGATGCAACTTTTTTTTTGGGTGCAATTCTGTGTCTGAACTTCATACGTTAAACAGTAAATTTGACTAAATTTTTAGCTCCTTTTTCAAGATCAATGTATTTAATAAAAAGCTGTAGTTGCTGTAGAAAAAGTTCTCAAGTTTCCACAACAGTAATACAGTGAACCAGAGAACTCTTTCTACATAGTTTTTTATTGCACAGAAAATGGTAAGTTAAAGACTTCAGCATCATATTTCAATGATCTGAGCACAAAACCACTGAAGATAGAAGAAAGTTATATAAAGTAAGTATTATTTCATTGTTAATTGCTTTATTCACTAATTGAGACATGATATAAATCCACAAAAGCAGTAACTTTTCCTGTTGCAAGGTATTGCTTCATGAAAGTTCAGTTCATTCAACACATTTTTCTAAGAATATTTTGGGAAGCTGATAAACCATATATTGCAGGTTCTAATTACATTACTTCTATTTTAATTGAGAATTTTGGAATTTTTCAGTAAATAACATTTTCTGACATTAAAAGTACTATACTTAGAGTAGCTCACAGCTCGAAATTTTAATTTTCAGAACAGTTTGATCCATTTCTTAAGGCATATATAAAAAAATTTAAATTCCAATCAATTGATACTGATGATTTCAAAAATTTTCTATATGAATATTTTCCTGATTGCCAAAACTTAAAAAGCGTGGATTGGAATACATGGTTGTACAAACCTGGTATGCCACCAATTATCCCAAAGTAAGAATGTATGCAATTTATTACATTAATTTACTCAATTAATTATTTTGTTTAATTGTAAATCATTTTTAATTTATCTTTTCACTTACAATTTTTTTGTAGCTATCAAACAACTTTGGATGAAGCTTGCACAGAGCTTTGTAACAGATGGGTAGAGTGGCCAGAAGGCAGTGAATGCCCATTTACTAAAGATGATATTACCAAACTAAATCCACTACAAGTTCGAGAATTTTTAGCTCAGTTGTTGGAAGAAAAGCCATTTTCTGTTGAAAAGTTGAAACAAATGGAAAGTGTTTATGGTTTCAATTCTGTCAAGAATTCAGAGATTCAGTTTAGGCATGTAGATTCAAATTTTTTTCTTTGAGTAATAACTTATATTTTGATATCGATGTATTAATAAATGTTATGACATTTATTACAGAATTGAACATATTCAAATTTGATATTTTAGCTGTCCACAAATACAGTGTCTACATTATGATTTTATCTTTATTGACAAATAATTTATAGACGTTTGTTGCTACTGCTTGCAGTAACATTGGTTTATAAACTAATTAAATTGGTGAAATGATGCATGGATGGTGACGTTAAACATATTGATCCAGCATTCATGGTTGCGCTACAGTGGAGGTTCTGTGACGATCTGGGTTAATCCTGGCGGTTCCGAATATTTTCAGTCTTTCTTTTTCCATTCCTATCTACGCTAAAAATATATGCACTTCTTAAAGCATAATTCTATGCTAGCATATGATTTAAAACAAATTTCCCATTTCTCTCCCTCGTTTCTATCCTTGCTTACTGTACAAATATCCTATGTGTGTGACCACGTCATGTTTCAAACATTAATTTGATATCTATCCTATATGGATGCTCCAAATAAACTCTGTGCACCCATTTTAGTATGTGTTATCTGTTGTTGACGTCTGTATATGTTAATGTGTGGTTGTATTTGTGTGTTAATGAGTATGTATGTGTGCATCTTTCCAGCTCCATCAATTCTTTGTCTCTTCCCTGACATTGATTGAGAGAGAAAGTTGGTGGTCTATTGTTTGACAGTAAAACTCAATTTTGACTGCTAGCCATCACTCTGAATGCCAGTCTCTGCACTCAACATGGTGCCTGCCAACTTAACCACTTTAGCTAAGCCACCAAATTTACAATGTCGTTTCTTGATACACATATATTATAGGTATTGGATAGTTAGAAAGATAAAATTTTTGGGAGAAAAGTAGGAAATTCACTTTTTTAAAATCATATGTTCAGATTTTCCTACTTTTCTCCCAAAGATTTCTATCGTACTAACTGTCCAATTATCTAATGTGTGACTTGGTCATATTTCCAATAGCTCATTTATTTATATTTGTATAAAACTTATACTTATAACTGCTACTTTTACAGGTGGATCCGTCTTTGTATAAGGGGCAAGTGGCATGAACAAATAAAGAAAGCGCTCGAGTTTGTAACTGTTCAAGGACGTATGAAGTTTGTTCGACCGATATATAGGTATTTGCTTCCGTGTGATAATTTCATTAAATTATTTGTGATATTTAAATTCCTACTTGATAATATATTTTATAAATATTTACTTTATTGCCTTATTACCTATTGAACAGAATGGTTTGTAGGGAAATAAATAAGGGCACATAATACCATATTTGTGTATTCTAAGAATATTTCTTATCCAAAATTCAAACTAAAAATTCGGTGCGTGTAATATACCATATAAACTGAAAACCGGTCAACATTGGATACTTACCAGTGGCAGTTATTGATACTTTGCATATTTTTGATGAACCTGTCCAGCTGGAATACTGGGAGAATTTAATAAACTATTTGCACTAGGAAAACCTTAAATCTACACCCTGGGAAAAGTTTATATTTGGAAAGTGAATCTTACAAATATAAGAACAAAGCTTACTTTTTGTTTGTTCTCATTGGATTACCTATTGCTCTTTATTGGAGCTGTACAATTAATGCTTTGTTAGTCTCAACAAATTAATTCTATTGTAAGAAATAACTTGTTTTGTATGAAAAAATTGTTTATTTTCAAAGAAAACCCAAGGTTAGGGTTTGCACCAACATTAATGTTTTTTTTAATTTGTCGTATACAGAATGCCACTTGGGTGTCAGCCCCAATATAAACTTAATTTGGAATGTAATATTTTGTAATAATTTTATATGCTTCTGTTAATATTCAGTTATTGGTTATTATATTATTTTGTAACTATTGAGTAGTTATGCACATAAAGAACATTTAAAATTCTTGTTAAGAACTCTTACATTACATAATCAGAATATAAATTATAATTGTGTAATAGGTGTGACCTTTATAGAAATATTTAACAACTCTTTAACCCCTTGCCCTATAAATTAAGGCCAAACAGCATGGGCCAAAAATGGAAAACCTTAGAGCCATTCCATGGTTCAGCAAATTAGAGTTGTACCAATCGCACATTACTTACAAAAGGTAAATATATATGTAAGGTATAACTGGTTTAATTTTGATAGATACTTGAGAAATACTTGCAAAAAATCATCAGTGAATAAGAAAGGTTGAATATAAAGTTCCCAGGTAGAAATGTGTGTCCAATCTATTTACTGGGAAAATCTATATTCTCTATTAACCCAATCAACTATGATTTAAATACAGGACTCAGAATTAAATGCCCACATTGTGATCTCAACTGAATAAGAATGTATTTTTCACAAACTCTAGGAAAGTTTAATTTTATAAATTTCAAAAGATAAGTTATTAGTAGAAGCAAATAAATCACAATGTTTATTTTCAAATAAATATATCAATTTCTGAATGTTTTTAACGCAAAAAAAATAATCTTAAGTTATCATATTTTTCAAGGAATACTGATACATGTAAAGAACTACTTTTTATTTTTTGTTCACACTGTACAGTCTTGATGGTATTATGATTGTGTGACCTTTATAGAAATAGAATATGGGAAAGTGACCCCAATGTTTTGTTTTAGTCCTTTATGGTGTGGTTTTGGTAAGACCAGACTGAATTACCATGGACCATGCCCCTGATGATCAGTTTTTGTCTGACCAATGTACCATGGGCCATGAAACTCTCTTCTACTATTTAGTGTGCATGTCCCTTTATGTTTCAGTTTAATGAAACCTGTTTCTCCTGTGTGCACTGTCATTCTCATTACAGATCATCATGAGTGAACTAGTTTCTATTTTATAAATAAAATGTTTACTGGACATGAAAATAGGGTTTACGTCTATATTTGTTTATGTTGCTCTTGCTAGAATAATCTTCAGGACAATATTTGGAAATTGTAAAATATTTTTCTTCTTTGTTTAAAATATTCACAATTCATGCTGATTTCGTTTTTAATATGATACATTTATTATGTATATTTATAATACTTGTTCTGAACTGAATTTCAGGGATTTGTACGGATGGGAAGAGGCTCGAGAGGATGCAATCAAGACGTACAAAGAACAAGTTTCTGGTATGATGTATGTCACAGCTTATACTGTTGGCAAAGATTTGCATCTCCATGAATAACACATTGACGGTGCTGTTAACTTTGTAAATGACTAACGAAGCTAACGGGTTACCTTTGTAATGTATGTAAATTTAATTATTTTGTTAGATTAGCCACAGGGAATCTGTTTGGCTTAGTTCTCTGAATTTTAAAATATGTATTGTTTTTGTTGAAAAATTAATTTTATTAATTGTAAAGAACATGTCATTTTCATTAATTGAAAGCAGAAGTTTTACAAACATTAAAGTGTGAAATTAAAAGGCGAGATGAATTTTTGCAAACTGAGTGTAGGTCTGGAAGGTAAGGAGTATTACACTAACTTCTATAGGAGAAACAGTTGATCCAATCAGTAATATGAATTTATGTACTTAATTTAAATTTTCGGTTTTGCTTATACTTGGAAAATGAATTTGATGTATTCTTTAAAATTTGTTACAACACTCTCCTCTCTGCATTTTGAAAAACAGAATTACATACCCTAGAAATGCATTTTGATTTCAAGTGTAATACGTGGCAAGTCGAAATGGTGACTGCTAAAAATCGTTGGCAATAACAAATGTTGCAAATATTTTTTTACTCGAAGGTTCTGTGTGTACTTTCCACATTCAAATAAATGTATTAAGTAGATAAAGAATGGTAGGAGGAGAGAGAATATAATAAAGACTACCTACAATTATCCTGTCAAACATTAAAAGACTGTTCTTTTTTTATATAAATTGTTTGATTAGATAGTGTTACAATCTGTCTTCATATATTCCACAATTGGTCAACATTTTTGATATCCAGTGTAGGGGATCACTAAATGTTTTAATCTACTTAATACTGTGCCTACAATAGGCCTATTTTTACTTTCAAAATGGTTGTAATATTTTGTACTTTTTCTTAAAGAATTGTGCTAGATGCTTTTAGAATTTTAAATGCACTAGACCATATATTTGTATTTTGAAGGTGGGAAAACTTGTTCAAAATAAATAAAATTAATACTTTCATATTCTTTAATTTTATACTAGTGTACTGTACATTCTTTATATTAAAGATTATACTTGTCTGTGTCATCACAAATTATGCATGAAATGATAAAATTTTTATAAGTGACCAACTGTGGGTGTGGATAAAATTGATGCCACAGGCTTGGATGTTACTTTATTTTTATTTAAATTATACCAAATAAAGAAATATAACAAAGTTATTTAAGGTTCCCGCTTTTAAATTGCAACAAATAATTTCTCAAGTCCCGACAAAACTGCCATATATATGCAATATTTTCATCCTTATAAGGAACCCTGGAATGACAGAATTCCCACTTTTAAGGATTTTTTTTTATAAATGAGTTTCCACTCATTAACCCCTTTTTAAGGAATAATCAAGGATTCAATTTCCTTCTAATTTGGCTTAAAATTTGTGTGGAAGGTCTTGCTGCCTCGGATGGTTTGACTGCTTTAAGACAGGTACATTAATGCAGCCAAGACTGGAGTTCTTTTAATCTTGTTCAGTCTAATTGAATTTCTAAGGTGACATCTATTGTGTGTACATAGTGGCAAGTTTCATCATCCATTAGAGGAACAGCCTGTTTTAAGGATATTGGAAAATTTCCTCCTGTTAATGTATAAAGAAATTTATAATTTTAAAGAACTTTTGCAATGGATTTATTTTTAATAAATAAGTGAACAATCTATTTTGATTTAATTCTCGCCCACGCCAAGCATAGTATTTGCAAAGTCCCAAAGCATGTGTAATGGCACAAACTATTTCAAATTTTGGTCTGTCATGTTCTAAGTTTTACTGCAATAGTAAGAAAAGATGGCGGAAACTTTGGGTTTCGAATTTCTTGAATGGAAATAAATAGAAAGTTGCATTTGTTTTTTAAAATTAATTCAACAAAAGAAACTTTAAAATTCAAATTACCTGCTAATGAGATACAGGTTATTTCTGTGAAAGAAAAAAAAGGGTGTGTAACATAAGTCGTATTCTGTGGATCCTTCAATGAAGCAATGCTTAAATAGTTTTACATAAATTTATTACATTTTTAACTCTGGTTTAAATACTGCATATATAAATACATTGTGTTCACAACAATATATGCTTAAATGTTTTTAAAAAGTAATTAATGAAGGAAAGTCACCCTCTCAATGTCAAGCAAGCTAACACAAGTGTCCTCTGTTCAGGTCAATGGATTTTTTTTAAAAAAAAAAAAGAAAAAAAAGTTCAGAATGACGTGAATGTCACATCTGAGCCGAATGGGTTATTAGGATAATCTTTAATCCGGTAGTACATGTTGACTACATTTTTGTTCCTGTAGTGCAATCAATAATTACATAGTTGTACAAATTCCTTTACAGGTTAGGAATGTAATGTAAACTTCTGCAATAGTAAATGTGACATAAAATCCTATATCATAGTTAGTCAGGTCTGTTTAAATCTTCTCCCATCAGAAATGTACAGTTTGAGTGGCAACAAATGACAAACAATTTCAATGAATTGATGAGGAATATTTTGCAGGTTTTTAAAATAAAACTAAATCGGTCAGTGTTTAGTAAACTAGTTCAACCTTAGAAAACCTTTCATGCAAGGAATACCCTAACATTTAACAAAAATATATTAAATTAGTTAGCAAAGAATTGGTTGAAGAAGGGGAATCTAAGGAAAGTTGAAGAAATGTTGGAAAACAGGCTGGTAGTAAACAAACATGGGCGCGCCACCACAAGTGGAAGAAGAACATACAAATTCTTATCAAAATTAGAGAAAGGTTTTGGATGACCCATCTTCAGCCAATGAAGGGTTTAATTCATTTCCTTTCGGGAAGGAATAAATAGGAAAAGTGACTGTGGTAATGAGGGATCTCCGGAATGGGAAGGATTTGACTAGGAAAAGTGGAGGAGAATGTAGGAAGCTTCATTAAAATCAGATGCCTCCTGCCTTTTGAAGAAAGAGGAGGTACCTTGCGCTTCTCCACGCACAAACTAACAGCCAGGAACCTACTCGAACAGCATCTGATAGATACGTGCTGTTCAACTAAATCGAATATTAATATATAAATTAATGTAACGCAAGGCTGGAAATGGAATACCATGAAAGGGTATAATTTAGTCCTGTTGCAAAGACACAATAGACTAGACAAATAAGTAGGTTAGTCTAGAAATTGGTAGAAACCTTAATACATTTGCTTTAGTAATTGCTTATTCCAGAATTATTGTAATATGTGTAATTTGTACAAACAAAAATAAATTGGCTAATAATGAAAAAGAAATTACACTTCATCAGGGTCCATATCTATGGCGTCTTGTTTCAACAAACCTGACCTTTCAGGTTGATTGTCGTTTGATAAACTGAGGCTCAACTTATTTGCAGTTTCCAACATCTGAAAGAAGATAAACTCAATATTTTATTAATTATACAAAAATGTATAGTTTAATTATAGTTAATTTGGATATGGGGTCACCAATTTATTTCAAGTTGATTGAAGCTAAGCATAGTTTCCTTCAAATGCTAATAATTTTCAAAATTTACACTTCAAGTCAGAATAATATTAATTATTTGACTGAAATCTTTTGTTTTTCCTGTATACACAAAGAAATCATCAAAATATAATGCAATAAACTTCATAAAATATAGCATAATTTTAAATAGCAACTGTCCTTTTGACAAAAGTAGGGGAGGCCGTAAGTTTGAAATAGTTCATAATAAAGATAATTATATTTTTTACACACTCATCAGGAATGCATGTAGGAAATCCTAGATTTCTGCGAGTGACCGGGACAGCAGGAAGGGTAAGTGAGCTATAGTTCATCAACGTCCCATATTTGTGACCTGTTGCTGGTTGTCAGTCACTCATTCCTGAGCAGGGCTGAGTAATGATTCGCATTGTGTGTCTTAGGGGACACAGACTTCCAAATCATCTGTGACAAAAGCCAGTAGCCATAAAATATAAATACTGGAGGTGAGGAATGCAAGGGCATTTGAAATCTGATGAGCAAGAAGTGTAGTTTTGGAGTTGGGCAGTCTCGGTAGAGGCCGGCTGTAAAAAAAATTAACTGGGCTATTGGAAGATATTTCCCGTTAGCCTGCAATCGAGGACACAGACAAGCTATGGACGCCGTGTAAGGTTTTCCGACGGCACTTCTGCTTCCCAGCCTACAAGTTGCAGTCAGCCGTAAGTGATGGATATAAGTCCTCACATAGCCAAGGTCTAAGCCATTCTCATAAATTAAATTTCATAGTTCTAATTCTGTCCCATTTAATGACCCTTAGCAGTAAATTTTATGTCTATAAATAAATTTTAATATTGATTTTAAATTAATTGATGTCCTGAGCTATTATAAATTTTAATTATTTTCTGTTCTTATTTTGTTGTATATTAATACTGTAAAATAATAAATATTATATTCTAAAATCAAATAGTTGGGCTTATAATTCATTAAAACAAAGTATTAAATATCTGAATCATTATATATTTACTCACATCCTGAGTTATATCAGAAGTCTGTTCAGCTAACTCTTGGAATTTTCTTAGTTGAATAGAAGCATCATCAGTTTTCCCAATTGAATGGAGAAAAACAGCATAATTCAAAGGTAATGCAGGGTCTTCTAATTCCAGTTTAGTTGCTTGGTCAAAAGCATTCTTTGCATTTTCTGGGTCTTTAAGCTTGTTTAGTGTCACTAAGACAAAATACATTTATAATATCCAATGACAGAAGTACAAGCAAAAGTTATTTGCCAATTTAAATTAATCAAACTTACTTGCCAATAACATATAAGTTTTTCCTGACCTAGGATACAGATTGATAGATGCTGATAGGTAATGAAAAGCCGAGGCATATTGCTGTATCGTTAGATGAAGTAATCCAAGATTGTACAAAATTTTCCAGTCAAATGGAGCCAAATATGTTGCTCGTTTAAGGCAGCTGATAGCCTGAAATATTTGGAGTTTTGTATAATATGCAAGTATTCAGGTGCATATTATATACCAGACAATGCCTACCATAAATTTAAATTAAATCAATACATTGTTTTATGTGTCTCTTTCCTATCCAATTCAATTTATTTATTTTCCTGACCTTGTTGTCTTATTTTTTCTTATATATGTACAGGTTGTTTCATAAAGGACTCCCCAACTTTGAAATGACATAACTGTGAAAGGTGAAACAAGGGGTATGTTGACAGACAGTTCTGGAATTTATAATCCACTTGTATTTTTGAACGTTTTCATGTTGTTGTTCTGCATCATACAAACCAAATGATGAACACAAAATTAGCTTTATAGTTCGTCACCTGGATTGTCCGGTGTGCCGTTCTGGCTCTTGCATTTTTAAATTCCACACAAAAGAAACAACAATTGCAGAAATGTTGTGTGTTATTTATTTTATTTGGCATCGTTTTTGTCTAATTGGTATACTTTTGACACATATTTTACATTGACTCACAATTACAAACTTCCTTTTTCCAAAGAAGCACATGCCAATGTTATTCCAAAGGGGTGCTGATTCAGGCATAAGCTGAGATGCTACTTTGTATTTGGACAATGCAACGTCAACATCTTTGTGGCTCTGTTAGATTGATGCAGTAAAAAATATTAGTTATACAGTTACAAAAATATGGAATTTTGTTTATTATAAAGGGACGTAATTAAATTAACGTACAATGGACAGTTATTGTCATATTTGACCAATGATTAAATTTTATATTATGTAAGATGATTGGACTCAATTGAGTTTATTTTGTTTCAAAAAATCTATAAACAGTATCAATTATCATTTGTTTCCATACTTTTACAGAAAAATAAATGTCCACAAGGTTATATTATGTCATTATTAATAATTATGTCAATTATAAAAAAATAATGATTGTTCCACATTCATTTCACCTGCATCATAGATCCCACAGCCAAAAGTGCTTTACAACACTTTGGATCATGAGCTAAAGCTGATCCAAGCTTTTCAAAAGATTCTTGATATTGATTATTTCTCATATAAAGTATTCCTAGGGTTGTTGATATATCCGAATTGTCTGGAAAAAATCTATTAAAGTGATGCATTGTAAGCAAAAAATGATAAGGTTGAATAATACTGGCAAGAATTTACAGAAATGAGTAACAGATTTTAATATGATGAACATAAAATTTACTTACTCATTTGCAGAAGTGTACACTTCAATTGCTTTGTTTATATCATTTTCTAAAAGATATATTTTAGCCAACGCGATGTAGCAACACACTTGCTTACTTAGCGATACAGCTTTCGAAATGCATTCTTTAGCTTTCGGAAAATCATTCAGATGCACCAGGCACATGCCTGAAATAAGAGAGACAAAACTCACTGTATTTTACTTCTGAAAGAGATTATAAAATTAATAATATTTTAGTAAAAGTTGGAGCCTATTTTCAAATAATGATCCAATGAAGTAACAAATAAACTACCTAAATTGTAATAAATGTCCCAGTGTGGTCTTGAAACTAAACTTTCTGCTTCACTATAAGCATCCAGGGAAAGCCTGTGCCTTCCTAATAAGTACCTGAAATGTGAATTTGAATAAGGGAACATAAACAATGTATACACACAAAATATAATAACCAATGAATATTTTATTATTTAAGTTGATATGTACTTGTAGGGAGATAGTTGTAACACTAAATTCCATGTTTTAATGTTAATCATGAGTAATGATGTTATATGATTCACAAGGTTTTCTCGGGCTTATAACCACCTAAAAACACAGTAATTCCGCGACATTTCAGCAGCTGTCATTGCTACCATCTTCACCAGAGGACAGCAATAACAGCTGCCAAAATGTCGTGGAATTGCTGTGTTTTTACCCAGTTGGAAGCCCAAGAAAACCTTGTGAAATACATACATCGGGAAAGCCTTCATTCAATGATATAGGAATTGTGTTAAAAAAGCTACTGTATAACTGATGCCAATGAGAAAGTATTCATGTTGTTTAAAAAATAATCATACATTTTATCAAGTATATATTCAAAAAAATAGCAAATGTATAAAAAGTAATAAACACATGTATTAAGTTTTTTTAGATAACTGAAAGGCGATCAATACACTTCTCTTGAGATGTGTGGCATTTCTATGCAGGATTGTCCCACAATACAGCAATCATAATCTTGAGTTATTATTTTCACAGCTGTTATGTATAACATGATCCAGTTGGAAGTGGAGAAAGAGTATTTTATAACCCTCACAAGATGAAATCACATGCAGTGAGGTAACCTTAGAGGCCAGTGATCCATCTGGGAATGCCCATAATTTAAAACCAAGTGAAACTTGAGATTTTTCTATGTTTAACACTAAATTGTTTGATCACATGGCGTTAAAAGCTGAATAGTTATAAATTTTTCAGATTAGATGATTACTTTTTAAACACCCTGTATGTGTGGAAAATTAGACATCAAGCTGAAAATGAAGTATATGAGCCAAAGCAGGAGACATGAATTGTCACACTGAATGCAGGCCCACAAGTTCACAAAGCCAAGGACCTGGGAATGTTGGTAAACAAATCTAATGAAAATCACATAAAGATGAAAGAGAGGATCAAAGTGGGAAGTAGGGCATTCTAGTACGTCCAGAGGTTCCTAAAGTCTCACCTCCTCACCTGGAAAAGTAAGAAACGTATCTACCACACCACCCTTCATTTAATTGTGTTAAGATGTGGATGTATCTGTGCATCCCCCTGAGAGAGAAAGTTGGTAGCCAGATGGGGTCGACTGTTTACAAGCAAAAGATAGCCGCACGATAATGTTGTCAGCTCAATCTCTACCTGACCATCACTCAGAATGTTTTACCTTATCTTCTGACAAAGGGGACAGTAGCCACGGAAAATTCAAGAAAACCCTGCACTCGACAGGTAAAATACCACTTTTCTATCTCTCTTTCCTGCCCTTATTAATTGTATACATATGCGTGTGTCTGTATAAGCAATCAATATAAAGTGATTGCTGACAAAAATTAATACAGACAGGAAAGAAAAGAGACTCTGAGCTTACTTTATCTTGAGAGGTAATGGCACCACATCAGGTACTATGAAAAAGTACATTTCTAAAGATGCGTTCCTATTCAAAACAAATTCAACTCTACCCTTCAAAAATTCCCCTTATAAACTTTTAGGGCAGAAGTCTTAAAAGGTTATAAGGGAAATTTTCAAGAACCCTGTATATGGTATATTGACAGTGGATGTCAATTATTTAAAGCGTAGCTCACATACCGTATTTGCAATGTCCTTTTAACTTATAACAGCACTAATAATAAAACAAGAACAAATATTTATATACAGTAATCTAAAATAAAACAAACTTACAATGACTTGGCCACTTGTTTTATATTTTCAACATTCATTGGATTTAGGGAATGGCAGGACTGAAAATATTCCAGCGATTCTTGAACTTTTCCTTCGTGTCTTAAAATGAGCCCCTGAAGCAAATATATTAAGTTGCTCTGATTATCTGAACAGATATTTTTGGATAGATATGTCATTGCTTTTAAGTTTACTACTAATAAATGTAACATATTTTGCCTGACCTGGATAAAATTGGCATACTCTGACATTCCTTTGCTGTTCTCTAACTCTTCTTGAATTAGTATTTTACATATTACAAATTCTTTTCTAGTGTAATGTGTATGTATTAACCAATTACGAGTTTCAAAGAGTGGGCATTCTGGAACTAAGGAACTTTGTTATACATGATAATTTTATAAAACATTATAATAAAAAATAAAAATGGACCACCTGTTAATTTAATTGACACTTTTCATTGCAGTGCATTGGAAACAAATTTACTATTTGTCATTTTAAATATCTATAGTCAGTAGCAGCAAATTTTATGGGAAAATTTAGGAACAAAAAATGTTAACACAATATCATTGCTTTTTTCAAGAGATCAAAATGTATTTGTCAATAACAATTTTAGTTACAATCAACGAAAAATGAACTCCATCAGTGTAATCATTAATAAAAAATTAGTGTCATGTTTGATATTTTAAATTTTATCATTTGAAAATTATATTTCATACGGAATTAAGCTCACCTTTCTTTACCTTTGGAACGACATTCCTCATAACATTTGTTGAATGAGGTATGCCAATACTTTGTCTCCCGTTTGGAATTGAATTGTAATTGCTAATGGCGTTCATTTTAATGAATTCAGCTAAAGAAAATTAAAGAGCGGAAAGAAGAAGTTTTTTTCGTCGTCCGCAATGAACGCTCAACAGTAATGGCAGGTTGTATTGTCTTTATTTCACGACTTAACCGGACACACGGTGATAATTGAATAGAAGGCAATGAATATCATTTAATTAAATAAACTTTACGCAATGAATAAACATTTAATTATTAATTTAAACGTTATTTCCACACGAAAAGTTATAACACTTAACAATATAACGATTGCGTAGGAGCAAGGTATTTTCGTTGCTATAGCAACCTCCAATCAAAGTTTTCAATGTTACGCAGGCAGTTTGAATATGTGATTCAAGAAGCTCGCATAAAATATAAACGTTTTATATGAGCAAAGAAAGTCTAATATTTAGTTTTACTCTTAAGATTTTACTATATATACTGGACGCGTCTGAATTATTTACAGGTAAGTTGATGTTTTTATCCCCACATTACATTATAGTTTCTATAGATATCTTATTGACCAATTTTAATTTTTTTTTTGGTCATCGACATAATTTGAAATGATGCTATTACAACCTAACATTTATTCTATCTTGCCGCTTTGCTGAGAAAGTTTAGGACATTGAAATTGTGAACGTGTTAAAAGTAGTCAATTCAGGTTACCGCAAGTCAGATGTTTCAACATAGCATTTCAACAGTTGTATGAAAAGTTCTCGGCATTAGATTGCAGCACTACTCGATTAATATTTTCTCTCAGATTGAATTAGGGTAGCAGTCGAGGGAAATTCCAAACAATTTCATGCAGCAGTTAGCTTTAGTCAAACGTTAAAATAGCTATAGTACATGTATTGTTTGCAATAAAACAAATGGAGAACCGCGAAGTGATAAAATTCTTTGTAAAAGAAGGTTTAAATTTGTCCGAAAATCATTCCAGGATCGTAAATGTGACTTCTTTAATTTTCGCCACAGAAAGCGTCCAAGATGATCCTCACTGGTTACATTTCACAAGAGGAACAGCTTTGCATCAATCAGGACCAAAAGCAAGATCGATTTTCTGCGTTGACATGTGACAAAAGGACTAGGGCTACAGGTCCTCAGTCACGCCGGGTACTCGAAGTCTGGCAGAAAAATGTTAGCTTCCCATCATAGAAGGTGTTCTTGAATTTACCAAAAGTAATGTATTGTCCAATAAATGAGTTAATCAGCCTCTTTGTCAGTTTTTTTTAATAATTTAAATATTAAAACTTTTCGTCTCTCAGTCGAGATTTCTTTAGGTAAAAATTTAGCTGTACGTGGAACCTCACTCCACGAATCCTTAGGCCGAAATGTTTATTAAATTTAGTAATGCCTTATCCTTTCTAAGTTGTGCAACTCCAAGCACCAACCATTTTTATGAGGATAATGATGTAAAATACTAATAATACTTATACAACAGAATTACTAATTCACCGTGGCAAATGACTCGACCTGTAATATGTTACATAACTAATGTTTCCAGTTGCTAAGCAGTTAACGTAACTTTAACTATAGTGAACAGGGGTGAAATGGAATGCTGCTCATTCCAGAAAAACTCTCTGTGCCACTCCGTGGGCGAGTACAGACTGCCAGCTGGCTGTATTAGTGAGAGCACCACAAAGCAGGCAATTTTCCGTCTTTGAAATCGAAGCATAAATTTACGCCGTCAAGTACAAATATTATGATAAAGGTTCTTGAAATCAAGAGAAAATTATTTCTAAATTTATTTATTTGCTACCACTGTCCTTTATACATCGGTATGTGGTTGACTTTTGAGCCTGAAGGTTTCACTTTGTTTTGTCAGGAACACATACTTGGTTTACACTATTAGTCTTGATCCCTCCTACATCTCCACTTTCAGGAGGGTGTTGTAGATGACATTCCATAGTTTAGGTCTAAGGATAATTCCCTGAAGTACATTGTAAGTAATATTTCAATACACACATTAGGTATCCATAAGATGAATTCCCATTTGAGCTCTTAAAATTAAACAGAAAAGTTTCACACAAATACAAAGGATTATGCCGTGCCCTCTTAAACCAGGGTTCTCAAATCCCTTAAAAATAAAACAACCCACATGGGCCATTTCACTTTTTTTTTTATATATAAAACCTAATTTTTTTTCAGGGATAATTGGGATTTTTGGAAAACTATGTATGTGTATATTTTTATAATTCATATATATGTGATATTACATTGTTGTATGTATACTATATTAATTGTATTTTATTTATACTCTACAGCAAATAACTTTATTTCACCGAGTACAACATTCAGATAGAAGTACTTCAGCGATTCGTTCGCTTTCCCTTTTTTATCTCTACTCCTCGCTACAAATTACTAATTTTTCAGTAGGAGATGCAGAAAGGAAAATAACAGAAGCCTTTGAAATGTGGTGCTATAGGAGAATACTGACAATTAGATGGGTGGATAGAATCATTAATGAGGAAGTTCTAAGCAGAAGAGGGGTTGAGCGAACAATATAGAGGACGTTGACCAAGAGTAGGGATAGATTAATAGGCAACATTTTAAGACATGAAGGTCTTGTAAAATCAGCATTAGAGGGAAGTATGTGGGGTAAGAACAGAAGAGGGAGGACACGGATGGAATACACTAAGCAGATTAGATAGGATGTGGGATGTAGTAGTTATGTGGAAATGAAAAGGCTTTCTCAAGATACAGAATTTTTTGAAAAGCAATCTTAATATACTTTAACTATGCAGTGATAAAAACCTTGCCAAAAAATAAATTAGTGTACATTGGCATTTTGCTTACACATTTCAAGAAAATATGAAGTTCAATTCTTTCTCTCCAGGAGGAGAATAAGCACTGTAGATTCCAGAAGACACAATTTACTAAATTACTGAATTAATTGCATAAAGGATTCCCCAAAAAATTAGTGATTATGTTCTTGTGGTGCAGACTGTATAAGTTGGTTTAAATTATTGCATTTTATATAAAAAGAAATCTATTTGTAGATATTATTCAGACCAAGTTAGTTTAAGTGTAAAATGTAAATTAATAGGAATATGAAATGAAAGTGCTTATGCCGACAACATTCAAATAATTTCTTTTCAAACATTACTTTTTCAAAGAATCGCCAAGCCAGATATGAAAAATTTAGTATGCTATAAGGTCCCTAAAGTTGAGGGATGCAATGTATTCCAATTAAAAGGTTCAATTTCTGACATTTAACCACTCTTTATGTTTATTTATAATATGAAGTCAGATAATATATTAATTTATTTACAATGCTTTTTCAAATAAATGCCATTAAATTTAATTTATTTTTAGCCGATATAGAAATTGTCAGTCATCTTAAATTGACAAGAATTGTATCAACAAAAACCATTAATGTCCAGAATCAGGTGGTACCATTAAAGGAGAACATTAAGGTAATAGACTATGCTCTCATCTCTTCTTCTAATAGCCATCCATAAGATTCGATTTTAATTACTCGTGAATCTTCTGAGGTGGGAATTTATGTTTGATTCTATAATCTTTTCCGACACCTTTAATTGTGGCTTTTATATGTCTCCTTTCTTCAGCCAGAAGATTAAGCATATTTTCTACACGTCCCTGTAAAAAAATTTTAAAAAATGAACCAATGTTTTATAATACATTTCTGAAAATAAAATAATATTCACTGTAATAATTCCAAGAAAGTCCTATTTTAGCTCTTATTTGGAAAAAAAATCTGATTTGAAGAATATATTTCTACAAATAAATGCACATTTAAGCATGAAAACAATTGAATGGATATAGGAGAATGCTATTGATAAAGTTTTCCACGTCTGAGTGATGAGATTGCAGTGTTAAAGGAAGTATTTAACTGAATTAAGGATGGAAGAGGATACAAAAATATTAATGTGAAAATAAATAAGGATCGAAGGACAAAAATATTGATCACAATACATTATTTACAAATGTACAGAAAATCAGCAAAAATTAATTTCCACACAAAAATAAAATTTACTACAGAAGAAGACCTTCAAATAAGACATTAAGATGTCTTAGCAAAGAAATACTTCTCTGTAACAGGGCAGCCTACTGTAAAATATTTGATGAAATCTTTGGCTTTGCTTAATGGTACAACTCACATTATATTGAATTATATCTCCAGTGGTAATCAAATTGCTGTTGAGGTAAAGTTCCAGGACCTCAACTAACAATTTGTATTTCTATAATCTTTCATTAATTATCTTTATACATTCCCTACTTCTAACATTTTAAAAACTAATAATTGCAGTACTGTACAATTTTCACCTTTGCATCCACAATCAGGGTTTGGAAAACCTTTCTTTTAAACCAGAGACAAAAAAAAAAACAGGTGGATGGTGGGATGGTGGCTGAAAGTTTGGTAGATAACAAAAATTTGTTACAATTTTTTGGGTATAATAAAAGTAAAGTTATTGTATCGCTAGTTGATCAAAACTAGCTATGGCCTTGAAAAATGATTCCTTGTCTGTCACATACAATATGCTTTAAAGTACATAAAATATACATTCATTAAATTTTGGGTATAGATTTTATACGGATTCATCCCTGAAAGAGGGGTATAGCTCAATACAAATTATATTAATTTTCCTTTCACAGGTATAATGAGTATATGTTGTTGTTCCAAGACATGTCTGATGCAACCCTTCATGCTAACCTATCTTGAGAAAGCCTTTTCATTTCCACATAACTAGCAAATCTTCCCTAATCTGCTTAGTGTATTCCATCGTCTGCCTCCCTCTTCTGTTCTTACCCCACACACTTCCCTCTAGTGCTAATTTTACAAGACCCTCATGTCTTAAAACATGGCCTATTAATCTATCCCTTCTCTTGGTCAACGTCCTCAATATTGTCCACTCTACCCCTATTCTGTTTAGAACTTCCTCGTTAGTGATTCTATCCACCCATCTGATTTTCAGCATTCTTCCAAATTTAAAAAGCTTTTATTCTTTTCCTTTCTGCAACTCCTACTGTCAATGTTTTTCACCCATAAAATGCCACACTCCATATGAACATTTTTAGCAATGATTTCTTAATATTCAGTCTTATATTACTTGTAAGTAAATTCCTCTTTTTTGCAAAAGCCTTCCTTGCCTGTACTATCCGACTCTTTATGTCTACTATACTTCTACCATCCATAGTAATTACACTTAGCAAGAAGCAGAATTCCTTAACTTCTGTGTATATAATACCTTTTGTTATTACAGTTTTCCACTCTACACTCTATTGCCTTGGTTTCCCTCTATTTATCCTCATATTAAACTCTTTCTCCAGGACCATGTTCATGCCATTTATTTTGGTTATAAAGTCTTCTTCTGACTCCCCTAATACTACAATATCACCGGAAAAGTGTAGGGCTTTTATTTCTTTCCTTGCAGTAGGATTCCTTTTCTATATTCCGTTTTAACTTTCTTTATCGCCTGTTCTATATATAAGTTAAACTAACTAGTATATAGTATAACTAAAATGTGGTCAGGTGTTTCAACAGAAACATATTAAAATTGTATTAATGTTGTTATTATTTAGTGAAAGCTGACCTCCACGTTTGAAATCTTGCTCATAATTGTTTCATTCGACACGAGAGCACTTTGATGTTGCTCCGAGGTCGAAGGCGTTAAATCCATTAAAGAAAACTATATGCAACAACCTACAAACAAAATATGTAATTACTAGATGTTCCACCAAGAAGAAAGCCTTTAAACGGGATGTAGAGCATAGAATTGTAAAACAATTTATTTTGCATAAAAAATATAGCTGTCCTATTAATGACAACTTACCTTGGGTCGTATGTTGTTAAAGACATAAAGACATACAAGTTAAATAGCGCGCACGAAAGGAATCGATGAGTCGAAATACCTTCAAGGGTCGATATAAAGTTTCAATAAATAAATTGTACACTGGTAATGACAATACTTGTTTTATGCTTTGTAAGATAAAACCGAGAAATGTCAAGTGCATTATGTCGGAATTCAAGGAAATATTTTATGATTCCTCAGGAAACTTAAATATTCTATACAAGTTGACAATAGAAAGACAACAATAGATTATCGTGCATCTCGATTTATATTCTCTCTCTGAAAATGTGATAGATTTAATGTTTTTAAATTTTAAAAACGTATCAGTTCAGTTCGAGGCTCTGTTGAAATAGTAAGAGTCAATCACCCTTTCCTTTTTATGTGTGCTCGCCATTTATTTACTGATACTCTATGTTTGGGTTTAGTTCTTTCCAGAAACTGGCAAAGCTTCTATTCAAGCAATTTTTTGGGGAGAAGGGTAACAGGCTACACGAGGATAATCCTGAAATAGGCAATTTGGAGGGGGGGTATAACAGGCTACGTGAGGGTGAAGGAAATTGAAAAGGAGGGGTGCGGAAGGTAGCCAAGGGTTGGCTAGGGCCCCCGGGCAATAGTTTAAGGATATGACGTTGAATTCGTCTCGCACGATCTCTCTGCATTGTTCAACGCGACTAATAAACGACGACTACAGTTGGACAATTGCAAGCTTCGGGATCACGGGAAGGATGCGAGCCGTAACGAACAGAGTTCGTCGTTCATTCATTCGCGATTAGATCAAGCACTGGCCATCCTCATAGACGACGTCAAAGATATTAATCATTTCGTTGACGGTTAATTTAGTCTTACTCTGTCGAGTTCCACATCCTTGAAGCTTAGCTTATTTACAGGATCTACGGAATATGATTATTATTAATATTACTAAGTTGAGGGCGATAAGTAATGCATTGTAAATTCTCCTGGATCTATTTATTTTCATAAAGCAAAATACAACCCGTGCACGCTCTTTAAAAATTGTATGCTCTATTCTGGCAAGATACAAAATGCCACCCCTTCATTTATCCTGTTTTTCCTGGCCAGGATTGTTTAAAGATAATTTAGTTTTCTTACTTACACAAGTGTATAGCAAAAGATTCATAGTAAAATAATTGACATGTATTATTGTGGGTAAAATGCATAATTTTACAAAAAATTAACGACTTAAAATCACTTACCTACTTACCTAACAGTGAATATTCAAAAGTAAGGAAATTTCAATTGGTATCAATTTAATTAGTTTTAAATGAGAGTTCTTTTTTATTACTAGTCTTGAAATAAAAGTCAAATATGCTTACAAAAATTAACCTTTCCTTGTTTTTATATCTACAAAATCTGCTATTATTTATTTAAATTATTTTATATTTGATTCATCAACATCACTATTAACATAATTAAGAGCATACTCTTCAATCCTGGGCATTACTTTCAAATTCAGAAAGTGCTTGGTGAGCTTCACCCTTGGAAAAATTGAGCTTGAAAAACTATTATTTTAAAAATTTACATATTTGATTTCCTAATATAATTATATTACAAATTGTCTACATTTAAATTTATTTTTATAAGCTTTCAACTCTTACACTATGTAATATTTAAATTAAATCACATCAGAATTAGAAAAATAAAATAAAATTCAATTGGAAGCATTACTTCCCATTTTCTTTAACAGGTTTTTCTAAAATTATACATATTTTTCACATATTACATTGAGTAATAAAGTGGAAAGACAGATGAGAAAAAAGGAGAAACCAAAGTGAAAATGTAAAGCATACAAAGGAGTAGGATACAAGAAACCAGAAGTGAATGTATACTCAAACAAGTTAGCACACACATGATAGAATCTTGTTCTTCCTCCCTGCCTCTGCAGTCTATTCAGGGCCTTTGCCTACCGGCTTGACTGTGGACTGTCATCTTATATGACGCATTCCGGATCCGTAGTGGTATGTGGTCAACGTATCGATTCTCCAGCAGTCTTAATCCAAGTCCGTGACCATGACGGCACAAACATCCAAGCCCACCTCTGTAGCCACTAAACCCAGAAGGTCATCACATGAGAGCATACACTTACTAAATTCAGCCTAATCCTATAGAGGCTGTTACCTCAACTTTTAGCTGTCTATCTACAAACAGGCCAAATTTAATAAGTCTACACTCTCACAAATTTTCAAGATGCTGTTTCAGCTGCTGAGTGACTAGTTCTGTAGTCACTCAACATTTGGCTTCAGGAAAATGTTTGACATCTCCATTTCTAAAGTTGTCTCCCAAAGCTACAATTTAGCTGACAATTTGTATGTTTGATATCATTTCAACTAACTCCCGTTCCTTCCCCTGCAATTTAGTACATTCAGCTTTTCAGTTATGGCTCAGGATAAGAGTCTTCTCTGTCCTTAATGACAATAATTCATATAAGAAGCAATTTGTTGAAACATTCTAAAATTAAACCTTTAATACCTTTCATTTCACATAGCAACCATTTGTTCCAAGATTTATTTGCGAATAATGTTTCTGTATTTCATTGCTACAGGTGTAAATAACCCAGTAAACACTTCCAATTCATTTATTAATAAACTTCTTGCTATCTTATACATATAAAGCTATGAAAGATTTGACCACATTATGATGTTACAGATGATGGCCATGTTTGGCTCTTCACACATATTCAGCCATTAAGAAAATGTAGGATGGGAAGATAAAGAAAGCAAAGGAAGAAGATGGTAGGTATCATAAAAGAAGTAGTGATGTTTTCAACAGTAAAATTTTCTCTTCATCTTGAAATAACCTCCGACAAATATCGACAACTCGTTCACTTTCCACCATGGGGTGCAATACGATGGATTCATGAAAATGAATATAACCTTTTTGATTGCCTAGTAAGTAAAAGAGGATTTCAGTATCCCCACCCAATGCTGGGACATGATGAATGATAAACTAGTTCAGTTGTTCCTTATGTGCACTTAGATGTACCTTTGTAAGGAAAATGGTGCACAAGGGAGGAATACAATAATTTATATCAACTCTCAGCAATAATCCTCAACCCTCTGACACACTCCACTTCCTCTTTGTCTTCTCCAATTAACATTCACTAATCATTACATCTTCAAGGAATTAATGGAATTAGTATTATCAGTTCAGTCCTCAACCCTTCAAGATATGGATGCACTTGGTTCAGCCCACCCAAGGGAGATGGCTGTTGAATGTGAAATATCAAATTAAAATTCCAGTTGCCGTAAGTGGCATAACTCATAAAGTTTTCAACTTAATATTGTAATGCTATGTTAGCAGGGACAACCTTACCAATTTCAGGGAATAAAGGAAGAGGGTACAAAATAGTACATGCAACTGAATTTTTTCATTAATATATGTAATGAGTAAAATTTTGATCAGGAAATGTAATAAAATACACATTTTCCACATCTCAAAATTTATCTTATTATAAATAAGTTTAAATTGTTATGTAAAACATTTACTATTTACAATATACAAATATATATATGAACAATTTATGTTGGCCATTTACACATTAAAACATACACAGTACATTATTTAACACAGATAAAAAATAAATATGCTTTATGATATTCAGAAAAGTACCAGAATTTGTCAGAATGTACATTAATCAGATTATTAAAATATAGACATTTCTGATGGCATTGTAGACTATGTTTACATATCATATGGGTAGTTACTTATTCTAAATGTTACATAATTATTAATATCACGACTAACAGAAACAATGTAAATAATCTCAGATTTTGTGAACAAGTTCTTTTCAAAATGTAGATGTACTTACATTTTATACAATTGGGGAAATTAATAAACAAAAGTAGATGTTCAAAATGTTTTGTGGTATGGAATAAATAATGTACTTATATTCTTCAAGACGAGTATCACATGCCCACTCGTAAAATAAATACACTCTTTCCCACAAATATTTGTAGAACATTTAAGATATTTAACAATTAAACCTCTTTTGTTATTTCAACCATGGGAAAACATACTAATCATAATAAGTATTGTTGTGTATTAATTACAGCTGTTGATAAGCATAAGTAGTTAAAACATAATATCTACAGATTTTTGAATGTGAGCAGAAATGTGGAACATATTTTATATTGACAATATGTACTGACCAAAATATTAAATTCAATTATGTTTTTTTTTACATATAACTGATCATGTGTAATTTTAAAATATGCAAGAATTGTTATGTGATATGATAAATTCAACTTTGGTATCAAAATGTATCAAGGTTCTTAAAAACAGAATTTAGTGATAGGTTTCCATTATAAAAACATTCATAAAATTTTGAACACTTGTGGTTTTTCAAAATAAAATAAATTATTATTGTCCTACTAAACTAAGATGATTAAGTACAGGTATTCATTCTATAGGTGTAAGACAACATTCTGACCTATGCTTTTGTTTAATATTTTTTTTGTGTCAGATCTATAAGACTAGTAATTTCTATTAAATTTTATATTGTTCATGATAACAAAACATCTAAATGGTATTATTTTGAGTATGTTATAATACTGAATTTAAGTATCACTAAGAACACATACACAATTCACATAAACGTTTACCTCCTCACGGCATCATCGCATACATTTATACTTCAAATACAACTATCACTCTTAAAATGTAATTGGTCCTCTTAAGTAATTGATTTTAATTTTTTCATTTTATCTTGTGACCAGATTTTATGTTACAGAAAAAATTGTATCACAGTCCCTTACACAGATTATTGTAGTGAATTTGATATTAACAAAATAAAAGATGTTTGTAACTTTTGTTCATGAAGAAGAGGAATTTTAAGTCTACAAATTCAACTGATTTAGCAAATTTCATTTCTATAATTGTAGACTATGATATCACTGTAGAGTATTGCACAACACTTATCACTAAAATTAATTTCATTTGAGCAGTCTTTGTTTCAACATCTTGTTCTGTCATCAGTTCAAAAGTTTACAAAAACATATTCTTCTGTTATAGAAAATATTCTATTTGTCAATCACATACTCAATGTTTTTGTAATTCAAGGCATAATAATAGACTTTTTGGGTGGTTTAGGACGACTAGTGGTAATGTGTTCTGGTTCTTTGCTTTTCTTAGGCCTCAATATAAAATTTAAATTGAAAGCTGTATTTACAGCATAGTAAACATTTGCATTTGGTGGAAGGACCATTTCTGAAAGGTAATTGCATAAAGTTTACTATATGATCAGTATTCTGTTTTTTCATTAATTATTTATACAGAAGTTAGTCTAATTTAACATATCATTAAATATTAAAATCAAGTTTTTGTGTAAGTAAAGAATATTATGTCAGTAGCATGATTAAAACATTCACCTTTGTCTGGTAGCACCTGAGCCAAAGTATAAGCTTCTGGGTTGCCTTCTATGCCTAGTTTGAGCATTGAGTTGCGTATTACTTGTGGTGTTCGCTCATTATTACTTAACATTATACTCTTGTACAAAATTATACCTGCAGGCAAAATAAAATTAAATATATAATTTGATTATGCATATAAAATGTAAGTATAAAAAATAATATGGGATTGTTACAAGCTGAAAACTAAAAAACAATTACAAAATGCAAAGAAAAATATCTGTTACCAATTACTTTCATCATCTCATAATTTAAGTACGTAAAGTGTATATTTCAAAACAGTCTACTCTAAATTAATAGGATTATTCAAAATACTAGTATAGATTTATACATACCCTCTGTTTCTACTGAACTTGTTTCCACCGTGACTCGAATTATATAAAAATCATGAAGTTTGTTTTGGGCAGGACTTTGTTGCTGAGAAGGCACTGTTAGTGATTTGCTTGTGCTGTTACTTTGGTTACCAGCTGAAGTATTTGTGTTTGTGCTACTCATAGATACATCGAGAGATGGCAATGATGAGCTACTAGATGAAGAGGACATCTGAGATGGTGACATCTGAAAATTGTGAGCATGAGACTTATATATTGAAATGCATTAAATACAGACAATATTTTTATCTGTAATTATAAACTACTGATTCGAGAAAGCAGCGGAGAAATATTTTTAAAAAATCATACTGTCTTCTTATTTTACATCTAAAAAAAGTTTCTACACTCGAAGATCTACATAAATATAGATCTAGTAATAAATGACTTTTATCAAATGAGCTACAATAAAAAATATTGTAATTAAATCCAATGTGTATACAATTAAATAATAAATTTAATGAAAATCAAAGTAAGAATTCAATTTGTGCAGTAACTTGTTGCTGATATTACAAACATAACTACTGCATAATTTTTTTTATAATTATTTTCATTACTAGTATGAATCCAAGAGCTGTACCTCATTTTGGTGAAGCTATTTGGCATTTTTTATATCTTTAATGTAAACTTTTTTGTATTGCTTTATATCTCTAATCACAATCAGATGGGTCAAAACAAAAATTTGCAAATTTACGTCATTAATGTAGTTTTTGGAGTAAACCTCTTAAACCTTATTTCAATGAAACTTAATTGTTTTGAATGTAGTATATAGATTTTAAAAAATTTCCCAGTTTATTATTAATCAAAAATATTTTATGATTGCTAAATATAACTTACTTTTCTGTCTAGAGAGTTATGAGGAGATGATGGGAGACTATCTAAATCACAATAAAATTGGCTGCTTGAGCTACTTGAAGTGCTTGCTATAGAATCATTTTTTCGGTGCCCAAGTCTGAAACACATTTAACATTGAAAATATTGAGATATATATGAATATAAAATGAAATGTAATAATAAAATCAAAAAATAGACATAAGAACAAAAATATTTAAATATATTAGTATTATGGGCCTTTTATAAATTACATGAAAAAAAAACAGCAAATGGAGAGTAAACAAATTTGGTTGGATCATTCTAATTTATTTTCCAGTTTCTTTTTCTTAAGTCTGTTTAATGTGAAGCCAGAAAATCACATCAACTCACCCTGTTCTTCTTTTGTTTCTTTGTTCACGATTTGAACCTAAATTTCCTTGGCCCTGGCCAGGGACAGCTGCTTCAATTTGACATGAAAGTTCATAAGCTTCTCTGTCATCTAAAACCAATATTGAATCAAACCACCGATCAAACAAAGGATCATCTGGAATATTATATGCATTAGCAGCCCCTTGCAATAGTTTAATCTGAAATAGAAAAAAATATATAGGTTTAATTATTGGCAATTAACTGTTAAAATAAAGTACGTGTAACATCAAAATAATTGTTAAGTTTTTACAAGTAAAATTATTTTCTGAATAAGAAAACTTTTGTGTGCATGATCTAATTACTTGTTGAAAACAACATGGTTTTCAAAATAAGGTGTGGTACTAATTTATCACTCAATTTTGTCTATCCATTACCTAATTATTATCTAACTTCCCCCTCACAAATGGACAAATTTGCAAGAATGTTGAAATCCACTTAAAAAAAATTTATTATTCCAATAGTGCTTATTAAATATTATCAAAAAATGATCTTTTTAATTTAGCTGTTGTTACAATCAGTTATTTAAGTCATAATTAAAAGCCCACCTGTGCTAACACTTCAAATTCTTTACGTCTTTTGTCAAAATTTATGAGACCATCAGCAACTGTATCAGGAATAGCTGTATCTATCATTGTGAGATCTGTCAGAAACGTTCCAAGGTATGGAATAGTTCCATGAATTATGCTCTGTAAAGAAAAGAATTTTTCATAATATCGATACCAATATCAACTACAAATTAAATTAATTAATGACCAGTTACAGAGTTTTTATTTATTTGAATCAACATTTTGTTTCCATGTATCTCAGGTTTTGAAATTTTGTTCACATTTCATTTGAAGCTGCCCGTGTAGGCAGTCATATTTTGATTTTTATACATTTGGCATCATCTTTGCATCAATATTTTTAAAACTAACATTACCTAAGGAAGCCACTTATATGCCAAAAAATACTATTAAACTAAATAAAAACTTTGTCATTATCTGGTCATTAATTTGTTCAATTAGTGAGAAAATATTAAGTATAATACATTAATTATATTCTATTTTTATGCTACATAACTTTATCAATTTAATGACAAATAATGGCAACACATTTTTGATAGATGGTTATTTTGCGAATTATTTTACTTCATTTAACAAGTTTGGTATTTATTACAATAATATAGCTCAATTGTAAAATTTTGCACTATATCTATCACAATAACCAAGTAAAACAAGTTTTATCTTACTCCACTATTATTATGTTGCCTCTGGAAGACTTTTTGTAATTGTCTGTCATTCTCGCCTACTGTGTCAGCAAACTTTGCTGTACCTTCTCTCATTAACAATTCTCTTTGTGCCCATTGATTATTATCTTCACTGAATATCCTAGCTAGTTCTTCAAAAAGTTCTACCTGTTATAACAAAAAGAAAAATTCCAATTTCCATGTGATAATTCTTAAAAATATACAATTATATCTTAATATTATTGCAACAATAGACTTATTATTACAGTTATTAACACTAAATTGAAAATAAATATCTAAACAAAAACACCTACTGTTACAAATTATTCAAAATTTTGTCTCTTGAAGTTTACAAGCAATAAATAATCAAAATTACACACCTTTTCACGGGCTAAAAACTGCCATGTCCTTTGTAGCCTGTACACAGGATTAGATTGAAGACCAGAAATAATGGCTTTCAATGATGAGAAATTCTTTAGTATTCTGAGTTCCTGTAAAACATAGCAGTTTTTAAACTTTGGTTGAAAACACTTTTGAATGTTTTGATCAAAATTAAACATTTGTAACTGACGTTTCTGTGAACATTAACCTAAAAATATTGTTAAACAGATTATAAATTTAATGTAGCTTCTTACTTGCAGGATATTTATTTATATTCTAAATAATTGAGATATTCAAATCACCTGTGCAATATCAATCCACATTGCAATAACTTTTGCTCTCTCAGTTGGCCTAATGTCTGGTTCCATAAGTACTGTGCTTATGACTCTAAATGAAACAGCATTGAATTGGTTGACTGTTGCTAGAACAGTGGCTGCCTCATGACTTCTATTCTTGTCACGACGAGACCAAATGGCACCAAGGCATTGGTGAGGAACCAGTTTCTTGAACAACTCCTAATCACAAAGAAAACAGGACTAAACATTTTTTGAATATCAATATTTTACACATTTACATCACTTCTGTGATAAATATTATCATTGTAAAGTTTCTTAAAATTATAAAGCAAATATTTATTTCTGAATTAATTCATGTGTTGTACCACATATACTAATTCACCTGCTGCCACTCCTTACAAGATCTGTTCCTGTAATACTCGTCAGTCTGTTTCTATGATGTATACAATTCTAGGTGAACCTTAGTGACTGAAATGATGACAATAATGCCATCTAATTGATTCGCTGTGAAGTCAATAAATTAAGAATTAAAGGAAAGAGATATGCAACAGTATAACCTCATTGAGTCTTATTTTATTAAAAGTGTACTTTTTGTTTCAAAAGATTAAGTGAATTTATTTAATATTTATGAAATAGTTAATTCTTACACAGTCCATTCTAGTAAGCTGCTCTGCAAAATGTCTCTCAGGTACTTCAGGAAAGTGATAGAGTTGTGTAGAGTTGCCATTTGCCAAAGAATGGTTGAAACATAAGCTGCTTGATGGATAATCCATACAGGAATCTGTAAAAATCATAATTTTTAACAATTTTAATTACAGTAATCTGAAGAATTAGTTTGCAGTTCACATTGTATGGCATAGAGGAGCTTTATACTCGTAGAAGTATACAAATGGGCATAAAATTGTTTATATCTCAATATTTAAAAGTCCAATTTACAACCCACATAGCACTATAACAAAGGTATTTTATATTCTGAAGAAAATGCTTTTTTTACCAAGTAACTGATCCTCTCTGTTGAACCTCTCCAATCGATGTCTGACTTTCACTTCAAGTTCTGATTCTGGTAAATATTGTTGAGCAAAATATAAGAGCTGATGGAGTGTTGGATGTCTGGGTGGATCACGAAAATCCTCAGGATATGAATCCAACCACACATGTAGAGCAAGGACTAGAGTTCTGAATGAATACATACATAATTTTTAGGATATATATATATATTGAAACAAAGATAATATTATAAATATATACATTTACAAAAAAATTAACCTGTAAATAATTTATTTTATTCAATATGATTCAAAATAAATGCAGATAATGTAAATTTGATACTAGAAAGTATATAGGATGGCATTAAATTTAAAGTTCAAGTACAATTTTAAAATGTAATTTATGAGTAATATAAATGAATATAGATTGTCATATTGGATTGATATTTTGAGATAGTGACAGCATCAGAATTTAAGCCAGAAAAAAGTTATTGTAAGACTCACTTCATATGCTGCTCCATAACTGTTTCTGGGAGATCCAGTTTATTATTTGCCAGCTGCTCATATCTGCAAATAAAAATTTGTTTATGTAGTTTTGTAATATACTAAACAAAAAACTAGAAAAATATTATTAATGTATGAAAATAAAAGTATTGGATGTCTTTTTCTTAATCAATTGGTTTTCTGATATATAAAAATTATACTCTCATTCTACATTGCAGTGACAGTGAAAGCTAATACACATGTAAAAGATAATTATGATAATTCATTTTGACAGTCTGCAGTAAATAATAGATATTTTTCAAGTAGCTACATTATACAAATAGCTAAAGTACAATAAATAGGTTGAAGAGCTCAATAATTATAAAATTATCAAGTCTGAATGAACAGGTTTCACCTGTCCAGGAAATTATCCAAAATCTACACGTTACCTCTCGAGCAGCAAAGTCAACACTTGTCGAGCACTCGCAAACGTTCGATAAGTGGTTAGGAAGACGTTAATATAGGTGGACTCCAGTTCACCATCGTCAGTGGCCAGGCTTTCCACCAGTCGTTCCAGGGTCCCCGCCTTCACAAAACGAACACGCACTGTCTCCCACTCCAGATGTGAGATCTCATCGTCAGAGTCCTGTGAAGCCAGAAATTCATACATCAGTTTATTTATGTATATATAATTTGGAAAGGAAGGATCAAGAGTTGCCTTACATTGATACGAGGGTTGTTATATAAGTAATGCCTCCTATTTTATTATTTCTCAAGACAATTAAAATCAATTCACACAGCATTACCCACACTATAGTGATTAAATTTCCACTTTTCAATATAGCCTCCATTTTTAACCACCTTTTAATGAGGAAATATATTCCACTGTGGTCAAAAGCACGGTCTTGCTTCCCAAGCCATCGACACGTGGACGTTTTCGCAGCCTCCTCATCTTAAAAAAGTCTCACAATGAGCTTCCTTTAGTGGAAGATTAGTGAACAGATAAAAGTCTGGTTGTGCCATGTCATGGCTGACGCAGGACTTCCCATCCAATTTTAACAACCTCTTTGGTGGCTTGATGACCGGTGTCGCTCATTGACTCGCCGAATGTTGTGAGTAACGTCTGCCAGTTTGCTTTTCATCAGCCGACAGTGTTTGCCCTTCAGCTTTGTTACAGTGATGAATCCAACGTAGAACAGCGCTGAAATCCACTGTTGCATCACCATACACATTTTTCAGACTTTCTTGAATGTGAATGGGCGTTTTACCTTCCTCATTTAAGAATTAATCATAGAACTGCCTATTACATAAGTCCATTTTGCAAGAGGGTGCAGTTCTGCCACCTGTTGACTTAAGGAATTGTTTCTGCAGTGGTTGGGAGAAGAATGATTGAGGAATTGTGACAATTCAAAACTTTCACACTACTAACTTATTTAAGGAGAAAAAAGAAGGCATTACTTATTATACCGTCCTTGGAGTAGGTGCCACCAGGCTGGGAAGCAGAACAAGTTCTGAAAAATGGGTAGAGGTTCTCAAAAATTTGACTGATTACTGCTTCGTAGCCTGGATATGCCTAAATTATTAGTAATATTTTTAACATGGGAAGGAAACAAATCAAGCTTCTGTATTTCATTAGGAAATCTGACACCCTTCTTCTTCCAATGGTTCAACAGCCCTCTTGAGGGCCTAGGCCTACCGAGGCAGCTGCGGACTGTCATCTGGCGTGACACATTCAAAAGTTGGGGTGATACGTGGTCAGTGTATCCATTCCCCAGCAGCCTTAATCCCGGTCCTCGCGACCATGATGACACAAACATCCAAGCCTATGCCAGGATTCGAACCCGGGACCTCTGGGTTGTGAGGCAGCAACTAAAGGCTAGCTACTACACCACAGGAGGTCGGCAAATCTGACACCCAGTAGTTGTAAATTTTGTGATCCATTAATCCAAAGTTTTAATTTCCTAAAAATTTTGAAGAAAGCATTAATTAAATAAAATAAATTATGCCAGTTTTTACAGACACAGGTTTTCTTTTCAAAATATGAAACAATGTCTATAAAGATTATCAAATTTATGTTGTTTTTTGGAAATGCATAGGATCTAGGTAAATTACCTGAAGTTAGAAACAAATGGTGAAAATTGAACTCATTGATATATTTTTTCAATTTACATCGTTTTCATAAACCTTTACTGACTTCTATACAGATTATGGAGCATTAACTAGAATTGAAGATCAATAAATGTCAGCAGATATCAAGAAAGGAGTAAGACAAGGATGAAATCTGTCACCATTGCTCATATAGAATATGTGGTGAACAATTAAAAATGGAATATGGAAAAGGAATCATACTGCAAGAAGAAGAAATAAAAACCCTACACTTTACCGATGATATTGTAGTATTACGGAAGTCAGAAGAAGACTTGGAAACTATAATAAATGGCATGAACAGGGTGCTGGAGATAGAGTTTAACATGAGGATTAATAGAGGGAAAACCAAGGTAATGGAATGTAGTATGGAAACAGTGGAATAACAAAGGCTGTTAGAATGGGAAGGGATAGTTTTCACGGAAGGTACGGAATTCTGCTTCTTGGGAAGAGTAATAACTAGAGATGGTAGAAGTATAGTAGACATAAAGAGTACAATAGCACAGACAAGGAAGGCTTTTACAAAAACGAGGAATTTACTTGCTAATAATGTTCCTTTAGAGTGTGGCGTTATATGGGTGCGAATTGTGGACGGTAGGAGTTCCAGAAAGGAAAAGAATAGAAGACTTTGAAATGTGGCGCTATAGGAGAATTAGATGAGAGGATAGAATCACTAATGAGGAAGTTATAAGCAAAATAGGGGAAGAGCGGACAATATGAGGACGTTGACCAAGAGAAGGGATAGATTAATAGGGCACATTTTGAAACATGAGGGCCTTGTAAAGTTAGCATTAGAGGGAAGTGTGTGGGGTAAGAAAAGAAGAGGGAGGCCAAGGATGGAATACGCCAAATAGGCAGTATGTGGGATATTGTAGTTAATTAGAAATGAAAAATTTTGCGCAAGATAGGCTATCATAAAGGGTTGCATCGTACCAGTCTTAAGAGTTAATACCACAACAACAATAAATCTTTGTAATTTTCAAGATCTGTGAAAAATGATCGTTAATTTATTTAATGTAATTATTGCAAAAACAGACGTTAATTGATTTACTCTGGAAACAATTTCTCAATCTCGTTTAGAATTTAACTTGGACATAGCAAATGTGTATTCCGTGGTCGAGTGTTGTGAGAAGTTTCGTGCAAAATGAAGTATAGATGAGGTTGAAGTGCAAGGTCGCTGCTGCGACGCAACACGACGTTGCAGGGCGGAAGTAAGCGCTTGAGCGCCACTTCCGGCGCCCCGCGTCCATATCCTCTGGGAAGAGAACAAGTTTAAGCAATCAGAGCCCTCAAACCTGCCACGATTTGCTTCAGCCTGTTTCTGCGTTTGGAACACAGCCGCGACTGGAGAATTGTTTATTTTGTATGCTTCCCATTAATATTCCTTGTTCGCGCTGGTCTCCCTGGACTAGTCTGGAATGCAAAGCGACAGAAACAGCGCCTTAGACCCATAACACTCGACCACGGAACATGTACAAGCTAAATTCTAAACGAAATCGAGATAGTGTTCTTAGTAAATCAATTAACGTCTGTTTTTGAAATGATTAGATTATATAAATTAACGACCATTTTTTAACAGAAATTGATAATTACAAAGATTTATTGTTGTAGTGGTATTCAGTCCTAAGACTGGTCTGATGCAACCCTCCATGCTAACCTATCTTGAGAAAGCCTTTTCATTTCCACATAACTAGCACATCCCATTTCCTCCCTAATCTGCTTAGAGTATTTCATCCTCTGCCTCCCTTTTATGATCTTACCCCACACACGTCCCTCTAATGTTAATTTTACAAGACACTCATGTCTCAAAACGTGGCCTATTAATCTATTCCTTCTCTTGGTCAACGTCCTTCATATTGTTCGCTCTTCCCCTATTTTTCTTAGAACTTCCTCGTTAGTGATTCTATCTTTCCATCTCATTCTCCTATAGCACCACATTTCAAATTCTTCTATTCTTTTCTAAATTCCTCTTTATTGCGAAATCCTTCCTTACCTGTGCTATCCTGCTCTTTATGTCTACTATACTTCTACCATCCCTAGTTATTATGCCGCCCAAATAGAAGAATTCCTCAACTTCCTTCAAAATATCCATTCCCTTTGTTATTCCACTATTTCCCATACTACACTCAATGAAATTAGGTTTCCCTCAATTAATCCTCATATTGAACTCTTTCCCCAGGTCCAACAGAAACTATGATAATTTTCACCTATGAAGGCAGGACTTTAGGTTATTTATAAGGTGTAACTTTCCCATTCATTACCAAATGCTATTTTTATGTCTCTCGAAATGAGTGAACATTGTCTCTCACAGGTAAGCAAGCAGGCAAGAGCCCTATCAACCGCACAGGGCACCTCTAGGTTCCGTACACGAAGGGCGCTGCGGGAGTTTTCTCGCAGGCGCTTCAGCCCAGAGTGACTGCGGGGTTCACCTGATTATGTCGGGGATGCCTCGCACTTTCTCTGGGTACTTTTTATCAAAGTTCTCATATGCCGAGACACCTTCACCTATTTTAGGAGGTATACGTACCGGGGTCAAACACCTTGGGCATATGGCAAGAGTTGTCCGCTGATCCCATTGGATCAGTCAGCCAACTGCCTCCTGAAACTGGTGAAGACACGGAGAAGGGAATGCTGCGACCCCACAGCAGACTCGTCTCCCGTCATTCGGAAGGGCGTGAGAATAGTACCCAATGCCCGACCTACCTGATGCAGGTTTTCTAGGGTTTTTTCCTGCATCTCTTTAGGTGAAACACCGGGTAGGATCCTTAAACCATAGCCCGGGGCCCTAGTCAACCCTTGGCTACCTTGCTCTACCTTCCGCATCCCCCCCTTTCAATTCCCTTCCTATGCTATTAAAGGGGAGTTGCCTGTTTCAGGATCACCCTCATGTAGCCTGTTAACCAAAAAAAAAACCCTTTAAGTTCCGTGAAGGGGATATGTCCCCTATCCAGCAATTAATGAAGTGTTAAAAAGGTAGACTTAAAGTAAAGAAAATGTCAGTATCATACGACGGAGTCGCGACCGGACAAATCCCAGGGGATAATCATCCAAGTTCCTTGATGTTATAACCAAGTTAATCAACTAGAATGTCCACAATTGCTAATAGTCATATTTGCATCGTCCTAAGTAGTACTAAAGACGTCGAGGACATTACTAATAACCATAAAACGATAGTAATAAACAACCTGAACACTAATATAAGGTCATTAATAGTTAAAATGACCAAAATCATCTTATATAATGTTTGTCCTATATTATCGAACCATTTAATAGTGGCGGAATTAGTTAGATTTGGTGTAGATCCAGTTACAAAAGTGTACGAAGTCAAAGCAAATACCGGTGACAGACGTTTTGCACACATTCTAACTTTCAAAAGATTTTTCTTCGCCAACCCAGAAATAGTGCACAGCCTACATGACTCATTTCTACTACACCTGAACGACCCTAAACTACAGAATATATATTATTGCTTCTTGTGCCAAAAGCGAAGAACATTTCGATAAAACTTGCTCCACAAAAAACGAAGAACAAGACATGACGGAATTCGTAAGTCCTCGAACAACGGGCTCTAGCTTAAGAAATCAGGAAAAGTTAGTAGTTTCTCCGACTAATGATGAAGAAAGGACAACGGATCAAAACGTGACAAGAACATCCTCTACTCTCTCCACGCTAATCTCGGAACCATCAGGGGAGGAAATGCCAACCTGACCACAAATGACAAGCAAAATACCCAAGCAACACGAGTAAAATACAAAACAGATTAACTATGAGTAATCTTAAGAGTCATTCAGACAAGACTACGAAAGCGAGAAGCATAATTCTCCACTGATGTTAAAATGATTAATGAAGTTTCCTGAATATCTTAGAAGACGTTTATACACTACTGAAGCACAAATCAACCAAAGCGAACGTAACGATGATTAGAAATATAGTAGAAAGGCTACAGGAATTACACTCAGAATAATATTTCATAATTATGTTAATATTTCAATGGGACATACACGACTATAAACAAAGAAAAGAATCCTTATACAAAATTATGGAAACAGTTAAACATTGCGTTACAAGAGATGAACTTTACCACAAACTACGCTCCTCCGAGAAATGGCTACAAGCATTACCAAAAAATATTTCTGTAGTGATGAGCGAATGCGAGATCTGCAATGTCCAGAGGAAATTACAACATATACTGCTGAATTGTAATTTTTTTCAACGTACACCCAAGAATGTATCTAAATCGCTTAGCTATAAAAGGACAAGAAATAATAAATGTCTTGAATTTCCTTATTCAATAAGATTTAATTCAAAGGTTTAAATTTAACTTCTGTTGTATATAATTAAACAATTGATGACCTTTTACAGACCTTTATTATAAAATTTCCTTTTAACGACGTTTCGGCATGTTTCATGCCTTCTTCAGGTTTTTTCCTCCCACAACAATGTCAAAACATAACAGAAATTTCAGCAGAAGTCCAACAAATAGAGATCCGAGGCAACAAGTAACACTTCAACTCCTTTCCCACACGTAATTATCGTTAGACTAGAAATTTCTGTTATGTTTTGACATTGTTGTGGGAGGAAAAAACCTGAAGAAGGTAAAAAACAAGTCGAAACGTCGTTAAAAGTAAATTTTATAATAAAGTGTGTAAAAGGCCATCAATTGTTTAATTAATAAGATTTAATTCAATTTTATAATAATGATATATGTTACAGTAGTTTAAAATGTTAATTGTCTATTTTTGTTTCAGTCGGCAATGACGGTTAAATAAACCCGACGTTAATTATATATATAACATTGTATCTCGAATTTATTCTCTCAAAAGACCTAAATGTTATTCGTATCCACTCTAAGTTACCCTCTCAATAAAACCTCTTAGTAAAAATTTCACATACTTCCGCGGACACTCAATGCTGACATGGAAGACATGCAATCCTCAAAGGTCTCCCCCACCCCCTCCCCCCCGGACGTGTAAGAGGGAGCCTAGGTGTACAAACAGTCACTTGTGACAAAATTCTTCACGTTAGTTTCCCATTTTGATAATCTCCCCTTAAATACTCTGAGATAGGGATTTTTATGCTCTTGTTAAAGCTGCAGAGAAAACGAAATATTTATTTAATTTTTTAATTAAACGTTTATTAGATTATTATACAAATTATTTATCAAATTTAAATTTACACCTTATAATTCTTCTACTGCTTCTTCCAATGGCTCAGTAGTCCTCTTGAGGGCCTAGGCCTACCGAGTCGGCTGCGGACTGTCAGCTGGCGTGACACGTGGTCAGAGTATCAATTCCCCAGCAGCCTTAATCCCGGTCCTCGCGACCATGACGACGCAAACATCAAAGCCCATGTGAGGCAGCAACTAGAGGCTAGCCACTACACCACAGGAGGTCGGCACACCTTATAATCCATGAACCCAAAATTAGGAGTAAATTTGTATTGAAAAGCCATCACAAATAGTTTCAATGACTTCCACTGAGATAGAAGTATAATACTTGTACGGTAGTTCCTCAAGTGTGACTGTGAGGTCCTGATTCTAGTCACATGAAGATGTTACAATGCAGGCGATACGATCTGGATATGGGATGTGTGAAGCGGAAGTTGGCGGTGGGACACATGGAGTGACTGTCCGCCCCAGGGCATTACTTTCCCTGGCAGCCGTAGCTGTTGGTTCACTTTCTCCACCACTTCATTTCATAACCGCTAAGCTAGTCTCGTTACATACTTTTTATCCACACAAATTGATTTCAATTGGAGAGATCAAAAATATTTTCATCACTTGAAAATTATGATTTCTAACGTTGACTCCCTGTTCATTGATGGAAGTCTTGCTAATGAATTGATTTGATTTATTGGTTGGTATAGAAAGACGCCAAAAATAGAATAATGTTCTATTCATCAGCACCAGTTTTCTGGCCAGAGGCAGGTCTTCATAGGGCAACCGTCCACCTCCTCCTGTCGTCCGCCATAACTTTCACATCATTTTACATCATCTAATATTCTTTTTCTCTCTTCCCACGAACAACTCAGCCCACAGCCTCCGTCAGCAAGCAGACCCGTGTCAAAAGGTGTCCTACTCAGTTCCTCTTCCTTTATCTTACCATTTATAGTCGTCTTCTCCTCTCACCAACCCTCTTCAACACTTCATTCTATTCTCCTCTCTACTTAACCTCCACGGCTCTGCTCAGTACAACGACACACGCTAGACAATCTTTTTCTCTTATCCAGTCCAATTCTTCTACTGAAAGCAATGTGTGCCTTCGCTTCTTGATGGCATCTCAAGTTCTCACTGATCACATTTCTTAAATATTTTTAAAAAGACGTCTGCCCGATGTTTTATTGCCCTATATTTATAGTTGTCTCTTTTCTTTCCTTAACCATCATCACGCTCTTCGTCTCTGTCGAGTTCAGTCTGATTCCATACTCCTCAGATCCTCAAACATCTCATTTACAATTTTTTCATTTTCCATCAATGCCATCCGCAAATCTATTCCTCTTTTTCTTTTTAAGTATTTCCCTGTCATATAAGGAGTATTCAACCTTGTTTATAAGTTGGGAACTCGATATAGAAAAACAATTTTGAAATACGAAGGTAACATATAACTAAAATATAAACAATACTTATATTTATACATCTAAAATTTATTACATACAAACATATTGCACACAATTTACATTTAATGCGAAATTTTCCACTGTAAATTTTCAGATAATGTATGGCTATAAATAAAATAATTAAATTCATATGACTTAATATTATAATTAAAATACAAAGAATGACCAAAAATCAAAAATAGAATAATTTAATTTGAATACGTTTCGTCCCCCCAACTTTTGGGAACTCTTCAGTTAATTAATTAAACTATTACAAAAGTTTATGTTGCAGCTGCAACCTCCGGGGCCGAAAGCTTGGGGGACGGAACGTATTCAAATGAACCCGGTTAATCTCTTGGTCTACACGTGACGTGACGTGACAGGTATCGACAGCCTTGCTTTTCACGCCCTCTACCCCACATAGGCGCCATAACCGATATGATGAACCACAGTTTGAGTCAATATATCTACTGGTACCTTGAGGGAGTCGGAAATACTCTTCATATCCTAAAGGAATCAAAAAAAATTACCAATACCTTTCAGGGGGTCAATAATGCATTAAAAGATTCAAAAATATTCTTTATATCTAGAGAGAGTCTAAAATAATCCCGGAAGCCTAAGGGAGTCAATAATACTTTCAAATGCTGGTATGTTAAGGCGAGTCAGAAGGCCCTATCTTACCAATGCTGCAATCATGATTTTAGGAAACCTTTATAGATGCAACACTAAACTTTTTAGTTTATCTATATGAGCGGAATAAGAATAAATTATTAGTTATGAAGAAAAAATGTCTCAAATTTTCCGTAAAAACATATGTTGACAAGTAAATGAATAATTAAAATTGTAATTATAATAAATTATTTATTCTGCTTCCACAAGAAAACCATAAGGTTAAATTTATTTTGTCAAATCTAAAATTGAAAGCAAAATTTAGACGATACGTTTCGTCCCCCAACTGGTACGGAAACTAAGCACAATTACTGAATACAAGTACATTTAATACTTCGGTACCTTAAAGGAGTCGAAAATACTCTCGATACCCTAAGAGAGTAAAATATACACCTGGTACCGAATGTGGTCGGTAAGCACAGAGATGTTCGATTTTGTAAACTTTGTGAATTTCTATGTTTGACAAGTGCCCTGTGTGAGGCGACACATGGAATCATGCACTACAAGCGAAAATTATAAATTTAAATATTTAATTAAATTATGAATGTCAAAAATGTGCGACCAGATGGGGAATAGAACCCGAGACCTTTTGTTTACCGGGCGGAAACTGTCACTAAGCTACTCATATTTAATGATATCTATAAAATTAGATTAAGAATTTTAAATTAAATTACAATCAATTATTTATTTATATTGTATAGTTTCTAAAATAATTTTTGTTATGAGAAGAAGAAAATTTGATGAAGTGAGGATCAGTGCAGGAATATTTGAAACATGAACGTTAGGAGACAAGGGGAGGGGGGGCAGCGATCGCAGTATGTGAATCCAGAAGTTAAACGCAGACGCCGTGGAGGAGAAAAGATGGAGATCTCACTGATAATAAAATAAATAAGTGAAGTAGAACGCGAGTAAATAGCAAGGTTAGTTTTTGTCCTTGTGAGTTTCTGAGTCTGGCAGCTTCATTTTATGGTAGTTGGTGGCCGCGAAGCGACGTGTGGAATAGTTGGCAACACTTCTGATACTTAAATGCCTCTCGCGAAACGACGGCCGTTGCGCTTTAATTCGATCAGGTACCTTCCAGACAAGGCCTGGCCCACTCTCAAATCTCGGCCCGGAGCATTGTAAGACAAGCTGCAAGGTTGATAGCGTCATTAATCTCGCAGGACACAGCAGTAACGTTCCTTACAGCTGCTCTTTCATCGTGTATACCAGCGTTCATTATTACAACTTATTCAGTACTAAAACTAGGAAATTAAGAAAAAGTTAAGTTGGAAGAGGAATGAGATCTAGGGAGAAGAGAAGAGCGGAGAAAGAAGACGATGAGAAAACAACTGTTCTCGCGGTTTTAGAAGATCTGAGATGGAGAGCAGAGGAAGCTTTCAATAATTTCTCGAAAGCAAACACAAATCCGCACGAGAAATTCAGTGAACTCATCCTTAACTCTCTGTTGAGAAATAATCAACTTGTAGGAGACTGGTTTTCTTCAACCCTTGACGTCCTTCTGCCGATATCATACCCGTCGTGAGAAGGAAAGGATCGCCGCAACTCACTACCTGCCGTCTTAGAAATCCATTCGGGTTTCCTGGAAGTCGTCCCTGATACCGAGACGCAGAACGAAGAACAAAACACAGTTTCTTTTCCGGCTACAAGGTAAATAAGCGAGATCTCTACTGCACGTTTTGATTTTACACACCCACAAACATGAACCAGTTGGTTTGAGCCCCATGTAAATTAATCCCTGAGCGTTAGTCCACCTTAAGTAAATAAAATTTCCATGTTTCAGTTAGTAATTACCCGTAATCTAAATTGCGCCCTTAATAAAATCATAAATTAAATTGTAAATTAAAATATTAATTTATTATACCCCTTCTATTTTACAATACTATAACTTACGTAAGAGTAGCCAGTATGTATTACTTTGTTTACCAAACATGGAACATTGAAGAGATAGAATAACTACAATTAGGCACAGTAAAATACTTTAAGAATAAATGGTAGTTTGTCACTTTCAAGTATGGCTCTATAGAAAGTACAGCACTTAACGAACGTTTATTTAAAATAGTGTCATAACAATTTTTCCTTTTTTGCAAATATAATCACAGTTCAATTTCCTCCCTTACAAGTCGACCCACGTTGGAAAACACCGATTTATATACATTTTTACCGTGTCCTATTTTTATATCCCTGAAGTTTTTCATTTATTCCTATTTGATGTTTTCAATTTCAAATCCACTATTATCTTTTTTCGATCAAGTCATCGATATACTGAGTTCTCCTCCTTCAGGTTCCTGTACAAATCACATTTATTTATCATTCAATAACTTCATGAAGAAATCAGTTTATTAGAAATGTACCCGATCTAGCCCGCTTTTCCCCAAAGCTTTTATGTAAAACTCCTTAATCAACTCTTCTCAGTATCCCATAATTTGTTAATCACTGTCAATTTCATATATTCATCCCCATTCAAGCATACTCAATATTCTTAAAGAAAATGAATTGCTAATATCTGGTTTTACAGTATCATTAAGTGTTGACTAAGTGTTTCATAATTTGAAAACGTTTTAGTTCATTTGGTCTGCATAAACCAAAATAAGGGAAAACGATTGATTGTCCAAAGAGAAGACATAAAACTGTGTAAGTTAAAATATTAAAAATTCATTAATTAATATCGGCCAGCCAACTGAAGTTGATTTTGGAGTTCGAGAGTTAATCAATGGATACCAAGAAACGCTTAACAAACGCCATGGGTCGGGACTTAAGCAGTTAAACAAAACTACTACTTAGTATTGAAGCAACGTTTCATTAAATACTCATGTTTAAATATAATTATTACTAATTAATAAAGACTAAGCACCCTCACATATAGAGTAAAATTATTTTGCAGTTACTTTAAATTTAATTTATAGTGCGCACTGGCGAATTTAATTAATTGCGGTTATTTTATTTTATTTGCAATTATGTAACAATTTCTCGTGTCCGTACTGGCGATCTGATCGAGATCTGGTTCAAACAATAAGATCCCTTTGCGTAGTGAGTGATCATTGAAGCGGAAGAAAAGACCTCTTGTGTTCCGAGAGCTACCAGCTGTTTGTATCATTCACTCATAAATTAGGGCGCGCGGCCCGTGATCCCAGCGCTACCTGCTATTTCAATCAGTTAGAGTGTGAATCAGAATCTCTTTCTTTCTGGATAAATTATAGTGGGGTAATTGTTATTTGTTTACCATAAGGACGTACACAGCGAATAGCATACTGCGACTAATCCAGATTACTGGCGTAAGAAAAGAGATGAATATGGACTCGTGTCTGAAAGTTTCTGGGACTTTTTTTATTTTTTTATATACGTAGAATATTTAATTTTGCCGAATACAGTGTTGTGTAGTGTTAATTATCAGTGAAGTTGTATTTTTATATAAATGAGTTTTAATTTACTGAGTCCCAATTTCCTGGATTAATTACATCGCTATATTAATGTATCACGAACCGTCAAAGATCTTATTTTGGACAAAGGAATCTGGAAACTTCAGATGAAAGAATTTTAACGAGAATTATTTTATTCGCCTTTCTCTTTGCGTTCTAACTTTTTAAGTTTAATTTGCCTAACCTGGTGTAGCATAATATAATAATTTTAATTCAGTGACATAACAATTACCTTATAAGCGCGTATGCATGAATATGGGCAGTAATTTTGTTCCTCTTTAAAAGAAAGCCCAAATCCATTCCAGACCATCCAAATACCTCAATTATAAAAATAAAGGTCGTAGAGTCATTCATTTTATTTTTATATTTATTTATTAATGAATACGAAAAGTGTATATATATTTTGTGTTAAAAATTATAACGTCAAATAGTCACTGTCAATATAAGTTTAAATAAGGACAAAAACAAAAAAAAATAGTGAAACAACAAAATATAATTCACACACGAGATAGAATTTTTTAAAACTTTTTAGATGTGTCTGTTTCTTATGCTAAGGACACAATTTACACAACTTGGTATCGTAAACCAACTTATTCTGGCAGGCTGTTAAACTATTATTCTTCTCATCCTATCCAACAACAAATTTCCGTTATTTATAAATTTACAGATAAAACCATTTTGCTGTCCCATCACAAGTTTTACCTTACCAAAATTGAAATAGTCAAAGATATATTAACAGCTAATTTACCCACAAAGTTTAATCAATAAGTTTCTTCATAAAAGATTACTTAAACACAAAGGCCAAATATCCATAAACAATCTCAGGAAACCGTTAACAAATTACATTACTATGCCATTCCACCAACCTTTACACAATTCCCAAAGCAATCCAGCTCATAACTAAATCATCCACTATTGTAAAACATTTAAAAGACCAAGTTGATAAAAACAAAATTCACAATGTAAATATACATTAAATTGCAATGACTGCCCTTGTGTATACATAGGCCTAACTAAACGAGCCATCAGCACCAGAATCAAGGAACACTGATCAAATATTAAGCTTTCACAAGAAAAATAATCAGTTATTTCAAAACATATTTGAAATTCTAACCACTGGGATAATTTCCAAATTTTAGACAAAAACAGTAACTACAAATACCGTTTAGTTTCAGAAATGCTTCACATTAATACTCTGAATGAAAAAACGGACACGGATTTGCTCAGTAGTATATATATCATCTTAATCTATGAAATGTAATGTATCAAATATATAATTATTATCTTTGTTGTTTTTTAAAATTTGACTTTTGGTTCTTTAATTACTGTATTCTTTGGCTCTACTGTAATATCTTTGGAATGCTATAAAATTTTGTGCATTGTTATTCGGTTCAACCTGAAGAGGGTCCAGATCAGGACCGAAACATGTAGATGTTTATATACTATTTTTTGTCTGTTTTTGGCCTTATTTAAACTTATATAAAACTTACAGACATTAATAACTAATATATTCACTGACAAATCATGATTCATCTTTCTACTGAGTGAGAGGTTCCGATGAGATCTGTAGTATCTGTAGCAAGGGCGAACCATACAAAAAGTCATCAAGTTGATATGGGTGATAGTTTTGACTTACGGAAGAGACGCTACGGGTTGGCCTGTGGTAGCGAACCTTCTTGAGGTACACAGTGTAGAGTGCGCCGTCCACTCGCTCCTCTCCCCACAGTCTCCAGGTCGGCTGCTGCAACAAAACATACAGCGCTATAGAAAACCTCACTAATTTACTCAACATTTGATCAGATTATCGGGAATATTTGTTTTTAGTACGTGCTTGGATGTGGAGTGCGAGAAGATAAAAAGCGCCCGTCAGTCTGGAATTGGAGTGGCATTTCCAAGGATAAACAATGCTAACTGTCGCTAATTGGCGACAGACGGTCGGTGCGCCGGTTTAACCGATTCGCCAGTGCGGCAATTACGACGGGCGACCGTCCAATTACGCAACTTAATTAGCGAAAGCGCCAAGATTGTCCCGGACTCTCTACGCTACCTCAGCGATAGATCCTCTTTCACCTTATCCATTAGATAATCTAGCCCGGCTTATTGTCATGAAGACGACGTGGAAGGTCAGTCACATAATTTACTTTTTTATTTAATCAGTGCCGATACTCTGGTTGACAAATTCCATATTGGCGTCAATAAAGGCCAAGTCCGACGGAAATAAAATGCAGCAAGGCGGTACATCAGTGAGCCGGGTATTTTTGGGGATTAGCAGACGCTATCTGGTCCAGGGCATTCAACCCTCGGGAACTTCGAAGGCCGCTTTCTCCCTCCATGAATAAGGATCTTACACTGCTTGAGGGTACACTATATACATACTACTACTTCATAGGGATGAAATTTAGTTAGAGGGGCGTGTTAACACCGATTTATATGTTTTCCAACATCCTAAATCTATTCCTGTTGTCAAATTCAACCTATTATAAGTTAGTGATAATGATCAATTGAAGCCTAGTAAAGCATATAGTTAACTTTTTAGAAGAACGTAGATTAGAATTCAACCTATTTTCAATCATACGTTCTGTAAATGGTGAAAAATGGTCAAAATAGTTTTTTACAGACAGATGTCATTTTGACTCATTTATTGTGGTCTGAGAAGAAAGGTCACAGGACTAAAATTATAGAGAATCGAACTTTCAATGGACTAAACTTCCTCAGAATTTTTCTAAAATCGTCATTTTTGGAACTACGGGGATGTCAAGTTCGAAGGGTTTCAAAATGTAACTGATGGGGGTGGTTGGTCCATTTTGGAAATAAGAGAGGTTTTGTTACTCGTTCCTTCAAGCTGAGTACGGACTTTGTTAGAGGCGGAAAACCACCAAAAAAACATCGGACATTTATTGAGATTTTCACTTCTTTTCACACACACACACACACACACACACACACACACACACACATATATATATATATATATATATATAGAGAGAGAGAGAGAGAGAGAGAGAATTTAAAAGATCATGGGCAGCTTCAGGCCCTGATGAACATGTCTGCCAAATTTGGTCAAATTCGGACTTTGGACGCCTATAGCTCGGACATTCATAATGAAGGACGCAATGACCAAACTTTTTAGTTTTATAGATTGTATGAACAAGTGTTATTCGACATAGAAGTTAATTGAGGTACAATATGGTGTAAACTCAAGACGATACAAAAACATTTTTAGGGAAGTGATCCCGAGACCAGTTTCTTGGGTCTGCGTCCGCATTTGAGTAACAAAGTTGCATAGGTCCTCAAATAGTTGAGAGAAAGAGGCAGTATTTTAAAAGAGAGTGAGATGCAATTCAAGTAAGGTATGTAGCGGCGCAAGGAAACTTGAAGCTAGCGTTTCTTTTTCCATGCACATTTTCCATTTCCAACGGAACTACTGAAGTAAAATGACTGAAGAGAAGTCCTAAACACGGAACACGCATTCAGTTACAAAGATGTGTCAGTTTGACATTAGGGAAATTAGAATTTAATCGCTGGTAGATAAGGTAAGAGACACGATACAGTGAGTCACTCGCGCTTCTAGATAAGCTTCTTCAGCACTTACCTGTCAGCTAACAGGCAAACACCTAATTTTCGATTCCTGTAAGTAAACTAGAGTATGAATACAACTTCGTAGTCATATCTACTAGAAATTTATCACACGAGGACCGCATTTTGTTAATATCCTTCGTGAGACGATATAGACGTAACAAATTTTACAATATTAGAACCCCAATTAGTTTTACCAAAATGCCAAGAAATCAAACCTTACGCCAAATAACTGATTTCAGGTTAAAGACGGTCCTCAAAATAAGCGCTTCTTTCGGCAATGATGTTCTTCGGCTTGCTACTTATTGAAATTAGGAAATATAAAAATGATTTGGATGTGGCAACAGTTCTAACTTGATGTAGACGGGTAGTAGGTAACTTATTTTCAGGTTTGTGAAGAAAGTGGCCTGTCAGAGGACGGAGAAGAATAAGAGGAGATGTTTGGTGATCTTTGGAGGATGGTAGACACGAGGTTTGTTTAAGTAATTAGACGCATATGTAAATGTTTGTGTTATTAAATAAACGTAATTTGTGGCTGAATGAGTTAATATAAAGTTACATGGACGTTAGAAGCGTCTGGAAAATTCGATACGTAGAGAACTGGATAATTATTTGGTAATTGAGGTTATATGCATGCAAGCTGGTTGCCAAGAAAGTATTACACATTTAAGTTGAATACAAGGTGAGTAAAAATTGTTAATTGGATATTAATATAAAGAAAATAGGAGTAGTTATCGTTTCCTTCCGTCGTGTCCCACTTCCGGATGGTAGATTTCGAGCCCCCTAATGTTTATTACATCAAGCAGAAGTGACGTCATAGTGATAGTACAGTTGCAACTTACCCAAGTTAGTCATAATAACAAAATTTTGGCGCCTAACTAGGAGTAATATAAACGGGAGGTCCGGAGTTCGAGTCCCTGGTCCGGTCGACATTTTTCCATTCTTGTCTACCTTCTATACGCTCCTACTTGAACTTCAATTGAATCATTTCTACTTCCTTTGACAGTAGTATAAATTTATATAGGTAAAATAATTGACAGATATGATAACCTGTAATTGATTTACGGATTATATGGGAACGGTGTTTACACTATAACCCGCGGGATATCAAGTGATCTACTCGGTTTATTTTAGTGACCCGGCAAGCAATTCTTAATTACAAATAAAATACAAAGGATAGACAGAAGTCAGAAATGAAATAATTAATTTTCGAGACGTCCTCAACTCATTAATTAAACAATACGAAATTTTGCAATATTTTAAATAATGAATTGTGGAGGTCCCGAAAGTAAGGTGATGAAAAGTTTTCAAATTAAACTATCGATTTGTTACTTTTGACCATTCTTTGTATGTTAATTATAATTTTCTCAGATTATTTTAATTACTTTGTTTATAATCCTTAATTATATTGAGCCAACCCTAAATTTACTCTCCAGCCAAAGTTTCTGCAATAACATTATTTATTGAAGTTGAGCGCCTACATTTCTATAAACAGGACACATGATTCGTGATCCTAGCGATATAAGTTAAACTTGAGTTTTTTTGGGTAAACAGGCTACATGAGGGTGATCCTGAAACAGGCCACTCCCATTTAATAGCATAGGAAGGGAATTGAAAAGGGGGGATGCGGAAGGTAGAGCAAGGTAGCCAAGGGTTGTAAAATGGAGCTATAAGAACCTTATAGCAAGTTCAACTTGCGACGTTTCTTCCAGATATTTGGACATCTTCAGGTATATAAAGTAATACATTTCCAACAGAAGTCCAAAAAATAGACGAAACGTGGTAGATTAGTTTCAATAAATAGTGTTTTTGCTAAAACATTGGCTGCTTTTTATTTATAAACCATTATTTACATGTTCATTTACTTCTAAGCTAACATTTTATGATTTATGCAAAGATAGATTTGTTGACAATAATTTGTATTCTGAGAAAATATGTAATTAAAAAAGAAGCTATGTGACCTATCAGAAAAAAATTGTAAATAACCCTCTTGCAATAAACATTGCGGACTATTTTCGACATTTATCTGGAAGAACCCTTTCTTCTTGAACAAATGTGGTCTTTTTTCAAATAACGACTCAGAAGTCACTTGTCCTTTCTAAAAGGTCAATATAGATAATTCCATGTTCATTCCTCCCTCTGCCATTCCCCCAAAAACCGCGGCCGTCATCTTTCTGTTCGGCTTTACAGTCTTTTCCATCTTCGGAATCGGTTCAAGTATTGACTTATACGAAACAGCGCCAAGACGGCCTTCGAGCAAACCAGACGATTGAGTTTATCCTCCATAGTTGTCAACCGCGGTACCCATCTTGCAGATATTTTTGAGGCAAATTTTCAGGCACAATTTGAATCCACTGAGTCATGATAAATGCCCGTGGCTCCATAAAAACCGCGCAAATTGTCAAGTCCATCATTTAACACCGTATTAGGGATTTTGTCGATTTATAACCTCCACCGCTCATTACCTATGGGCGTTGAATCTTTAAACTCATGCATTCAACTACGCACGGCTTATAACATGAACTTCGATTAATATTTAAATGAGGCCAAAAACAGACAAAAAATTAGTAAAACATAACCAACAATAATTTAAAAACAACTACATGTTTCGGTACTAATGTGGACTCTCTTCAGGTTGAACTAAATAACAATATACAAAATCATTATATTACAAAGACATTACAGTAGAGCCAAAAAATACAATAATTAAAGAACAAATATTTATAGAAGCAAACATAAAAATTATACTTTTGATACATTATATTTCTTGAATTGACACTGATTTTCTCAGTAGTATATACTGTTTTAATTCATGAAATATAATGTATCAAATGTATAATTATCTTTGCTTCTTTACATTTTTGTTCTTTGGTTATTTAATTATTGCATACTTTGGCTCTACTGAAATATCTTTGCCATATAATAATTTTGTGTATTGTTATTTAGTTCAACATGAAGAGATTCCATATCAGGACCGAAATATATAGTTGTTTTTACATTATAGTTGGTTATGTTTTACTAATTCTTTTTGGCTTCAGTTAAACATTTAATTTAACTTATAAACATTAATAACTCTTATGAACTTTACATTTCAAGTCGAAGTGTTATTCTCTATGTGAACTTACATATCGATTGTAAACCAGCCGATTAATCGATTCTCCCTAATAAAAAGAAGAACTATATACCTGGCTACTTGAGTAATATCACAATTTCAGACAGGAAAACATGAAGGATATACTAAAAGAATTATCATTCACGGCAAGATTGGAATATCTTTCAAAGAGAAATGTTTAAAATACTTCCTCTCACAAAATAAATATTACGAACAAGAATAAGTGCAGCAGCTGTGTTAAAATGATTCCACTTCGTAAATTCTGATAATTATCGCCGAGTTTATTTCAATTGCATCAAATAAATAATTGATCGTAAAGTTATGCAACATTAAATTTCCGCAGAAACGAGAGGTATTTAATATTTAATGGTTTTCAATCCGACAACGGTTTAACTTTGTAATGGTTTGTTTTAATATTTTCTGTCTTCCACGAATATTATATATTTACAACATTTTTGTGCAGTAATTTGCAACGTCGCATTACTTCGAATGAATAAATTTATTATTAAACACCACTGCAGCAGATTTTAATATTAAAAATTCGATTTGCAGTAGCGAATTAAATAATCGTAACAACCACGAGCTCCAATCGGAAATTGAACTTGTTGTTCAAGAACCAATCGGAAATATTATTCCGTCGCTAATTGGAATACGCGATGCTACTGGTTTTCAAAGTTAAATAGTCTATGAATTACAGGGTTAAATGTAAGTGAAACACAGTTGACAGACTGAAACATTTTAAAATACGCCAGAGAAGAATTTTGAATAAATGGAACTGGAAAATTATTAAAGAAAGAAATAAACAGTTTATTAAAGAAATTTAAATAACATTTTTGGTACCTTCTTCGGGTGATAACTGAAAATTTTCAGTAAATCTTTTCAAATGTGTATTAAGTTACGTTTTCTACATGAAGGTAATACAGTAAGTTAGATTGGCCAACTGCCTCCTGAAACTTGTGTAGACAGGGAGAAGGGAATGCTGCGACCCCACAGCAAACTCGTCTCCCGTCATTCGGAAGGGCGTGAGAATGGTACCCAATGCCCGACCTACCTGATGCAGGTTTTCTAGGGTTTTCCCTGCATCTCTTTATGTGAAACACCGGGTAGGATCCTTAAACTATAGCCCAGGGGCCCTAGTCAACCCTTGGCTACCTTGCTCTACCTTCAACATCACCCCGTTCATCCCTTTCTGTGCTAATATAGGGAGCAGCCACTAAAGCGGGTAGCCCTTATGTAATAATCGGGGTTTCTTTTCTCTCTCTACCTCTCTGCTAACGAACTAAGGTTTTTACAACCAGAGGCACCTCCGAATGATTTCTGTACGCACCGGGATCGTAGATGATAAGTTTTCTACTTGTAGAGGCATGAAAAAGGTAATGCAGCGCCCCCACTGATACCCCCATTCCAGTCATCGGAAGGGCGTGTGGCAAATACTAAGGACCTTACCTACTTGATGCATTCTTATGCCAAAGCCCGGTGGCTCTTGTCAATCCTCTTCCTCTGCAATAAAAGGGGAGCTGTCACCATTTAAATATGTGTATTATCCTCATGCAGACTAACAAGTGAAAATTTTAGGAGAAGTAAGAGAATTAATATTTACACGAGTGAAGGAGAAAAGATGAATAGCTTTTCAGGAGCATTAGGAATGTGAACAGTGTGTAATACGTACAGTAGAATACAGCATAAGTTAGGATGATGGAACGTCAAATAGAATGCGAGTAAGGAGAAGATCAGTTTGGTTTTAGGAAGAATGTAGGGACAAGAGAAGCATTATTGATTTTGCGTCTCATTTTAGAAGACATGAAAAGAAAACATAGGCCTACGTTCATGGCATTTGTAGATTTAGAAAAAGCATTTGATAATGTGAACTGGAACACAGCAATAAAATATCGAGAAAGAAGGTTAAACATAATCTCTACAGAAGGCAGTCAGCTGTAGTTAGAATTAAAGATTAAGAAAAGAAAGCAGAAATGAAGAAAGGAGTAAGACAAGGATGCAGTCTGTCGCCCATATTGTTTAACTTGTATATAGAACAAGCGATGAAGAAAGTTAAAACGGAATATGGAAAACGAATCATACTGCAAGGAGAAGAAATAAAAACCCTACGCTTTGCCGACAATATTGTAGTATTAGGGGAGTCAGGAGAAGAACTGGAAACCATAATAAATGGCATGAACATGGTCCTGAAGAAAGAGTTCAATATAAGGATTAATAGAGGGAAAACCAAGGTAATGGAGTGTAGTATGGGAAACAATGGAATAACAAAGGGGAAGAGATAATTTGAAGGAAGTTAAGGAATTGTGCTACTTAGGAAGCATAATAACTAGGGATGGTAGAAGTGTAATAGACTTAAAGGGTAGGATAGCACAGGCAAGGAAGACTTTCGCGAAAAGGAGAACTTTACTTACGCGTAATATAAGTGTGAATATTAGGAAATCGCTGCAAAAACTGTTCGCATGGAGTGTGGTGTTATATGGGTGCGTGACGTGGACGACACGAGCTGCAGAAAGGAAAAGAATAGATGAAATGTGGTGTTATAGGAGAATGAGATGGATGGATACAATCACTAACGAGGAAGTTCTAAACAGAATAGGGGAAGAGCGAACAATATGGAGGACGTTGACTAAGAGAAGGGATAAATTAATAGGTCACATTTTGAGAAATGAGGGTGTTGTAAAATTAGCATTAGAAGGAAGTGTGTGGCGTAAGAACAGAAGAGGGAGGCCAAGGATGTCATACGCTTAGCATATTGGTGATGATGTGCTAGTTACGCGGAATTGAAAAGGCTTGCGCAAGATAGGTTAGCATGGAGGGTTGCATCAGACCAGTCTTAGGATTGAATACTACAACAGCAATCACTGATCGTATTTTTGGCAACTAAACGTATGAAGTGTAAACTAACAAACTATGCGAAAAATAATATGATGGAAAACAGAATAGCTGAATTTATTATGGAAAATAACTGTTAGACTTCCACCTCGGCTGATGCCGAGAATGAGTTTTATTGGTACATAATACTTTGTTGAAATGATTTTCAGAAGCATGCTGTGGAGGGAGCGTCCAACCTGACCTGACCTGCGACAACCACCAGGGCTGAATATTATCCCGTGGTCCGAGGTCGATATGAGGGAAGAGGTTCTGCCTTCCGTGGAGCGGTGACTCATGCCTGTTTTAAGGCAAGACTGCCTCCACAATCCCACACGGCTGACCGAGCATTACGCAAATTGAAACTGCAGTGCGCAAGTCGGGGGAAGCCCGTCTAATTGTCACACAGAGAGCGTCATTAACTAATTACTCTTATGTTGATTATAACGAGTGGTGAGCTGTTCTGGAAGGATACACAGGCATAATAAATATGTGGTCGTCTGCTTTGCGGTCAACTTGAGAATTATTTAGGGGGCAATGATGACCACCATGGTTGGTCTCTAGAACATGCGCAAAGGGAAGTAATTAACATGAGTATTAGAAATAATTAAGATGGGACATCTTAGAAACGAGAAATATAAAATCTTGTATCCGATGTATATTCAAGAAAATGGTCTTATAAATGTATCAGTCCCAAAGACACGAAATATTTAAATTTAAATAAGAAAAGACTAATTTATGATTGGAATAATTGTTTTAATAATTCCTCGTGCTGGGCAAGGGATCATAGGAAGTTTCAATAGGCGTGAGTAATATTGAAAGACTGGTATACTAATTTTTTATTGTTCTTTTAAAAGTAGTTTTATGTTAATTTCAGTATTAATATAATGCTGTTATTAAATTTTCAGGATCTATACTGTAATGCGAGTAATTCTTCGTGAAATATATATATATATATGTGTCTGTATTTTTTTAATATGTATTGGCGGAAAGTAAGCGACCGCAATACCCGCCTGCATGTCACAGTGGGCGCGTGCTATTTACACCGCTCAAAGGATTAGCGACAAACATCGCTGACCTCAGGGTGAGAGTTTTTTTAGGAAGGGTTCATCGACCTCTGGAAGACAATTTCTAGAAACTCCACCAAAGCGCCAAAATATCACCAATAATTTCATTGGTTGACACAGCCACGTGTACGAGCAAGGGAAAAATTTCAGAGAAAAAAAAACTCGCCGCAGAATAATTGAATAATTACATGAGACATCATTATTTTATTTAATCGATGTCTGATAAATCATAACTATTAAATAAAAAAAGTAATTTTAATTTTTGAGACCAATACAGCGATATTTTTTGGGGAATGGAGAGATTTTCAAAGATGAACACAACATAAACATAACCACCGCGACGACTCAGAGTTTTAATTGGGTCTTAACTAAGCATAGGAACATAAAAAAGTCTGAAAAAATGTACAATAACTACATCAGCAGAGACACTATCAAATTGAGGAGATATTTATTCGATCGCAAATATCTACCGTTTATGTATGTTTTAAATTTCCAGATCGTCCACACCCGCCACCAGGGATGGTATTAGTGTATTACCCCTACAATCCTTGCTTGCTTTCGGGTTGCATGTAACACATGTACAAAATATGGTCGGAATTTCTCAACGCGTTTGTATGCGGCACAAGCTCAAAAATACACAGACACAGTCGGTTAGTTACATTGGTAAAGAGAAGATACTTGAATCAAATCTCCGGTTTGTTTACCGTGAAATAATGTGTATAAATAAAAATACATATATAGGAAAAATAATATTTGAGTTATCCGAGCCTTTATATAACCAATCTCACTTCGAAATTTGCAGTTTATCAACTACAGTAATTAAACACTTTCATTACATCTAATTACATAGCGTAAATAACGTTTTATTTAATAATGGAATTTTTAATTGTTTTTCGCTAATGTTGCATCCGATAATTAACTTTTAGTTACAGAAAAATCCGTCTCGGGCGCCAGAGTCGTATTCCACACCCATTTGCCTTGCGACTCGCAAAATATTTTGCATTATTATAAGTAGTTAAAAAGTTTCATTGCTTAATTAAAATATTAGTTAAACTTTAGCATTATTTCACGCGTGTGGGCATAATTTATTCTGTTGAAAGTTCTAAAAGATCTGGTCAAAAAAAGTGACATTTCAAATTTCGCGGGCTACGTATATTAGATTTTGTGTTTGTTGTGATGGTACACATGTTACCAACATATTTTTACATGATCAGTCATTTTGCAATTGTATTTTTTACATATATGGTGTGCTTGGCGAGTTTTTCAATGGAAAAAATTGATACAAAATCTGTATTAGGTTTCTGTGAAAAATAAAACTAAGAGTTCGAGCGCACTTGAAATGTTGACTGTGGCTTTTGGCAAGTCTACTTTGAGCAAAAAATGTTTATAAGTGGTACAGGTTCCACACAGAAGGTCGAGAAGATGTTAATGACGATGAGCGCCCTGGACGCGCTATCATACTAACAACCGATGAAAACGTTGATTCACTGAAGAAAATTGTTATGGAGAATCGTCGAATCACTATTAGAGACGTTTCTGTGGATATCGTCAAACCGGTGACTCATAACATGAACGTTTTAGGATGTTTTACGCATGAAACGTGTGGCAGCGAAGCTTGTTCCTAAACTGCTAAATTTTGACCAAAAGGACCGTCGTATGAGCCTCGCTCAGGAGCTGTTGAATGACGATCCATATTTGCTCATAAGGGTCATCATAACTGATGACAAAACATGGGTACATGATTATGATGTTGAAACTAAAGCTCAATCAACCCAGTGGTTGAAGCCAGAAGAGCAGAGACCGAAAAAAGCCAAGTTAGGCCAATGTGAAGGTTTTGCTCACTGTTTACAATGGCGTGGTGCTTCATGAGTCCTTGCCAAAAGGTCATACGTCAATCAGGAATATTACCTGCAAGTTATGTGCCGTTTGCGTGAAGCAATACGATGAAGACGGCCGGATTTGTGGATTTTGCATCACGATAATGGCCAGAAACAACACAATAATCACGCTTCAGCCACCAAATTCACCGGACCTGGCCCCCTGCGACTTCTCCCAGTTCCCAAAACTGAAAAGACCTCTGAAAGGACGACGTTTTGCCACGATTGAGCAAAGTAAGACAGTATCGCTGGAAGAGCTTAAGTCAAACCAAAAAGCGATGATCAGAAGTACTTCGATGATTAGAGAAAGCGCTGACACAAGGGGATTACTTTGAAGGAGACAAAATAGATATTTACGAATAAATAAATATTTTCAGAGAAAAAAGTCACCTTTTTTTGAACAAACCTCGTATATGTCTTTAGGGTAGGACCTCTTTCGACATGAAACGGAGAAGGAAGGGTTCTAAATCTTCAAAAGACCAACAGAAACCTTCTTGGGCTGAGAACTACAAAATACCAAGATTTCATGAGATTGGTATAAATGTAATATATCTATCAAAGTGTTCGAACAGACTCTGTATATAACTTCACAATCGGGCTGTTAACATTGCATTTTATTTATGTAGAATATAAAATATTAGACATATAATAAGGTATTACAGTTTTCTAAATATCTCTGTGGAAGGAATTATTTGTTATGCGTGTGTTTGGGATGCTGTAGCAGGGAAAGCGTAGTTGAGAGGAGACGAGCATGTGGCTAATATTTAGCGAGTGTCGAGTGTGATGCAGTCACATGATCTGGAGCGACCTGGATGTAATATGCATGAGGAGTGGAGAAGGGCGTGGCTCTGCTCTTAACTGTCAGACAAAGAGCCGATGGTTCAACATTTGCAATCGCACATAAAAAACTCTTCCCCAGCCGTCATCAAATTCTCCATCGGGGGCCCTTATAGCGCCTTTCTATCATCATCGTTCTTCGACAATATTATTCAATGTTAACAATTGCCTGACATACAGATTGTTCTAGGAAGGTTTCAATAAACAATCTTCAATTACTTTCAAGTGCTTTGAGAAGCTGAGAATTTAAGCCAAAAATTAAACTTGGATACAAAATGAAGGAGGTAGATGAAACGTTATTGTCAACCACTAACTGAACGGTGGAAATGAGTTTTCCGGTTATGCAAAGCCTTGGAGAAATTTAAAATTCACATAGCACACCTGCGTAAGAACGGCCATGCTCATAAAATAATGGGGGAAACAATCGGGAATATATTCGCATTCGAATGTACCGACGAAGGAATTTGATGGCCTGCATGCAAATGAGCTTAAGATTTATTTCCATTTAAACCGGACTAGTTATTAATTTGGCGATATGGACATTTTTCTTGTGGAATAAAAATAATATCGAGGCTTGTACGCAAAGTATATACCTAATTGTAATGAATCGTTGATGTCGGGTCCATTATTAGTATGCTCAAAGTGATCTGTAGTGAATGTAGGAATCGTCGAAATAGTAGGATCTCTGTCACGGTGAATTAAGGTATTAATACTTTTTTAAAGGATTTAACGAAATAATATGGAAGTTCATTCAATTAATTTGAAGTTGATGGGTGGAACGAACGTAAAAAATGCGGCTAGCAAGATCATTTAATTAATATCACTTTGATTAGAGTATGGTAAATGGTTATAAAACTGAAGTGTCTTTCTGTGATTAAGAAATTAACGTCAAAATATAAAAGAATACTGCTATTTATACGATTCCCAATAATAAAAGACTGTTTTAAAAATTTTCGTCTCCCTTGCTTGTTTAAAATTTTGTCTCAAATACTCTCCTAAATGGATCGACGGATTTAAATGAAAAATGTACTTATTTAAAATTGAATTTCATCATCTACATCTTGAATGGTTCAGAAGATATGAATACAAATACTTGCAAAGAGGTTATTACTGCCGTTTAGCGGCTGTCATGACCAACTTGCCGAGCCAAAACCGGATGGAGTAGAAAATTCCCAGGGACTGACAGCTTAGTTTCATTTGAACTGTTTTGGCGCTGCTGTCGTATGACGCTTTTAAAGTCTCAGCTTTAATTTATTGCATGTGCCATTCTCAACTTTCCGTTTAATGTACTAATAACTGATCAGCTTCTATTTCAATTATATTATTCTATTACTTTTTGTTGTTTGTAGCGTTGATTTTGGAAATAGTGAATTCTTAGATAATGAAATAAAATGTGTATTTCAGTCATGCCGAAGAGAAGAAATAAGTGTCTCCCATCAATTACTGCGAAGGACAACAAGGAAATGTACCTGGTGAAGAAGGAGAGCATGGATGCTTTTTGACCGAGTAGATAGTATTCAATAAAAATACCATCACACCATGTGGCGCCTATATATTTTTGTATTTTACCTGTATTTTTCCATATAAATTATAATTCATATTTTATGTGTTTTATTTTAACTTGTTTAGAGACTGAAGTAAACGGGAAAGAATCAGTGATGTCGTATAGCAGCGAAACATCACAACCCCACAAATTACGCTACAATCCGCATGGCGCCATCTCCATTTTAATAAGGAGATTTGAAAGCCGGTTACTGAACGGAGAGAGAACAAGGCAGTCAATGGATAACTAGGATCCTACCCTAAGGGTGATGCAGGAAAATCCCTAGGCAGGACGCGGGTAATTGGTACTCGTTCCTCGCCCTTCCGATAAAGAAATTAGGGTTTGCTGGAGGAAGGGATCATTCCCTCCTCCTTGCCTCGACCACTTTAAGACACTACTTGCCGACTGTTCCAATAGGCATAACGGACAACTCTTGGTGTGTGACGTTACATTTTTTTACGATTGACATACTGGAAACTAGTCCTCGTAGAGAAGGATCGAGAACGGAACTGTTTGGTGCGATGGTGGAAGAGCGTTGCTCAACCTCGGCATTTAAGCAGCTGAGAAGAAAGGTTTCCCAAGGCATTGTATTCGGTCCAGGTCGATTTCGCGGAGGAGTTAATGAGAACTAAATTGTCTTCGCTCCTGGGAGAGCGAGTTCTTGCACCACAGCCATCTCTCATCTCAGCAGACATCCTGATATGGTTTCTAATTGAAAACATTCTCAGACGAACTCTTACGAGGGTCTTCTGAAAAGTTTCCCACGTATCAAAATTACGAGAATTTTTCTTCAAATTTATTTTTATTATCTACATAGTCTCCTGCAAGTGCTCATATTTCTCTAGAGCTTCCTCACTTGTCTTCTGTGCGTGATTTTCAGCTGAGGGAACATAAAACTTCAGTCGCTTGGAGCTAGATCTCGTCAAGCAACCGTTGAAGTGTCAATCAGCGCATTGCGTTGGCCAAACAAACTATTTTTCTGCAAACGTCGTCGTTTCTCCGAAATTTCTCCCTTCAGCTTGTCAAGTAACTATGTGCAGTATGCTCCTGTAATGTTTCCTTTCCTTTCTGAAGATAGTCGATTGACATAATTCCGCGACTGCCCCAAAAGCAGTCACCATCCCATTCCCATCCGAAGAAAGAGTTTCTTCATGATTAAATCCACTGTTTTGACTGTAGTTTTGTTTCTGAGGTATAATGAAGCATCCAAGTTTCAGCTACAGTAATTAATCGGCGCCAAAACTTTGATTATTGCCACTAAACTGCGCCAACAGATCGTTGGAAACATTTCTTCCAACACATATTTGGTCTATAGTGAGCAAACGGACAGCTTTTTCATACTTAAATCTTGATTCAATATCCGACCAACACGTATACATATATCCATAGCCTCTGATGTTTCTATCACTTTAATTCGACGGTTGTCTATTATCATTTGGTGAGCTTGAACGATGTTATCGTCAGTGGTTTCAGGTTTTGGACGTCCCGAACGATCATCGTTTCTCAAACTGGTGTGGCCACGCTTAAATTCAGCTGCCCAAAATTTAACGGTGCTAAATGTGTCCCCGGATACATCGTCCAACTTGTCTTTCATTTCCGTAGCAGTACTGCCTTTAAAAGTCAAATATTTAATGACACATTGATACTCGCTTTTTTCCATCTTTCATTTTCTCAAAAATACATCAAGTGACTCAAACGATTGTCAGAAAAGACGGACACGTCCGAAATAACAGAAATTTTGTTGAGTACCTTTCCAAAGATGTACAAATACATTCGCTACCTTTTGTTGATGACTACTGCAATCTTCACGATGAAGTCGGAAACTTTTCAGACTGGCCCTGGTAAAAGTGACGAGCAAACTCAGTGAAACCCGTTGAACATCTTAATCCGCCAAACATTTCTTTGAGCTAATTCAATTTACTGTAGTTTCCCACTTAATTATGAAACGGCGAAACATTTGATAAAAATATTTACTGAGGGGTTTGATTTCCTTGAGATCAATTTTTCTAAAAGTATTAAGCGAGAAACACGTAGAATATATACAGATACCAAGGCTCTTTTGAAGAACTTAGTTTTCTCCGCGTCGATGAACGTCTCATCTCAACAGATATCACGCATTTCCTGTTCACACCAAAATCAACAATTTCTTGACGAGATAAACGAATGTGGTAACTAACGTCATCTGATTTCCCTGCCTGCTTGTTGTCAGTTGCTGAGTCTGACGTAGACGATTATGTAAGTTTGTAATATCTCAACGGTCTTCAGATAGTTGTTGTTACGCAACTGGTCTCTACGGTACTAATTGCGGCAAGGCAAAGTGCAGATTTCCCCGCGGATGGCGCGTGTAATGGCGGCGTCCTTTCACCTGGAGCCCACGCTCATCCTTCACACAGCTGCTGCGACTTATCAAGCACCGCTAACGGAAAGCGATACACTTTAAACACATGCCGTTTCCATTGACCGCGATACATCGCTTATTGCCGTTAATTCCTGGTCGACCTTTAACTACTTCATCAATAAATATGCACCAACTCATTATATATGGAAGGCATACATTATTAAGTATCGAGTAAACATTTTTCTTAGATTCCATCAATGGACCTTCAGTTCTTTAGATAGACCTGAACAGCAAAATATGGAATACTAGTCGCTTATGAGCCCTGAGCGTTTGCTTTGCAAAAGCTGCCCCAATTCTATGTTATCGACTAAATTTCTTTCAGTGATATTTCATGACTAGCAAATAAACATCAAAACAGCTAATGCATATAGTACAGATAGTGAGGTAAAGAAAGGAGAAGGGAAAGTGAGAATTGCGCCTGAGCAACAATACTGTTATAGTTTAAGGAATATATTATATTCTCTCGATCGGGATATACAGACTGAAGCACCGTGTTTTACCACACCCTATACTTATTAATTCTTAGAGTTTTCGGACGAATTTCTTGATCTAAAACATATCCTGAACTGAAAACAATATCATTGTAATGATTTCATATAAATTTGGAGGAGGATATTTCATTTGGAATAACTTTCTAGTCGTAGCGTCGTATGGCTGGTAAGGACGGGGAAATATGCAGCTTACAGATGTCGTGTGCGTGTAACGATAAGGTAAACCTGTATTTACTCGCGTGGACCCCGAAATGGGCGGAGTCTAAAAAGACGCGCCCTGGAAATTTAAACTTGATCGGAGAACTTTTCGAAAGGGTAGTGGGTTAATTTTGAAATTTGAGAGGGAGATAGGAAGACATTTTTGGAGTCACGTCGGAAAAGAGACGCAGAAGGGTGAAGAGTCGTAATACAGCCATAGATGCGTGCTAGTGGTGGAATAACTGTTTTTGTCACCAGAACTCAAGGAGTCTGCAGTTTGACCCAGAGACACAGAGACCAGGGAGAGTTTGTAATGGTGTGTAGGTTTATGTTTTGCTGTGTTTGAATTTTGGCTGTTGTTCCCCATATGGAGGAGGCATAGGACAAGTGGGTTGTATTATGGAGAGGCATTGATTTGGTGGGGTTGATTCTGATTCGCCATTGCTCTAAGTTGTTGAGCCCTGTTTGGAGTGGTTGGAAATTGGAGATGAGAGAGGAGGTTTCTTAGGAGATGGCTATGTCTTGTGCGAAAAAAATTGTGCTAGTGGTTGCCAGAGTGATTTGTCGGTTGCTGAAGTCTTTTAGTAGTTATCGAAGTTTTCTAGTGATGTCATTGTAGTAACTCTTGTCTGTGGGGTTTTTACATTTTACTTGAGAACGGAATTTTAAATCAGTTACAGCACTGTTGATTGTTGGAAAGTGACCACGAGGCGCGTATTTGAAGTTCCAATTTCCCGGTCCTAGTGAGAAGCACACAATTCATTTTTGAGCCTCTGGAAAGTGAATAAATACCGTTATAAATTGAGTGTGTTACTGGGCAGGGAATCTGGCTTGCTCTGACATCGATCGAGTAACGTTCTCCCCCAATGTGAGTGAGTGGATGCAGCAGGGGAGCCATCACAGGTGCTCATTTCCATGATTCACCTCTCGTCACCCCTACACTGCACAGCCATAATCACCTCCTCTCAGACAACTACACGTGTAAAGTCAGAAATACTATTAGCATACTGTGATACAGGAATGTGAACTACGTAGCCAACAAACTGTCAACCACTTGTAACATCACGTTCTTTTATATCTAATCAAATATCAACGTATGCTCTATAAGAAAATATATCCCTTCTCAATTTATAATTATGACTCATTTGACTCAATTATCTTACGCCCGTGCGTAATAAATCTCGTACCCATTCCATATTGATGTTTGAATACATTTACCTCGAATAGTTCACTGTTCTGATTCCAAGGTCGTCAGAAGCTTTAAATTCAAGCATGACGATTCGTACGACAAAAATTCAATCGGTATCATCATTAAAAAAGTATATTTATTCACAGCAGCCCTTCATCAAAGATAACCCCAAAGACAATAAATATAGGTGATTCTTACCCCTGCAAACGAGTGTTACCAAACGTCGATATTCACTTCATTTTCATTTACAGGCATATCAGAAAACAGAACTTGCGAAAAAAAATGGTATTATTAAATGGCACAGCCAACTTAATTTGCACTTTATTCTGTTTACCTAACCTTAAAATGTGGTTAAATCATAGGGCGACACATATTATTATTTAAAAGGAATCTAAATCAGAGTTCGGTTACTATAAAAAAACCAAACACTTTTGAGGTTCAGTACGACATTTTGGTGAATTGTAAAAGATAACAGTATAAAGTAACAGTTGTTAAATCGAAAACACAGTAATTCAATAAGGAAAAAAATTTATAAATAAAATAGTGATTAATCTGAATTAATGAAATATAATAAACCGGTCAAAAATTAAAAACAGAATTAAATTCAAAATCAAATACAAAACGTAATTGTATTTTTTTCATTTTAATGCTATTGTTTACAATCATATTAATGCTTGTCCTATGGCTAATCCTTTCTCTATTTTTGATGAAATTGTGAAGAGAGATTTGGAAAAAATTGCATTTCTTCTTTACCTTCTCAATCCCTTTGTTATGCTAAATTCTATCCACACAATACAATTTAATGTTCTGGTGAAAGCGATGGAAAGTGAAGGAAGAAGAGACGGTAGGGGGTTGGCATCAGGTTACACGAGGGTCATCCATAATCTGACAACTCCCCTTTCATAGCATAGGAAGAGAATAATTCTACCCCGTGATTTACCAAAAAGAGGTGCATTGCAAATCCTAGAAAACCTGCATCAGGTAGGTCGGGATATTGGGTTCTTCCGAATGACGGGAGAGGAATTCGCTGTCAGTTTAGAAGGCATATGGCCGACTGATCATATAGGATCATCGGTCATCGGACAAGACTTGCCTTATACCCAATGTCTGTCACCCCTTATAAATGAGATCGAGGTGCCCCGGCATGTGAGAACCTCGGGAAACCTGATAGAGAAAGAGGAATCACCGAAAGTAGAGCCTGGGGAGAGTAATACTCACACGTCCTTCCAAATGACGCATACGAGTTTGCTGTGGGGTCGGAGCATTCCCTTATCCGTGTCTCTACAAGTTTACGTTTTTTTTTTGGTTAACAGGCTACATGAGGGTGATCCTGAAACAGGCAACTCCCCTTTAATAGCATAGGAAGGGAATTGAAAAGGGGGGATGCGGAAGATAAAGCAAGGTAGCCAAGTTTTTTTTGTATTAGAGTTATTTACATAATTGTTGTTTTTGACTGAGAGAGAAACATATTGGTTTTATAAATAAAATTGTGCCTTATATTTATAAGGTAATAAATATATGATGACTCAAGTAATATGTAAGTATTGAATTTATTAACGGAGAAGCTATTGGTGAATGTATATTAGAATTAAAGGCATATGGTAAAGTGTCGATGTGGAAATATTTAATTTATGAGAATCAGAGCAATGTGCTGATGACGTCATAACTTGTCATGACATACAAAATATATACAAAATAATGTATAACTACGATGATTAGCGTGACAGGAATGGTTACAGCGTACTATCGATTAACATCCCAGTAACAAGTCAAGAAAATTTCTAAGCGCTTTTCCCGTTTGGAGGAAATATTTTTTTATGTTAGACTGTAAACTACTGGACCGTGCTCATTTTCTTTTTGTCAGAACCGGCGTTGTAATTCCAACTTCTTTCGTTTTCTCAGCTTCGCGCTCCACTTCGCCGAGATGGGAAGCTTAGGCCGTAATTAATTTTTTCTTAAGTTGAGATGAGGTGTTGCTGCAGAGAGATTACACTATCTGTCCCACACTCATCATTCCACAAAGTAGTATAGGAATCATGGTTCCGACGGATAAATATGAAGTTGGAACGGTCCGGGTCCTCAGTTAACATGAAATGACATTCATCCTGTGACTCACAATTTCCCTTCAAAACCACTATGCAGGAAGTTCAGATGAGATATCAGTTACATCAGCCTCACTTATTATTATTCATATAAAATTAGACACTGGAGTTAGCACTCATGCCAAGGTTATTCAACAAATTAAACTCAACCGCAACACACGTGCCGATTTTTCCAGCGTCTTTCTCATCCTCATTGCATGAGTGTAATTATAGTCTATTATATTCTCCACCACAACAAAGAAATAAATAGGTATTATAAGAGTAAGAAGCCTTTATATAAAGCGTAAATTTTACATCTGGAGAGGGAAAACCTTACTGACAGTAAATTAAAAATTACAGTAGTAAACATATGATGGGCTCTCTATTTGCGTGGGTTACAAGAATCTTACAGAATATTAAAACAATACCCATGTTGAAAGATTAACAATTAAAAACCATAAGCCCGAAAAAGACTAAGTTATGATACACATTATATAGGTTACAACGTTTCGTTTACACGTTTATGACGTCTTCAGGTGGAAAGATACATACTAAATCTCTTATGCAATTAAATTTTTTGAATGAATGCAAATAAATATATTTTCGAATTAGAGGTACAGACTTCAATTTAATTAAACACACATAGTTTTGGTTGTTTAAAATTACATAAAAATTTGATATATCTCAAAATTGTGGACTAAAAGTATATAAAGTGTTGAATAATATAGCGTTTGTCTGTTTTATTGGCTGTTATGATATTTACTTTTTAATTTTATTGATGTCAGATTAATTTAAACGTTGACTTAAATAAGACGGATACAGTTTCATTTGCTGGCAATTTTTTTTGCTGCGCAAGAAATAATTTTCATTGATTATCTGCCAAAAATAAACATATTCAAAGATCGAATATTATTCAAACTTATTACAGCGCTTGAGTGATGAAATAAAGAGAACATGGCCCGAAGACGGAAGTTTTGTTTCATGGTTGAAATCCCCTCTTCACTTGGAGTCAATAGCTGGGCCATAAATTTTCCCCCAACAGTTTGTGACTTGGCTTCCATCCATGTACACGCCAATGCGCATTCTTTTGTACTTCCTTTGATGTGTGGAGAAAACCGTTCCCAGAGCCAACATCGGCCAATTTTCTTTCCAGCCTTCACCAATATAAGTCACTGTATGCCATTGTGAAGCGCCATTAAATTTTTAATTGCTTCCTAACTCACCTAATTCACAAGATTTAGCTGACGGAATAATTTCTCTTTTAAACTTAAAAAAATGGCTCTGTTTAAAAAGATGTACCAACAACGAAGAAATGAACTTTACGCTTGTTGGCTACTAGTTTTATGGTTTTCACATAAAACAGGCTAATGAAGCTATTAAGCATCGCTGGGGCACGTGTATTGCGGGTTATTTGCAGAAAGACTCGAAACACCTGATGAAGTTTACCCAATTTCCTTTATATCATGACTTAATTGGCTTATCAACGAAAAATCTAATCTACGAGATCCACCTTTTCAGGGAAGTGTAAAATTCTCGGAAGCTTTATCATCTCTCGAGTGAGTAATGCGCATCAGATCCAAGACACCAGATACGTATTTTGATTGAAAATTCAATTCTTTATTATGAACGCTATTAAAAGACACGCAATTTTTTTACTTTCAAGCATATTACAAAAAAACTTAAATAAAACTTAAAAATCTAAAAACTTTGCAAGAATGCAGCTCTTGACAAACTTATTTCATTAATGATGATTAAGATGAATTTATGTTCCCATGTTTTAACACGCTTATGATTTTAGCCTGGGTCATTACGCGAAATTGTTAAGGAAATGGTTAAATAGACGCGGACCGAATAATTGGCTGAAGGGACGTGAACTTTTCCAGTGACGGCCATGACAACTATGGTCAATCCTTGGCTCATCCACCTTTTTAATTCATTTTCTAGCTATTAAAGTGGAGTTGCAAGTTTCTGGATCACCCTCATAACCTAAAATTTTTTTGTCGCTTATACCTTCCGGTACCATTCATGTGATTGCCATAAAAATTTAGTAATCGGCAGTGCTCACCTCAGAGAATGTTTCTGTCAGTCTTTCGAAGATTTAGGTCCCTAATTGTCACCTTTCAGTCCAAAAATGCCCCGCACACCAACTTGAAAGATTCGAAGAAAGATTCGCCGCAAACGTTTACGTTTTAATCAAGTAGCTTGCGACATGTGGCTACTGAGTCGTTTCAAAAAAACTGTTTCACACGCTTAAGGAAAATGTACAGTCAATATTTATAATTTTAAAAAGGTAACTGTAATATCAATTACTTCGTTTTTGTACTGGGATTATTAATTTTTTTTAAATGTTACTTGTACCTTAAGCTATCGCGATTATGTTTACCTTATGAACTCTTAAGGCATGGGGACAGTTTTTTACTTCTTTAATGTACCACGTGTAATTTTGGACTCTTAGAGTATCTCGATAATTGTTTACTCCTTTTAAATAAAACATTTCTCAACGTACTGGGTGTTTATTAGAGTCTCTTTCGGTAGCATCCTAATTTAATAAACCAGGAGAATTCTCACCACCAGTCATCATCATCCCTTTCAGTATAAAGCTAAACTCAAAATGCGATATAGGTAGGAGTTAACGGTGCAATAAAAGGAACGGTGACTATTAAATCACGAGTTAACAAGAAATTAGTGTGGAATTAAATCGTTTATCGGTCTAATGTACATGTAAATGTAAATGCTCGGGAAATGAAGCTAATCGGCCAGAAAAATATTCAAGTATCAATATAAGGAAATAAGTATCTCAGTCAACCAGAGATTAAGTACTGTGAACATGGAATAGTATTTCCCCACTTCAAAAAACTGTATGTTTACGTAAAAGTATGTTGATAGATAAAACAGTCACGTTGTGGCAATATTTCTTGCTGAAACTGTGTGCTCAATGGCAAATGATCATGCTGACATAAACTATGCCACAGCTGCTGGAAATTATAAAAAGGGTGTTATCAAAATGGCTGCTCATTTCTCAGAGTTTGTTGTCATAAATGTAGAAGTGAACAACGTTTTTCCCTTTATCACATTCCACACAAAGCGCAAAACTATCACATTTCTGCACGAAACATTTTCTAGAAGGGCTATTTTGCGGAATAGTGATGAGAAATGCTCACTCGGTATTGGATATTTGCTGTGAAGTTAATGAAAATAAGGAAAGATGATTAATGACCTTCACCAGACCTTCACAAGCACCATTTCCAATCGAAAGAGTAACCAGACATTAGACCTTGACGAAAAAACAGCGTTTGATACATGCTGTTTTCTAAGTATAAACGAGCAATAAAGATATAGGACGTGACTTTTATTTTGTCGTCTTTTAAATCACTATAATAGTTTACCGGAGAAAACTTACCAGTTTACCTGATACGAAGAAACTCTGCATGCTTCAATGAAAATGCCTCATTGCTGTCCTCAATTTAACAAGCAAATTTATCTGGAACGTCTTAAATAAAGCATCGTACGATCGCGTGAGAAACACAATTGTCTAGAAGTGCCGTATGTTCTCAGACACTTGCACATATTGCATATCATTATATCAGAGAATCATCTATAGGCAACTCAAGACTATTTCTTTCCAAAACTTACTTATCTTTATGTGCACATTTTACACATGTGGCTCGTTTCTATTATTACTACGTTTACTAAATAAATCTAAACAATATAATAAAATATTTATTCTCATTACATACGAATTCATTTCGAAGGGAATGATCCAGAAAATATTTTCAATCAGTAAACGGCTAGTAAATTTGCAGCAGTTATAAATATATGTTAATAATATTACTGTAACGAGGTCTGTGAAATGAGTTACTCAAAGTTCAATAAGACAGCTGTTATTTTCATACTCTTTTATTTAAAGTATTTAAACATTATACCGACTGTTTATAAGTATTTATATACACTCCGCACTTTTTACACTGAGTACATCAGAATGGCTCGACTGCGAACGCGATATCGCGTTTTATATACATGTCTTTTGAGTAGGTTCTCCAGACTTCTCGAATTTCCCATTGTTGATGTCGCCTCCGGGGCTGCTCAGCTATGAAACTATGGAATGACTTTCTATTCGTCGGTCTATGTTATTGCTAAACCTGAAGATCGTCATTTAAGCACCCATTGACAAGTTAATTATAATAGTTTTCCTACGATCAGATGACTATTTCAGTGGAGCCAAAGTGGAGTTGTTCCACAAACAAAATGTATAAAAGTGGAAATGCAGGAAGGATGGAATCTATTCGTAAGAAGGATGAGGAGACAAAGAAATTAAGAATTGTTTCCTTTAGTCTCTCCACGAAAATAATATAATAAGAAATATTACTAAATTAGTGAAACAGATGATATTACATGCTAAAACAAATTTTAAATATACACATATACTTTTATTATTGTATTCGTACATATTTATATATATGTAAAAATGTATCAACAAAAGAAAAATATTGTTAAAAAGACCTGTTATTGAATCTAGAAAACAGGTCAACTAAATTATTGTTAAAAAAACCTTTCATGGTATTGATTACAAGTGGCAAACTATCTACATTGCATGAACAGGCCATTAATTACTCTGAGTCAAATATTAAGAACAAATATTAGATTGGGAAACAGTATTTTTGCTAGGAAGAAGTGTTATTGGCCATACATCAGGACCTTTGTATTATTATCTCGGCGCTGTCAAGACAGGGATGAGCTCCACATTGGACGTTATCATGTTTCCACACGCAGTCGAGATGTGAAAAAAACAAGCTTACAAACTTCTGCTAAAACTTCTCTGCACTAGGGATAGGGAGGCGCTGCGGGAGTTTCTCGTAGACGCTTCAGCCCAGAGTGACTGCGGGGCTTACATGTCGGGAATGCCTCGCACTCTCTCTGGGTACTTTTTATCAAAGTTCTCATATGCCGAGACACCTTCACCTATTTTAGGAGGTATATGTACTGAGGTCAAAGACCTTGGGCATATGGCAAAAGCTGTCCGCTGATCCCATTGGATCAGTCGGCCAACTGCCTCCTGAAACTGGTGGAGACACGGAGAAGGGAATGCTGCGTCCCCACAGCAGACTCGTCTCCCGTCATTCGGAAGGGCGTGAGAATAGTACCCAATGCCCGACCTACCTGATGCAGGTTTTCTAGGGTTTTCCCTGCATCTCTCTAGGTGAAACACCGGGTAGGATCCTTAAACCATAGCCCGGGGGCCCTAGTTAACCCTTGGCTACCTCGCTCTACCTTCCGCATCCCCCCTTTTCAATTCCCTTCCTATGCTATTAAAGGGGAGTTGCCTGTTTCAGGTTCACCCTCATGTAGCCTGTTAACCAAAAAAAAAAATTCTCTGCAGTATCTTATCTGTAGCTGCATGTTTCTTCTTAGCGTCGTATCCCGACCATTAACGAGTTGTTTTTATGTAACACGAATAAGTAGTGCTTGCTTATTTTAGGGGAATCATAACTTGGATGTAAATCAGAATAGCCTGACCTGGTTTGCTACTGCTGCTGTATAAAAAGGAACGACACTTTTTAAATGAGCGCTATTTAAGCAATACTGGACTTAAAAAGTATGATGCAGGTTTTCTAGGGTTTTCCCTGCATCGCTTTAGGTGAAACACTAGGTAGGATCCTTAAACCACAGTCCGAGGGCCCTAGTTAACACTTGGCTACCTTGCACTACCTTCCGCATCCCCCCTTTTCAATTCCCTTCCTGTGCTATTAAAGGGGAGCTACCTGTTTCAGGATCACCCTCAAGACTTGATATAGTAATTGAGGATATTATAGACCATAACAAAACGTGGAAACATGCGCGATGATGGGTCGCACAAAATCAATGAGTTATACTTACTGAGAAACATACTGTAGTCAACGAAGAGTATACAAATGGTATCACTATATTAAAAGAATAAGGAAATTTTGTGATTAAATGGTGATGCAGCAGAAGTCTGGATTTATATTCACCTTGACCTCTAACCCATGCAGTATGATGAACAAACCAGCGTGACCTTCCGTCGGGATTCATAAAGAATCTGAGAGTACAGAACGCAAACATGAAACATACAGGAATTTGACAATAAGATTACCAATAATCTCACCACGAAATCCTAGGGAAAACATCTCTGTTTTAAATAAAAAGATCGAAATAACTGCATAACCAATTTGTAAAATTATTTAAAATGTAATTAAATAAATTATTATAAATGAAGAAATTCGTCATTTTAAAATAAATGCCACAATGTGATTGGAAATAAGAATTTCCTAGCGGTAAATACGGGTCTGTTTGACATCTCACTCTAGTTGCCATAATAATATACAACAATAACGAAAATAACGTATTTTACATGCTAGTTACGAATAATTATTGATGTCAATGTTTACACTTAATTGTTTAAGAATGTCTGGATTTTTAATCTCATTCAACTCGTTTCCTTACGGATCTAGAAGAATCTGTGATAGTCACAATAAACAAAGCGGAAATAGAGGAACTGCATGTAAATGTGTTGTACGGGTCAAAATTTATTGGAGTCATCCCAAAAAGTCAAAGATAAGGTTGAATGGCACAACCAATAATAATTTACCAGTCTCTCTCTAAATGCCTACGAATTGATGTTAAAAATAAATTTAATTCGGGGTGATCCACGAAAGGATGTTAAAATTTAATTCTATGTTGATACTGAATCAATGATATTGGTATCGTGAAATAATATATTAATTTTGTTTGATTGTAGAACGTTGAATGACGACAGCAAAGAGAGATTTGCAACAACGTTCAAAACAAGACGTGACAATGCTTTCGAGCTGATGTCTGTTAGAGAGAGACAGAGAGAGAAAGTGCGGCAGTTACTTCCTGTCTCCGAGTAAACTCTTTCTTGTCTTGATGAGATGTTTGTAGATGTGCGCCACCGCAATCTCATTCTGTAAATTAGGCCAACTCCGCCACCGTGGCTTGGGACGCGTCGGAATGCTCCTCTTAATTCAGTCCATTCTCGTCCCACTGGCGAAGAGTGGAACGAAGCCTAGCGGCAGGATATTATGGTCACACACAATAACTTATGGCTATTATAAGATGAAATATTCAAGCGTTCTCAAATGGGAGTCGTTCTTCCTCTCAGCGAACGAGAGCAGAGAAATGGACAAACGCCGTCGCAGGTGACAAGTCAATATTAAATTATAATAAACCGCCACTGCAGCACAGCTGCGTAGACAACAATACGTGATCACTTGATTCGAAGGTTAGATCGGCTCCTGTTTGATATGATATCGGGTCACTGATAACCAATTCCACCCGGTTGGAAACACGACAGCCGTTCCCAATGTTACTAACACAGATCTCGAAAAGTCGCGTACTTCGGATATGCAACTGATCCGATTCCTAGGAAACGGTTATCGTCGAATTCTTAGACACTTTATACTTCACGCGAATTGGGTCTAAAACAAGTGCATATGATCGACTGGCAGAATAATGTCGCTCTTAAGAAAACAGGTTCTCCGCAATACTATAGACGTCTCGTGACCAGTACAGATTTTAAAGGTCCCAACAGTGTTGTCCTATCTTGTGATAGTTGATCGAAACAATTACAAAAACCTACTACAACCACATTTATTTTAACGTGTGTGACGTTTCGATCTCTATGTAGAAGAAACCAATAAGAACAGAACCCACCAACATTACTAGTGGAGTTTGTAACGTTTTATTGGTGCTTTCGATTTTTTACTTTAATTAACTGAGCAAGTTGAATAAATAATAGGGAAATTTAAGGTTTTGTAACATATTTAACAAACAAAAAACTTATCTTCCGGCTCTTAAAAAATGTGCATTTTAGAAAATCATTTTACAGATAAAATTCCATACTGATAAAACAAACTGAGTAGATGGTGGGTTCAAACACCAATTGTTGGTGGCAACGACCACGACTTTGAGAAACTATGGCTCATTTGTACTTTACCATCCACGTAGGTAGATCTGGCCGAAACCTTTGAAATCATTGAAGTGTCCCCCCCCCTTCTGGAACTGCATACCTCGTCTCTGCTACCATCCAGGAGTTTCACTTAGCTCAACCATATCGAGGTTTAATCCACCCTATATCAATTGCCCTTTCTCAATCCTTCAATAACAACCCTGATCTTCTTAACAACAACTTCATAACTTCATTACTACTTTTAACAACTATTTCCAACAAGTAACTCCTCAATCTCTGCGACAGCCCGCTTTACCATCTCTCCGCAGCTAACTTCAACAACTGTCAACTTAATCGGCTTCATCACGTCCGAATCCTCCGATTTCCCCTTCCCGATTCGATATTTTGCCAATAAGAACTCATCTTTTCGAATTCCCAACACGGGCTTCACACGTCTCGCTCACTGTCGCGCACGAGGCCATCACACTTTCTGTGGGAAAATTAGTCGCCGTGCCAAAATGTTGTGACAGAAGCTTATCCACCACATTTATGACACTGGCGTGGGTCCGACGCGGCTTCTTAATACCTCAAAGGGCCACTTCAATAGATGCTTTAATGCCAGACCTTCAGGTCGTTACCTGAAGGACAACAATCCCTCGAATTTTACAGCTCGGAAAAAATTAATTTGACAATAATTATTCAAATAAATGAAAAATACCCCTTTAATAATTTATAAAACGCGTGTACACTACAAGTTAAACTTATGTTGTGACGCTACAAGATGATTTTTTATTTAGAGAGGAAATAAATTAATGTGGATGAATAGACGAAATATTTACATTTGTTTTACTAAGACGTATCAGCGAAGAAATATTTTGCTCCTGCATCCGTCGTCGATCACACAGATTTATTAACAATGTTTATTACACTTTAATTTAATTTTTATTTGGATATTATTCTTTTCTTATACAATTGGAATATTTTGTAACGAAAATTCAAGTATAGAATCTATGAAAATATTGACAATACTTGAATGAATCCGAATAACATTCAGGCGGAAGACCACCATCATGATTCAGTACCCAGCTTCAACAATAAGAAATACTATGGTTAATTTCATTTGCATTTCAATCCGAAAAATTGTTTATTTACATTGAGGCAGGTGTATTCTAATTGCAATTTCGATGAACGTGGTTTACTGAGCAAATAGATGTTTGCAATGATTATGGCGTCGCCTTTGTATGAATTTGTGAGAGCACTTGTCTAAGGAGGCAGCGTTGAGAGAAAGCACGGAGCCGTGTTTTTATAATGGTCTTCGTACGAGTCCTCAAAAACTCAATGTTGCCTGCTTTCTATCACGAGAGAACGTTTGCAGTGATTTATAACGAGCGAAGGAAAGGAAATTATATATAACAAATAAGTAACGGCCTAAAGCAACAAGTATTCAACTTCTCAAGACAAGTGTTCGAGCAGCGTTCACGAGAAGTGCAAGTGAAATCGTCAAACAGAAATGTTTAATACTATCATAATATTTTCTTTGTTCCTCCAAGTAGTTGGTGTTGTAAGAAATCAGTAAAAGGCATGATTCAGATGAACTAGTCTAATATTAAAACTCTTGAATCTATTGAACGTATCGTTTCTAGTGAGGTGTATATTATTTGTCAGTATTAATACGAGGGTTCCTCGTGCCTGGTAAAGCGGGGAATTTTTCACTTTCGTGCCGTTTTTGGCAAACATGATCCTTTCAAAGATAATCCTAAACGTTGTTGACAGCCTTCTGAAGTATTTGATGTGTAGTCAAGCGGAGACAATGGAAGTAAACGAATTTCGAGCTGTCATTAAACACTTCAATTTGAAGAGTTGGACAACTAAGATCTGGCCGGAACCTTTGGAACCATTGAAGATGATGCTTATCGAATTGGACTTAGCTGCTACCGCTTCTCGATCACTCCTCCAACTAGCTCAATTTGCCCGCTCAAAAACCACTCTACAACACTACATTTTTCCGCAGCTAACTCCAACAACGAAATTCCACCTTTCGTCTCAACAACTCACTATTGATCCCTCCATCTCCACGAAAACTCTCCCGGCTAATATCCACGACTCTACCTAATAGGGCTTCGTCTATCCGAAAGTCATAACTCAGACATGACCAAATATAAAGCTTTCATCCAACACAAATATTTATGACTCTAAGACCAGCGACTTCTTGATCCTTCAAAGGACTACTCCTATAGATATTTTTAGTTTTAAGGCCCGGCCGGATACCTCAGAAAGTCAGATCCCTCGACTATTCGCAGCTCGGGAAAATGTAATTAATATTTATTTAATTCATGTCAACTAAATTGACCACTTAATAATTTAGTAAGTAGGTAATCACTAAAAAACGGAGCAAAAAAATAATTCCAGAGATATTTATTGTAACCAAGTACTTTTGTCAGTTACACAAAAATACTCTTCAAATTTTAAACATGTTTAACATCGTATTTAATGGCGTCTATATTTATAAAAAGATCAATAATTTATTAATTATTATACAAACCACCAGGAATGAATCCTACTGGGGCACGATTTTTTATGTTAATATGACGTTTCGGAGCCTAGTAGAATTCATATGTACTGTAGTCAAAAATTATTTTAGGACAGAACGGTGGAGTTTTAATCATGTGTAGGAAAACAAATGCATTGAAATAATAGTAACAAAGGTGAAGAAACATTGTGATTACGGTCAAGTGGTAGCTAGGGAGGTAAGTGATTGTAGTGATTATGTGAATGACAATAGGTTGAGTTTTGAAACGTGTAAGGGAAAGGATAAGTGGTAGAGCCTGCGCATCCGTGTCAAGGTTGCTGGATTGCTGGGATGACCCACATTCATGCCTCGGAAACTCTCTAGGGGACAGAAAAGCAGTCATTGTAGTTACAAGAATTTCTGAGTCTTGTGGGCGTCATTGGGAGAACTACTTAACGGTTAGGAATAAATAATATAAGATAGATACAAAAATGGCTATATATCTGTATACTGGAAAAATTCTTGTATTTAGCCCTACGTTGAGGGAAAAAAGTATTAAGAACTAATATGCTTTAAATTAGCCAAGTCGGAGGATCATTAAATTAAATAAATAAATTTATTTTACAATACAATAGTCGTTGAAGGTAATACGCAGTATTATTTGATATTTTTATCTGAAATTTAATGATGTATTTTCCCTTTTAATTAACTTTTAAAGTAACAATTATTACAATGCATATGAAAAATTCAAATGAAATTTTAGGATCTTATTGGTAATGAAAGGATATTCATAAATGAAAAGATCAAAATCTTTCCGTGGACTGACAAAAGCCTTCAGAATTTCATCACCCTAAGGAGAAAGAAAATTTTATAGACAGATAAAGCTGACATAAAATGCTGAATAATATATATTGATATTTGATTGTAATAGCACAAACTTTTTGGCGCGGCCGTGACAAGTGCGGCTCACTTGCTGTCGCTAATTCATCTAGATGACAGGAGATGAACCCAGGAACTGGTTTAGTGTTGAGCCAGTGCTTCTATATACTGATGTAATAGAAAGAATGCACGCATCACTCCAAATTCTGAATGTGCTGTGCAAGATGACAGACCGCAGTCAACCGAGTAGGCCCAGGCCTTTAATGGGCTGTAGAGCCGAAGAAGAAGACGGAAACAATGTATACAAAGATTTTGTTTGGAATCCATTTTTAGTATCTTTATCGCAGTAATTTATTAGATAGTGTTAAATATTTTAGTTATACAATGTTGATACATAGGATAAGTTCTATTGCGGCTCATGCTGTATTTTAATGTATTCCGTACTATTATTTATGTAAAAATCTGAGACGAATCCTATTTCGTCATAAGAACACTAACGGATAATAATTAATAAATCTATGTATGTCTATCTCTGGGTTCAGAATATCGCACTAGAATGAGAAATGCACATGTGATGTATTCTGTTTCATACCCCTGAAACCTATGCAATGCTGCCAACATGCGTGGCTCGATCCTAAAATTAACTTTAAATTAAATATGTACAAAAGAAAAATGTTTTTGTGTAATAATGCGTGTCAATTTGTAATTAACTATTTCGTTTCTGAGTATTATAAACTATTTTAAACTCTGTATATGGAATAAAAACTACGGGTCGCTTCAATTGAAGCATTTGAACGATTGTGTTTGGTTTCCTGCGGTATTTTTTCTAAGATTCTCAAAAGAGTAGTAACGGATATATCTAATTTCCAAAATCCCTGTCGGACGGATCCTGCTCCCAAACCATACGCTGCTCGAGTCCAACTCCCAAGTGCGTTGACCTGGGACATGGACATGTGGGATTCAGAATCTCTAGAGGATAGACCACAGACCCCACGCACCCCAAAGGACGGTATTGGTTGGCCGCGCGCATTGTTCCTAACATGCCCAGGGCCGTCTCGCAGGGAGAAGTTGCATTTGCCATAAAACTGGCCCTTAAAACTTGCCGACCCATTCCAGCATGCAGAATCAGCCCCCAAGCTTATTCCACATTCTTCTAACAGCATGGGCAATGGTAAACTAAAGCTTTTGTCGTATTATTAAGTCTTTACATAGTTATCATTGTAAAAATTGTTGTTCATGGTTGAGGTGATTTACATACAACCCGCCAATACTCTCTCTCTCTCTCTCTCTCTCACACACACACACACAGGAATGTGTATTAAACATAATTAAAAACGAAAATGGTGATTCACTCTGCATATCGCGTTACTTTAAAATTATTATATTTAGAAAGAAAAAATAAATGCGAAAAGTATGTGAACATACGTATTATAGCACAATCAACTATGGAGTGCGGCTGGACTGTAGTAGACGTGGGTAGCTAGACTCTGTCTTGGCCAGAAGCTTACAAAAGGTCGTATTTACGCCTCATTACTCCCCTAATGGACACATTTTATTAATAGATACCAATTCTACACACAATTACAAGAACAATGGCACCGAACAATCTATAATTTAATCAATATTTAGTCAATGTAGTGTAAATAGTTAGTAATAGAATACGTACTGTATTGGATATAATTTAATAAAAAATAAATCTATGCTTTATAATTTATGGTTAGAAATGCTATCAAATGATGCTCAGTCATGAAGGATATTAAACTGAATCAAGGAAACAGTATGAAAAAATATCGACTGGGCTAGAAATCGAAACTGGAACTGAAGGTGAACATACAACACGATAGAAAACTGCATTAAGTACAACTACTGGTACTCGTAAAATAAAAACCATGCTCACCAGTGTTATAAAGGGTGTAATAGAAGTGCACAAACTCAAAGAGAGTAGAATTACTCTCAATTGAGTCAACCAATAAATAAAGCTGAAATAATTTCAGTAATTAGAAATTTGAAGTGTTCCTCAGCAGCAGATATATATGGTATAACTAGTATAATGGTTAAAGAATGTGCTGTTTCTATCGCTTTACCACTTAAAGTAATATTTAACAAATGTCTTTCCACTGGAATTTTCCCCAATGCGTTAAAAATAGCCAAAGTAATTCCCCTGTTTAAGAAAGGATCGCCATCTGATATATCCAATTACAGGCCCATTTCTCTCCTTCCTATTTTCTCTAAAATATTTGAAAAAATAATTCATATTAGATTACTTAATTTCCTGAATAAATATAAGATTTTATCAACAGCGCAGCATGGCTTCCTTAAAGGAAAGTCCACAGATAGCGCAATGTACGACTTCATTCAAAATATCCAGAATTCATTGGATGAAGGACTGAAGGTAGCTGGCATTTTTGCTGACCTCTCTAAGGCTTTCGACACCGTAGATCACCAAATATTAATAAAAAAGATGGAATATTATGGAATTCGGGGAAACACGTCACTTTTACTAAGATCGTATCTTACAAATCGCAAACAACAAGTAGTAATTGAAACCAAAGACGGCCAACTTCACTTATCCGATTGGGAATTTATTACATGTGGAGTTCCTCAAGGATCAATTCTTGGGCCTTTACTTTTTATTCTGTACATAAACGATCTCCCGGGATACGTAAATCCTATAAAATCGATTCTCTACGCGGATGATACAAATATAATTATTGCAGATAAAAACTTAAATAATCTGATTAAGAAAGTAGACAACGCTCTGAATGGTCTAAATATTTGGTTTAACGTGAATAAATTATCCCTCAACCTAGATAAGACTAAGTTAGTTCAGTTTAGTGCTGATGCTAGTAATAGACCAGTAGACAAGTTCTCAGCTAATGCACCTTTCCTCGGCCTTCGGATTGACGATAAATTAAAGTGGAATGACCATATAGATCTGCTTGCCGGAAAACTAAGTTCAGCTTGTTATTCTCTGAGAACACTAATGCAACACGTTGACAAAAAGTACGTCAAAATGGTTTATTTCGCGTATTTTCATTCAATTATGAGCTATGGCATCTCTAATTGGGGAAACTGCTCCAGGAGTAATGAAATATTTAAGTTGCAAAAGCGTGCAATTAGAATACTTTCTAGCACGAATTCTAGATCGAGTTGCAAACCCTTCTTCAAAAGTTTGCAAATACTTACTTTACCAAGCGTATATATTTATGAAATATTAAAGTTTGTAAAACGAAACACTAATTTGTTTCAAACAAATGGCGAGTTTCATGAATACGCGACTAGAAATCGTTTAGCTCTAAGGTCGGACAAGCATCGCCTTGCCCTACACCAGAAAAGTATTCACAATACCGGGATAATTTTATACAACAGCCTTCCGCCAGAGGTTAAAAATAGTACCTACAAAAGCTTCGTGAAGGAGAGTAAAACTATTCTTTTAAATGGCGCGTTTTACTCGGTACAAGATTTTCTTAATCGTCCTTCTAGTATTTAAATCAAGGTTCCTGCTGCAAGTGTTGAATGAGCTGCCTTATAAAATAGCACATCACATATCTTAAAATTTCTATTCAGTTTTTTCTGCTCTTTTGTTTGTTTGTTTCATGTATTGCCTGGAGCTACGACGGAAGGACAGTTTCCTGGTCGCAGAGCTCCAAGTAGTTAAAACTCCATTCCGTGTTCCTCAGTGTGTGCTTGTTTGTGTTTCCCAGTGTGTGTCCGTGTTGTGTTTATATTGACTTTGTCTATATACATTTTCTTTTATTAATTTATTTTAAGTTTATTTGTCTTTAATTATGTACTTTATTTTGTTCATTTTTAATTTTTAATGTATGACGTATCCTATTTCCTCAATCGAGGATTAATGGAAACAACAATAAATCTAAATAATCTTAGTCAAAGGTGAAAATAGTATCCTTGGTCATTGATATATGACGGAGAAAACACTTGTTTGGGATGGCGTTTTCTACGGATGAGTAGGCCGACTTTCTGTTTGTGTAGGGAAGATTTGGGAAATGAAGCACGGATAAGATACGCTTATCGTTATCCAGATAGGCTATTGTCCAACGTAAGAATGTTTGCTGTAGTGTTTCGGTGTGTCAGAGAAACTGTCTGTGTTGAGCCTGAATGTGAGGAAGAGGCCCGGCGGAACGTCCGCACACAGACAATACTTTGGACCAAGTGAATGCTCTAATAAATCCAAGTATACCTGTATATTTCAATTTTAATTTCTTAAGTACATTGATGTATTTGTCTGATAACAGCGTTGAGGCAGGATACCCACTTTTTAAATTCTATTTCTCAGTTTCCTTTTCTCAAATTGCACAGTAAATAAGGGTCTCTGTCACAATTCAGATATATCCTCCCACTTGAGTTTGTACACACTGTATAAAAATGAATTTATATGTAATTTGTTCTGCGTTCACTTTAAAACACGTAGGGTGATTTCTGAAAAATTTCGCAAATTCCCATTTTTTTGGGCCGCTACGTTTATTTCTGGCATTTACCATGTAGATTAAGTTGAAGTTAAGCCGCTTCAACATGAAATGTACAAAAAGTACCGATATTCGTGTCGAATTCGGAGTTTTTAGGTTCAATGAATTAGTGACAATCATCACTCTGGTGGAGATGAAGTTCTTTCGCTAAGAGGATGGAAAGGGGTTGAAAAATTAAATATACAACAATACTGCGGTTATTGCCGAAGTCATAGTTTTAGAGGTCGCTGAGATGAACATTGATGCCTCTTTAGACCTCGACCTCTTAAGGGTTACTGCAAGAATGAGTGAAATAACTTACTTAAATAAGTATCGAATTGATAGTGTCGGCAGAAAACATAAAACGTGCGTTTGAACTCATAATATACTTTTGGGAAACCTGTGAACGGACCTTTCAACAAAATTTTAAAAACTATAAAGCGTATTAGATTTGGCACACTGAAATGATTCGTTGATTTTGAAAGAGATTTGAAAAGTCTGTTCAAAGAGAATTCGGAGAAAAAATATACCCCAAAATCAGTCAACAAATATAATTGTTTTAATTTTTGATAAGAAACAGTCCCTACTTTCCTAATTGAAAGAAAATTCCCTGAGAGACGTCAGCGTAAGCTGATAAACATTATTCTTCTCAATCTTTCTCCACAACAACTCTCTAAATGCTGACTCAAAATTTATTACAAATTGTAACAGCGTGGTCAAAAGCAAAATAGATTGTTAAAAAAATAAGTAGGTTAGAAAGGTTCTCAACTACAACGAGACTATACTAAATTGTTGTCAGTAAAGAGCAATTGATCCTTCTGACAGCCTTGCGAATGAAAACAATTGTCTCCAGGGTGAAAAGATCCAGGTATCAGAAATGAGACAGTTTCAATAATCCAGACAAATCTGACAGAAATACCATTTGAACTTTTTTCTCCCCGCGTTATAGGGAAGCTTTTCCTTCGCTACACGATATTTTACGTGAGTCGAGGGATTACGCCGTCTGGATGTGGCAAAATCGCAGAGACTCGTAAAGCGGAGAGCTGCTGAGGGGAGACAACGTCAATAGTAGTCCAGGGACTCTTATTCCCTCACCCTCGGCGTGTCTCGCCAAGATTCCAGCTCCAGCATCATCATCACATTGTTACCATAAGATAAGTCTTCTTCCTTCAGTTTCTCTGACACAAGACAAATTAGTTCAATTCTCTATCTTCCCTACAGTCTATATGTATGCATTCAAACTAAGCCTAAAACATTTTGGTAAAAAATGAGACAGGCCAAATTATTCCCTTTTCATACCACGACATACGACACTTAAACTTGGCAACATTAAAGATTTGCGCTGATTCAATTTGGAATTCTGCATATTATTTTGGTGGATGATGGAGCTCATTATGATAAATCCTAGTGCATAAAAATGGAATCATTTCGGTCATCTTGAAGTTGGGGGATTCTGATCAAGATTTCACAGCAAAAATGAAAGTTTTAAAAACGTTTCCTCATAGATATGACGCAAAAGACATTCAGTTTCTTTCATGTTTGACCTTTTACTCCGCAAAATTCAGATACTTAGGTTGTGGTGGGTTTGTTACATTCATCTACAAAGGTTTCAGTTTATTCATAATATTTTTAATTGTTTTAACCCCACGTTGGGCGCCATTGAGCAATAACTTATTTATTGTGGCAAGGGTTAATTTGAAAAATAATAGTCTTTATATATTATATTATTTAAAATTTCCTATTAACATTTTGTAAGCAATTACAAAACCCAAACTTAGATAAAAAGGATCGTGGAACTTTTATTTCAGGGTAAATTACTGTAGAGAGATAATTGCAAAGAAAACTTTTGTGACTTAATACTAACAAAATTTTGTTTTATAAAAGTTTATATTTCTAATTTTGTTTTATATTTTTTGTCCATAACAGTTTCCTTCTTCCTCACACGTTTTATTAATTTAGCAATACTTCGAAAAGCAACGGATATCATAAGATACTACCAGATTATCATTACTAGAAAAATCTGAAAGACCATACTGACAAAAAATATTCATACTTCTTCAATGCTTGTTATTTATAGCGTTGATTTTCAGATTACATAAGATCTTGTTCCCTATTGAATTGAAAATTAATCACAGAATTGATGTAAAATTATATATAAAATTTGAAAGTAAATTAGAAAGTAATTTGTTAATTTGACAGAACTTTTGTAAATTCAATATTTGGCGTAATTTAAAGTAAAATTTCTCATTTATAATCAGTTTATTGCATAAATTGAAGCTTTAACGTTAAATATTAAATTCATTTTATTAAATAACTACCTAGAATATAAACTTAACTTACAAGGACTTATTTAATATAAATAAACTATATTTTGAAAAAATCATGAAATTGACCCTGTGAAAAGAAATGTACAACAATGCAGTAAATGTGAGGGGTGAAACAAGTTGTCATGGAAAACAGGTGCAAACGAAACTGTGAGGATTTACGATCAATTACAAAGCCAAAGAGCTTGTAAGTATATGAGTATAGTTTACATGTATAATACAATAAAATATATAGATTTGCATATTTATGTTTTTTTTTACAGAAATATTCTTAGAATGAGGAGTTTTCCCTGCGTTCCACGTAGTTTAAAGCCTGCTATTCTTTCAGACAAACAATAGCTTGGAATTAAAAACGCTCTCAGTGTTTTCAATAAACGAATCCCTTACAAATGGGGAAAAATATGAATACACATATCTGGGTATTATGTTTGGAAGCCCATAGAAACCTTCCCCGACGGGCAAATTCAATGGTAAATTCTTATCTCGACTCAAAACCGATGAAATTCAAACAGATTATTCTCACATAGATTCGCTTCATTAAGCTGCACGCTTTAGAAATCTACTTTTGCCTTCCATTTCTATGCTGACAAATTTAACTCATTTGTCTTTTATGTTTTAAACCCCTTTAGCATTTTCAGCCGACGATTTTAATAAACGATTATTATACGGTAATGGGATAGTAGTTAGTATTTTAATGGCTTCGACTACTTTACCTACAGCCCCCAAATAAAAACTTCCAATGAACAAACTTCTCAGCCAGGGTCACCGGGAGAAGGCGTGAACTCATAACATTCACTTTGCCATAAATACTCATTCTACAGATCTCAATTTGAAATGAAGCCAATCTAATATAAACACAAAGTAGTCTTCTTTAATCTTCAATCAGATATTAGTTGTTAAAAATAGATTAGAATAGAGAAAAACTTTAGGTGACGTTTTTCATTTAATAGCTATACATTACTTAGCTACGACATAGAAGACATGATTTTACATGTAAAGATTTAAATTTGTAATTTGAAAACGATTCAACTAATGACACTAGCGGTATTAATTTTTAAACGAAATTGACGAATTAAGGCTGAATTTTCTAGAAATTCAGTGGAGCAATTCACATTTGATTTTGCAATATCTTTTTCACAAAAAAATATTAAGAATATTTCATGCGCTACCAGTTAAAGTTTCATATCTACTGCCAACTTGAAAATTGTAAATAATTGTTTAAGGCCAACGTTGCGTCAACAAAGAAATAGTATTTTATCCGTAATTTCGATAGAATCATAAATATGATATAGTATGGGTACTGTATAATAATAGCAGATTTTGGAAATATAATAGTAATAAAAGTTCAATTTTTGTTGGTACATTTACGTTTTATTTTTCGATTTAAAATAAATAATACCTCTCATTAAAAAGTAAGTAAACATACACGAATTGTAATTTCCTAATCTTCTTAGAGTATTTCATCCTTGGTCTCCCTCTTCTGTTCTTCCCCCACACAACTTCCCTCTAATGCGCTGTTACAAGAGCCTCATGAGGTGGTCTATTAATCTATCCCTTCTCTTAGTTAACGTCCTCCATATTGTTCGCTCTTCCCCTATTCTATTTAGAACTTCCTCGTTAGTGATTGTATACTTCCATCTCATTCTCCTATAACACCACATTTCAAAGGCTTCTATTCTTTTCCTTTCCGGAACTCCTATCGTCCACGTTTAGCACCCATATAACGATATACTCCACTTAGCAACGATTTCTTAATATTCACACTTATATCACTCGTAAGTAAATTCCTCTTTTTCGCGAAAGCCTTCTTCTTCTTCTGTGCTATCCTACTCTTTATGTCTACTATACTTCTACCATCCCTAGTTATTACGCTTCCCAAGTAGCAGAATTCCTTAACTTCCTTCAAAATATCCCTTACCAATCAAACACCCTTTTTTATTACACTGTTTCCAATACTACACTCCTTTACCTTGGTTGTCCATCTATTAATTCTCATATTGAACTTTTACGGGTACCTTCAATAATCACAGTACTCTGAAAAAGTGAGTGTGTGTGCGGCCCGTGTCCTTTATTTGAATAATGGGCCAAAATCACCAGCGCTAAGACTTAAAAAAGCGTTGCATATTTATTAACTAATTAAAAAGTATCGTTACTTAAATAAAATATTGCTTAAATTTAACCTTTATTTCACGTTTAAGAGATATAAATATAATCCTATTGCTTGAGAGGCTACGTGAGGGTCATTCTATCTCCTCTTGAAATGCCTAGATACCTCGTCTCACTGAACCTACTGCAGAGCCATCTGGGGGAAGACGAGAAACGTTATTTGAACACTAGGCGCGAATGCCCTTTCTTGGAAGGAACCTAAATCGTGGAAAGATCGTCACAGACCTTCTCTGGGGTGAGCACTACAACCTGCCATTGGTACAGGGACGCATAATAACGGACGAAAATACAAAACTAAATTATATATAAACCCAGGGTCCAAAGAACTACATTTTTGCTACAAAAATGCATTATTTTAACTTTAAACAGATGTAATGGTTTTTTTCGGTGACTGTTTTCAGAGTTATTTTACTTTAAAAATTATAACGGTCAAAGAAGATTGCAGGCAGCCTCGGTCCACTTCGGGTGGAAACCATGGGATATATTCTTGGCGAGGGAAGTTTGTTTCAGTGGGATTAGTCGAAGGTCGTGCCAGGTGCTGGTGTTGCAGTGTAATTTCTCGATGTCTACTCCTGTACTCGCGATGTTGTAGCAAAGATGACATGTCAGAAGTCCGTTGCGTCAGCGGGTTTCGCAATCACAATGCGTCACTCCACGGCGCTCTGAGTAATTACTGCACGCGACTCTTCCAAAGGACGTTACAACAAACCCGCGGAAGTGTCTCCAAAGATCGTCTGATAACAAGACGCTATTCAAATTGCTAACCAAAATAACCTCACTTGCTGCATCAGCTATATGAAATTAACACTCCTACCTAACCATCTATGGTCAAGGGGACTGTGATTAAGACTGCTGGAGAATGAATATACTGACCAAGTATCACTTAAATTTGGGAATGTGTCATTTAAGATGGCAGCAGTCCCCAATAGACCTGATTTGTCAAGGCCCTGAATGGGCTGCCGAGGCAATGTACTATATTATCTCAATTTTTTACCCTGTCGGATTATGTTTCACTGCGTGTGTACCTCTTTTCCAAATAATTTCCGATGATGATGATAATTTTCTTAATAGAAAAATGTCTTCGCTTCAGAATCGCATAACACACCATTATTTGAACTAATTGTTGTTTAGCACGTGAAAGTTGATAGTGCTCCAGATGTTGTGTGCGGGCGCCCTCACGATTTACTCTCGGACAAAGCAAACACAAACAACAATAGCAGGTTGGAAAATAGAAGTACTCATAATTACATTTCATGTGGAATGAACGGCAATGGAGGGCCTCAACTGTGGATGGGACAGACCAAGTACAAAGATTAGAACCGGCCAATTGCGGTACATTTTCACAGATTTAAATGACACTAAGTTAAGTTGAAAAGAAATCCTTTAAAATACAAATATTAAGAGGTGTATACATCAATGAAACAAAGACTAAGTATATGGATTTCACTAGGAACTTGGATCAGCTATCAGCAGCAGGTTTCAATTTCGAACAAGTAGAGAACTTTGACTATCTCGAAACTGATATGAATAGGGTAAACTCCATGTCAACTGAAATTGAGATAATAGGTGCTTCTACACGTTTAAGAAACTGTTGGCCTCTATGTTGTTAAATAGAGGACTGAAATTGTAAATTTATAGGGTAATGATCAGGCCAGTTGAACCCTACGGATGTGAAAAATGGACATTAACAAGTAATAGCAGCTTAGAATATTTGAACGCAGGATTCTACGGAAGATCTACGGGGAAGTCCAGGATAATGATGGTTCTTGGAGACATAGAACGAACGCTGAACTGTATTACCTCATACAAGGAGCTGACATTGTGAGAATAATAAAAAGTAGGAGGATGGCCTGGCTAGTTTATGCCCTTAGAAAGGATACAACAAGAACAACAAGAAAGATTTCTGAATGGAGGCCAACTGTAAGAAGACAGAGTGGAAAGCCAAGAAAGCGGTGGATGGACGATGTGGAAGACAACATAAAATCACTCAGAGCTAAATGATGGCGGGGAATCGCGCTGGAGAAGGCAAAATGTAGGAAACTTGTTGAAGAGTCTAAGACCCACGCCAGGTTGTAACGCAATGAAAAGAAGAAGCTATAGACCAAATACGCTGACGTACGCAGACGTGGCGCCAGATTGAAATGGACAATTCTTTCGCCATCATCTCCTGTTATACTGAAGAGCAAAGCTTGGGGCTCATTGATCCATTAACCTCTTAAGTGGTACGCCTTGCCCCACTGCCCAAAACGTTCTACCTTGGAAGATTTCCGTGATGAACTTGTCTAGGGAAAATTTAGTACCACTGAAGGGCTTGATTTATAATGAAAAGTATTATGAAAGAGTTAAATGTTTTAAATATAACTGTGGCAAATGTTCAGCCTTAACCAAATAAAAGGCTTTACTGGTCCTGACATAAGAAAACTTCTCAAGTACTGCAATGTTCATGAAAAAAGTAATTTAGAAGAAAGGCAAGGTGGAAAATTTCGACCGGGCTCAGGAATCGAACCCAGGACCTTCCGTTTTCCGGGATGGATACTCTACCACTGAGCTAGTCCGAGTCGACCGATTCAACATCCCTCTACTCCTGTAAACCTAAGACAAGCTCACCTAATATTTACTAATCACAATACTCACAACCTTATTCCTAGGCATTTGGTGAAGATTGACATTGTGTAAATTGATCAAAGATGCCTGGAATTGAAATCAAGCTAATTTAGAAGAAATATAAGAATGGAAAGCTGCTAATCGCTTTTCCTGAGCATCAATTAAATTATTTCCACTGCATTTAAAAAAAGGTAATTTCCAGAAATATAAACAAAGTTTGTGGGCAATAAGACTGAACAAGTCCATGAGCTTGAAGGTTCACTTCCTAAATCCACATTTGGACTATTTTCCTGAAAATGGTGATGGCTTATGTTGAGAGATTTCAACAAGACATCAAGAACTGGAAATGAAGTGAAAACGGAGTAGTACGATGATTATTGACTGCTGCTGGATGGTACACCAGTGGAGATCGCAGAGCTTGAGTGGTCAAAATAAGCGTCGACAGGTGTAACAAAGTTATAGGTATTTTACATACTTCGCTATTAAGGCTAGGTGAAGACAGAATTCGTTTCTAAAGGAATGATGTACATCATAAATAAAGTAATTTAAAAATGAGTTGAAATAGAAATTTAGCCAATGTTGTGGTAATTTTCATTAGAAATTAGGGAGTCAATGAGCTGCCCCTTCCCCACCCCCACACTTATTATCAGACTCCTCAACAGTTTAGCTACACAGATGCATACTATAAGCTTAAAAAATTATTAAATCATAAGTAGAAACGTTTGAAGTCTATTTTTTAAAGTCTCACGATTTTTTAGGAATAACTACCAAGAAAATAATTTATTAAACATGAAAAAAGTGTAATCAAAAAGACAGGAAAAGGGTAATACTTTTGATATTTTTATAATATTTTCATTCTGTAAAAAACTATTTGAATTAAATTTATTATTGTCATTTTTAGTTTTTTTTGGCATGTCTGAAATAGCTGTGAGATTTTCGGATTAAACGATAAATTACCACGATCTTAAATGCATTGCCTCTTTTTCGTAGACACCAATTCTTATACAGGTGGGTAAAAAAAACATGCTTTCGTTTTTCGAAACTTCTTTAATTCGGTTTTATAATCGCAACAATATGGAGGTCATTGCCAACTTGCTAATTAGGTAACTCATTCACTTTTCTTCGTTGGGTATACTCAGTCAGGGATCTTGAATACTCACAAACACCCAGGCCCTTGCCAGGAATCGAACTCGAGGTATCTGTGGTGCGAGGTTGTAAACATCAGAGGCAGCTGTTTGTTTTCAAATGATAAGCAGTAGTGACGCGAATATGAACTACTTCTCAGTGAAGGTCATTAATGGACAAATTTGTTAAAAGCGGAGTCACACAATTGGAAGCTTCACTCTTCAACAATCTTTTTTATCGAGCTGTAAATCTATCAAACGGTCAATATCCGTAAAAATCTAACAATTATTTAATTTGAAAATATATTCCAGAACGAACTGGAAATGTTAAATGAGCTTATGGAAATCCTCAAACTATCCACTCGGTTCAGTCGTAATAATGAAAAATGATCGGGCAAGGACGTGGTAAGTACAGAACTGTTTCTTTTGAGTTACCTTCACATTGTCTACCTGGCCGTAAGTGATCTTATATCTGTGGATGGAAGTTGGTGAAGAGGGACGCAATTTCACTGGCGCTCCCCGCATTCCTCCGCGGCTGGCCAAGTAACGGTTCCCTCAGGAGAAAGTGGGGATACATCCAGCCTTCTCGGATCCGGTAGGCCACCGCGGGATTCGCTAACTTATCCTAATCTCTTCACATCCGGACCACTTAAGGGGAATCCGGCTTCCAAGTTGATCGAGGCGCTCGCTGGACGTTCATCCACTTCTCCCATTTATCTCAATTTTGCAGTAGATGTTTCACACTCGAGAAGATTTATGCAGTTGAAAATGTGTATCATAGATGTTCTTTGAGTATAAAATTTTGTAAAAACGGCCAGGACCGAGTCCGTAAAACGGTCATACCTATTTGTGGATGCGGCCACTCAACGGAAACCTATTAAATTCCCGGGAAGATATTCAATGTTAGGTGTTTCAAGTGGTGAGCAGGTGAAGGATGAAACTCCAGATTTCTATTGGCCGGGGATAAATTCAGGGAACTTTATTGTACAGTGAAAATGGCGTACTGAAACTGTGTGACAATAATGATTCACAAGTGATCGTTATCAATGAACGACGAATCCATTTCACCTGTAAAAACATGAGGTTCTGACAGATTTTATAAAATAATTCTATAAACTACGGTGGTTCATGAAAAAGACCAGCAAGGCTGGTACGAGCCGGAGAGTGGATAAACATATGTAACGAAACTAAGTGGTGTAAACAGTGATTCTGTTATAAAAAAAAGGACGTCCACGAATTCAGATAAAGCTATTTACAATTCTAAATGCAACAATAAGAGAAGCTGAAGATGTATTATACTCTATACTAGCGATAACTAGTGAGGCAATTCGCTATTTTTTCACCAGATGAGAAAATAGAAACTCTGAGGAGCACCTGTAATTTCTTGTAATGAAAGTCTCGATCATGACCACACCTGCTGACAAACATACAGCCAACCTGAGCCTCTGTAAACGCCATGCACGAAGCTAAACTATATCTCCGATTTCATCGTACATACCAGGAATATGGCGCCAGCTCCATATGTAAAAGCGACTCTATCCAATGTTGTATTCTGTCACATGCTGTACGATACCAAATGATGATCAGCGGGTAATACGGTTATTACCTGTGGAGGGAAGCTTGGTTGCCACATAGAGAAGCTCTCAAAGTCACACCCCTCGCGGTATTCATCAACGCTGCTTGGCTAACCCTTTATTTTGATCTACAATGTCTCGTAGTCGAGTCTGTTGACTGCAGCATCCTGCGTAAAATGCTGTTATTATGCGTGGTTTATTCCTAAAATTAAATTGATTAAAAATTTTTAGAAAGGGAAAATGAATTGGTATTATAAATATGGATCAATTTAGTTTTAAAAATTTCCGCTGTTAAGAATTAAGTATTATTACACTTAGACAATTAGAATTGTGGCATATTACGACCCGCAGAATATTAGTAACATTATAATTGATCTGTATTAGGTAATTATCCTCTTAAAAATTATTTCGTGAAGTGTTGTAGAACATAATTTAATAATCTCACATGCCGCTACTGGTTACATTTATGTATATTTTCAAGATTATGTATTTTATTAACGCTTGTTAACTATGCACTTGTCCCATCTCCTCAATAGAGGATTAGTGGAACCAATGAATAAATCTAAATCCACCCACGATTCTAACGGTCTCTATGACACAAGACGAATATAGGTCAAGTTTAGTACGTACATAAACCCGACATTTGATTCATCTATAAGGCTGTTAAAATGTAGAACACTAAGTTTGAGCTATCATGAAAGCATTCTGGCAAATTTGATCACCTTGACCTGATCAAGGTAACGGTAGAGTTGAGGAGATTGGAGGGTGACCGTGGAGGCTGCGAGGTTAAGAGGTTGACAATGGCAGCCAGACAAGCCAGACTTTCGACGTCGACGTCGACGACCCACTTGCGACACGCGACTCCGCGACGGTCAAGTTCAACCACACTGCGCCATTAATGTCTCAGTTTATCGGTATTTTCTGTAACGCAAACTTTTACACCTTTCGTGGCGATAAAAATGTTTTATGAGCCGGAATAAAGTTAAACCTTGAAAACTGGTCACAGTTATAAAATATTAATCTCCTGCCATTAAGAGTAGGCTTGCACCTTCACTCGCGAAGATCTTCATCAGTGATCCCGAAAATCATTTATAATACAATTGTATGTTTTATGCACTCACAGGCAAAGAACATTCCGAAAGTATAACATAATTTTGAAGTTAATTATGTATTAAATTAACTTCAATGTGATTAACTGTCTTGTTCAATATGAATTTTCAAATTTGTCTCAATTCATATCAAGTTTAATTCGCTCATTCGATTTGCCAATTGATCTTCACCATATTGCAGGAATATTGAGAACCTTCCACGCTGGATAGCAATGGGCTCAAGCCTTCAGAGGGTATTTGACAAATTGTATGACGAACAGCTCTCTGATATTAATTTTAATGTCGTTTTCTTTGCATTAATAAATCCAGAAACGTTCAGACATGAGCCACAACCAGATTTCAGCTCTGTGACCAAAGGAAAATGGAGAAATTTTAACCCCTTCTTAGCGCCGCCCTTCTGTGACGTCATTTATAGTGGGCAATCAGAAGGCACTTGCATTTTTGTCGACGTAAAGCTTTGAAGAGTCTTTAAACACGGGAAATGCTCTCCTTTCGTCAAACAGGCAGGCGGTCAACAAGTTCAGATCGTTTAAAACGGGGGATGGTGTTTGGTGTTTCCCGCATAAATACGCTCCAAGCGCACAGAAGAAAAATACGGACAAAATTGATGAATAAAATTTCATGTAGTATTTGCCTAATCAAATCTCTTAAATATATTTTGATCAGTATTCTTGCGGAATATTAGCCATGGTATTCGCAGGAAATTAGTATGAGCCCACAAAATCAGAACCATTCATTAAAAATATAAATTAATTTTATATTTTAGCTATCCTTTACGAAATGTTCGTGTGTGTATTAGTGAGAAACGAATAAAGAAAGTAGAGGGTTTATAAAATATTTTGAAAAGAATGTATGCTGGCATATTCTTAATAGAAATTTAAATGCGTGGAGCTATTGCATAAACAAAACCTTGGTATACATATTCTTAAAAACCCTGAGAAAACTCTGAGGTAGATGGGTGACAGCCGTCTAGCACAAACGTGGAAGAAATTAGGGGAAAAAATCATGCTAATAATACATCATGCTTAGACACACAGAGAGAGAACACAGAGAGGGAGAGAATACAGGGGATATTGGAATATTTATTTGTGTGCAACATGTAGGCTATTTGTTTACCTTCTCCTACTCTACCATTTAATCTATTATATTCGGGAATACTGCCACGGAGAAGACGAGGAAGGATGACAAAAAAACAATGCGTATTTGTATATTTACGTTTTATTTAGAACCGCCATTTACCCCGACATATTTGACCACGGCAGATGATTATGCTTTCAACGCAAGGAAATAGCAACAGGTGATAAAAAGAATAGGCCAGATTATTCAATTATTATAATTAATAGATTCTTGCCAATTGCAAAGACAACCGAAATGAATTGAAATGAGGCTCCTTGAGTATCTTTTTTGAATTTTTGAGTTTTGTGAATTTAATATTAGCTAGTTACAAAAAAAATCAATAATAATATAATAGACGATCTGCAAAGGGTGACGAAATAGTTTCAAATGTGAATTTCAAACAATTAAAGACATGACACATAATAAATAGTAACAATAGGTACGACCTTAATTAAAATATGCCGAAATTTCGATACTAGCTGTGCAGGCTTTTAATCTATACTAACAAATTTTGAAAAAGGACACCAATGATATAAGACAAAAGAAAGGCCAGAAACGACCAAAGAAGTAAAATAACACAACGTAAAAATTACTAAAATTATGTCATGACTAATATTAACAGCTACATTTCTGAGATCAATCTTTTCCGAAATGTGGTTCTCTGCTTAAGAATAACGTGTTTTCAAAATCAAAACAGTGTTTGAAAGCAATACAATGTATGGTGATCGGATTATGTTTATAATTAGTCTTATGTGATTTAATTGTAATACTCTTTAGTTTGGCCGATATAACTTAAATTACGATCAGAACATTCAATTTATTTCTTAATATGCAATAACGAGTCAGTAGAATATCAACTGCTTTAGGAAGTAAGATAATAAATGCTCAAAGTTCTTTCTGTAGTATTAAAAGATTTTTCCACTTATGGAATTATTTATAATCCATGTGCAGACTAAACGAAGATTACTAAAGTGAAGTTTAATTCCTAGTTTCTACTCAATCACTACACGTTTTCAGTTTTATTTAGTTAGATTTCTCAGAAATTCATTATTCTTGCTTTTCTTATCGATGAAATCGAGCCGAACTAAATTGGATTTTGAGGTGGAATTATATTAATCTCGGGACAGAAGTACACTATTTTTTTATGAGTAAATATTTCCTTCTGTGACATTTTCAAGTATAGTACATGTTTAGTACATGAGATAACAGGCATGCATAATTACCGCGCTCCGTGAGTCACCGCAGTCGTGACGTGGAGTCGGAAGAATCATCTTCCTGCGTGTGCCTTAAAGCGACTAAAATACTTGCTTGTGTAATTCCGCACTGTACACATTACGTCGTGAAACAACATTAAAAAACGACAATTGCAACCGTAATACCTGCGTTGATTACGTTGGTACCGTTGTGTATAGGAAGTAATTCAATAAACTGCAAATCCAGCTCTTTCGAAAAGAATCATCCTATTCGGCACGCATAATTTTGAAAAATAATGATAAATGTAAAGTTTTTAATAAATGAAACTGGCATGATGACCATCTCTCTCTCCTTGTGATGCGTGTCTTCTGTTACTGCGTCCACGACTGTTGTTATACGGTTCAGAATTTCCTTCGTTGTTTGTGGAAGTGGCGGCACATAAAGCCCAAAAATTGACATGCAGTATGGTCCGATAACCTTGGTGGCCAGTGGTGTAAGACTGAGTAATTTGTCCAGTTCGCCCGATCGATCGTCAAGGGAGCTTATGATTTAGTAACCAGAGATTTTTCTCTTTGTTCAATCACATATGGTAAAACGCTTAATGGTTAAAAGCTTAAAACATAAATTTCTGACTTTAAGTTTAAATAACTAAAAAGACGGCATACTACAAACATAACAGTACAATAAATGAAGTCTCAAAAGGGTGACGAATCGTCAAATTTGGATTAATTAAAGAATAATAAAATTAATTGCTGACATACTGGCCGTCTTTTTTTCGAGTTAATAATTCTGATGTGGTTTTGTTGATTGAAGCAGGAGTGCAATGATTGAATTTGAATGAGCGTAAGTGTAGACATTATTTTGACGTTTAATCTCTCACTAGCAGAAATATAAGTTAAAGTTTGTAACACCTGCATCATTGAAATTTCACTCACTTAGGGAGGAGAAAGAGCGCTATCGCCTTAGACTCAGAGCCAATCAGCCTGTTGACGGGGAAAGATATAAAGACTACCGGGCAAATTTTCATTCGCTTGGAAGTTCCAGAGCTGGAAATTGTCGACCTCCTGTTGTCTAGAGGATAGTGTTGCTGCCTCACAACCCAGAGGTCCCTGATTCGAATCTGTCACTGCTGGAGAATCCATACGATAATTCAGAATGTGCCATGTAAGATTACAGTCCGCAGTCGACCCGGTAGGCCAAATCGCTGAATGGGCTCAGAGCCAAAGAAGAAGATTTATGTACCTTAGTGCCAATAAAATCTCTACAGACGTTGCAACTACCACCGGCTACTCTATTTATCTTTCCAACTGTAGGATAAATTTGGCAGTATATAAATTACGAAACTGCGATTACTACATTTAGAAAACTACGTGACTTTATAAGAATATAATCTGTGATAATGAAGACAAAATAATTACAGTTTATTACACCACACTAAATAATTAGTAATAAAATAAAATAATATAATATGATATAGAACACAAGTAAAAACATGTAGTCTTTACTCCTACCAGAGATATCGTTGATCTTTAAATTGCAACTACAACGCAGAACTTGACCTGTTCTGTACTATCTTCTTCAACTACTCAAACTGTTTGTTATCGCTTCCTCTACTTCTCAAAACCTGTCGATTGATGGATTTGACACTCATATTATTTCATAAATCATATTCGTGGGTTTGCCAGCTAATCCAAAACATTGTCATCACTTTACAATCAGCGCCATTTCACTGCCGTGGAATATTCTTAGCTCTATCTGATGATAATACACAGAAATATCGAAGTGTGTAATACTTTGAGTGTTTCCGCATGTTTGCTGTGTGTGCGTCGCTATTGTTATTGGCAAGCCTGGTTGTTTAGAGTCGTGCAGGATTGCCTCTCAACGCTAGAGGAATCTGCTTACTCTGAGACTTCCAGAAGCAACAAATTTGGAGTCATCACGTGGCACTTGGCCCATTTTCCTGGAGCCTTGAGATTTCCGTAAGCGACTGGACCAGAGCATCAGCCTGCAAAATCGATTCCACGAGCATCGGGTCAGCGCCCCTATACAAGTCAAAGGAAACCACAACTATGAGCCACAGGTCCCCGCTGCTGATTATCACAAGTACGCCTACTCAGTGAGAAATTCACAGGAAATTTCAACTATGTATCAAAAGGTTTTATTAAACTATTATTATACTATTTGCAACTTACCATCTTATAGCATTCTATCAAGTTTTATAAGCAACGAAATATTCCAATGCATAGTGGTAATTTAATGAATGGATAACACGGTATCTCTGACCTACTAGATAACTAAATCATTCACGAGGTGGTTTCTCCCAATTAATAACACAGGGAGGAATAGAAAGAGAGGATACGGAATGGCGAAAAATGTAGCTAAGAACTAACTCAGACCCCAGAGCTTTAGTTAAAGGATCCTACGGGGCAAATCAACTAAATGTGATCCAAGAAAAACTCTAGAGACACCAACATCATGAAAATTGGGATATCGGAACTAGCTCCGATGACTGTCGACCAAGTTATGAGGCAGCTGACCTAACGCAACAAGAGGGTTATCCACGTAGTGGGATGATTTTTTTTGAGAGTTAGATAATAAAAAAGGAGAATCTATTTCTCGTAGCAGAGCAAAATAATAAATATATGCTAAACTATATACGTCGACGTGTGACTTCTGATTGGTGCTTGCCCAAAGACATGCCTCTTCTTTCTATCTCGTAGGATTATTGCTCATACAAACCGTTTAATTACGCATTTAGAAGTATTTTCATTTTTAAACACATGTAATTACACTCAACAATTTTCTGAATCCTTGTTTGCAAATATATTTCCATTTACGCGTATAATTTTTTTAATGGAGTCGTCCTGGGTTTAAGCTAAAGATAGCAAGGGAATAGACAAACCTTAACACAGTCTCCTTTCCCCTCAGCAAACTCTTATTTCAGCTGCGTGGACAAGAACTTGAAGAGTATTTATAAAATGAACCTTGCTTATTAATCAGGATCAATTTTGTCCTCTTCAAAGTAATCCCCTTGTTATATAAAACACTTGTCTCAGCTCTTTTTCTTATTTTCGAAGTACTTCTGAAAGTCACTTTTCGGTATAGCCTTCAGCTTCTTCAGCGATTCTGTTTTTATCTCGACAATGGTGGGAAAACGTCGTCCTTTTCAGCTCCTCTTCAGTGTTGGGAATAAAAACAAGTCACGGGGATCCATGTCGGGCGAATACCGTAGCTGAGGCAACACAACAGTTTAGTTTTTCACCAAGAAATCAGGAATAACCAGTGAGGTGTGAGCGGAGGCATTATCGTCATGCAAATTTCATTGGTGACTAACTTCCAAGCAGCCTTTCTTATTAACAATACGACCACTTGGCAACAACTCGGGATACACTACGAAATCGAAATGAAAAATACAAAACCAGTGAGTCGAACCTAGACATTTGACCTTATTGCATTGTTCAAGCAAAATTTTGAACACATTCTTTGATCCAGTCATAATGAGGAACTAAAGAAAGGGAAGTTCAAAATCAAAGGATATGGCATATTTATCCTTAGTTAAACAAATTTTGGCGGCTTGTTGGGATCCGTATAGAAAAAATCAAATAGAATCATTAGAGAAAGTTGAGAAAAGGGCTGCTAATTTTGTGCGAGTAGGGCCAGGTCAAACAAGGTTGGGAGATTTGTCACAAAGGAGGGACAAAGCAAGGCTTATACGGGGCAAAAACCATGGATTGGAATTAGCTCCAGTTATATAGGTAGATGAGATCATCAATTCAAAACTAAATTGTAGAAAGCACAATACAGATGTTGGCAAACTCTCATTCCTAAATAGGACCATCAACGACTGGAATAATTTACCTGTGGGAATGTTTGGAGGAAATCCTCTTCAGGAAAATATTTAGGACAAATCTCAAAAACCGTGTGAAGTGAAGAGGTTATTTTGAATAATACAAATGCATATTCGAATTTCAATCTTGAAATTAAAGACAAAGTGAAGTGAGTCTTAAGTTAATATAATTCGTGTAGTGTTTCTCTTTAGTCTTTTAGGACTATAGAAATTTTAGACTATGATTATTTTTTAAAATTAGAAGTATTTATGTTTAATAAATTTAATTTTGTATCTGCCACCGGACTTGCGCCCAAGTGTAGACTAACAATATATACAAAATACAATATAATACGTATTTTTGAGAAGCAAAAATCGCTGAGCACAGGTAAACACGATTAACCTGTCAACGCTTAACAATAAACTAAACATTCAAAATGGCCTGAATTGCAAAACACTGCTGGAACATTTGTACCAAGAAATATTTTAAAATCAGATTTTTAAAGCCAGCAAGATTCAAGAATTCCCGTTACATTTCGATTACAAGGAAAAACATTATAAATCACTTCTTGATAATCTATCAAGAAGCTTTATTTTCTCTTATTGAAACAGATACTCAATATTTTACTCTGGAAACTCTGCATTTTGCATAATTTTTGGGAAAAGATGGAAGAGATAAACAAAATGTTTTTGTCATCTTGTAACAGCAATGTCATTAACTTTCCAGTTTTTGAAGGGAACCTTCTTCCATTGACGTTCTTTCTGAAAATGCACGAAATATCTTTTTTATTCTTACAGCGGTATACTCAGGTTCAATTCCAATATAAGGGGACTTTTTTGTGATTCCTCGGGCAATATGAAATTGGTGTTACTTTGATGGAAGCCACTTGTACTTCCGCAAGTTGTTACAGTCCCATATGGCGTATTCTTCAGATATTTCAGATGTTCCAGTTATTTGTGGACCTCCCTCCTTATAAAATGTGATTTTTTGGTCGTAATGTTAAGGATTTAAGAAAACTCTTAATCGTTTGGTATTCAGTGATGGGTATTCATCTATTTGGGGTTGTGAATACGCATTATGTTCGAAGCTGGGGATCAGAACATCCTCATGAACTTGAACAATATCAAATAAATTCCCCAAAATTAAACGTGCCCCGACGCCAAGAGTACGGACCATTTTTATTCGCTGCAGTTACCTTAAGAGGGACCGTGGCTTACGTGGATATGTTGAAAAATTCGCCCTTTCCACAATTAGAAGACTTCATCCCACTGCCATCTAATCATACGAGAGTGGTTATGCGTCGAAATCTCTGACCGTTGGTCGTTATGGTCAAAACGTAATCATATTTATAAAAGATCGTGTGTTCGTTCAGCCACTACCTACTGATTTGCCGGAGTCGAGACAATTTTCAATTACTCCGCACTTGTTGACCAAAATGCTGGAAGAATTTCATTATAGTTTATATGTGTGCCGTATAACTAAAGATGCACACATTGAATATTTTTAAGAAAAGAATGGTTATTTAACTTTCCTTTGATGCGCGATTTATTGTAAATAGTTTTAATGAAACTTTTGTAATGCAACAATTGGGAATTATTATTTTTAATAAATTTACTAATCTCTTTTGCAGTTGGTTGGGGTGGGGTGCTTTAAATGAGTTAAAATGAATTTACAATAACAAAATTGATTTATTTTAAACAAATAAAAACGTAACATAACAAAGAGACGTATGACACACGATCCAGGTTATATATATATATATATATATTATTTCCTCCGACCTGTATTATCCGCTGGTACGCGTCCATCGGCTTCGACTTCGATCCTCTCTTCTACCGGGGTCAAACTACTCAACGACTTATGCGTCACTTTTCCGACTAACTCCAAAATGTCTCCCAATCTTTCTCTCAAAATTCAATTTTTACCCTCCCCCACTCCTCGAAAAATTCCCAAATCAAGATTAAATTTCTAGGGCGCGTCTGTTCAGACTCCACCGATTTCGGGGTCTACACGAGCAATTACATGCCCACCATCGGCATTTCAAAATTAATGTCTCCGAGTGAAACCCTTTGTCGTGGTCCACCTTACCGCCTAACGCGCAAGACATCATCTGTAGGCTGGGTATTTCCTCGTCCTTACCTTTCAGATGACGCCACGACTAAGAAAGTTATTTAAAATAAAATATACTGGTATAATGCACCATTAAAACAGGGACGTTCTTTTATGAAGACCCTGTATTTTAAGTTACAGTATTCTCCACATTTTACGAAGCAACATTTCCTGGATCGCGCGTTTGTTTTCGGCATTATGTTTTACAATTTGATATCTTAGTTTCTTATCTGCACGATAAGTGTCAAGACCTAATAACCTCGCTCAAGCTTCCTCCTCAAAATTGGAACAGATTAAAATAATGCTGGATACAAACAACACGTAGAAAAGACATCTCTGAAACACCGATTCGTCTTGATCGTAGCAAATCGAGAATAGTGCTCCTGTCATAATGATTGCGTTGAAAAAACGTTCTAGATACTATTTCTCAGTTTTGTCCAATCTGATATAAAAGTTATTATCGACAGATTGTGCAATGTCCACATAATTACACAGTGCTTCAGTTCGATTCGCACGCTGCAAAGATAAACGACACACAGCTGTGATTTGCATTTCTCCCACACACGAGGCCAGACAAACAGAAAAAAGGAGGCTGATGCTGTAACCTAGGAACTATTTTCCGTGTCGTGTTTCGCAGCTACTGTGTTCGGCCTTGAAATGAATTCTTACATTGATAGAATTTGCAACTCGATTGACGGACTCAGTTGCAGAAGGTACTAAATGTGATCACCGCGTTACGATTACGTTGCTTGTCAAATTTAAAGTATGCAACAATGTTTTAGCAAATGTTATTGGAAGAAAATTACGATAAGTGTTAGTCCTGTTCTCCAGAATAAAGTCTGTGCTAAAAGGAACCTATTTTTAAATGGCGGAAGATAAACATACAAGCAAAAATGACGGAGCCCTTTCACAGTGTTTCAAAGAGCGAAAGGAAAGTATGCAGATGCATGTTCACTCAATGGGGTCCATTAGTCATCAGGCGAAACAAAAAAATTACAGTCTGTGTCGCTATTTTTCTTTGTAGAGCTATTTATATGGAACACTTCCTTACAATTGCTGAAAAATAATATTTACTTCTCCTGAACATCTTCATTTAAAGATGAACGTGATTTATTATTTTAATATTATAAATTCCATAAATTACATTGCATAACTAAACTGAGCTGAAACACCAGATAATCATAATGTCCATGAAACACTTAAAATGCGTAAACACTACGCAGCAAATGTGAAATATAAAGTCTCAGGGATTTTATTTGAACGCTGTGCCGGTAATTTCCTTTTGGGAAACAGCTGACAGTTCGTCACCAACCGTAGTTGACGACAATTATGCAATTGTGGCTCATGCACCAACTTAAACTGATAGTAGGGAGTTCATATTTCAATAGGTTGGAGTTCCTCCATATTTCCACAATTGTGTACGAGATGACATCTATATGCAAGCCAGCAGGAAAAAGTCACAAGGCGTCAAACTCGGTAATGGTGGTGAACACTGTAGTAGCGCCAGGTCAGCGGTCGCGACACGGTCTGTATACCGACGTGTCGAAAGTATATATTATATTCTTACGAACGGGATATACAGACCTTAGCATTTACGGACGAGTTTCTTGGAAATTGTCAACTGCGCCTAGTTTTGACACGTCTAGCTAAATATCCTAAGATATACATAATCGTGGAAATCTGAATGAGCCCCATTTTGTTCAAAGGTGAAATCCCTACCATAAGTTTACAGTTGTTGTGTGAGACAATTGCAGAATTTCCAGAAAATTTCACTCAGTGCCGCATCTGTCCGCGATTAACTTGCCTGCAATATGTTCGAAAATTTTTTAGAAATTTCCTTCATATACTGTATCACTTTTTAAAGTTACGTTTAGCCATATTTTTTAAACGTTTCATGGACTTTATGATTAACATATATATATATATATATATATATATATGTGTGTGTGTGTGTGTTTTATAGAAAATAAATCCTGACATATCGTTCTGCTTCAAAGCTAAGACAGAACTATGGAGAATTTTAAAGCAATCAATTAATGCATGTCTCAATTTCTCAATTGACAATTTCTTACTTTCTTTGCATTTGCAATTTACGAAGTTTTTGAAAGACGATAAGCTAACATTTCTAACGCCATATTCGATTTCCCTTATGATTTTAACTTATTTTACGAATTGAAAGACTATCCATTGATTTTTAACTAAAGAAATGTTTTCATTCTCAGTCTTATAGAGGGAAAGGACAAATGGAGCTGAATAAAATTCCTCAACATAGAATCGTTCCCAGGTGTACAATGAGTAGCAAACATTTATTGTTTCTATGCGCACCCCCAATAAATCCGTCACTATATGCAGTTTGTGCCAGGGTTGAAGTATTGTTCATACTTCAGTATGGTCGTAGCCGCTAAAGAAAGTTTCCGAAAATCCATTAATTCCTTGTTATACATTTGCTTGTTAACACAATGAGTTCAGTTTAAAAACTAAAAATTTCTCGTAATAACCGAGTTCAACTGTATTTAAAATCATTAAAAAACCAATTTTAGTCTTCTATTTGGGATTCAATAAAAACCAAATATAGACTCTACATTTGGTTAATTTAATTGGAAGCTTTAGACATATTGGGAAATATTCATCCAGTGGAAAACAACAGTTGTATTACAATATTTTGATCATTATGCTTTTCAAACGGGAGCTGATTTTACCTTGTAGCAGTTCCTTACGCCACCCAATCATATTTTTCAGCTAGTGTCAGGGTTTGTTGAGGGAGATTTAAGACCATTTGACAACGTTTATTTGTTTCGTCGATCTCGTTCGCTAAAGCCAGAACGGATCCCATTTGAAAAGCACTTTAGATGATATTTCTATGGCATAAAAGTGCAGTTTGTACCAATTTGTGAATCAATTGTTTCTCAGGATGAATACGATTAAGGGTGGACTACCAAGTGAATGGATGTCATCAATTTTGATGTTCCTAGAGAGCATATAATCGTCGAGCTTTTTTTTCCATTTCTGAGGAAGCCATTGTCTGCTGTGACCTAATCCAAAGCTGTTATTTCATTGCATCTATCAAATTCAGAGTACTTTGATTAACTTTACTGGACTGTTCTTACATATTGCATGTTGTAAAAGTATTCTTTAGTATTTATTGTTTCCTGTTAATTCGATGGGTTTTTTTGCACTAAAAGTCTGTTTCAAAATTCTTATTTGTACTGAATCAACGAAATCACTTTGTGCCTAAGAAAATACCTAGCGATAAAAAGTCATTAGCAAAAAAAGGTGGTATTGGGGACGAACAAAATATTTCTCTAAGCAAGAATCTGAGAACGTGAATGAAAATGTTTCCTTCGCTGAAGTGTTAAAATATGTTGAAAACTTCCAATTAAACTAAACTAACCGAATCTACAATCTTGGATTTATTGAATCCGAAGAATTTAACTTTAAAACGATGTAATTAAATCTAATGGTTAGTCAGTAACTTTATTGAGGATCCATATGTATTTATGTATCATTATTGTCCTTCCAAACACAAACCTTTACCATAAAAATGTAATATTCACCTGTCGACTTCCTTTTATCAATGTTTTATACCACAGTCTAAAACTTAACGGATATTATTTAAAGGACAGAAATTTGTTTATAAAGATTATTAATTATAATTGTCGTGATAGAACGTACTTATTTATACATCCATCATCTTCTGTAGAGTATAGCAGTGAAATACTGTGTGTAGCCCCGATGATGAGTGGTTTTCTGAGTTGGTAGTAAGAGTTTCCAGACCTCACGTGATAGCACTTATGTAAATCGCAGCTGTTTATCTCTTTACGAGGTAAACACGGTTTCTGAAAAAACAGCGGAAGATTTGTGGAATATTTGAGGTTTCTCACCTACCTGGTCTTCTCTCTCACTTTAGATTTGCTAGTTAAAATTTAGTCGTGCAATAGTTAAACAATACGTTAATTCTTTGTGTTGCAGTTATAAGTTACAAGTACGGAGTCAACAGAGCTGTAGATTAAAGTGGTGAATACAAAACATTGGCCCGAACTATAAAAACGTGAGAGTTTACCAGTGTTATCGTACTTATTTTATTATTAACTCAATTACTCCTGGGTTGCTAAAATTGGATGAGACAATTACATGACGTATGTAGAAGAAGGAATAAGACGGAGTACTGTCGTCAGCGACGAAAATTCGTTGGACAGAATATTACCACTTTAAAGAATATTCATTGTATTGATAGGAAGGAGATATAGATATAACGCCGTGGTCTTTTTTACCACACCCTGAACTAATCATCATTCAACTTCCACAGACGATGTTATTTTCATTAACTTATCCTCAAGTGCACACAATATATTTCTGTGAGTGACCGTTTTCAAAACATTTTTTCCCAATGCGATGTTGCCGTAACACAAGTACATGTGACCTAACACCACTACAAGTACAGGGGAACGGAGATTTGCGAATCGGACAACTACTATTTCTCTCAAGTTATCAAAATGTTATAAGAATAAACATCTTCATGATAAACTACAATAAATAATACCAAGGCAGAAATATTTTTTCAGTAACAGGCTACATGAGGGGAGATCATTAAACAGGTAACTCCCCTTTAATAGCATAGGATGTAAATTGAAAAGGGAATGGGGAATGTGGAAGATAGTTCAGGGTCCTCGGACTGTAGTTTAAGGATCCTACCCGGTGTTTCATCTAAAGGAGATGCAGGGAAAATCCCAAAAAACCTGTTTTAGGAGGCAGTTGGACGACTGATCTAATGAGATCAGCAAAAAACTCGAGATTTTCAACCCCAATACATACATCTCGTAAAATAGATGTAGGTTCCTCCGCATGTGAGAACCTTGAGTAAACCAAAGAGAGTACGAGGTATTCTCAAAGATGAGTCAATTTGGGGAGAAATACCTGCGAGAGAAACAGACAGCAAATGAAACAATCACTGAAAAAAACTAACTGGGAATAAAATAGACATTATGATCTATACAATGGTATTAAATTTTCTATTTGAGTGATAAGACTACGGGATACGGAACCGTTTGTGTGATGGAAGATGATGCATCTACGGGGTAAAAGAAGTAATAGGATGATCAAACAATACGTCACAGCGTACAATAGCAGATCACCAATCAAAAGCAACCACGTCATCGGCTCTTAGAGCTGTAAACCTGTAGATTTAAATGTATGTATATACTCTCACTGTCTATGAAGGAGGAGATAACCGTACAAATCCTTAATTCATAATCCCGTCATTTGGAAGGAAGTGAGACAATTACCCAATAGTTCGACCTCTGTACCATTTTTTTGGCAATATTTTCGTATTAATAACCACGTCAGAATATTTAAAACACCCAATTAATTTATAGACATATATAGGGGTGCTGTAGAATTGTGGCAAAATAAAATTGTGACTGCATAAGGATATATTTGTGTGTTACTTAAACAAAAGGCTTAATTCTATAAAGACAACAAAAACTAGCTTTATATTTTCACCGAATCTACATCGTGCCAGAAAATACTGAAACTATAAAGTATTGAAAACGTGCATCTATCTGTGTAATAAAACTTGTTGACGAAAAGTCGAACCTTTCCCTTCTCAGACACAGAAAAAAGAAATTTTTTTCCACGAGTTTTGTCGCCGGTAAAATTTACGTATAAAAGAGGAGCGAGGGCTCTCATCGTGTAAATTATGAATAACACATTCTCGGCTTTACAACCTGCTTACACAACGTTTCCGCGGCGTTCTCTGTCTTCGTCGTCAGATGAATACTGGGTACTTCAGTTAAAGTTAATAACCATTTGCGGTGATACACTTCATAATATTTACGTAAATTATATTGTAAAAAATAAATTCAATACAGAAAAACATCACTGAACACTTGTAAAGAATTATTTAGAATTAAAATAAGGACTAATTCACACACCAATTGTTATTTATAAACTGTTTTAGAAGTTATAACAAAATTTAAATAATTAAACGAGCTAAATATTACCGGAACAAAGTTATCATTTCAATGTTTCGTCCCTACAGTTGTCATCACCAGGTAAATTTCTTCAGAAATTTAATTTTGAAACATATAGTGAAGTAATTAATTTTGTTAAAAAGAAATTTACTGTTTGGAAATCAATAACTAGTAAAACACCTATAAATCATAAAAATAATCTATATTTTAATAACAGTAGTTCGTACACGTAATTTCGTCCCCAAATTTAGAACCTTATGTAGTTCGGTTTAAATTCTAAAAATACAAAAGAAATAATAAAAATATAATATATATAATATAATTACCTTATAAACTGAAAAATTACTTACGGAATCAAAAATTAAAAGGATGAATATTTAGCCGTACACATCGCACAAGCGAAGAGGCCGAAATAACAGTTACAAAAAAAGGCGATGTTAGGGTAATAACTAGATCATTTATTTATTTATATTTTGTTACAACTTCTAAAGATATTATATATAATTTTGATAAACACAAGGTTGTTTATAAAATTGAGTGTTTGGATTGAAGAGACTGTTATATTGGTCAGACAAAACGCAAGTTTCAAACGAAAATTAAAAAACATTTTAAATAGTTTATAACAACATTTAGATAAACAATCTGTGAAAAAACAGGTGTATTTAAAAATCCCAGGACTGAATGTAATAATATAACCATTTTAAATGGAGAAAGCAATTATTATTCTGGAATACGAGCGAAATACTTCATATCAGATCAAATGTATATTATATAAATGTAAAAACATATACACAAAATTTAAATTCAACATACGACTCTTCTTATGAGTTAAAAATACATTCTTTAAACTTGGTCTGTTTTTTGGTCATGGAGTGAGGTCAATGAACAGCTAAATTTTTATAGTTGAGGAAGTCTCAACTGAGAGACGAAAAGTAATATAGTTCATTATTTAAATAAAATAAAAACTGACAAAGAAGCTGTTATAGCTCATTTAAGATTTAGTTAAATGTCAGACAAATTGTTTATTTAGGAGTAACTGTTTCAGTTTTTTGCGATCTGTTTATTTCTGCCTAGGCTGTTGCTGTACTAACACGACATTTCTCTTAAGGTATTATCTGTAAATGACCATATCATTCTATTTTATTATTATATTTAAATTTTTTGTAGAAAGAATTGGGCACATTGTATTTGAGTTAAAAACAAATAGGTATTGACAACGTTCAGAATAACAACGGAACATTTTTTCAATGAGTAAAAGAGAAAGTTTATATAAGTAGAAAATCATAAATTTTGTATAAAATACTGGTGTCATTTTTAAAATGAAATGAAGTATCTCACTCATCAATATAAAATAAAAATTATATTGAATATCTAAAATATTTTGGGAATCAATTTTTTGACTCTTAAATGCTTGGGAAGATTTCTTAATTTTTAAATGATTTTTGTGTTCATTAATGCAGGATTTTAAAGATCGTTTGGTTTGACCAATGTAACAGGAATTGCAATATAAACAGTTCAATTCATATATAAAATTATGTTTATCGAAATTATTAATTTGGAATTAAAACAGCTTTTTTCATATTATTTTAATATACTAGTATACTAAAAAATTTCACTGTATTAATTAGGTAACATGTTATACTTTTTTCTTCAGTATAGTACATGGTTTTAATCTTACAAAATTTAGCTTTCCGTGGAACCTCACTCAAATATTTAAGTAAAATACAATAAACACGGACAAAGAGGCTGTTTCAACTAATTTAATTGTCAGATAAACTATAAATTTATTAATTTAATGTTTAACAAAGCTGAAACTACAGCAAGATTTAAAGATTCCCTGGATACCATCATTTTTAAACAAGTCAATATATTTATACTGAAGCGTACTAAAAAACAAGATGTTTTACTATTTATTGATTTCCAGAACAGTCACATATTGTAACGAACAAAGTGAATGTTAATTTTTAACAGAGAAAAGAATTGATAGACGTTATCGAACATTCCGTGATACATTTAACTTCGTGGAAATTAAATGACGCGACGCGGAAGTGTTTAATTTGAGAATACGGACATGGTATTTCCTACTTTTGACGTTTAAATTCAAGTCAAGAATATTGCAATAGTGAAGGGGCTGTTATTTTTCGCGGTATTTGGTGTGGAATGTACGCATGCCCAGGGAAAGCATCGTATAGTAAGTGCAACTGTGGAGGTAATGAATTAATTGCATTCGCCGGTAGCGTACGGAATGGAATGAAATGAAATGATGGAGATGTTTACCTTGACGTACCACTGCGTCTTGGGGCGGTGCTTGCGAGGCGGCCCCGCACCTGCACACGCGCACTGCAGCAGCATCCCCTGTGGGGGCGGCGCGGCGCGGCCCCTGGAGCGTGTGGCGCGCGTCGTGGGCGCCGCTGCACTGAGCCACGGACGCCCTGCCTGCCTGCCTGGCGCGTCGCGTCGTCGTGACGTCACGCCGGTCGATACGCCGCGAGGTCGTGACGTCACGCGCGCGTCATTCCTCCGTGGGGTAGGCGATGCGATAAGGCAAAGCGACGCGCCGTATTTATAGCGCTCAGCCTTATTTAAGCCGACGCAATCTCTCTTGCTACCCTATGGCTGAACTCTCAACAGGACAAATACCTTGTGTTATGGAAGTGGGCGGGGACCCTGAGAATATCTCATTCCTAAGCGACGTCACTGGTAAAGCTCCAATCAGAAGCAGCCGCGCCACCGGCGGATAGAATTGTAAACGCTTAGGTAGTTGAGAGAATGGACAAAAACACATGAACACAAATATGAGTTATAAGAGCTGGAATTCTTCTCGGAATGGATCCATAGTGTGTCTGAATAGTTTCCAACGGTATCTTGTCCCATTCTTCTACCAGTATATCCGCTAACGTTTACATTTTTAGTAATTATTATTTTTTGATTTTGTCCTAAAAACGAAAGCACATCATCATTTGGCTCTAAGAGTCCAAGCAGGGCCTTCGCTTCCTCCAACAACTTCCTCCATCTTGACATGTCCGAGGTTACTTCCTTCCATCCTTGTATCTTCGCCCTTATTAAGTCCACCTTTACATCGTCCCACCACCTCGTCCTTGGTCTTCCCCTTCTTCTTACTCCATCCTCTTGTCCAAATACTACCTGCTTAACTTTTCTCTCTTCCCTCATTCTATTGACATGTCCCAACTATCCTAATCTACACTTTCTTAAATATGTAACATTGTCCATGTCTTGATACATTTCTTTCAATTCATCATTGTATCTTATTCTCCATTGTCCATCTATATTAATATCTCCGTATATCCTTCTTGGTATTTTTCTTTCAAATATGCTCAGTCTTTCACATACATTCTGAGTAAGCGTACATGATTCCTTCCCATACACTATTATAGGTCTTATTTTTGCTTACCTGGGAACAATTTTATTTTTTAGGAGAGGAAATAGGGCATAGTAAGCTCTATTGGCATTAGTTATTCTACTTTCTATTTCAAATTCAATTTCATTCTTTGATGTTAACAAGCTCCTCAAATAAATAAATTCTTTTACGATTTTAAATTTCAATTGACCCATACTTACTGTTTCTGTTTTACCTCGTTCCCTCCTTTCCACTGTCATAAACTGTGCTTTAATTCCATTAAACTTCAATCCCAATTCAGATGCATACTTTTCTATTAAGAAGCTTTCCTTCACATAATCCATTCACCTTCCTGATATCACGATATCGTCTACATAACAACGTTCCTCGCAGGTCCAAGTTGGCTTTTCGTATCATCATCTCCAGTGCTATGTGGGGATATACTCCCTCCTTGTCTAAAACCTGTTTCCACTTGTATTTCCTCTGAGATGTTCATGTCTATTGTAACAGTTGCCTGCACAATGTCGTTTGCTATTTTACTTAGCTCTACTGCCATTTTATGCATATCATCCCATAGTCTTTCCTTACAAATATAATCATAGGCTGCTGTGAAATCAATGAACAGAAGATGTGTCGTAATGTTTCATTCCCAGCACTTATCAAGCAATTGCCTCATGGCACTAAAACCACACTGGTACTCTCCAATGATCTCTTCAACATAAGTCTTAAGGCGGAACATAATATTTTGAAAAATATATTATAACCTGTCCACAGCAATGTGGTGGCACTGTATCTTTTACACTCGCACGCATCCCCCTTCTTATGTATCGAATTGATAATTCCACATTTCCAGTCTTCAGGGATCTTTTCAGTCTCCCATATTCTAGTTATTAATTTATACATGGCTTTTGCAATAGGTTCTTCTCCACATTTGAATACGAAGGTACAGCATCATTTATTTATGATCGCTTCACGGCAAACCTTATAACTCACAGTTGGCTTTGAACAGATACCGCTTTCACAAGTTTGCAACAATATATGGAGTGAGAATGCTCGTCTCATCCCCCCTCTCTATCATGCTATCAAAATTACGTTTATAATAACACAGTAAGATGAATGGTATATGAACGCCTAATAAGACTTGCATGTTTCATATCGGTTGTACAACTGAAATTCAATAGATTTATAAATATTTACATTAATATCTTCTGAACTCTGAAAAATATCGAAATGATACATACACGAAAATGAAGCTACAATCCCGGAAGTTTTCATTGAAATCCGTTAAGCTGTTTCGAAACATAAACAGATCAAGAATTATAGGCAACCCACATTCAGATTTGGAAGGTTTGAATTCACGTATGCCAAGATACCTTCCCGTAGAATTAATATGTATATTATAGTATACTAATATCATTATCGAAAAGAAATATGCACGAATATTTAAGTTAAATTTCCTGTTATTAAATACTCAAATTTTCATTGAAATCCGTTGAGCCGTTTCGGAGCCTATTCGAGACAAAATTACGGTTAGACAGTCAGACACGTCCATTTTATTTATTGGTATATTGGTAGATAAGGGTCTACATAAATGTAAACAAGGAAGCGCGCTTTCCTTAATTCCCGATAGTCAATCAGAGCCATTATACGTGGTCATTGTGAAAAGTAATAGGGGACGATTATAACATCTGAGCCAAAACATTCATGCACCACAAAAAAAGAGGAACGTGACCTGCGAGTAGTCGTTTCCAGAGAGGAATTCAAGGGTGAAACATTCGTGAGAGAACAGGCAAAATAGCTCACTCTGTGACGAGCAGCTTCACACTCGTGACTGAGTGTGGTGTTTAGGTGTATGGCTGGCCAATATTTCATCTGCTATCGACCTGGACGTTGCTGTGACGACGCATGCTGCTTGGAACCACAACGGACCTGCCTCGTCCACTTGATAGGCCGACTTCTATCCAAACTTGTTACTATTCTCAATGACCACGCGAATTCGCGGTTATTACCTTTAGTCTTTTTATATTTTCTTTCTCTTTGGTACCTTTTATTCGGTTGCTATATTCGATAAGAATAATCCTTTTCTATATATTCATATTATTTGTTGCATAGAATATATACTGTTAACGTCCTAATTTAATTTTTATGCAATTAACTATAGATGCCCATTACAAACTGCTTCAATGAGGTGGAAATTCTCTCTTCACTCTCTGTTATAAAGAATTAAATAATATATATAAATATTATTTATCCCCACCTTTTCCAATTCCCTTCCTATGCTATTAAAGGGGAGTTACCTGTTTCAGGATCACCTTCATGTAACCTGTTAACCCAAAAAATCTTTATATATATATTGCATATGTATGTATATATATACAGAAACGTGTTTTTTTTAAAAAAAAGCCTGACCCGGTGAAGATTTCATCCGAATTATTCACCGGGAAAGTCTAGGTTCATTAACAATAAAATTGTTGCGGACGCATTATATTACGTCAGATTAATAACTCAATTGAGAAGAAAGCATATTTCATATCAGTAGAGATTCTAGACCTGAATAATACGAACACAGAATGAGATGAATCTTACTTTCCACGTGTCCAATGTATAGAATGAACACCGTAGTCCCGGTCTTATCCAGCGTTCCAGATACGCACATAGACAATCTTATCGCACTTGAGGAAAGATGTTTCAAACGGCAGATTCTTCAACGATGACGAGCGTAAGGATTGGAATGGAAGCGGATACCATCGCAGTGTGCACTCACCGAATAATCTCCAAGCATAAGCTCTGGGACGTGACGAATCGGTTCTCAGATACAGGGGCAAAGTTTCGACTTCATTTCTTCACAATAGAGGAAGGTGAATTGTGAAAAAACGAAACATGCACTAAATACAAACAAAATGACACAAAACATCGACGAATATGCTGAAAATGAATGGTGGTAACTCATTTGTTTCCCTCGTGCTTCAGATGTGATCCTCAGAAGTTCTACTGTTCTGGACGACATTTCATGGTACTGCTGCTGGTCGGATTGGAGGGTGAGGATATTTGGTGGTTAGAAAAAGTCTCAGGAACGTAACATCCACTGGAAAATATGCCAGCTACCGAAGAACAAAAAGTGCGCACAGGGTCCGAAGAATTGATTGACTAGATCATAATACTTCATTAATTTAATTGACATCTGTTTACGTGCCTGACTCCTCCCAGTACTTGTAACGTGAAAATTTAATTTTACTGGATTTACTTAATTAAATATTTTATATTAACGCTTGGATTGCAATAAAGGGAATTACTGGGGCGCCAGGAGGCACGAATAGAAAGGAACGGAATTTCCAACGGGCGTAAACCATATCTATTTTTAATTGCTTTCCTAGATTCCTGGTTCTGCAAAATCATTCTGCGGGAGGCAATTTGCTAGACAGAGAAATAGAAAAATCGGGAATTTGAGGGTAGCGATTGGCTAAAATGGAAAACAACCGAACACTGGGCTTGTTGAAAAGGATTGGTGGTCAGACAGTCGGAGTTAGAGCAAGGAGAAGGAGGGTGATCAGAGTAGAAGTGCGGTACTCTGACCACCGTCACCACGGTGAATCGTCCCCGCACGACCCAAGTTGAAAGAAGAAACCGCTGTCGATATACAAGTAAAGGCCTTACACGTTCATCTTCTGTTCGTTCGTCTGTTTCAATCAGCTTTCCTGTGTCCCCTGAGGAGGAAAGTCTCATAATTCATTTTAAAATTATGTTGGGCCCCGTTGGAATGCAGATATTTGAAGCTTATATATTTAAAGCCGGAGTGTTCTTAATTAATACAAATTTTCTTAGTCAATAAATTAATATTTAATTAAATTTGTTTAAATTTTCATTGAATCCGTTTCACGTTTAACAATAGCAATTAGAATTAAAGGATTTAAGTGTTACATAAGCCTGAAGGATAAAGATTTAAAAATTCCATTAACTGTAAGGAAAGAGTGAGGGTGTCTTGGAGACAAGATCGTATGAGGAATAAATATTTAGAATACTAATGGAGTCAACTGATTACCAGTTACTGTGACAAGTATTTTACTCAGTCCAAGCAAGTCATTTGACTTTGCATTTATTTATTTATTTTGGATTCAATAAAATCGGACAAACAATCAGTTTTTTTATTATTCATATAAAAACTTTTATCTTTATGATTATCAGTGAATCGGGTTTATTGAAGGTTAGCGCCAGGAAGTTTTGATACCGGACACTGACATCCTGCTCAGATGAAGATGATACCAGTGTCCGACATCTAAACTTTGTGGTGTGAACCTTCACCTACTTGTCCGCCAATTATTTGTCCGGAAATAACCGAATGATAAGTTTCTCCCCTTTATTCGCCTCCAAAACAAATTTATAACTACACTTTTATGAAGTAATTCGAGAAAATTAACATTATATATATGTTTGTCTATATGATTTGGAGAATGTCATAACTTTAAAAGAATTCTTCGATCGTTCTTCCTAATGGAAAAAAAGTTTTATATGGAATGTTTAAGAATCAAAAATGTTTTCATAAATTTTAAACACATCGTCGTTGTATGGACAGTGGCTGCCGTTTGTTTCAGAATTGATCGGCAAGCCCTTGACCTGGAGACAAAACGAGCAGTTGGTGACGGCCTTAAGTTTTTGACCTGGGAGGAATTACCTTGACCCACTTAGATACACTTCGTAAATGGAATTCATTTTACCCTGCGTAAGATAATCACTTCCAACTATATATTTCAGACAAACTTTTTAAATGGTGACGGACAACCTTCCGTGTACAAGAAGCGTCGTCTGAGGTATCATTTCAAGGACTGAACAGTCTGCCACGTTAATCGGTATATTTATTTAATTATTTATCTCTCTCGTAGTTGAAATATCGCATACTAATTCTGGTCGAGGCATGCAGAAGGAAATGCTGCGGCTCCATTGTAAACTCCTGTCCCGTCGTCTGAAGGGCGTGAGACACGTATCAAAAGTCCATCCTACCTGTTGCAGATATTTTAGGGTTTGCTTTGCTTCAGTGGTAGGATACTTAAACCATAACCCGTAGACTCTAATTAACCCTTGGATAGTTTCCTGTCCCATCCACCATTTCAAATCCGCTCCTAACACACTAAAGGGGAGTGGCAAACATCGTGAACACCCTCATGTAACCTGACACCCTAAACACGACAATTTTTAAGCTGGATGTCAAATTTTTTAAACTAATTTTTAACTTTACTTGTCAACACGGGAAAAAACCTGTCGATGACGAAAGTGGGCCTTAATGAGGGACCTGAAGATATTAAGGTCTACCGACACGATTTGGAAGCATAAATAATATTTATAACATAAAGGAACTTGGCAGAATAACAGGACAAAGTAATCAATAAATTGCACAGTACGCCTATAATTAATTATTAACCAGAAGGGCCGGATTTAATCTTAATGCCGTAAGCTACCGGATATTCCATGTTGCTGACAAATCTGATTTTCGGATAATTGTCGGTTTAAAGTGTTAGCTTAGTAGTATATTGGTTGCAAAATAATAAATCATTTCTGTTTATAAATACTTAATAGTAAAAACTACGGCAAAAAGAAAAAAAGGCAGTAAATTTATAAAAAATGATAAACATCGTATATAATAATAATAATTTATATGTTTTAAACACTTTATCATACAACGCCAAACATCTATATTTATTTTTTTACGTAAAAAATTCAATCTTTATTGGTAATTTGAAGGTAATTTTTATCGAAGGCTTCTGCTGTAATATTCATGTGTGCAAAATAAATTATGCTTTTGGAGAGAAAGTTTTTTTAGAAAATAATTATTATTATTTTATTATATTCTCATATTTTATGATTCGGAGAGAAATTTTGACGTATGTTCAACAAATTATTCTTTCTTGCCTTTCTGCCCCAGCAAAGTCTCTGATGACATTTTTAAATGATGAACTACGTTTCATGAACTATTTCTAATAACATATTGATGAAAATACTTTACTTTTACAGTATTCATATCCTCTTCCTCAAGATATGTTTGACATAAATACTAACTCCTTCCAGAATCTTTTCTGTGGCTTTTAAAATTTGGGACAAATAATACTGTCATTTATCCTGCACGGGTACTACAGACTTTCCCTTGGAATACAAAGATTTTCAAAAAGGAAAAGCCAGCTGCTTATTTTATATAAAAAACACGTGAAATAATTTAAAATAATGTTTTATATATTTTTGCTGTAATTTATCATAATACTTTTATTTTATCACGAATTTGCCCCCGGAAAAATGGCCACCTGTAGTAATAATAGATACAGTGCTGGAAAATGACATTGTCAGGTTAATTAACCTTCTGATGAAGGGGGCGGTGCCTCAGTAAATTCTAGAATTTTAAACCTTACATGGTGACTGACACCTGAGAACTTCAAGTAACTCACCAACTTTCTGTCTCTCTTTCCTGTCACTATATATATATTCAAATCTTGCAACTCAAATTTCGTAGCCACTAGTGTGTCCATAAATATATACATATATAAATAAAAACATTAAGTATTATGTATATATATATATAATGGAAACAATTATCCACAATATGCTTAGTATCAGTAACGAAAATATGAAAGACAGACTAATAATCATTTCCACTTGCCAAACCCAATACGGTGAACTTAAACTGTATTGTTAATGAAAAATTATTTATTATAATTGTTGAAGATCAAGTGTATAGTTGTGCCTGTTATAGATATTACAATTGCCGATGCTGAAACGATTTACCAAGGAGGTTTTTCAGCATCAAGCATTATATCAGTTTGTTCCTCGTAACACTGGACTTGAGCTGATTTAAGTCGGTACCTTGAAGTGCATCCTGTGTTGTGTGTTCCATCTGCGTTGCACTTTGAAACTGCGCCTCCGCAAAAAATTGACTCCTCATGCAGCGAACTGTCCGCGCGTGCTGCCAACCTCACTATTAGCTTCTCAAATTAGACTAAATGAAAACAGGGGAAGCCCGATAAAACATAAATAGTCTCTTCCTTGTATAACAGCATATATAAACAACACTTTCAGTCGGGGTTCGTGAATTTTTCAGGAAGGTAATATGTGTTATATCACATCAAAGTCGAAGAAGAAATTCAATCTCTTACAATACTACCGTTCTAAAGGTTATTAAAATTATGATTTAAATAATTCTTCCTCAATTAATTCACGTTCTGTAGCACATGAGCGCAAATACACACGTTTGAGATAGCAAATAAGAATACTGAAAAATACGATGATTTTTGGATATCCTTGATACGCCGATTTCATATGCATCATATTTTATTTGAAAACATGCAACATTTGGCATTAAATAACTGACAGTCGGTGTTTAAAATGTCTGTTATAAATAAGTATTCGCATAATTTGAAAGAACTTAATGAATATAAATTTTACGTCTGATAGATTAATAATAAATTACAGAACCTCAGTCTTTAGGCAAATTTTAAAACGAATAGCATTGCTTTTTAAATATAGGACGACGTTAGGACGCCACTTCTCAAGCTTGAAAAATAAAGATCTGAAAACGAACCAAAATAATACAGAAAGAATCAAAAATGATAAAATTTACATCATTTCTAGGTAATCGGATTAAGGTTTAAGATAGACTATGCTATTTAATCAATATGCAGCCTTTTAAATAAATGTAATAGTTCACAGGACAAAGTACTACAATATGGGAAAACAAATCATTATCTGTGTTCAGAAAGGGATTTCAATCTTATATAATCTCATGTTCATACATAAATTAAGCAGGATAGATTTTGGCAAGTATAATTTTTTAACACAATTAAGTTTTTTCAAAATGAAAAACGTAAGGCAGGTATGACATGCCAGTAGTCAACTACTGATCGTTGAGTAGTAGGATGATCAAATAAAAAATTACTTAAAAAACTTAATAGAATTATTTTCTAACCAATAAGTAAGCTGAAATATGGTTTCATTAAAAGTTACTACGATTTTCTCCACAAATAGCTTTACGTCGGTTAAACCAATTATGCATTAATTATGAGGATGAAATAGCATATCGTAATTTTAAAATTGGAATTAGTAAACATAGTACGATTTTAAACATTGGTTTTCAATTTAATCACAACTTAGTTTTTTGATAACTCAGAATCTTTGACGGGGAACGTATTGAAAAGAATAATTTCGTAAATATTCATTGTATTATATTCAAATACTAGACGCTGATAATTAAAAAATTATATGAAATCATATTTTTAGTTTCTTGCGTATTATCTGCACTTAATTTTGGCTTATGTTCTTTGCTTTAGTTTTCAGTCTACGATTAAGCACTCTTAGAGAAAAGACGCAAAGTCAAACTTCCAGCTATATTTACTTTATTTGTGTATTTATTTTTCATTTTTCTGAAAAATTCAAGTTATTTGATGAACGCATATATATATAAACGTAAAAAGTTCTCGACAAAAATTCTGAGTAACATTAAATTTGGAAAACAAAGAGTCTGAAGGAAATGAAAGAGTGTTGGGATGAATAATTACGGTGTAATGGAAGTCAGAGAATTACTGTTATTTCGTGGAAGTATTCCTTCAGTTCACATATATGTACGCAGTCTGGGTGTGTATTAAGACTCAAATATAGGTAGAAACGACTAAGATGAATGCAGAAGTTTTTTACTTATTCAAGCGTTTTAACGAATTAAAAGCAACGCTAACCTTAATAATGTATGGGTGCTAAAATATCAAGTAGGATCTTTTTAAAAAGTAGAATAATATTTCCGTACATAATTTTAAAACACAATTTAGCAGCGACTTCGCTAGTTCTCGATTCCTTTTTCGCAGAAATAAATAGAAAGACTGCGCCATTAGTAATTTACACACAAACCCGTCAAGAACGTTGTCCTGCAATGTTCCAAAGCGGCGATAATCATAGAATAAAAGTTTTTCTCCATAGTCGTCCATCTTATTTCGCCTTCTATTTTGTGTGTCATGGTTGGTGTATGCTTAAGTTTCACTTCAGTCAAAAAATTACAGTAAAAGACAGAATTCACGGTATGGTGTTGGTGATAGAAGCCGATGTACAAAATGCCAATAGAGTACAATAAAACTGTTGCGACGATGTTACCATCAGAAAGACGAGTTTTTGTTTTCAGTGGAGCTGTCTTCCCTTCCCTTTCTTTAGCCACTACATTCTTGTTTCCAGTCAGTGCTGCAAACGTGCGCGTAAGTTTCATCACAAGCGACGGTCTCATGTGGAAAATTCCTTCATTCCAAAAAGCGAAGTGGAACCTCAAGACTGTCATGCTTAATCTCATTAGAGAGAAGAAGACGAAACTAACGTGATAATTTTTTACTAAATCCCAAGTCAACGAACTCGCAAAACTTAGGCTTGTTATCTGCCAAACGGCGACCACGAGAGTTGCCGTGGAGTTCGTCTTCAACTGATGTCTATTCGGAACTTGATGATGCTGTTGTTTGAAATCAGTGGTTCTCTACTCTAAATGCATGATAAACCGTGTTTCACTCTCCGTGATGGCAAACTGAAAACTGCTTGAGCACGGTGGTAGTAGTGGTGTGGCAACCCTAACTATGGAGCTATCAAACCTCCGCAGCTCTATAATGCTCTTCAAGTAGGAGTCAAACTTCTTCCTTGTACCATTCTATCAAATTCTTGTCACTTTATTTTATACGCATCCGCCTTGCAGTAAGGGTTTCTTGTCATTCAATAGTGATTTATCAGTTGTGGCAACGATTTGTCTATTTCTCAACACTCAATCCATCCCATTTGAAAATCCATTTTAGAGCTTTCACGAACTAAATTAAAAATATTTGATCACAGCAGGTCTAACATACCATAATTTTCGTTAAAATTGTAGTAAACCATATGTATACGTGTTTAGATATTAGGTATATTTAAACATATGCGTATATGCTTCAGAAACAGTGTTTCATTTTAGTATCTTACTGTTTGTCATGGAAAGATACGTATTTTGCTGTCATTCTCCCGGACGTTGGGAAACGTGAGGACATTGGTTTTTTCTCTGAGCTGGTTTCAGGATGCTTTTCGCACTGTAAGTGCGAAATCTTAAAGAAAAGACGCATAAATTGTTTCACCCCCGCCAATAGACAAAATGGCGGAAAATTCTTTAATTTTCGGTCAATTGTGGGCGTTTATATGTCAAAATTATGGAGGAGAGAAATTTGGGCAGTCGGGCATGGAGAGTTGAAGAAGGAAGATTTCTGGAGGGTGTGTTGTGGTGTTTGATCCACCGCACCCCGGTTAGGCATGGAGAATTGAACAAGTAGGATGTCTGGAGAGTGCGCGATAGTTGAGCCACGACAGGGAGAGAAATTAGTCGGCCAGGAACGAGCTTTGAAGTAATCAGGCGGAGAGAAAACAAGGAATCTTGCTGGCGTATAGAAGAAACGATTTCCCTACGATGAGGCGAACTACAAGCAGGTGAAGTCCTGTCCAAGTAATTTCCCAGAGCCCAGAAACGAGCTCCAGAGGCGACCGGAATTCGTGGAAGACGGACCCCAAGACCGGCGTGGGCAAAGCACGATGCTGTTTACGACCCAAAATAAATCTCAGGTGTGTTAGTGCCAATATCGAAATGTCCATGATGACGATTTTGCTGTTGCACGGTAAGCCCATAAAAATTACCCTGAAGTAGATAAAGTCTTACTAAATTTAATTGATCTAACCGTGGTAAATTCAAAAAAATTGTAACATTAACTTTAGTAATTATTGTTTTTTATTTTCTTTAAATAGATTTAAATTGTTTTTATTTCAAATCCAGTAATTCATTTTTATTTAAATCAAACCCCCCAGATCATTATAATATCACAGTGTAAAAATCTCAGAAAGTATGTGTTTCCGGAACCGTGTAGCATTTCTAGCGTTTATATTCTTTAAGTAGTCCTACTTATGACAGACGTACATTAAGTCTGCATGATCTTCCAGGTGCAGCACGAATTATAGGGACCCTTAACATACTAATGCCTCTTTTCCCAATCACTATAATGTTATCTTACTGAGATAAACGTCTCTCGCATAAATTTATTTCTGTCTAGCAGACGACTGTTCCTTAATGTGTGTTAATAGATGTTTGTTGCGCAACACGGGATGTCCGAGTCCGCTGTTTGTTGTCAGAGAGACCTTGGCTCCACGAGACAGTTCCTGCAACATGAGCTATCGCCTATGAGAAACTATGGCCCGGAAACACAACTCTTTTCCTTGGCCGAGGTCGCTGCGTTGCTCAACGCAAACAAAACGGGAAACAGCAGACAAGGATTACCGCGGAAAATAGACTCCTTGAATGGAACACGAGAGGAAGCGGACCCGTGGCAAAGGGAAACGAGGATCACACTCAAAATAGTCTTGTTGCCATTAACTATGAAGACAATAGTCTATTTCTGCGTATATTAGCTATTTAAGAACTATTCTCCAATTGCTTTTTCCAAGATCGGTGCAGCAAAAGAGGCTCAATTAATAAATGTATTCCAAGTTAATCGCTCATTGTGAACGATTTAAGGGAATTATATAAATAATTTATTCTTTTAATTTTCCCCAAAACACAAAATGATCGGTATTAACTATACTGGATGTTAAAAAAGTGTCGAATAGTTTGAGAGATGGTAGTAGCCATGAAAGCAGGAAAAATTCCAATAAACATGGGTCCGGAAACCCGTTCTTTCTGAAACGCCAGTAGGAAAAGAGGCAGAATTTTTCAGTAACTAAAAAGTAAAACGCGATTAATATAATATCAACATGCGACGAACGCCCTTTATTTAAAGTTTGACATTTATGTTTTAATATTCTGAGTATACAAAGAAGAACAGGGAAACATCATCGTGGCTCCCTGACTTTATTAGATTCCAAGGGCGTTATCACCGGGTTTGAGTGGCTCCACTATATAGGTATATAGGGAGCCTTTAATGCGATATTGTCTATTCAATGCGTGATCCAATTACCTCTCGCCATGGATCAACGGCGCTATTTTGAAACCGAAGCCCGGGTTGGCTTTTACGTTGTAAATTCAGTTTGGTACTGATCGCCTTCGTATAAAATTTCTAACGAACTTCGAGCCCGCGGAAAAAAACAGGTACGCGTCAAAAGCTCCACAGTTTCCAGTCATCAGCAAAAATATTGCCATTTACCTATTTATTTTATAGTTTCTTTTCTTTAATACCACTCGGAAAATTTAAAACCTTATTTGACGATCCAAAATCGTTATGTATTCCTTATCTTTAGAATGTTCTGTTCAAACAAAATACTGTTTCTTAGTTAAACCCGATTGGGGAGTAATATATACTTGTTATACTATTTTAATTTTAAAACAGAACTACAACAAATTTGGCTGTACGAAATCAAAGGCAAGCGGAGTAAGAGAAGTGAGCGGTTAGAGGTAGGGGTAATAAAACCCCCCGAAGTTGGCGTGACTAGGGTTTTTTTCCTCAAGCCTTTGACATTTAGCGTTATCACGTCGTTAGGGGTCACGGTGTTTTCCCCAAAACATCGGTGGAGGGGGGCGTGAATGGCCAAAAGACGATAAGGAAATAATTTTTATTGGACATGACCGAAATGATATAAGAAAGTCAGGAAACTGAGAATGAAGGGTAATTACACTGTAACATTTTGCCGATTTCCTTGTACTGCCAATTCCGCGTAGGATTTCTGTTTGTATTCTACTTCATGAGAAGGCCAGTTTAGACGATCCTTAGAAAAGTACTCATTTTTCTAATTAGTAAGAAATTTAACGTATGTAAATAGTGTAAAATATATAATGTTAATCATTTAAAAAAAGGCCGGATTTGTAACATAAAAGTGATCAAATATTGTCATTAATAAATGTTAAATTGCATATTTTTTTCAATTTTTATAAAAAAATTTCATCTTAAAATAGTTTACTGCTCCTATATTAATTTCAATATATATCAATTATATTAATAAAAACCGGATAATGAAGTTAACTTGTTAAAGGAACTTTGTAAAATCCTTGAAACAGGCTGAGCAGTTTGGAGGAAGCGGAAAATTTACAACTTCAGATTGATTCATGGGATTAATGATGTCGGCATCATTAAAATATTTCCAGAACATGATTCTACTGGAAGTGCTGGAAGGCAAACTAGATGAAAGCAGTGAAAACTATTTAAATTGATAAACACTTTAACTTCATTTAGTTGATCACACATAAATCGTACGTAATGTGTAATGTGACAATTTAGATACAATAGTTGAGATAATTGCAGTCATCAACAAGGTCTATGAAAGATCGAAGGTTTTCCCGGTGTATATTCTGAATAAACAGTTCTTGGGTTTCCACCCGGGTTAAATGGAGTTAAAGCCACGACGTTTCGATGGCGTACTCTGCCATCGTTCTCGGCAGAGTACGCCATCGAAACGTCGTGGCTTAAACTCCATTTAACCTGGATGGAAACCCAAGAATTGTTTATTCAGGTCTATGAAAGCTTCCCGACAATGAGGCGATCAGCTGGGACGTTTCTAATATGTGACTCGTTGGGTAGCAGTGAGAAGTACAATCCGGAGAGTACAGATAGAAAACCGAGAAATGATAATGCAGTGAAGTAAACTTTTTTTTAGGAAATAATAACTAGCTGGGAACTTGGTGTTGCCCGAGTACATTATTTAATTGTTGGTCAGGTCATGATTAAGGCGGCCTCGAAAACGTAACAATATTAACCTCAAATATACTCCCAGAGTGTCAAAAATACGGTACAATTTCAGTATTCTAACAATAAAAAATCTCTCCCACGTAAGGGTTAAAATTTACTTACATCGGTTTCGCCACCAAACTCGATAGTTTCCTTGTTCTTTTCATATGACTCATTTCCACCCCCACCCCTCACATGCGAAAAGGGGTTGAAACTATACATAAATACTGTCGGGGAAACACTATAAAAGTTATTGACCTCAAGAATTATTTTTCGACTCACATATGAGCCTTTATTACGTATAAATATTCCGCTAATTCCATCCTCTCCCTCTAACGGTGGTAGCCGTCTCTTATCTCCAAAGTGTCTGGTTTTGGGTCACGAGGAACATGGGAACAAAATTTTATCATATTGTTGTCCTTTAGATGTATTGCGGAAAAGTGTGTTGTACTCCATCCCATCCCCCTGTTAGGGGATGAACAACAATTCAATTCGTATTCTTAAAGTCAGAATTAAAGTCAAAGACTCCTATAGCACCGATTTTGATACCAATTTGAGTGGTTTGTTTTCATATGACGCTCCTACACCCCCACGATGAAGGGTTGAAATTAGACGAAAATTTTTCCCAATAGGAAACATTCGTATATTTTTTTTTCACGAATCAGGGGTTTACACGTCTGCCCGAAAGTATTGTATTGTATTTATTAAATCTACAAATGGGCAGATGCCCGGTGGCAGATACATAGAACTTTAACAATAATTAATAAACTGGTCGTAAGGACCATATTTAACATATAGTTGAAAGTATAATTATATTCAATATAAATAAATAAGTGTGGAATCATATTATTAGAAATGATTTTTTTTAAAGAATAGAATTGTTTTTGCCTGAAAAAAAAGAAACAAAACAAAAAAACTGGAAATATATTTCACTGTGGTATATTTTTAGAGATTTCGCAGCACTGATCACTGCACTACACTAAACTTAGATTGAGTCGAAATTTTCTTTCTGTTAGAGGAAGTTCCCCAAACATTCCTGCATGCAGATTGTCCTATTAGGAATGAGTATTTTCCAACGTCTGTTTTTTGGTTCCTTGCTTGTAATTTAAACAGGTGATCACTCCTCATTCTATCTCGGATTCCCTGCCAAGGTTTTTGACCAGCAAAAGCTCTGTAGAAAATGTGTAGCCTAGCTGTTTCTCTTCATGTCTGTAGCGTATCCCACCCTAGTCGCTTTACCTTTTCGTTCCCATGCCCACGTCCTATTGGTACGAATTTTGCGGCCCTTCTTTGCACCCTTTCTAAGGATTCTATTTGACCTATCCTGTACGGATCCCAGCATGCTGCACCATATTCCATAAGTGGGCAAGTGTACTAATGACAAATATGCCATCTCTTTAGTTTTCGCATTCCCCTTGTTGAGTGTTCTCATGACAAAATGCAAGGTGTTCCACGCTTACCTTGTAGCATAGTTTACCTGCTCTCAGCTTACTGTCAAAATAAACGCCTAGGTATTTACAGTTTGTTTCCTCGATCACTGTTTCCCCATCTATTTTATATATCGAGGCATATTGAACGCGCATTTTAGTAAAACTAATCGCCTTAATTATACTATTGTTGATTTTGATTTTATTTCGCTTAGCCCATGTACTTAGAGTATCGAAGTCAGTTTGGAGAGCAGCTGCGTCTTGTTCCCCACTTATTTCCCTGTAAATTACACAGTCATCTGCAAAAAGTCGGACCTTAGAATTTATATTATTAGGCAAATCATTAATAAAATGAGAAACAATAATGGGGCAATAACTGATCCCTGGGGGACTCCCGATGTTACAGATCCGATTTCTTAAGTTTCTTTCCCAACTTTGACTTTTTGTAGTCTATTTTTTAAGAATTCTTGCACCCAGAGAACTACTCTTTTGTCAATACCTGTCCCATCTAACTTCTGGATTAAGATCGCCAGAGGTTACTGAAAATTCTATGGGGAACTATGACACGTGACAAAATATTGAGAACTTAGATTATTACATCGGATACATTTATGACATTGCTGGACAGCGGCTTCTTAATACCTCAAAAGCCTTCTCTTCAATAGATGTTTTCATGTTGTGAGTATCCCGACTATTCGCAGCTCGAAAAATAGTTAGTTAATTATTAATTAAAATCGAAACAATCCCTTAATAAGTTATAAAACAAGTGCTCACTACAATATATATTATAAATAAGCAAAAGATGACGCGGCTTTTTCAAATCAACCATTTTTTGTTTTGACAACTCAATCAACGCTGTTTTTCATAATCCACTCCCAAAACAATTCCCTAGGTTTCTCACTCTCATCGATATTATAATACATAATTCATGTTCACTGGGTAATGCAGTTATCTAATTGCATTCCTCTGTGAATTCATTCACTCTCAGTGTTATAATAATTTTGGCTACTGTCCATGACTGAACGTTGGAAAATCTTCAAGGATGCATTGGACAGACAGGTTCACCGTCACACGTGTTTAATCGCATATTAGTTATCTACGGACGATGCCAAGAGAATCAGCTTCTTTATTGCTGTAAGTGTGCAATGGAACGAAGCCAGAGCATTCTTTTAACATAAACTTGACTTTAAAGCAGCACTTAGCCTTTATTGAGGTAACTGTGTATTTCGATAAGAGACATAAGTAATGGAATTGCTGCCAATCACATAGTATTTAAATGCACAAAAAAGTCATTAGTCGGGACTTTCCATATTTCATTCTAAAGTTTATGAACGCATTAGAATACATGAAATGAGGACTAATAGGTCACATAATCTTTGCATTTTCATATTTTATTTACGTCAGGTAACAAGATTTCCGAATGAGTTAAGTGGATGTTGATGTATCAATCCAGTCGAGTTGACAGATATTAAACTCCAGAAGATGGATGTGAAAGTGTAGCACAAAAATAACAAATTAGGTTTAATATTGCATTTCTGAGAAGAACGAGTACTTCAGTCATCGTCATGTACGTTCCATGTTGAAGCAGAAAAGAATTTTAGGTGTAAAAATGAGGAGTATATAGTTATGGCTTGTGAGATATAGAAACATACAGATTACAAAATTATCGCCAGATTAAAGTCTTAAAATCGGTAAATATTTTCCATTTTCTAATAACAAAACGAGATTATCACAAAAAATAGTTCACCTCTTTGAAATAGTAAAATACTAAAAACTTTCACATATTCAAAGCTTGGAGCAATAATTTTTTAAAGAATATCTATGTCTGAGTGAAGTAGGTTGTTTGATGCTTTGTAAATTACAGAGTCAAATACTGTCTATATACTATATACAAAAATATTTTCGGTTAAGAGATGAGGTAAAGTTGAATTTCGATGTCGAATGACACTTAATAATCATACGGAACGAAACGTTAAACGTTTAGTTAATACATTAAATGATTTTTCATCATCATAATTTATAAATAAATTCTTCCTCCTATCTCAATGCACCTTTCTAAACTTATTGCACCACAAGGTCCCGATTCCCAACATGAGAAACCATTTAGATACTAGGCAAGGAAACCCCTGATTGGACAGGATAATCTGAACGCGACTATTTAAATTACCATTCCTGAATTCGAGGGCACTTCACCTGAGATGTGGAAGATGGAGCGAGGTAGCTTAGGTTTCACTAGGACCCCCGGGTTGTTTAAGGATTCTACCTGGTGATTGACCTAGAAGTGATATAGAGAAAACCCAAGAGGTAGGCACAGCATTTGGTACTACTCCCAAGCCCTCCCAATTATGGGAGACAGGATTGTTGTGGGGACTCAACAAACCCGACGCCATACCTCGACTAGATTTGGGGATCAGTTGGTCGACTGGCCCAATGGGATCACCAAACAACTCTTACCGTATGCCCAAAAACTTAATTTAAAATTCTTGTCCTGAGGAAGTAGACTTCACATACCGGCCGCTATTGAAACACACTACGACTTAATGAGGTTTGCTCTTAAGCGTTCCCATACCATTCATCCGATTGCAGTGAAATGTTGGTGTTAAGCTTTGATCACCAAAAGATTTTTTCTGTCGATCTTTTGAAGGTCTAGGTTCCTTACTTTCCCCTTTCAGTTCAAAAAATGTCCCACGCCAATCATCTGCTCTGCGACTTCATGATTGTCCCTTACGCATTCCCATACCATTCATCCAATTGCCATGCAATTTTTGGTGTTTTGCAGTGCTCAGCCTAGTAAAGGTTTCTGTTTGTCATTTGTTACCCCCTTTCAAGCTGAAAACAGGTCCTACCCTGAAGACAGCCTGGCAAACGAGAGGATTAGATTGCTGTTAAGCGTGAAATAATGCTTAAATTTAACGTACAGAAATTTTTTTATTAATAACATTGCAAATGATTGAGGCACGTTTATGTAGAGGCGAGTACAACTCTCAATTTATTCTTCGTAGATATGTGCATATATGTACAAACAATATTGTACGCTAATCAGCCCAAAGTATGGTTCTTCTATTTTCTCATTTTGATATAACTGACATTTTCTGAGTATTTTTATGTATGAATGTGCTCATTTAAAGTACCAGGAGACGAAGATACTGAGTCATCACTTCTCTTAAAGTAGGGGGCTCGAAAAATGTGACAATCTCACAGATGGTTTGATCACGTGTTGACAAAGTTATTACAGTCGAATTAAATACTGTAGGAGTCTAATATAAATTCATTCCCGGGAATAGTTGGTCACCCAGCTATAATATATTACAATAAAGAAGTATTACATGAATTTAATCTGAAACTCAATATAAATATGAGGAGACGTTGTTAATTGGGTGATATGCTACATGGGAATATTCAACTTGGTGGAAGCTACTCTTTAATAGTACATTATGGGTTTTGAAAGGGATTCGGTGGGGGGCTGGTGCAAAGTGTAAGGCTACTGGGCTACGGTTTAAGAATCTTATCCACAGATGAAGGGAGATATGCAACAGGTGGATCGAGCTTCTGGTACTTTGTGGGTTAGAAACTAGGAAATGTAACAGATAATGGTAAAATACCGTTACATCCGACCACCATTCTTTGACTTCTTAAAAATGTTTCCAGTTTTATGAGCGATAAATTACATCGTGCTTTCATTTCGTTCGTATGACAATTTTGATTACAAGTGGATGGTGAAGACGTTGGTAAGGTAATTCACGTTGATTGGATGTAAAGAAAGTTTAAACTTGCTGGTCTTCCTTCCTGCGACCACAGATATATTGTCATGAAGCTCTGAACTTGAAACTATTTCAGAGGGAAAATTATATCAAAAGAAGGAAGGCTAATAGCAGAACCAGCCTGACTGGGAGGTTGCAAGGGTTTCTTTCAAGTCTATCTGATAGCTACGAGAAATGTGACGATAGTTTGTGATATAGCGAGACGAATGAGGAGTGATTGGCTGACATTTGTGTGCGTAACGGAAGGAAACCAGTCCTGGCCTTGAGGAAAGGCGAGGTGAGGTGAGGTGAGGAGTGGTGAGGTGAGGAGAGGAGAGGAGAGGAGAGGAGAGGAAGGGTGAGGCGAGGCGATGCAAGGCGAGGCGAGGCAGGTCAGCCACCCAGACGCTTTGTTCACTCCACATACGAGTACGAGTATTACTTACCGTTCTGACCACTATCTCTTCTTACCAACTGCGTGGGGATTCAAAAATGGATCCTCCACGTGTATTGCCAGCCAGGACCGGATCTACCGCTTAACGCCGTATCCGTGTCCTTCGCTCGAAAAACCAGTCAGGACCCAACATGTGACTCCGGACTTCACACAGATACGAAAAACCTGTGCCCACGGAGAAGTTCACAAAAACGATTGTACATGTTGAAAAGTTAAATACCACGGCAAATAGTAAATCCAATCGTCTCTCTTATCAACCATCGTTATCAGACAATTTAAAAACAACATTCATCTGTTCATCCAGTCCCGTGGAAAATTGACTATCCAAAATTTAGCATAGTAAGACGTAATTTGGAAAAATGAATCATACTAAAAGGAGAGGAAATAAAAACCTTACGCTTTGCCGACGATGTTGTAGTATTAGGGGAATCAGAAGAAGACTTCGAAACCATAATAAATGGCATGAACGGAGTCCTGTAGAAAGAGTTCAATATGAGGATTAATAGAGGGAAAACCAAGATAATGGAGTGTAGTTTGGGAAACGTGGAATAACAAAGGGAAGGGATATTTTGACGGAAGTTAAGGAATTCTGTTACTCGGGAAGCGTAATAACTAGGGATGGTAGAAGTATAGTAGACATAAAGAGTAGGATAGCACAGGCGAGGAAGAGGACTTTACTTACGGGTAATATAAGTGTGAATATTAGGAAATAGTTGCTAAAAATGTTCGTATGGAGCGTGGCGTTATAAGGGTGCAAAACGTGGATGATAGGAGACTTTGAAATGTGGTGCTATAGGAGAATGCTGAAAATCAGATGGGTGGATAGAGTAAGTAACGAGGAAGTTCTAAACAGAACAGGGGAAAAGCGAACAATATGGAGGACGTTGACTAAGAAAAGGGATAGATTAATAGGCCACGTTGTGAGAAATGACGGTGTTGTAAAATTAGCATTAGAGGGAAGTGTGAAGTAAGAACAGAAGAGGGAGGCCAAGAAAAGAATGCGCTAAGTAGATTAGAGAGGATGTGGGTTGTGCTAGTTATGTGTAAATGAAAAGACTTGCGCAAGATAGGTTAGCATGGAGTGTTGCATCAGACCAGTCTTAGGACTGAATACCATAACAGCAACAACAAGACGTAATCATCAATTTGAAATTTAATAATACTAACGAAGAAACTAAACTGTGAGCCCAGCGATGCCCCGGAATTAATTTATATTATCCCCTGTAGTGCATAATTTGACAGTAATGTCTTTGTCAACACGTGATCAAACGGCGAGAGCGTCAGAATTTTGAAAATTTACTTTATCACGTCCCCTACTTTATGATAGCAGAAAATTTCATGATAACCATCGCGATGACTTAGTATCTTTATCCAGTCAAGAAATCTACTAGCACCTTAAACAAGAACATTCATACTGAAGAATACACAGAAACAATGAAATTTATTTGAAAGGAAAAGATACAATCTTCAGTCCGATTAGTTTGTAATAATGTTTGTAGATACATGTAAATATCTTCGAAAAATTAAAATTGAGTACGTGCTAGGCTTCAATCGCTAAAACTGCATTTAATAAAACATTTTGCATACTTATTAACTAAGGAAAATACATAACTTTCTTTCTTAATATTGTCCTTCTGATGTCGAGGTCTTTGGCAGAGAGATTGCGATTCTTTTAATCAGTTTGAGTTTCAAGTGTGCCAGGAATTGGCCAACACACCCAAACCCTTGCAAGGAATAGAATACGGGACCTCTGTGCCAAGAAGCCACAGAGACCGGCAAAAAATGTAACTCCTTCAATAAAATATTAGTTAAATTTAAAGCACCATTTCACTAGTTCCAGGTAGGTCTTTTTTGAGGTGAGAGTGAAAGTACGACAGAAACCTTCTCTGGGCGAAACACTTCAAATCAACAAAATTTTGTGGCATTCGGGTGAATGGCTTAGAAACGCATAAGAGGTAAACATTAAAAGTCGCAGAGCAGATAATTGATGAGAGGCTCTTTTTGGCCTGAGAGAGGGGATAGAAGGAATCTAAACCTTCTCTGGGGTGGTCTCCGCTAAATACCACAATTTCACTGCAATCTGATGATGGTATATTAGGGCAAACCTCAGAAGCCGCATGTGTTTACAATTAGAAGTGCAACTGCCGACCTGTATGATTTTACAGACTCTGAATAAAACTAGGGTATTTTGTTGCAACTGGTCGCAAATCTCATCACAGTGATTGTTCGTTATAATTCATGACTAATTCCATCAGATAAGATTGGACTGTTAATAACCACACGTGAAGATAAGTACGTTTCAAACAGTTTCCATCAGATGTTGATTCATTGAATACCAAAAACGTACTTAAAAGACCAGGAAATTCAGCACGAGAAATTATGAAAGTGAATCTGGCAATGTAGCGTATTTCGTACCCCTCTATATGCCCTGTTCACTGCGGATTTACCAATAAATGCGAAACGGTAATTCTTTCCAGCAATGAAGAGCCACATCTGGAAACCGTTGCCCTATAAAATCATTTAAAAGAAATTCAAGTGTGGACACACAAGCAAGTGGAGAACCATGCGCGACGTGCTTAATAAATACTTTTACATTAAATTAAATAAGTTATTTACTGTCCGTTTTCTAATGCGTAAATTGTATTATTGCCACATTAATTAAAAACTAAATTAATATGCCTTTTTTACGCCACCATATATATTGTAACATGAAGTTACGGCTCTGTCCCTAATAGCAATCAAGCCGCTCGAGACTCGTTTGTTATCGCCCTTATTTGAGAGAATCCGACAATGGCGGAACAGGGTAAGCGCGGAAAAATAGGGAGTCGACGACGAGATACGTGTATGATGGGGTAAAGACGTAGGGGTTCGAAAGTAGTCGCGACTGTAATTGTATGTGTCTCGTTTCGAACACATTACCCGAAGAAAGGTAGTGAGTCGCCACCCCGGGTTAGTGATTTGTAATTTGATTGTTATTAGAGAGACGAGGCGGAGAACAGATGTTAAAAGTATATGCATGACCGCATAATGAGGGATTTTTTTAATCTTAATGCTCGAATGAATGGACAGTTGTTTTTTTAAATAAAAATCCTTGGTAAGATAACCTGGCGCCCAATTAATATAAGTAAAAATGTGATCGAAGTCGGAGCAGTAACAGTGGCACCGCCGGTAATTCATATTTGGCATGATCTTCCGTCTCCCACGTCTCACAGATTTGACGAAGTTTCTTTCTTAGACACACTTGATGTTCACGTTTTGCCACTATCTCCTGCCAAAAGATTAGAAATAATGACTTCACCGATTGATGTTGAAGATTATAATTAATAATAGATATAGCGTAAAAAAGTAAACAGAAGACTTAGATTCGAAACGTAGGTCTTCACAGAAAACCGTTCAGCGTTTTTCTTACAAACCAAGAAATTCCCTGCCCCAGCGTTTGAAATCCGGTTTCAGAATGCTAGTAACAGTATCAGTGTGGAGTATTACAGATTGATATTTCTTAAAACCGTTACACATAACTATATAACTACGAAATAAAGTTTCATCGAAAGTGGTCTAACCGTTTTCTCGTGGAAAGCCAACGACGTCAGCGTGACAGAGAGGATACGCACACGGATGTACTGATGCATCAATCGGAAACATTAAGAAATATCACTCCAATAGAGGTAAGGGTTCCTATACCATACACCCGTTTGCTATGAAATTTTGGGGAGTTATAATGTTCATCCCATCGAAGAATTGGACCCAGTTTCACAGAGTCCTCAACAGATGTCACGCGATCCGCACGAAGTTATCTTCATATAGCTGCACAGCGAGTAAATTAAAGGAGACAGTCTAATTCATAAAATATGATTACGCAGGCTTGACATAATTGAAGTGGATCAATTACAAACAGTGAAAGTTCAGTACATACGTATTGTTGCTTCTGAAATTACAATAGATAATAGATATCACATTATAAACTTACGAGTTTTTCACGTTAATTTGTAATAATCATCACAAAGCATTAATTTCACTGTCAAAAAATTCAAACAACCCAAACGACAAGCGATATTATATATGAATATGAAATTTACACTATTTCAATAATGAATTTAACATAGGGGTATGAGTTTATTATAAATGTTTAATATTTATAGCTTAAAATGTTTGAAAAACCAAGAGGAAGTACTTTAATGTATCTAAGAAAATGTAAAAATTGCAAATCTCATGTGTGAAAGTAGGGAATTTCATCTGTTAAGTGTGGTAAAGCCTAAAAATATTAAATATTTTTGTAATATACTTAAAAAAAGGTACACTTACTACCCTAAATATAGCATTTCCTTAAGGTAACGGGATTATTTTAAGTCATGTACGAAAACATGACTATTATCTACTTCTTTAATGTTCCGCGTACATTTGAAACGGCTCTAGGGTATCGGTGAACTTAACCTCAAAGTACTGGGTATATTTTTTACTGTCTATTGCATCGGGACTATTTAATATGCTAGAAGAAATCTTGACTCGGTTAATGTATCGCCAGTCATTGTCCTGAAGGCCTACATCGTACAATTGAAGCTAGCTCCTAAACGGTATAGATCGATGTGTGTTCGTCAGGGATTCATGCCAATTAAACCACCCGTTGACTAAGAGATTAATAAGGAATTAATTAATTTTCAGGGCTAATATAAATAAATACCCGCATATGCCGAGTCATCCAGGTAATTAACTAATAAATATGATCTTTTTTACTGGACTCAAACAAATGAAAAGTGAAAATATATTTCAAAGAAATTAATTTTTAAACATTTCACGGGAAAATTTAAGATTTATTACGCCGCTAAAAGTAATAAAATCTAATGATATATGAAATATAGAACGTCTTCTGGTAAATCTGCTTCTACTTGTGAGCACGATGAGCATTTTATTAACCGATGTTAAAAGGCTACATCAGTCATGTAAGTATGTCAAATACGAAATCTTGAAAGATCGAAAAAAAAGTTATAGCGGTTCTTTATTGAAAATTACTAATATTTTGCTGACTATTGTACTGATTTTTCCATTATTTTACGTTTATTGATAACAGTGATGTTTTAAAGCGTTGCCCTTCCTTGGCAGTATGGAGGAGAGACATCAAGGCCGAGTAAGATCAGAATAGACATGTGGTCGGGGATTTAGAACAGCTGTAGAGTGACTATTGGTGTTTGCGTTGCGGCAGCTATCGAATCACCAAACAATCGATTTGAGTAGCGGTGAGTCACGCTGAGGCTCCACGCCCCTGGGGTTAGGAACGCCCTCGGTGTTTGGTGTCTCGTATCGTTTTCCAAGTATCAGATCACATGAAGTCACATGGCTTCTCTACGACCTGTTACTCCGACCCAACTTGGTTCGCCAATTAGATTAATGGCCATTCCGCGGAAGGCGACCGTCTTCGATCGGTTTCTTGGCGATGACATCAAGCCTCAGCTCACTACCCAACGTTCTTCAAGATCCTTTCCATCATTTTTGTACCCAGAATTGTTTCTACGTAGCTTACTGATGACAAGAGGAAACAAAAAATACATTTTGAAAATTGTTTTAAGGTTAGGAAACGTTTTCTGAAGATTTCTGCGCCCTTGATTCCAAAAATGACATCTTTTTTCCTGCATCAGGTTAGGTTTTTGTGCAAAGCCAATTAAAACAACTGCGATGTTACCAGTGGGTATTATTAAAATTTATTCACCAAATTCGGTTTTTCAGAGGAAAATAAATTATTATAAATTCAAAAGAAAATAATCAAACACGGTATTTGATTGGTTACATGTAAATGGCATGTTATACCATCATTGTTCAAAATTAAGGGCTTGATTTTAGGTTTCCTGTAACGCTATAATGAAAAGCATCAAAGCCCAATGGTAATCAGTCATCATGGCTGCATCCCAACGTCTCTTTCATTTCCTGATGGAATCTCTTGCTCTCCTCGTCGCTCATTGGTCCCAGATTCACGGGAAACCGAGAATACGTAATGCATTTTTATTCTCATATAACATCCAAGGTTTACATCCAAGAGGACATAGTTCGACGACTTCCTGTTGACCAGTAAGTTCGTCACCACCAGAACAAATGCCGTCCCCGCTTCCAGTTACACTTCTGTTATAGAGTTCTTGAACTCTGGATCTCGGGTGAGCTTACGTATCTGAAGTTCATCGATTATACCAGCTTTCAGCATCTTAATTATTAATCCTGGAAAATCCTGGCACAAGTAAATGAAGCATCCCTGTCCAGAGCTTTGGTGAACTGTTTCGCCCAATCAAGCTTCAGCTGTATCAGTGGGAAAAATATCCCAACTCTGTTCATCATAGGGCTGTTCTTGATATTCTTTGATCTGCCAGGCACCAATGCCTCCCTTACTGTCCAGTTTATTTGGTAATTTTGAGATTTGTCACAGAAAGCATGGGTACGGAGACTGTTGTTCCAACAAAAAACTCACAACCTTCAGGTATCAACAAATCAGCCAATCTTTCTGATCAGAACGAATTTGTGGAATTTGTGGAAATAGTGGAAATGAATATTGCATCATATAAGATGGTGCAGCATTACATTGTACTGTTAGGTTGGTTATGGTGTCAAGTCTTGGAGGATGAATGTTTTATGATTTTGAAGAAATGGAACAGCCATGTTGTCCACTGGACATTAATCAAGTAATAAAATTGATATGAAAGAAGTTACTCAAGATTTTAAAGAGAATAAACTTTGAAATAGATTGCTATAATTTAGTTTTAAACTTTGTATATTATTTATCTAGTCTTATTTATTGTTTTTAAAATTATATCTGAAAAATAGTAGGTACTAGTTTTGGTTTCTAAGTTCATTGTAATTAGCTCATTAAAAAGTTAATCTTTATATTCGCTATTCCGTGAGTTCGTTGTCTTACATGGTTCTTTTACCAGTTTATTAAAAAAATAAAAATTTCCTTTTTTGAAGTTTAGGGGTTGAAAAAACGCTGTGATCCGTTTCAAGTGAAAAGTTTCCTGGTATCAATAGTGGAGGGAGGCTTTGTTGCCACATAGCGCAGCAATGATATATTGGTACACGTTTTCGGCAACATTTCTCAACCCGTCATTATTTCAAAAGTTTTGATTGGTTCATTCAACGTCACCCCCCTGCGGAATCGGAACGCTTGTTTGAAACAGACTCTAGGACTGCTCCTGGTGACCCCTCCTAGGGAATATAATTTATAGATATAACAATTCAAATATATTAATCGTAATCATACATTAAATAAACTTAAATTGAAACAATTAAATGGCGAAAATAAATCATTTAGACGAAAATACAAGGAGATGTTTACGAGTACTCTATTATAATTAGAAACGAGTCAGTAAATATAATAGGAACCATTAACGTCTGTGAATAAGATACATTTAAAGAATTAACGGCCCGTAAAAGAGACTTATACAATAAATTTTGAACATAAAGTAGACGTTTTGAACATCCATTGTGGTCCTTGTCAATCAACCATCTTCCTTCTTTCTTATAATTTAATAGAAAATGTAACGTTTGTTATAATTCTAGGAGTTTTATTTTACTAAAGAATATTTCCGTAAATATTTTAAGAACCACAATAGATAGTTGAAAGTCTACTTTATCTTTAAAAATCTTTCAATTTTTTTTGTTTAAGTCTGTTACACGGGTCGTATGTAGATTATAGTATTGATAAAAATTCTTCAAGTGCCTGTTTCGGTTTTGACATTAAATAAATGTGCATCCAGCTTAAATATGGAAATTGTTCTAATTGTGGTCAAGACTGATTAATTTTAAAGTTTATTTAAATATTTGTCTGTTGTTCTAGGCTTTCCATTTCTTCAATTTATAGTATATAGACGTAAATTATATATATATAATCAAATTTATAGTTCAAAACTTTTATTTTCAATATATTATGTTGTGGTTCCTATTCATCATGATTATATTCTTATTTTAAATGCACATATCAAAATGTACAAATAAAGGTGCAGTAACGACTTTGGTAATATGAAAAAGTGTTCTTATCTATCACTCTACATTTTTCTGGTGAAGGGAGAGAGATATGCTAGATAATTCGATCCTCTAGAGGTAGGCCATGCCATGTTAACCTTTACCATACGTTAAAATTTATTGTTTCGAGATAAATGTCACCTGGCACGGTTAGTATATACAACATAGTAGCAGGATATCGTAATTTAACTTCGTATATTCTAAAACAAAGTTCATAAAAACGTTAGAAATATTTACTGAAATGTTCTTTAGCAAAATTAAGCTTGTTCTACGTCAAGAATCATAACATACCTCACATTTTCAATTAGAATAAAATCTTCAATTAATTATTTTTGGATTTACAAAATATAAATTTTGTTTTATAACCTTTCAATTAATTTGTCTTTTTAATCGTAAATGACTTTCGCATGTGCCGAAAGCTTCTCTACAAATTTTATGTAATTTTGGTTTTTATTGAATTCTGTGACTGATTCAAAACCAAGGGTTTTTCATCGTTGTACAGAAAAAATGTTATTTATGAAAATAGCTTTTATTAAGCTATAAAGAAATCAAGATGTAAACTTAATACTCAAATTTTAAGAATCACTGATTTATTATATAGTTTTAAATAGTTCAGGCAGTTGGAAACCCGGGAATGTTTTATTGATAAATTATACAGTTAAAGTTTTCGCGCTTTTAAATATTTTATTACTTTTAAAAAAGCAACAAATAATTATGGTTTGTTTCATACCAAGTAACGTCTAATAATATTTCAAAAACCATACGACCTTTAAACAAGAAGAAAGAACACAATAAAATTTAAAATGCAGGATGTTTGGAAATAACTCAGAAATGTTAAATTATGGTTAAGAAGTTGAAGCAGATTTAACAAAATTCTGAGGTATCGGTAGTTGTTTGAAAGAATAAAACAAAAGAAATACGTATATTTAGCTTCAGTGCTTAATAAATTTTTATTTCATTGTTTTTAATTTTTATTATGGAGCATTTTCTCGTCATTCTGAGGATTTTATAACTAATTTGGTAGAAAGAAAAGAACGTAAAATGTCGAAGGACCAGGAACTTGAACCCCGGACCTTCCGCTTTCCGGGCGGGTACTCTATTTCTGAGCTAATCCGATTCGGCATCCCCTCCATTCCCGTAAACCTACGCGAGGCTCATTTACAATTTATTAATCACATTCATCACAACCTAATTGCTAGGAATTTTTTGTGAATAATGGACACAGTGTAAATTAATCAAAGGCGCATAGAATTCATTTTTGCTTCTTTTGACTTAAACATTTTATTTTCAGCGTTCACATGTGCGATTTCTATGGCAGGGGGCGTAAAAAGGTGAATTTTCAAAAATGTGGCTACCTATCTGATAATTTAATTACATTTGTATGAGATTCTAAAAATTATGCTAGCATTGATCCAACATATTCTGGAATTGACTTGTCATACTCGCATCGTAACAATGTACTGGTAATAAGACTTGAGATTATACCATGTGTGTGGGAATGCAGACTTATAATACGACTCTTAATTTGAAGGCACGTGAGAGTTGTGCGCGACTTACCAAATACTTGGATTACGTTGTTGGGTTTATTTTAAGTGTTTACAGGAAGTGCCATACTACTTGTTACCAGTGTTGCAACTATGACGATAAAATTGTTGGAATCCATGAGTCAATATCCTATGAACGACACATGACGAACGACAGACTGTAGTCGATGATATGAGACGTACCAGACGGCGAGGATGTAAATCTCAGTGGGCCAGAGATGTTAACAGCGCGGCTGGAGCTTCATATTCACACCACTGTGAGTTTACTCAGTCTGTTAACACTTTATTGCTAAAGCATAAAGAAGTTCATGACTAAGGAAATATCTCTACCAGTAGCTCGAAATCCGCTTAGTCAGCGCTAAAAGTATTTCTATAAACCTTAAAAATGAAAAACGGTAAAATATAATGAGGTATGAAAACTGTGATAAACCAGTTTGGAAAATGTTGAATTCGTGTCGCGGTCGGCAAAATGAAGAAATTTGTTTTTATTTTATTTTTAAATTCTGTTTTATATTCGCACCAACATCAAGTGTAATTAACGACTTTCTGATTTACTCAAGGTTACCAATAAGTCAGGTGCCGTGAAAAGACAGACAACACAAACACCCTGGCCCTTGGTAAGAATCGAACCGCGAAACCTCTATGATGCGAGTCAGTGACGCTAACCACTAGACCACAGTTACAAATGAAGCGTTTTCCTTGATAAGCACTTCCAGCAATATCAACTCAACTGCAAGGAATCTTAAACTAATATTATTTAAAGTTAAACGTCAACACAAAATTCCTATTTTTAACCATAGTTTTTGCAGTTTGAAGATAAGAGCTTAAAATTTAAAATACTACAGGATTTTTTAAAATTTTCATATTGATTCCGTAATTCAGGATGCAACCATCTGTTATTATGTTCAGAAAGTTCTCAAGTAATCCTCGTTATAGTGCTTGAATTCTCTCTTTTTTAAAATCTTCAAAAGTTTCTATCCAAACTAAACTCAGTTTATTAATATAACCTGCAAACATATTTAGTAATACACCAAACTTGACATCGAAAAAGCTTTTGACAAAATCCACCACCCTTCACTACAGAATACTCAAAACTAATTTCCTAACAGATTCTCTGTCAAAATAAATAACCACCTCTACCAACCACATTCAATCGCGACGGGCGTCCCCCAAGGAAGTGTCATTGCCCCCTTCCTATATAACATCTTCTCCCACGATATCCCACAACATCCCAACACTAGCACAGTCTTAACATAGACATCTCCTACGAAACTCCGCTCTCATCTCCAATTTCCAACCACTCCAATCAGCGCCCAACAATGGTCCAAACAATGACCAATCAACATTAACCACACCGAATCAATAACCGACCCATTAACATTAAGAAAAACCCTCTTCCCCAAATCCACCTTTATCTAAACATTCCCTTCAATAACAGAAACTACTTATCTAGGAATCATGTTTGATTCAAAACTTTCGTGGAAACCTCTTATTAATCTTCTCCTCTCCAAAATCAACCAAAAATTCAGAACCCTATAGCTCCTTTTACCATCAGTACAAAACGCCTCCAATACCTCTACATAATACAACCCCTTGTCCTATGCCTTGTCCATATGGGGAACAACAGCTAAAATTCAAACACAGCAAAACATAAACCTACACACCATTACAAACTCTCCCTGGTACCTTAGAAATTCCGTCATGCACCATAACATCAAACGTCCTAAAGTAAACTCCGTAATCTCCAAATCCATAACCTCCCCAATTAAAAGCGCCCTCAACCACCCAATCCCCACGATCCAAAAATTCCACGAGAATCATCCTCCATCTCTACGATTCCGTCGCCTCAAATAAAACTCCCCACGAACCTCATCCTTCCCCCCGAACATTCACGCACCCCTAACCCATCCTACCATCATGCCCGCAGGTCACATCTACATATTTCCTCCAATAATCAGTTCACAGCCTGTTAAACCTGACCCAAGAGCGGAGGGTAATGAAATAAAATAAAAATCCATATCCAACAGCGTTATGTAAACACTGGGTACAGGCAGGAGAATTCTTTACACAGAGAAACTTTCCATCCATGACCGAGTAGAAGAAAAAAGTATATTAGGACAGAGTTATCCAAACTTCCACATCTGATTGATTGGTATGTAGTTGAACTGATGAGGTGATTTTCACATATCGGATGAAATACTAGACCTCATTTTGACCGAATACAGGCAGCTGCTCTTCTTCGCATTGAGTTTCGAATAGTCAAAACTGCGTTCAGTCTGCCAAAGTATAACCATGCATGACGGGTGTTAAGAAGTATTCAAGTAAACATGAATTTTATTCGCAGCATGTTTCCTCGTGTCACAACTGTAATCAGAGGCTTGCATTTTACTTCTCATAACAAGGCATGGACTAACAGTCATAAAAGCTCGGGTAACTGTAACTATGCATTAATGGACCCATATTGTAAATACACTTCTTTCAATATGAGGAATCCATTGATGATTATTTTATGGTAACAGGCTATGTGAGGGTGATCCTGAATCAGGTAACTACCCTCTAATATTATAAGAACGGAAATGAAAATGGGGGATGTAGAGGGTAAAGCAAGATATTCAAGGATTGACTAGGACCCCCCGAGCTATATTTTAAGGTTCCTACCCGGTGAAGGAAATTGCATTGGGTAAGTCGGGCTATGGATGCTCACATGCCGAGGCACCGTCATGTAGTTCAGGAGGTGTATGTAGTGGGGTCGAAGACCTTCGATAAGAGCTGTCCGCTGATCCTATTGGATTAGTCGGCCAGCTGGCTCCATACACTAGTGGAGACACAGAGAAGGAAATTCTGGGAACCCACAGCAAAGTCAACTTCACCGTGGTGTTATAGAGGTTTTCCTGCTTTTATCACCGGGTAGGATCATTAAAATACATCCCGGGGACCTTAGTCAACCTTGCTCTACCTTCCACATCGTCCCTTTTCAATTCACTACCTATGCCATTAAAGGGGAGTTGCCTTTTTCAGGATATCTCTCATATAGCCTGCCCCCCCCTCATCATCATCACCATCAAAATGTTCGCTATATTTGAATGGTAACAATTTTTTTCAAATAAGTCAGTATGCCAATGTAACAGCAAAACACTTGGACTTCCGTAGATACAGATAAGTAATCACTTTCCAACTGAAGCTAAGTTTTGAATGGATTCAAGTACACGAAATAGGATAAATGTTAGATGCAGAATTCTGAGATCTAACATCAAAAATTCACTAGTTCAACTAACTTAATTTGATTGTAATTGAAAGTGAGTTATTCATTTCGTGTTGTGGTGCAGAACCGAGTCCTCCGTTCACATTTCTGCTACTTCTGTCGCTTCATTTAGAAGTCTTTTTTAAAAAATAAAAGTTGTCTTTGTCTACGGCACGTTACTGTTGTATTGTTAGTAACGCTTGGGAAACATAAAAGGAATTGCTGTGTCGCGGATCGTCCGGGTGACGACTGTAGGGAGAGAGAGAGTCTGTTTACGACCCAATGAATTAGAAATTGCGCCGGGAGCAGAACATGGCCAATCGATGACCATCGACCACTTGCTAATATTAGACTCTTGCTTCCGTACTTGAATCCGTAATTGCGAAATATAGTTCAGATTCTGTTTAAGCAGTCCAATCCGATCTAATATTCAGAAGTTGGACGAGGTTATGTTCACCCAGTCACTTATTAATTATCGACTGAACTATTATGTCACAAATTATTTAAAAATATTTCGCTTTCATAAAAGCTTGCAAAGACTAATTTAAGTCTCCGCGAGCATAGGTATATAAAATCAATACTCAGATAAGCCCACTCGGGATTTTGTACTACGTCCATATTATGAATCACATCGCTTATGAAGTAACCGTTCAGACCTAAATTAATACTAAATCAGGAAGCTCATCATATAACATGTGTAATAAATAAATAAACCGGCAAACATACCAGATTTGTGTGTGTGTGGGGGGGGGGGATTAACAGGCTACATGAGGGTGATCCTGAAACAGGCAACTCTCCTTTAATATGATAGGAAGGGGGATGCGGAAGGTAGAGCAAGGTAGCCAAGGGTTAACTAGAGCCCCCGGGCTATGGTTTAAGGATCCTACCCGGTGTTTCACCTAAAGAGATGCAGGGAAAACCCTAGAAAACCTGCATCAGGTAGGTCGGGCATTGGGTACTATTCTCACGCCCTTCCGAATGACGGGAGACGAGTCTGCTGTGGGGACGCAGCATTCCCTTCTCCGTGTCTCCACCAATAAAAATATACTGTTCATTTTCTTGAAACGTCCGCAGGTGCAAAAGTATAAAAATATATGAAAATATAAATATTCAAATAAAACAATTTTATACTAATATGATATAAATATTATAAAAAACTATGTGAATATAAAGCAAAAACTTCCTTACAATGTTTTCTTCCGCAAGCTGAGGTATCTGAGCTAGTTTTGAGAGGTGCGTGGTTCTTGGGCATACGGTAAGAGTTGTTCCTACTGGAACAGTGGACCAGCTGCCTCCTAAACTGTTCGAGACACGGGGAAGGGAATGCTGCGTTCACACAAAAGTCTCATCTCCCCCAGTTTCAAATCCCTTGCTAGATTATTAAAGAAGAGTTGTCACAATGTTGATTACTATACTACACTATATAAAAACGCGCATTAAAGACTCAAATGATGTTTGGTATGAAAGTAAACTGTGGTAGATTAGACGATATTTATGAACATGTTACATATTAACAAATTCAAATGTTTAAGTTATGCTAAATCTCACTTTCAAACTGTGTTATGTAGAGCCTATTTAGATTCATAATAAAAAGCTGCGGCTTTTATATAGAATAGAAAATGTCTTAACAAAACAATCCAAAAGAACGACAAACAATTCTGTTACCGATAACCATATTCATTGCCTTAATAAGTTGAAAAAATGTTTTATACAAACAAATAATAAAAAATTAGTAAGACATAACCAACTACAATTTAAAAACAACTACGTTTCGGTCCTTATCTGGACCCTGTTCAGGTTGAACTAAATACCAATACACAAAATTATTACATTACCAAAAATAATGTGTGTACATATCAGGACCGAAGCATGTAGCTGTTTTTAAACTATAATTTGCTATGTTCTACTAATTTTTGTAATGTTCTTGGCCTCATTTAAACATTAATAATGATTATATCAAGTTGGAAAATAGAATAAATATGATTTCATGTGAAAATAAAAGATAAGGAGCTATCAATAATGTTAAAAAATTAATTGGCTAAGTTTTAAGGATGTAAAATTGCACGTTATAGTTGCGTGTATAAATTAATTAATCAGATGTTGTTCACACAGACAGATTATTAAGCAAAAATTTAGGTTTTGGTATCACTTAAATCTCGACTCTTTTCGAGGTTCAAAAGCAATAATTATAATTTAAAAGGCAATAATTATAAATTTAAAGACCAAAAATAATATCAATAAATCTTTGCGTCACAATTGAAAGAAGACCAGTAATGAACGACAACCGAACGTCTTAATTTGTTTCTATAATATTACTGTTAAACCTAAACATCCCTCGAACTTTCTGTTGGACGAATTCGGCAGACTGTACATGGGAAAACGTTGACAATGGGACGCTGGAGTGACACAAACACGTCATTGCAAATATTGAGCCGGTAGGGTGTGACAAGAGGATGAAGGGACATCACGGAACGCAACACAAGCTAATTTTATTCCGGTTCCATTCCCATTTGTAACATTTGATCAGTTAAGTATTTAAATAAGCGATTGAATAAAGGTTGACTTTCAAGTCATCAAGATGTTTGTGACTAATTGACAGGAATGTTGAAGGGGATGTGAGAGTCATTTCCGAACAATGAGAGGGAAAGAGTCAGTGAACCAGTAAACAAGAATTCGTTGTTCACAGCAAGAGAAACCCGTCACAGCTATTGATTTACGGATCCATGTTGACTATGTTAGTTTACTTCTACCCGAGGCTAAATTTACCCTTACTTTCACTATAGCAGCAGTCATTTATTCATAAGCGGAACCGATCCGTGGACGCGAGTGCCATCATTCAGCAAATCCAAGTGAACGGAAGAGTAAATACGTTAACGGCTGGGCGATGTGCTTGAAATGTGTACAATACTGTGCAGGAGTGTAATGGAGTAATCAGAGCGTGCGTACAAGTATGAGTAGGTAGCTGAGAAAGCAGGAAATCGACGGGGCGGAGAAATCGTGCACGAAACTGCAGCTGCATTTCTGTGAAAATGTCGGAACGAGTAATGGACGCTTTCCCTAGCGTTGCGAAACTAAACATCGGACAAATAGTCAACTAAGAGAGGATGAATTGAGGAACTCTCATTAGGGTCCGTAACCTCACGAATACGTTTCGTTGGTGGGTGAAGTTATAACTCGTGATCATAATCGGGGACGAGTCCCGATTTGCGCAATTTTTTTCGACGATACATGCAAACGTTTAGACTCCGTACCTCTTTCGGGAATGTCTCATAATTTCAGAGCATGGATATGGGAGACCCTACAGTTATAGACTTGGACAACCTTGGTTCAGTCCATCTCAGAGAAACCAAATCCTGTTGACGCCTTTCTGCGTTGTGATCCAATTACTCTCGTTTCGGTTCGCATTTTCTAATTCAAATCAATCAATAAATGAAACACCCGACAAATATTATCGCAATAAAGAATCACTCATTATCACCAAATGCAAGCTTTCCGCTATGCTAATCTCTTCAGCTCACATTAAGCAACTGTAACTGTTTGACTTAAGCTGCAATCTATGACTTCTCGTGCTTCTCTTGCAGTTTCTATCACATAATTCCATACCTTACAAAATGGTCCGAAAAACCCTCTTCTTAAGACTAGCCACTGCATATATTAACTTATTTTTCTGAAAAATACAGAATTGAAATACATTTGGTAAATTTAAAGAAACGCAAATTATGAACACTTCTAGTCACAGCAAACTTCAATAAAAAATTACAAACATTTTCACAGCTATTAACAGATTCATTTAGCCTTTATTACATAGTTTTGGATCAGTCCTGTGGGAGTTTTCTCTCGCAGGTATTTCTTCTCAAGATTGACTGCGGGGCTCACCTGACTCCGTCGGGAATGCCTCGTACTCTCTCTGGTTTTTTCCAAGTTCTTAAATGTCGAGGCACATTCGCCTATTTTAGGAGGTGTATGTACTGGGGTCGAAGACCTTGGGCATTCGATAAGAGTTGTTCGCTAGTCTCATTGGATCAGTCGGCCAACTGCCTCCTGAAACTGGTGGAGACACGGAGAAGGGAATGCTGCGACATCACAGCAGACTCGTCTCCCGTCATTCGGAAGGGCGTGAGAATAGTACCCAATGCCTGATCTACATGATGCAGGTTTTTTAGGATTTTCCCCGCATCTCTTTAGATGACACACCAGGTAGGATCCTTAAACTACAGCCCGGGGGCCCTAGTCAACCCTTGGCTTCCTTGCTCTACCTTCCACATCCCCCCCTTTTCAATTCACTTATTATGCTATTAAAGAGGAGTTGCCTGTTTCAGGATCACCGTCATGCAGACTGTTACCCCCAAAAAAACAAAAAAAAACTTTACATACATTTTATTTATACAGATTAAAAACCATTCTGCTGTATTTTCCACAGATAGTTAACTATTTAATTACAATTAAATAAATAAATTGCCAATAACACAGAGAATGAAGTATAATCTGTATAAAAGGCGTAGAAAAAAATGTTAAATCAAGCAACTAATTACAAAATTCTACGATATTGTCTTGTTGGAAAATTTGGATTATTTACATTTGTAACTAACTGAAATATTGTTACAAATATTGACAAGGACCACAATTGAAGGGCGAAACGTCTATAATGTAAGTTTATAATTCTTCAAAAGAAAATTGTAAATGTCTGATATACTGTCCGCTAATTCTTAATGTATAAATTTAATGGATATATAACAATTTTGATAAATAACGTTGAACAAAAAACATGTCGTTTAATGAAAGATTTGTAAGTTTTATGTTTACAAGTTGTAATAAGAATGAGAAAACTGTGGTACTTTGGTACTGACATATATGAAAAATTAGCCGAACGATGCAAATAGTTGTGCTTTTCTTGTGTAAGTTCCATATCAACGTGTAACTAATTCGCCACTTGGACATAAGATCTATGTTCTTGGTTTGCTCTTCACGCTCGTAAGGACGAATCTGAGACGAATTGCCATTGTTAGCGATCCAGAACGGCAGGCATACCATTCAGGACACGCGTTTTTATTATTTCTGCTTTGTGAAAGAAAACCAGATGAAACGTCACAAGTGCATACCACCCACAAGACCGGCATACTGTCGGCAATACGTGACAAAGTTAGGTATTTTTCTATTTTAATACGATAAACCTACTTGAAAATAAGTGAGGAAGAATTTTCCATTCCACGAGAATTTTATTCCACTACGGAAGAGTTCCAGTAGACATGCTCGAGGTTTCAACTGACGAGAAATGTCAGACTTTGTAACCTTCAATTCAATTTAGTTTGTATTGTTTGTTTCAGGAAATAGTTTCTTCACATTGAGTTATAGAAAAAAATATTTAGACTTGTTCCAGTGTACTGACTTGAATTAATTGCAGATAACCGTATCGCTTCCTCGTTTCTCAGCTTCAACTCGTTCACATGTATGTAAATCTTTTTTCCGCGATCCACACACTATTGGGGGCGCCAGGTAATTTTGTTAACGGACGTGGTTTTCGAGTTTTAAATCTCTTCGACCTGATGACAAATTTGTTCAGACAAATATAATTGTCCGCCTAAGTTTAAATAATTCCATGTATAAATTAACGCCTGTGGTACACAATAGAGAAACAAATCTTAAAAATAGGGTAAACAAATTAAGTAGGGCGACTTTTCCATGTGAACACAGTTTTTCTCATACGGGTAATGTGCCTAATAGCATGCAAAATAATTGAAAGATAGCTGTTTATTATTATATTTAACAACAAATTCAATTTCGTGTCATTGGGATATTATTACAAAGAAGAGAGGTTATATAGTATATTACAATAGCTTACATGCCAATAAGTGTTAGTTGTTCAAACAGAAATCATAATATAGGTTTTATAATTAGTAGCACCAGAACATTGTTCATGACACCAAATGCGACATTTAGAACAAATAATCTATTTTTCTCTACGTTTGTCAGTTGAGTAAAGCTGGTTGCAGAAAGGACACTCACAATAGTTTTCACTATCTTCGCCGTTAGTAGACACTAATAATAATATTTTATTGTCATTAGGCCAGTACAACAATAGATTAATAAACACAAAGTATATACAATTAAAGGTTCTACAAAATTATCTGTCAACCTTTGGTGAAGATCTTCTGAGAATGCCTCCGATAATAGCTCACGTTTCATTTTCCTTTTCTTCATTCCAATACTCACCTTCTTAGGCATAATATTTTGTTTCTCTTTACGCTTAGCGTCAGGTCTATTATTTTTGTTTGATGTTTCGGATAAAAGATTTTTGGCAATTTTTTCGTTTTCCTTCTTGTCAAGATCTTCGCCAAGTTTTACTTTGAATGGAGTACTTGCCAGAACTGTCGCTGAGCAACTTGATCGTCCTCTTTCGTTTATTTCAACCTTTTGATAGTTCAGTTGGGGCAATAGCTTACATCCGTCGGAAAACCTTGCTTGCTTTAAGTGCTACTTGTTTGAAATCCTTAGCCGTCAATCCATAAAATATAGCCTCCATATCCAGTCTGAGAGTATAGGCCAAACTAAGTTTACTTGAGAGTATTCCTTCGTAACTTTCTGTCAACACAAAGAAATGCAGCACAATCAGTTGTTTTGTTCGCTAATTCAGCATTGTTATTACCGGGCGACATTTTAACACGTTTAGTTTTCTTCAAGTTGTTTGCACTGAACACGTCATTTAATGAATTGACTTTATTTTGAAGCGTTTTGTAGTCACTATTATTAAGGTCGTGTCAACGGCGTAAAGAACTGATTTTCCAGACTTGATGCAATCTGGAAGGTCATTTATGTTGAAAAGAAGTGGCCCCTACGGGACTCCGCAATATCATCGACATAGTAGTCTACGCTTTCGATTAATAAAATATAATTTGAAAAGTGAGGAAGAATTTTGACTTGAAGTCTAGTTTATCAATTAATTCAAAGTAATATGTTGAACGTGCACAGAGAACGATATATAACAAGAGACGTTTAAGCCGTGCGGCATACATCGAACCTAATGTTTAGGAACAATACGTGTGAATTGAGAGCAGGTTAAACTACAGTTATAGGAGACTTGTACTACGTACAACATGTTGCCAACCAGGGAAATGAGCAAAATTACAACATCCGTAGAGATAAATATTCGCTAGGACAAGGGGAAAGCTTGGGTGTCTTGTTCAGTGATCAGTGAGCCAAACGTAATAACAGAGAAAGTCGGAACACACACGAATTTACAGCTGCTAGTGTTTAGTGTACTTGGCATTGGCAGCAGTGCAGAAACTGAGTTTAGGGCTGAGATTTCAGCCTAAGTGTGACGGTCATAAACTTCACTCGACCTAAATACCGAGACTTTACTTACTGTGCTGACAGGAACTTATCCGATAGGCGTTCATGCTACGAACAAATAACTCCTCTGTGTAACGGCCAAAAACATCTGCACGGATCTCGGCGGTGCGGAGTCAAAAGAAAGGAGACAGTATTTGAGCCAGGGGTAATAAAACTCATACATTCGGACGCCAGTGAAATTAGTCCCACGGACTGTGGAATGTGATGAACAGCGGCTGGAAATGGAGCGTGGATTTCCCCAAAAACCGTGCGGGAGAGGGGCAAACTGTTACTCCCAGTGAAGAGAAAACATAAATGTGATTTGTTAATATCTATCCCTGCCACCTTCGGGATATAAACTAAAGAAGTGGGGAAGAGGTATTTAAAAGGCTTGCAGACGGATGATTGGAGTTTAGGCAAGTGAGATCGTGAAGACGAGAGCGGTGGATCCAGGATCACCCTCATGTAGCCTGTTAACCAAAAAAAAGTCAACCCTTGGATACTTTGCTGTAACTTCCACATCCCACTTTTTCAAGTCCCTTCCTATGTTATTAAAGGGGAATTGCCTGTTTGAGGAACAGCCTCGTGTAGCCTGTTAGCAAAAACAAATATTTCTTCAATAATCCTTCATCATATATTTTCAAAAACGTACTCTTTATACTACTATTTATCTATAGGCTTGAAATGTAATGTATTTTTGCTATGTTAATCAATTCATTTTTGTAATTAATATCAATTTGACTTGTTATCAGCAAGGGGCTAATAGAACTAACGCGTCTAATCTTACCTAAAGTGGACACGCATCACGTTTATAATTTGGGGCATTCGCGATTTAAGGAAATTCATCTCTGAAAATATTAAGGATGTATTAATAATTACGATATTCTTTAATAGGTTGTAAAGTTTGCGGTAGTATTGCCTCGTGATACGATTTGCGTTTTGAAAAGAAAATACTGATCGACAAAGATAATTCAGTTCCTGACGTGACAGCAATTTTTATATTTAAAATATACACGAAAATTTAAAAATCTGACGTTTTGGCCGGAGTTTGGTATTATGTCAATATATGCAAAGTACGATCTCTGTTACAGGGTTAGGAGCAGTTATACCACCGTGATAATGTGGTTTCCCTTGGGTTGTCTTAATCGGTGACGACGGCGACTTCAATTTCCTGTGGTCAAGAAAGACACAACTGCATGATGCGGTGTCGAGAATTTTATTCTTAGTTCGTTCGTCAAGCATTCCAGTCCCAGGTCGCAGTCTGCGTCTTTCCCACCAAACGTCTTTCCATTCGTTGCAGTTTGCTTCCCTGTATGGAGCGATTAGACGAGGACAATGAGAGTTTTCCACGCGTTGAACGCTCCCACAAACAGAGCAACGTCCGCTTCCGCAGCCACTTCCTCGCTATCCACTCTGTGCCAATTATAATTACGCACACGGCTTCATCTCAAACATTCCCCCGCTTCACGATTTATTTCTTCCTCCATAAACTCAACTACAACATTCAAAACGAAAATAATCGCTTACAGTTGCCTTATTTTGGAATCACAATAGCATGAATCACAAGTCCGTGTAGGGTGTGTAATAAGCATAGAGTTTGTTAATGGACACGGGGATTGAAATTTCGGTCAAATCTGAAGAAAAAAAAGATTACCTAAATTTTCCATATTCATATTCCTATAAATCCAGTAAACTGACAAGACAAAAGAAGCAGCCAAATAAACGAAGGAAGGTGTAACATAAGCTGCAGGACAATTTTAATTAATATGTTCGATTCTAACTTAATAAATTTCAGAAAAACGTGTTTTTCTCAGCTTCATGATTTATGGTACCAAAAACCTTCTACGCGTCACAAATATTATCATATATTTTTCATTCTCTTTTAAAATAATCTGCATGCTAATAACTTCAAATGTAAGTATTAGTTTTTTAATTGTTGAAGTGGTTTAGGTGAAAAAAAATTCAAAGTGCTGAAAAGTACCAATTTTTAAGTAACCGTATGAAGCTCTTATATAAAAAAAATTGTTTCTCCCCACAGTTTTATTCAATATAAAAATAATACTGGCAATTGATAAGAATGGCCAACCCTACATATAACTGTACAAAATGCTAAAATATATTCAAGTACGTAACGCAAGGAACATATTCAAAACTGCCAAATTTTGAAAATAATTTTAAAAATCTCTTAACAAAAACAAGTTAACAAAAAAAATTCATACATTGCCCCACATGTGCGTTGTTAACACACACTTAAAATTTCAGCTCAGTACCAATTCATTTACAGGAATTTAAAATTTCAGCCCCCGTGTCCCTTAAAGACAGACTGGCGATGTCTTTATGTATGATGTAAATCGCATGGCCCGTTGACCTGAATAATTTTCCTTTTTGCATGACTCGGGGGACGTGCAGACGCACGTAATCGCGCTGACCAGAGGAGCAAAGGGTAGCGTTTGATTTAACGCAAGGTGAAGGAGGAGGAGCCATAGGCGAAGAGATAAGAGTCGACGAGACAAAGATTTTTGAGAGAAGAGCGTTGGAGACGAGGAACGCAGTTCGGCATATGAGGTGCCGAATTCCAAGCGTTTTTACGCAATCTGCAAAATATATTTGTTTTGTTAAAGTTCTGTTGTTGAGCGACCCACAGGAACTTCGAGAAAACGAGTCTAATTGTTTATCCTTTAAATTAGTTTGAATAAATTTTTTATTACGTGATAAGAATAATTATTTGTTATTAAATTAATTTTACACAATCATGTCTAAAGTAAAACCGTTACAAGATTCATTATAATTAATTAATCCAGTCTTTTAAATTAATAATGGTAAATTCCCTAACGTTACCTAGATCATTAAACGGTCCCGCTTATTTACCTCTGATGTGACAACAAACCTTTCGTGAAACAAACGCTATGTGGGATGTACTTCGAAGAAAGGGAACCTAACCGGAGATGGCATTTCGACAGATACGTAAAGTAGAATGTTACGGGATTTGCCTCAAGACAAAAGCAAGCTGAGTTGTAACGCCCGTGTTGTCATTCCAAAAACACGGATATGACGTCGCCACGCATCATCACTTCCTCGCTACTAACTTACCTAAACACAGACACACAGATTATCACAACTATGATAACCTATTAAAGACACACAAAGGAGCACCAGTCAGAAATTGGCGAATAATATAGTTGAATGTTTCTGATCGATTTGCTGGGCGATTAACGTATTACCTGGGTTCACTGACAGGTTCAAATAAATGAACAACGCGTAGACGTTGTCACTGTCGTCACAGTAGTTTAATTAATAGATTAATAATGTTTTAGAATTGGGAGATCCGCGGTTTCATTTATTTTGATAGGATACGACGATATAAGGAAAGAGACGAGGGTAGTCTAATATTATGTCGCAAGGAACAGTTGGGAAAACAGCAATGAAACTATTCAATTAATGAATATTATGAAAGTTCAAAACCTATTAATCAGTACAAAAATTTATTGCTTATCCAATTTTTACAAAATGAGAGCTTTCCACTATCCACTTTCCAGTGATCTTCATTATAAAAATTCACAGATCGCCATTTTACAAATATTCTTGGATGTAACCTCTAAGGAAGATATTCTGTTTCTTTAAAATATTGTCAATAAATAATACAATTCTGGAACCTTATAGTTGAAGTGTTCGCGTCCATTTTTAGCATGATGATGACTGAAAAGTGGAAACCTCTCGCCTTGTAAAACTTGGATGAGCAATAAATGTTTGCATTGATTAATAATGTTCTTAACTTCCCTACAGACAATTTAACACCAGTCGAAGCCTAATTATGTCATTTCATTGACATAAATATAAAATAAGATGACAGAAATCGGTTTTCTCCTAAATGTTGTGGTAATCAGTCCTAAGACTGGTCTGATGCAACCCTCAATGCTAACCTACCTGCGCAAGTCTTTTCATTTAAACGAAGCTACCTTCCTATCTCCTTAGCGTATTCCATCCTTGACCTCCCTCTTCTGTTTTACCGCACACACTTCCCTCAACTGCTAATTTTAAAATATCCTCATTTCACAAAACGTGGTTAAAGTCTTCAAAATTGTTCTCTCTTCCCCTATTCTGCTACAACTTCCTCGTTAGTTACCCTATCCACCCATATCATTCTCCTATAGCACCACATTTCGAAAGATTCTATTCTTTTCCTGTCTGCAACTCCTATCGTCCACGTTTCGCACACATATAATGCCACATTCCATTCGAAAATTTTTAATAATGATTGAGTAAATTCCTCTTTTTCGCGAAAGCCTTCCTTGCTTGTGCTATCCTACTCTTTATGTCTACTACCCATAGTTATTATGCTTCCCAAGTAGCATAATATCCCTTTCCAATCTAACATCCTTTGGGGGAAACGGGTAGGGAGGCGCTGCGGGAGTTTCTCGTAGACGCTTCAGCCCAGAGTGACTGCGGGGCTTACCTGATCATGTCGGGGATGCCTCGCACTCTCTCTGGGTATTTTTTATAAAAGTTCTCATATGCCGAGACACCTTCACCTATTTTAGGAGGTATATGTACTGGGGTCAAAGACCTTGGGCATATGGCAAGAGTTGTCCGCTGATCCCATTGGATCAGTCGGCCAATTGCCTCCTGAAATTGGTGGAGACACGGAGAAGATAATGCTGCGTCCCCACAGCAAACTCGTCTCCCGTCATTCGGAAGGGCGTGAGAATAGTACCCAATGCCCGACCTACCTGATGCAGGTTTTCTAGGGTTTTCCCTGCATCTCTTTAGGTGAAACACCGGGTAGGATCCTTAAGCCATAGCCCGGGGGCCTTAGTTAACCCTTGGCTACCTTGCTCTACCTTCCGCATCCCCCCTTTTCAATTCCCTTCCTATGCTATTAAAGGGGAGTTGCCTGTTTCAGGATCACCCTCATGTAGCCTGTTACCCAAAAAAAAACATCCTTTGTCATTCCTATATTTCATAGATTACACTTCATCACCTTGGTTTTCCCTTTCTTAATCCTCATGTTTAATTCTTCCTCCAGGTCTACGTTCATGCCATTTATGGTTTCCGTATTCTTCTGACTCCTCTAATACCACAATATCATCACCAAACCTTAGGGTTTTTATTTCTTTTCCTTGCATTTTTATTCCCTTTCCATAACATTATCAAACGCTTTTTCTAAATCAACATAGAACTGTTTTTGTTATCCTGCCTCCTAAAATATATTTTAAACTGCTTAACACTCTTACGTTTTTCATAGTTTTTCGTTTTTATCAGCTCTTACACAACTGTTTGATTTTAATTATTATAGCACCCACATCATTTACAAAATCACAAATTCATTCTCTTTTCATAAAGACAGTATCAATTTCCACGACGAACACTACACAGTTTTTTAGCAATGATCATCCCGCTGTCTGTATAGAACGAACAAAACGAGCAATGAAAACCAGATACATGTCAAATTATAAATTACCGTTAGAGAAGCGAGAAGTGAATTTGTTTTCTCTGAAGCAATAAGTAAATTTGATAATATCGAAATATCCTTACGATTTTAGATTCCAACATGCCAACTTACTCTTCCACCGTTGTAACTATTTTACTACATAAAACTTACGATGGGTGTTAGAACGACTGACTTTCATAACTAATATAAAGCTTTATATTTCTCGTGGTGTAATTGAGAGATATAAACAAAAAGCTAAGGAAATTGTACAGAGTTAACTTTTTTCCTGCCGATAATTTATCTTTCGGTCGTTTCACGTGAGAAAAAAGTATAATTAAATCCCTTTCACAATCGGAAATGAAGTAGAAACTTTAACGGCAGGAAGGAACGGAGCAACGTGATGAATATTTAATTCTGGTATGGGCCGGTTGTAACCTTTCAAGCAGCCACTTTCTCCTGTCCCAGCGATCCAATGTGGATGTTACAACATTCTGACTGTCGCTGGATCTTCGCAAAAGTCATTTCGGGTGTAACACTGTTCCCATGTGGACGGCAGTGGAAGAGAGAGAATGACGTGTTGCATGAGAATAAACCTGAGAAACCGTGACCCTCAAGGGTCGAGGATTATCATATCTGCAGTACGAAGAGACTGTATCTTCCTCTCTTAAAATAATATTTATTGAACTTCGTTGTTAATAAGAAGATATAATCAATTACTATGTTTTAGATGTCTTTACTGTACACGCTCTTCAGGCTTCGATCTGATTGGAAGAAAGGTCAGTCTCCATAATACCAAAGATTCCTCAGACTGGCTAAGAATTTTACTTGTTAATGTTTCTGGATTTGACGAGGTGGACAAACATTTTCAGTTTTTATGATTACAACTACATTATTTATTTTCACGCCTATCTTAAATTTATTACTGAAAACTTACATGGACATTCAAAAGTAACAAATCGAAAAATTTCCAAATGAGTTTGCATTCCATTTTAATGTTACTGACATGTATAATTCGTTTGTGACAGAATCAGATCTGAATTTAAGTTAATCGTTGAAGCTAAATATATATTTGGATTTTGCCTATCAGTAAAAGGATGACAAAACATTTTAATTTCACTATAAACGTAATAGACGACGTGAAACATCCGACGGCTGCCTGGACGAAATGATCACTGACACCACTACTTCGCGATTTAATTGCATCAAGTACATATCACAATAATATATAACTAAGTCACACTGCGTGCAGCAAAAATATACGAATTAACTTATACAACTCAAAAAAAATGTTTGTGTTTTCCAACATCAAAAAATATTACAATATCCACTTGTTTATTTGAGAAATGTATAGCGATGTAACACCGACAAATTGAAAAACAAAAACATTCATGTGTCTGGAACAGGGTCCCTTCAAAGTGTTAATTTATTCATGAGCTGCGAACTAAGAAAAGGGAACTCCCGTTCAGTGTTTTAACGGGAGTCTGTTAAATGCCAGAATAATGAGTACAGCTGACAGTGTATTAAACATACCGACCGGTTCTAGACACGCTGAAGAAAACGTTTTCTATTCTAAATGACTTACGACTGCATTGGTCACAAAACGATATTCAGAGTAGACGAGAAGAAATTAACAACGCTTACAGCTGTGTTATTGCGCATGACATGTCTCGAGCGAGGGAATTTTTAAACAATCCCCGCAAATGACACGTAAAGGACACTTCGAGGGGTATTATATTCAGGTTGCTGTCTCTCAATATAAAGCAATAGCTGCCCGATTCATGACGAAGTTAATTAATTTAAATCAATAACATAAATTAATTACTTACTAGACTATCCGCATCTGGGTTCATTCTTCAAGTCACATGGTTCTTATCTGTAAAGCACCCTCTTCCTTATTATAGTTTGTAAACCATCACTTCCACACATTTGCACGATAATTAAACGTTTAAATGAACACAATTGTTGTCATTCAAGTCGTTGCACCAAAACTGTTTGCACCAAACGGGATACTTTTATTAGAACTGTCGGCTTCATTTCGTGAAGAACTGTTTAAACAAATTAATTGAGGCGGGAAAAGTATGAATATATTGCAGTAGCACTCAACCAACACAGCGGACGACGCTAACACACTAGCACAACTCCCCAGCTGGGCATTAAATTTCTTAGAAGCAACACACCTGAAGCTTTCTTCTTTCCTTCTGACGTGATATTCAAGAGCGTGCGGCAGTTCCATCTGTAGCGAAACAACGGAAACAGAGTTTCCACACTCCCCGGACAGATGGAAGCACATAATCCAGCGGCAATATGAAACAGCGGACTAGTCTATACCGCATCCCACATGTAAGTTTGGAAAATATAATTGATTTTCATATTTTCTTCCTACAAAGGAAATATTTACATCAAATTAAACCAAGAATGGCAAAATTTAAAACAAATATATGAAAACTAAATCAGACTTATCACAACAGTATCAAAACATAACAAAAAAATAACATATGAAGTCCAACTGTAATGATAAAGATCCAAGGCAACACGTAACACTTAACTCCTTTCACAAGTAGTTACAGCCAACAATTGTTAACTTATAATTGCTTAAGTAAAAAAAGAAAACCACTTTAAGTTGTCAATTCTGTATTTCAATTTCAGGAGCTTTCGGCCATGACCATTTTCAACTGTATATTTTAATTATCTCACCAAACATAGTACCTGAGTAGTGCACGTCTATTCAGTGTCCAATTCAATCTATTGGCTATAACTATAATTGTGATAATTCTAATTTATTTGCCATACAATTTTTTAAAATTTTCTCTTAAATTCATCTTCTTTGGTTTACTTTGCTGTAAAAATTTCCTCTATAGGAAGAAAACCAGAAGAAGGCATAAATATATGCCGAAACATTGTTACTAGTTAAACTTAAAGAACAAGGCCTATAAAACACCATCAATTGTTTTAATTGAATTGTAATGGAATACGTTCAGTGCTATTTCACAAAACAATGCCTGCTAATAACACAAAGGTATATTATCAATGAAGCAGAAATACAAAATTCCCAGGCTTAATGACTCAGCATGTTGTGACTGGAACTTTTCCTTTCCATAAATGGAATAATTTACATAACAGAGATGGTACCTGGGCACTTACATAATATTATTTCTTTATAACAGCCAAATAAATTACCTACGAAGCAAAAATTTTTAAAACATGTTGAATATTTTAGTTAGATTTGGGGAACTTTGTGACTCCATGCTTTATTCATGGGGATTGATGATGGTATATTTCAGATTGAACCAACAACTTAACTACTTTGAATTTTAATTAATAATAACTGTAAGAATACTTTTTTGAGTTCAACCCACCTATTTAGTTTCACTTATGAAACTATAAGTATATTTCTGTTACTCATATTTATGTTTATTTATGTATCAAACTGTTTGAGAATTATTATGAATTTCATAGAATCAATTACTTTATTTAGAAGACACTACATATTAATTTCAATTTGATTTTCACTTTTTGAAGAAGTTTTGGAGATGATAAAGTTACAAATTTAAAAGAAAAATTTTCAGAAGGAAATCAGACATTGCTTGTTTAACAAATTTGGTCACTAAATTTTATGAGGTTAACTTGGAGTTAAGTATAATTTAATATTTTAAAAAACTGACAGGTGGTCTACGAGGTAAGTAATTTGGAAACCAGTGAATCAATTTAACAGTTTGCTCAGCAGCATTGTGTCATTTCAACTTCAATGTGTCGGCAAAGCACACACCTTTATGAAATTTTTCCCACTAAAATTTAATTATTTTTCACATATTTGTATAATAAATTTCGTATCATCTAATTCTTTTTTAAATGATTAGATACTGTGACATATTTGCAACTGAAGGGTTCCGGAAAATTTTTAAATTATTAATATGCTCTAATCTCTTATTAATATTTAGCCTGTTTATTATTTTATAGTTCATAGATCAGTATAACTATTAATTAATGAATCAAGAAACACACAAGTTGCATACAAAAGTGGGGTTAAGAACTTTTTATACAGCCACTCCTACTCTATAAAAGAATATTCATACACAAACTCGGAATAACAATATGCTAGTGTCCATAATTCTATATTTTGTTCTCAATCTATCAGAATGGCTGTAAAAATTAATAATGCAGATCTGATTTGCAACAGAATAACAAATTTCAGCACAATTTGTTTTATTGTGGTCCAGGGACCGTTTAACACAATTACAATACATAATCATACTATCACTCCCACAACAATGATGATGTAGAGTGGCTACACAGTACCATAACATGCAACTTGTATTCCTAATACAGGCATGCTCTATAGAGTGAAGATCCGGGCACATTGCTGGCCAGTGCATGTGCTGGATATCTTTCCCCTTAAAATACAGGTGAACCAGGTTGGTAGGCACTTATGAATCACTGATCATATAGATGAAGTATGGACAAACTGCATCTCTGAAAAGTTGCACATGTCATTCCGATTCATCATCTCTGTACCTCTGGGCATTCGCAGATGTGCAGATCTGTATGTCCACTGAACATTATAGCTACCAAATAGGCATTTTTCACAATGTTTGTGGGATGAAACTCCACGTACTCCGCAGATTATTGTGGATTGGGAATTGTTGTTCACACTGAATCTGAACTTGTTTAAAACAGCACATTCCTCCATTCAAACAAGATCCAATGTTGATGTTTCTGACTCCACAATAAGCAATTTCTGTGTGTACTGCTGATTTTTTGGCATAGATACTAATTGCCCTGGGCCTGGAAACTTGAATGCCTGAGGTGGCTTCAATCTCAGAAGACAGTTATCGTGCAGGCATCGTCCAATTTTGTCATGCTGTTACGGTCAAACATTAGCCCTGATGTGGCATTGTCACCTTTGGGCAACCTTGTACAGACATATGACGAACATATCCTGTGTCTTTGAACTGTTACCAAAGTATGGAGATTACATTCAGGGCTCGAGAGACTTTGGTCTCTGTCTGTCCTGCTTCCAGACTCTGATTATACTACCCTTCAAAACAGGATCCAGTTGGCATCTCTGTATAATTTTAATTCTGTCCAACACACACTGTCTACAGTGAGAGAACTAGAACGAATGAGCAGCAATGGGTCACTTTCCTTACCTTCGAAACATGTTTATTCGGAGGGGAGGGAGAGATTGGGGTACTTTCTCTCTGTGCTCAGAGCACAAGCATGATGCAGTGCACACTGTGATAACATTTTATAGCAATTACCATTTTACAAATTCTGCTTAACTTTGGACACTAGTTAGTTGCAGTCTCCCTAAAGGAGTCTAAAACCTCTGAAGCTTTGAAGACCTCCCTTCTGCCCATAATGGTGACACCGAATTTCAGGTAAACCACCCCCTTTCCGTTTTTTGTGTCTATACCAACTATATACAATTGTTGATATGCCATAAATATTGGTTATAACTTCAACTTGGAATTGAATACCCAGAAACAGAAATGGGAACATGTTATCATAGGTACAAGACGTAAAGTGGCACAGTAAACTTCCAGAAATATTTGTGATTTTAAATATGACGTGCTGTAGTAAATAGCATTTCAAAATGTTATTTGAAGTTCCCACCTTTACACGTGATACAGCCAAAGAGCAGCCAATCCTTGCTATCAGATCCCATTCCAGACTCTGTAGATTTTTGATACATACTAATTTAAATCTTCCCATTGATAAAAATCCAGAGAGCATTGTGAGGGCCTGGCAACTTGTACACAGCACACAATCCATTATAGATCAAGAACACACTCAAATGACTTCAGATTTTGGATGACAATTAGTCAACATGCTATGTATGAGTCTATTTTTACATCCTTGAATTAGGAATTCTGCTCTTCATGTACTGTGAAGTAGTTTTTGTTATTGTTGTAGAATTTTAAGGGAAGAAAAATGGTAGTATTGAACTTATGGATGACCTATGAATCTCACAATTATTCATTAGTTGTATGATGACAAAACATTTTGAAAAAATTGACAGCACAGTGCATGTGTCTGCAGACAATAAATATGCCTTTGCTCTCTACATTGGTTTCAACATTTTAATTACTTTGGGTATTAAAACTGTATACGTAAAACTACCTGAATAAACTGCTGAGTAAATAGCAACAATAAGTTCAGCTTTGTTAGCTTTTACAAATTATTTCAAACAATTAAATATTTCATAAATAAATATGCAAAAAATATATTAAATTTCAATTAAATTAATATATCATTAGCTTTAAAGAATTGGTGATAAAAAAATCAGTGCTAAAACAAGCATTTTGCATACATCTAACAATTTATTACTCTGAATGATTAACAATAATATATACAAGTATACATAAGAATCATCAAGCAACTTTTGCATTAACCTTAACTACAGAAATTTAGATTCAAATTATGCAAGCTTTACATCCTTCAGTATCAACATTTTTTTACATTAAAATTACATTTTTTAATCAGGAGGGTGTATTTAGGAAGACTATATAAACTATTCACAAGTATACATAAAAAATAGGATTCTAATTTATTAATAAAAGATGAAAACTATTTGACATGAACTAAAATTTGGCAGCTAATTATAGATTCAGAAGCAGGTTATTGGTGCATATATTTCAAAAAAGTCAATTTCTCTCTCCAATCTGTTGTGAAAAAAAAAATTAATACATACAGATGTAGCAAAATATATTTACACTTAACATAATAAAACAACGGTCCACATTTAAAAGTATAGAAATTAATTTAATGAGAAACACTGATGTACACATATTTCCACAAATCTTTAGCATTTAAATAATGTCAGATTTAAATTGAAATACAAAATAATGGCTGCCCCAGTCACACCACATACATACAGTTAAAATCCACCAATAATTATAGAAAGTATAACATTATAATATACATATGAGAACTTTAGAAACTTTTGAATGTATCAAAGACAAACTCTTCCATGGATAAATTTAAACACGTATGTACATTTATGTAATTCTGCAAACATTTGCAACAGTAAGCAGCAAGAATATTAACTGAACTCCAGAATCAAAACTGAAGTCTGCTGGATAAATGAATGTATTTAATGCAATCGCTGGCCCTTTCCTCGCCAGTGAAGTAACATATAAAAATATTGAAATTCTGTAACAGTGAAATATATATATATTTTTTTAAATTTTAACATTATCCTGTATAATTTTTATTAATAAATTGTAGTCACAAAAATTATACTAAATACATAAAAATGATTGAATATAACTTTAGTCCAAAAATAATTTTTTTATGGAATGTAACAATAAAAGATTGTAAGCTAATAGAGAGCAGAAAATTTTCTTTAAAAAACCTTAATAAACCAATGAACAAATTATAAGATACTCAGTTCTTTTAAAATATGAATTGCAATTCATATACTAATTGGGACAAAAATTAATATTTTGTACTTTAACATCAGATGATCAAATTGGGTTTAGTGCTGAGCTACAAGAATAATCTACTACACCAAGAAAATTTTATTATAGCATAAAACTATAAAATATCTATACAAATTTAACCATCACAGACATTGAAATTTTATAGCTCAAATAATTTGAGGGTTCATCACAACATTCAATCACATATCCCTCTTTTAAAAAATGTGTTGATAAGTTACAATTCTCTGTGTTGAATTCCTTATGCTACAATTGGCCCTAGGGGTTGCTTTTTGTTGTTGTACATCCTTCCATAAGGTTTATATGGAATTACATTTTCATAAACTAAGCATTAAATTAGATAAAATTGAGAGAAAATAATAAACACTCAAAACGTATCTCCAATCGTTGCTTTCGTCAGGCGATTAAAAATGCAAGAGTCATAACTATAATACACTGCACAAACCAGGCCATGAACTTGAAAGATTTTGAGTTTGTTACTTTGATTGAGCAATCTTGTACTAATAGCTCTTTCATTTTTAAATCACCTTACCAAAGCAACAAGGATTGCAGATACATTTTGAGTGGTATATATTTATAACTTGGCCTCTTCCTTTGTAATTAGTATACTTATATCAGACATTTTATATTTTAAATGATTATGGTTTAAAGAGGACTGCCGTGGTGACCAATTCTAAAGTTAAACAACACAATAAGAAACTGTACTTAACAATCTACATTTTAAGAGATACAGATTTGAAAAATAAACATAAGAGGCAACATCGCCAGACACCCTAAACATTATTTAGGTTTCCAAGAATCATATCCTTTGTTTCAGGGATAAATATATCAATAAAATATATTAAGTATCTTTTGGTTATTGTACAACACAAAATATTATAAATAGAATTTGCTTCCAAGAAAGAGCTGCTACAAAAACTATTTAAGGGTACAAATGTGCTCTTTCTAATTCGTCGTCAGAATAGATATGTCAAATAATAAGCTGCCAATATGAGGCACTTATTCAAGTATTATACATACACTGGAAAGAAGTTGGGTTGGGGACTAAAATAGCATCTGGTTCTGTATAAAATTAATTGGACAATAAATAAATCAATAATGTTTTAAGAAAGTAATATATTTCTGAAAAAATAAAGTCAAACTAAAATCAAATTTGGTCATTTAATATATGGAAAGTAAGAAATTTAGACACACAAACAAGATCAAATCATTAAAATTCGAAATATTAAGTAAAATGTACATTTAGAAAACCAGTACTTAAATTTCTCTAAAATTGATCAATAAGTAAAATGTAATGTCCTAACATATGCTACACAGTTCTGATTTTAATATTTACTGTGATTATTATAATGAAATGATGAAGTACAACTTCTTAACAAAATTATCTTCTGTTATTGAATTTTGAACTCGATAGCTAATGGTTCTCTACAAAATATTATTCCACTATTTACAGAAACCTTTCAGATAAACAGAACTTAAATAATCATAAATATTTAATTTAGTTAGAAACCATAATAAAATTGTCGGGAATTAATCTGTTTTAAATTTTATTCCTCACTATTCCATGTCCTCTTAGATAACTTTTGTAAAAGATATTTCAAAAGGAAATGCCAAGTTTGGAAAGAGGGGGTTTATAATTTTTTTAAGTCGATGAATGAATGAAGAATATTGCACTTGCATTTCTCAGTTAGTGATGCCAGCAAATATAAATTTTAAGTAAAAGTAACATTGTCATAAATATTTCTAAAACACCTATGATCATACAATTTACAGCAACATGAAATATATTCATTAATCCATATTTGAGCATATAATAGCAGAATTCTAAGAAATATTTTCGTTGTATTATTTGGCAATGTTTATGGATCAGAAGGTGATTCTAGCATCTCCATAAGGAACGTATCAATTGGGACATCCCCAATAAGACGGAAAAAGAACAAGTGCTCCAAACATTTGAGGCCAATGGAGCGCAAAGACGGTAAGCGTAATAACAACTTGGCAAATCTTCCCGGTTCATCAGGATGTGTAGATCTTGTATACTCTTCCAGAGCTGCATAGACCTTTTCTCTCAATAGTTCTACTTCTTGCCCAGATTTTAGACCCCTAACATCTTTAACAAAGAAATAATAACACCCTTAACTTGATTTTCAATATATTTTGTGAATACTATAATCAAAGCACAATAATAATGCAGGAAACACAACATTGCATATAATAAAGACAGAAGAATGTTTATAATAAAAATCTATTTTAATAATATTTATCTGATTTATTTAAGAATAAATAAGTAAATGGCTATAGTCAAAAACTTAAATTTAACAACAAAGTTCATAATGGTGCATTTCGATCATTGGAACCTCTTCAGGTGGAGTAATAAATAAATATAAATTTTAGAATTGTGGCCACAATGTTTGTGTGTGCGTGTGTCTTGAGCATAGACAAATTGTAAATCAATTCAGGCTTGTAAATACAAAGATATTTAATTAAAGACATAAAAGTAGGAAGATAACTTATTTTAATTATTTTTTATATAAAATTTTGTTAAGTTGGATGGGGTATAAAATATGCTCAGAAATAAGGCAATTTATCTTCTTATAGAACAGTTATTCCCAAACTTTGGGCCACAACATCCCATGGCATGGCATATCTGTTATAATAGTGCCGAGAAAATATTTCAATATTAAAGAAATACAACCAAGTAAATGATTTCACAGGAAAATTAAACATCTCTCAACTTATGTTTGAGACCCATTGTTATACAAAAATATATATTATATAGTAGACCTATACTAATATTCAATTTAAATAGTTGTTTTATGGCCCTTCAACCTAACCACATTACCAGTGCTTTCAAGAGACAATTTTTTTTTTGATTTTGGGTGTATGTAAAAATTGTGTGTATATGTTCTCAATTTGGTGAAGATGATTCCTTTGGTTTGACCTATGATTGTGGACGAGCACTAATTGCATTTTAATTAAACTAGGTTATGTAATTTGTTTTTTTATCAAAATCATCTTTCAAATTACGTAACATGGTGGATAAATTATTGGTGGATTTTGTAATTAGCTAGATATATGATCTGAATATGTGTAATTATTAATGGAATCACCAGTAATGTAAGATAATAATGTTTGTAGAATTATTGTTAAATTTGTAGTCTTTTGTTTATGAAATCTTGTGGATACTAATTGGTAATCAAAATATCTTTAATGTTGTTCCAGTGAAAGTTCAGGCCAAATTTGCAAATCAACATTAATTCTGATTTCAACATTTTCAAAGCACAGTGTATCTCACAACCACCTCCAGTAAAATTTAAATATCTCAAAAACAGAATTAAACACTTAATATTTCAACACTAATTATATTGTTTAATTTTTTACCTGGATTGAAAAGAATTACAGAGCGTAGGCAACCAAGTTCAGTTTTATCCATTTTCATCTCCCTCATTTTTGCAACAAGCTCTGTTAAGACTCTGTCAAATATTGTCCCTACTCCAGCCTGATGTGCGGAATTACGATGTACAGTTAAACCTGTAGCAAGAACAATTCCATCTTTCACATCCACAGATCTATGTGAAAAAGCAGCTATAAGTAGTTCATTCCAGCCTGAAACAAAGAAAAAACATTTGAATAATATAAAAACATAATTTAAAGTATTCTTAGCGGAAATATGTTCCAGAATCTAAACATAAATACCTGCTCGTAGTAGAAGAACTTGGTCTTCCAAAGGAAGAGATGAGAAATGAGGGATGTGCTTAGCCCATTCAACCAGCTGAAACAACTGTTTATTAGTAGCCTGACAGATATTCGCTGCAGGGCACATACTGTTTACGGAGTTCTGCAACAGTTAATCAACTTATTAATTTTAAATAAAACTTGCAATTAGTAAATTTCATTACTACTAGTATTTTGAAATTCAATGCATGCATTTAGAACAAAATGATTTCTTACACACTATTTATGATTCAGAAAGCTTTTATTAATGCGTTTCTCAACAATTTACTTATAAATGGATGCATTATTTTATAAAATAAATATCTTTTTAAGTCACTAAAAAATAAATCAGTTGCAGGTAAGACATTTAGTCCAATATTCATGAGAACACAATTTTTAAACCCTAAGATTTCATTATAAATTATCCAAGTCATATTATATTATTATATATATTATATTTTAAATGCAGATATAAATTCCAAGGAAAAACAAAAAATTACGAGTACTGCACATAAAGAATGTTTCTGTGTATTCTCAGAGGTCAGAAAATTCAACATTGAACTAGCGAACTAAATGTTTGTTCGTTATCTATTTTACCTAAACTATTATTTAAGTTCAACACATTAATATGGATACTTAATTGGAAAAGAAGACACCATATAAATGAAAACACTAGATTGACTGATAGTTGAAGGAGGATTCAACAAGGTAGAGTTCAAATAAATTTACTCCACTAGTGTGTAGAGAAACTTCTCTAAACTATTGACTCAACAAAATTCTCCAAAACTATCTTGCAGAATTCATTTTTAAAATTTTTGGGAGGTGTGCAATTCCCTTTAAGGAAAAAGAAGTCTTGTACCAATTATGCTACACGGGACACAACTATTTTTCTCCTTAAGAAGGAATTATTAATGCCTCTAAAAATTTAAAGAACTTCCTCCTGTCCTCAATGGTGATGCTGAGCTTCAATTTCTGTAAGCTACCATATTTCTCTTTTCATTCCCATACCAATTTTTTGAATTAATTTAGTAATGTCACATTCTCAATTTATGTTACAATTTGGAAAAAAATTTAATGGCAGTGCATTAGTGTTATTTACTTCAAATTCCATTTGGTGCTCTGCTTTACACTCAACTCTTTTTTCCGCTTCAAGTATTCGTTCAACTGGCATGTCAGTATGCAAGCTACTTGTTGATTCAACCTCATTTTGATCACGTTCCTTGGTGCGTTGTCTTTCTTCCTACAACCAAAAATAAATAAAAATAAATCTATTACTATAATTCTATAAATAAATTTTCTACTACTAATTAGCTCATCACAATTAAATTGGTAAATTAATAATTAAAACTGCACCAGACTTATAAACCCTGTGTATGTAATTATTATCTTTTAACTAATTGCTAATAAATTTGTATTTTCAAAAACTAATTATGACCATGCTTTGTTAGAATATTATCTTAAATACACCACACTATGAAAGTATAAATGAAAAAGGAAATCAAAACAAATACATTACCCATCAATGACCATCTTGCATTGCTTCATTAACATTAGATCTCTTCACTAAATATTAAATGGGGGTAAAACATTTACTACTGTTTACGTTTCCTTTGTCTGTATGCTGCCAATGTTTTATAGCAGCAAATTTTTACTGTGTAAAATATGATACAAAAGTTCTTATGGAAGACATTTCAGAAATTCAGTTCTGAATTAATTATTTGGTAGAAAGGTCAACTTATTGACATTATATAAATTAGAGAGGGAAATGAAGTTTTAAAACTAGAATAAATATATAGATTGGAGAATATTAATAAAATACACAATAAAGTGACAATTTAGTCTGGGATCCGGATATTACTAGAAAATATATTATGCTCTTCTTAAATAAAGAACATGAAGCTGTGTTAAACTGAGTTTGAGATAGTAAAGAATACAAAAGGTGAATTACTTCACAATATTTTATAAAAAAAACAATAATAAGTTATCACTTGTAGTAATTACAATGTTGAATATAATAAAAATATTTACAAACAAGTAGTAAAAAATAAATTAGCAAATGAGTTATAAAGAACTCTTGACAATACTTTGGTACACATACTATATTCACCAATTCATACAGTTATAGAAGTAAAGAACATGAAAGGTCAAATATAACCAAAGTACCAGTTATGTACTAAACAGTATACAGAAAAAACTAAATTTACATAAAAGACCAAATGACAGTCACATGAAGATTAATATACAATTTAAGTACAAAGCACTAAGAAGACTGGAATGGTTGAGAGTGAAACCACGTCTTTTAGAATTACTTGTAAGGCTATATAATAGAAAATGTAAAGTACGGCACTGCCTACACCGGTAGAGATTTGCTGTTGGTGATACGGAATTATGGAAGCATACCTAGTTTTAAATTACTAACCTCAGAAACCAGTAGAGTTTTAGAGCACATAAGTAGATCAAATGTCTTCCAGGATAATAACAGCATATTAAAATGTTAACAGCATGAGTAGCACAATTATCACAGTGCATCCAGTATTTACATGAAACAGTAAAGAATTATAAATGTAGCAATAATAATAGGTGTTTATATCAGAAGAGAATTCAACAAAGAAAACAATATCAGATGTGAGTGAAGTTTGCATATGACACAAGATAAACACAAAGTGATTGTTCAGTAAAATGAATACATTTTGAGATCTCTGAGGTTGTTCAAGTAACCCATTTCAAAAATTCTGGAAGGATCAGGTAATAAAGAAAATTCATAAAACATTAAGGAAATTTTCAAAAGTTGATATATGAATCAGTTTAAAATGGCTGAAAATGATTATGATAGAGAAACTGTGAAGACAACATGCTGGCTCAAACTAACAAATACCTGATAATTTTTTTAAATCAAATAATTTATTTTAAACTTTATAGTAGTGTGACATTTTTATGTACAAGCATGAGTCATAGACAAGTAACATGTTTGCTTTTAGACAATTCTTTAACACATTACTTATTTAACACAAGCAGATTCATTTTTTTGTAACATTTGCTTAAATTAAAATAAGAAACTATAACTTGAAATGATTTTTATAATACACTTTCTATACCAGATAAATAAACAAACCCACTATAACTTACATAAGAAACAAAACATTTATTATAACTTGTGTACCTGTACCGCCTCTCTCTTCATACCCATTGCAAGACACTTTTGATAACGACAATACTGACATCTGTTTCGTTGACGTTTGTCGATTATACAATTTTTATCTTCACGACACGCATAAGACAAGTCTTTTCTTACAGTACGTTTAAAGAATCCTTTGCAACCCTCACAACTGCAAGAACATAAAACCAAGTAATGATATTTGATGTAAAATAATTTTTTTTAAGTTTTAATATTTTGCTATATCACTGATTCTAATAGCGAATAGCTCATGAAAAAAAATAGGCCAAAAAATTAAATTTAATATGTAACTACATATATTAAAGTATTTGATTTTTAAAACTATTTTTTTCATTTTTAACTTATTTTCAATTAAACAAAGAACCAAACACCCTTCAACATTTATACCTGAAAATTTCAAAGAAGATATTTAAACCAAGAGACTGAATTTTTATACCTGTATACACCATAATGCTTCCCACTGGCCCGATCACCACAAATTGAGCATAAATGTTTAGAGCCACTTAAAGGGTGATTGGGTGGGTATGGTGATGTGGAACTTTTTGACTGGCCACTTGCAGAATTGTTCAGAATACTAGAATGCCCAATTGGAAATGAACTGAAATAGACAAGTATATACATATAGTTCACTTGAGGTAATATTAAAACATTTTACAGTACAATGTTTGCCAATTTTGAAATATGAACTTACTTAGGGCTGTTTGGTCCACCTGTCGGACTAAAGCTGCCACCAGTTAAGAGGGCTGCTGTTTCAGGTTTTATATCTAAAGGAGACTGTGGCGCCATGGAACTTATGGATAGGCTGCTGTCGAGGCTAATTCCTAAAATAAAAATTAACACTTTATGAGAATAACAATTTATTGTGAATATAATAACTTATGGCAAGTTCTTAGAGTTATACAGACATACAATTTAATTTTGTTATTCCTATGGGGAAAAGGTAGGATGTCTATTATTTTCAATGTAAAGCTAAGTAATTATGATTCATACATAGTTGCGGTTTTAATATTTGAGAATACTTTTTTTAATGCTCTGCAAATAAATATCTTTGTTTTGCTCCTGTTCCGGAATTCAAATTTCGTCAGTTTACTTTATGCCAGCATCAAAATGTAGGCATTTCTAAATTTTTAATTATTTTTATTTTGTAAGATTTGCCTGTTAAAATAAGGTCGAATCTATTATTATCTAAAAGTAGCAAACATGAAGGTGAAATATTTGATAGATACATATCAAATATTGCTACCTTTAGATAAAATGACGAATATAAAACAAAGAAGTACCTGTGACATTCACAAAAAAAAAAATTCTTAGCCCATAACTCAACAGATAACGCCAGTAAATGCGAAAAATAACTATTAATAAACACTTCCAAATTTTCTTTTTGCTATTTTAATCACCCTACACATACGCAACTGGAAGCGAGAAAATATTCGTGAATAGTGTAGCGTTTCAATAAAAGAGAAAATTCCCTGCAGTTAATAGTTTTCACTTGCAATTCGTAAAGATCAAGCACAATATACACCTACAAGTGTCATTAATCCGAAGACAATGCAGATATCGAACAACGATATTCATAACGAAGTCTTAATAGCCCAAAGACAATTGAGGTATGTAGAGCCAAGAAATTAATGGTGTTTTAAATTTCCTCTTCGAACTCGACTTTAAATTCGGAAAACAATTGAACTTACGTTCATACTTGATAAAGCATAAATTACATGATGTGGTGCGTTTCAAATTTCTGCACTTTTTGTTACTAATTCCAGATCAATAGGAAATAGCAAATGATGTGACTTTATTCATACAGCAGTGCACTTCGAAGGATTTGCATAACTCAAATTATAACCAGTTAAATATTTTCTTTCAATAATAGTGTCGAACTATAAGGTGAAATCTATAAGGTGAAATCTAAATGAAATATCTTAAAACTGTTATTCAAATTAGGCAAAAGGTTAGTTTCTATGAAACGGTTAAGTTATAAGTGGATGTCATCCTACGGTACAAAGTCTCTTTAAAATATTGGACAAGAAATTTGAAAAGAAGGCTGTTAAGTTTCTATCACGAAAGGTTCCTGATAAGAATAGTGATACAAACCCCGAAAATTAGTAATAGATATGAGTCCTAGGTTACGGAAAGAATAATCCTGTAATTATTCGCTGAGCCTCCAAAAGAAATTAATTTTCTTCAAGGACTGCAAGGAAGGCACCACTCATAAGTAATAAAAATAAATTAAAGCGAATAACATTCCCAAATATCAAAACCATTTTGGGAGAATTTTTCACTTATGAAACGATAATAAAAAAACTTTTATTCAGATGAAAAATTGGGAGAAAAATGAAATTCTTTCTTTGCAGAACCTCCAATAATTAGAAAAATATGGAGGTGCAGTGCGGGTTGATAAAATTAAATATATCGATGGAATTCTGATAATATGTATATTTTTTAAGCAGATTTGAAAGAATAAGACCAAAATTTGAGAACCGGAAGTAAATTTACATGTGTTAAAGTAATGACTCTCAACAGGAATTGGCTTTTATATAATTGCCCCAAATCTCAATCATATTGAGAATTTATGGTCAATATTATAGAACTTTTTTTTAAAAAAAACATGACATCAAAAATGTGTTTCTGTCGAAGAAGAAGAAAATTGAAAACCGGTATAAAATTTCTGGTGAAATAAATAAAGTAATCTGTTGAAACATTGACAAAGAGGCTGCATGAAGTAATTTGGGACTGTCACTGTTCCGCCTCAGAAATTCCCTCAAAACTACGGATTCTACTCTAATCTGATAATTTTGTACTTGTCCGTTTCCGTACAATTTTTACAAGACACTATTTTACCCTCCCTTAAATATGCTTTACCCCTTACTATAAGCGACGCGTATCAAGTCTGTTTGATAGTTCATGTTGAATATGTAATTGTTCTTGCTGAAGAGCACAGAGTACTTTACACCCAAGTATATGACGTATTCTCCTGGCAAAAGCGAACCACTTGGATGCCAAATATGTTTGTAGCGCAGTCCGTGTGGGCCGCGGTGAACGCTCCCGTGCGAGCCTTACGTCAAATGGAAAACAAAAGAGTAAAAAAACAGCAAACGAAACAGAAAGTTTCTGGCATTTCTGCCAAACCTACAGAACAGTCACGGAAAGAAGGCAAAGAGATTCTCCAAATCTTCCGTGCCTAACGAGAACAACCGGAGCCAATTAAAGACTGCCACACACTTTGACATCTCAGCTGTTTATTTTTTTTGCGTCAGTAGTTTATTAATGATGTTACGTGAAGAGTACAACATGAGGAATAACAGATGGAAAACCAAGGTAATGGAGTGTAGCGTGGGCAAAAGTGGAATAACAAAGGGTGTTAGATTGGGAAGGGATATTTTGACGGAAGTTAAGTAATTCTGTTACTTGGGAAGCGTAAGAACTAGAGACGGTAGAAGTATAGTAGACATAAGAGTAGGATAGCACAGGCAAGGAAGGCTCTTGCGAAAAACAGGAATTTACTTACGAGTAATATAAGTGTGAATATTAGGAAATTGTTGTTAAAAATGTTCGTATGGAGTGTGAAGTTAAATGGGTAAAAACGTGGACGATAGGATTTTCAGAGAGGAAAAGAATTGAAGCCTTTGAAATGTGGTGCTATGAGAGAATGCTGAGAATCAGATGGGTGGACAGAATCAGTAACGAGGAAGGGAATAGGGGAAGAGAGAACAAATGGAGGACGTTGACCAAGGGGAGAGATAAATTTATAGGCCACGTTTTAAGAGACGAGGGGGCTTGTAAAAAAATTAGCATTTGACGGAAGCGTGTGAGGTCAGGATGGAATACGCTAAGCAGGTTAGGGAGGATGTGGGATGTACTACTTGTGCAGAAATGAAAAGGATTGCGCTAGATAGGCTAGCATGGAGGGTTGCATCAGGCCAATCTTGGAACTGAAGACCACAACAACAACAATGCTGAAATATAACTAATGGTTTACAAATGAAGAATTAACGACCAGTATAACAAACATACAATAAATTTTGAAACAGTTTCGAACATAAAACAGACGGCTGGACCATCCACATAAGTTTATCGTTTGTTTTCAAAACAAATTTTTAATACGATAAGCTGGTTTCATTATGAACATTAATCCAGTAAGCTTATATTGTTTAAATTATCGTATATATAGTCTTCTATTATTTTCAATATCAACGTTGGTGATAAGGGGGGAAAAGGGGTCGGGAATTACAGTAACCTTGATCTTTTTTGTTATTGTCAGAAGTAAAAAAACGAATATCTGTCTGGGCAGGTTTTATATTATTATTTAGAAAATTAAGTTGATTTTTACTCTAAGACACAACTTTGTCTGGAATATCAGGCATTCTATAATTAACATCGTATATCAACTCTCAACTCAGACTTTACTTTTGGTATATTTACATTGTGAAACCAAAGTTCATTAATAGTCTCGTTAGGAAAGAAACTACTAGCCAGTTATGAATTTTCGTTTTAATCTCTTTAAGAAACTCTTCCTATGTTATTAAAGGGGAGTTGCCTCTTTCAGGATCACCCTCATATAGGCTGTTAACAAAAAAAATCATGTGTGACCTGTAACGCTTTAAAGATTAAATCACTGGTCACATTTGTTTTAAATTTGGAATGGTTAGAATAAAAATTGAATATAGTATCTGAAGTTATTGGTTTTGCATGCCACTTGGTACGAATGGTCGACGTAATATCTAAAAAAGTTAATAAACTAATATTTGAGGTTTCCAAAGCGAAATTAATCGTATCATGAACGCTAATCAGTTGTTCCAATACGGTTCAACTTCCGAGTTTTAAGTATAACAGAGAAAATCTATATATTTATAACCATTAATTTAGTTTCCATCAGTTAAATTTCTATTGTTATATTTAGAATGTGGTTCATCACAAAGTCTGCAACATAAACATTAAAACAACCAACCATCGGTAATTACATCATTTGTTTGTGCCAGTTACTTTTATATATAAAATAAGCAATAAAATATCAGCGTCGACCATTCTATATCGAAAATAAAAACAAATGATAAAGGTTGTGATTTGTTTTCAAGTCTATAAAAAAGTAAGAAATATATGTTTACTGACTTAATGGCTATTGTATTTATATTGTATATATCAATTGAGGCGGATAGTAAATATGAGACCGAGCAAAGCTTGAGATGGTTGCGGTCCAGATCAGGATGGATACAGATAATTTATTATCCTGAGGTAAAAAGTCAAGGGCGTTGAGCACAATCGGAGGAAGTGCGCACGTCTTCACTGGAAACTCAAAGCTTCAACATTCTAAACGAGATACAGAGAAGAATTACAATTTAAATGTTGAACTTGAAGTAAGGAATGGGAGAACAAAATGAATTCATCATACAACAGCGCTGTCAATATAAAACAATAAATTATACTAACACGTTCAAATAACGTATTACTAGAATATCCTTTCAAGATCTAGCAGCATAATTCCCTTTATAATTAATAAGTTACGCACAATTTAGCGAAGTTTAATTTTGTTGATAGCTTTCAAGTATAAGTCGGCTGTGCAACGCGGTTTAAGTTTAATAATAAATGTCCAATTTTATGTAATAGTAGCATTCATTGCAAAAAGGCGAGTGACCTTGGTCTGTACGAGTGTACCGTTCATTATACACGAATAACCTTATAGTAGCTGGCCCGTGCAACTTCGCTGTACCAAAATAAGTCGCTGACAAACGTAACCCATCATACGATTTTCTCAACCTTCTGGTCGCATTTCTTTTGGGTATAATTGCAACCAATATATATATACAGATTTTTTTTGGTTAATACTCGTGATTTTGTATTTATATATGATTCCCCAGGGATTGTCATCGGTGTCCCAGGGTCCCCGAGCAAAACTTTCGGGACGTCCAAACATTCCTGGTTTTCAAATTTTTCTATTAGGGTCAAGTGGTCCAGAAAAAAAAATGACTGCCGCACCATACCAAAAAAAATTAATATTTTGTTGGTGCATTCCCCGTTTGGTATTTCAAACCTAATTTTCTTTTATTTATATTGCCCCGTACTACAGTATAAATTACGACTTTCAAATTTAACTCAAAGAGCTATAATTAATTCTACATATATATTCATGAAATGAAGTCTTCGTAGTTAAATCTGTCTTATGTCCACTTATCCTAGAAAATCAAGCATTTCTAGCTATATTTAAATTTTTTTAGCATATTTGAGTTAAATCTCAAAGTTGTAATTTGCCGTTCTTTACCACTATTAGAGTCATCTTACATGTACAACTTTCATATTTTTATCTGATATTAGAAAAATGCAATTTGTTAAAGGGTGTAATTTGTAACACTAACCATAGATAATTTTATCAAGTAACTGTGTAATATCACAAAAAATATTTAGGCTGCAAACCCTTTATTCTTAAAGAAATTAGCCTACGAATATTGAATTTTCCTCATTTTCAACAGACAACTTCATGCTATATAAAATACATGAACAATAATTTTATAAATAAAACACAAAGAATGACCAAAAGTCAGAAAATGAATGATTCAATTTAAAGATGTTTTGTCCCCCAACTTTAGGCTATTCTTTTCACTCAATTCGGTCCTCGGCGTTGCACTAGGAGCATGAAATTTTGTATATTTTAATTAAAGAACTGATAACGTCTCTAAAGTTGGTGGACGAAACGTCTTCCGACTTTGGTCATTCTTTGTGTTTTATTTATAAATATTAAGTCAGTTAATTTAATTACTTTAATTATTAAAATAATAATAGGTACGTAAATAGAGGTTTCATTTGTTGGCATGAATGTGCTGAGCACGGAGAAGTTAATTTGAAAAGGATGCGTCAACCCAGTTCTGGATAATTTAGAAATTCGTAGATACCTGCAAACGCGGCTACAATAAAATGGCGGCCATTTTTGAAACGTACACAATATAAGTTAAACAAAAGTAGTTCAAAGGAAGTGGAAATGCTTCAACCGCAGCTCAGTCAGTAACTTCAATTCCATGCACCTTTGATCAATTTACGAAATGTCTATCCTTCACGTATTTCATAGAATTAGGGTGTGAAGAATATGCCTAATGAATTTTAGGGGAGACTGGCTTAGGTGTACGTGAATGGAGGGATGTTGAATCTGTCCTTGGACGCAGACTCGGATTAGCTCACTTGGTAGAGAGCCCGCCCAGAAAACAGAAGGTCCGGAGTTCGAGTTCCTGGTCCGCCGACATTTTTTCATTCTTGTCTTTCTTACAAATTTATTTTTTAACTAGCCAAATTTAAGGGTATGCACAAACAGAATATTATTTTTTCCAAGATGGCGCTAGAGCACTTTGCGCGAGTTGACCCATAATGCATTTCGTCTATCCTAAATACAGCTTGTGTGTCAAAATGAACAAATGCGAATAGAAAAAAAAAGTAATAAATGTCAAACATATGTTCTATCACATAGCATTAAAAATAGAATTATAATCTCCACACTGGAATGGAAACATAGCTGCAGAAAAATGGGTACTTATAAATTTAAATGCAATGTTGGAACAATAAAAAGATTACATGCATGTGCTAGGGCATGATGGTAACACAGAGAGATAGATTATCCTCCTTGATGAAAGAAATCGACATTCGATAGATGTAGTTAAAAGTATTCTACACAGCATTGAAACTGTGATTTCAATTGTTGCCACATGCATGATTATGAGCTCGCAGAAGGCCAAATCTAATGAAAATATACACATTGATGTTCAAAATGGGTTTTCTTCCCACGTCAAACGTCTCGTTTATTTAATTAATGTTAAAATTAGTTGATTTATTTCAGTATTTAATATTAATAATCAAGTTGTTTGACTATGTGTAAATTTGTTAAATTTGAAATATTCGTTACTATATTTGTAGCATAATTTTATAATAAAATTTTTGTATGTATATTTCCTTATTTTCGAACTTATTTATGCTAAAATTTTATTGTTATGTCTCCTGCACACAGTCATTTTTTTAACCTAAGTGATTAAATAGTTGCTTTCACTCTGTAGCCTTTTAACAAACAAATGACTCGGTTATAAAATGGATTTTGTAGTGGCTGCGTACGTTTGTGCCATAGTATTAAATAGGCAGAAGCAGCGCCGCAAATTTCGGGTTCGTTCAATAATCACAAGTAGACAATTTATTTAAGCAATAAACAGCGTTCCTCATGTGTATATACCTTTATCCATTTAATATTAAGGGCATTTTATTTATTTCAAATCTATATTTTTTTATATTTTAATTTAATATCCTGTATTCAAAATTATAATTAATAATTAAATTTTTGGCTATTTACCTGTTGAAGTCAACAAATATGAACGAAACGTCGTAGATGTCTTAGTAAATATCGATATTGTATGCTGACAATTGTCTGGATTTTTATTTACAATTGAAGATAATGTCGGATTACTGATTTATTGAATCAGAAGTAGAATTTTTGATGATTAATTTGATAATCAATTTAATATATATTTTTAAATATGATAGAAAATTAATTTTTCCCGCATGAGTGAGGATAGTTGCGATGCTCATTGAATTAATGAATCAACATTCTATCTGTAAATGTGTTCGTCATTCCTTCGAGGAGGATTGCAAAAATTGGTAAACCTTGGCCCGTAAAACGAAAATAAGGTTGTTTTATTCACTATTTACATAGGAATTTAGCAGGCAACGCCACAAAGGTTCAAAACAAGTCGCCACCACATTGCTATTATAACTTAATTACATTTATCTGGATAGATAAACGTTGATTTTGGAACTAATAATTATATCAGGAACGTGGCCCATTTTTAAATTGTAATTACTCGGTAACCAAATGTTTTCCTTCGCATGGAATATTTGAGTTTGCTCGGCGAGGAAGTTCATAAAGGGTTTTACTAAGCGTGAGAAACGGGAATAATTCGACGTGAGCGCATTGACATTTGTATTTAAATTTGCAAGGTTCCTGCGCGAGAGATTAACCTTCACTTTCAAAATCTGATTTCACGACTGGACTTGGCCTTGACAAGAACCTGTAGCGTGCAACTATTCATTGTCTCCCAACATCACAGTCTTCCCCTGCTTGCAACATTCTATAATTAATATACAAAGTTGACACGAGAAACACACAAAGAGCATCCAGCACGAAAATATCAAAACTCCAAGTTTATTTTGCTAGAGAAAATATTGAAGTTCGGCCATAAAACATAATAGAACAATGTTTCATTTAGGAACAAGAAGAAAAAATAATATATCTATGGCTCAGTATACCCGTCACAAGTTTTCCATAAAAATCTAATGACTTCACATTAAATTTGGATCAATTTTTAAGATTGTACCAAATACACCAATGTAGGATTTAAATAAGTTGTATTTAGATAATGACAGACATATGAAACACAAATCAACATTTATTTCACACCTTGCAGTTATAATATGCATGTTATTCTTCACCCAGTTTTACGTCTACGTTAGTCCGGGTTCACGCCACAACAGTAAGATATATTTCTTTAGTCGTATGCGTTTACTATAATTGTCGTGTAAGATACGCGACGATCGAGGCAATTAAAAAAAGTGAAGGACAAAATGAGTTCACACACGTGTATCAAGAGACAGTCGGCTTCTCTCTTCCTTCAGTGTCGTACGATATTGCTCCTCTTTTCAAATACCAATAGCTCGCAATAATCCTCATTCGACGACTAATTTATAACTAATCACTTCTGGAACATTTGTGTTGTCTTTTCGGTATTATCGTCACTTACCTTAGGACAAAAAGCGTCTATTTTATGTTTCTGCGATAAATATAAGTAGAAGAGCAATGCCAATTCACAGCCACTTGTTCCCAATCTGGACACCAATGGCGCTGATGTCGCCGTGACAACATTGGAGGGGGGCGTTGATGCCATAGGGAGCTGATGTTGTCTCGTGACATCGTGAAACAAGTGTGAACCCGGGTTCTCGAACTAGTCAATGTACGAATGTTTCCAATTGGCCAAGATATGAATCGATAGGATTCGTAGTTTGGTGAAAGATTAAGGAGAGGCTGGTTGCTGGGTTGTCGTGAAGATGGAGGGATGAGGAGTTAGTTGTGGAGGAGAGAGGGCAGTTGGAAATTTGTTGACAAGTTCGATGTTTCGTCTACGGTATCATATCACACAATTCCAGAAGCCACCTCTTCAAGAATTTCAAGAATTGCATCCAAAATACCGACGAGTTCCTGTGTCGATAACGTACAATAAATCCCTCAAAGCCGTCTACTGCCAACATCAACTAGCAAAGCCCACCATTCCCTGGGAGACAAAATCAATTTGCCTTGGTATTTCAGTTTATTAAGTCTATTCATTTTAGAACTAAAGAATTCCTTTAAAAAAGCAGGGAGATTAGCTTAATTTTATTTGTATTACTTCTTATTGAATTATAAATTTACAGTTGTAAATCGTACCTGTTTATTTAATTTAAAGTATAACCCAAATCCCTTTTAAACGTTACAAACTAGCAATTTTGTAAGAAGCATGATAGACAAATACTATTTTCAATTTGTTAGACTAGTTCGCCATAATGACTACTTCAGTATTCGACATTCGTTAGTGGAAGAGACTATCAATAAAGAACAAACAAACCTCAGTTGTGCCAATTACATCCCAACTGTGTCGGGTAGTAAAAGAAGTATACGCAGCTTGTTACAACGAACGCAAAAGACGACTTATTCCACTTTGCTATCTTTCACGCTTGTAAAAGATACGTTTTCGACATAAGGAGAAGTAACTTTTACTGCTACGGTAGGACCTTGGTTGCAACCATAAGAGTAGCACACAATAAAATCGGTCTGCGGAAGTAATTTTGGGTTGCGTGACGGCCGGTAACGAAGCTTCTGTAACGAGATCCTGCAGGACCTCGCAACACGATTCGAAAAACTGTCTTCGTGCTGCTAGTCCAGGTCAACAAATTTTGCAGTATCACAAACATTTGCAAAATCACGGTAGGAAAACGCATAATATGAAGATTGTGGCAGAATCAGTCCATCAATCCCACAAACATAATTATACGTTTAAAGATATGTGGTAAATAGGAACAAACAATTAAAGGCTACCCTAAATTACCAGCTGAGTGCTCGGTTTATATAAACCATGAAATTAATATCTAGGTCAACTCGTGATTTAAGTTCCACACATCTTCGATAGGCACACACGGACCTATACCGATTGTAGTTAGCTTCAAATTAACCAGAATGATGGCGGACGATACCTTAACCGAGCCATGCATTCTCCTAGCTCCGTTTTTCGTCCAACGTCAACAGTCGCGGCACTCATCAAGCACAAAGCTAGTTAATGGTGGATGTTCAGTTGAGATTTCTCCGACAACAGTTACCTCACGCACTTTTAGTTTGCGATCTTAAATTACGAACTTTTCGATGTTCAATTCGGCGGCCGGAGCAAGTATCATCTTCTGTGTTTCCGCTAACTCGTTTAAACTCATTTGTCCACACGTAAATGGTCTCCAATGGTGGTCTTATGCTGACGATATTATGATAGTTGTTGAAGGCGACTGAAGAACGGAGATCGAAACTAAGTCAATGCTTTGCTTGCAGCAAGTTAACTCGTGGTGTAACCAAAATAAGCTTGAAATCTCCAGGCCCAAAACGAGATATCTGGTATTGAAAGGCACACTCAAGCGGAATCCCGTTATAAAAATTAACAACGACTCGATTAAGAGATCTAAGACCCTAAGATACCTCGGGGTGTGGTTGGATGAGGGCAGAAACTTTCGCCAACACATAGAAGAAGTTAAGATGAAAAGTTCAAAAATAATGAACAAAATCACAAGCATAGCAACAGCCAAATTTCAACTTCCTATGTTCATATTCAAACTATATCATGAGACCATTCTAGCAGCGATAACGGGATATGCTGCTAGCTCATGGGCACACAGATTGAAACTGGCAAACCCAAGTAGGAAAATCCTCCAAATTCAGAGAAGAACCTTGATCAGAATATCTGGGGCATACAGTACTACATCGACAGACGCACCAACAGTTCTGCTTGGTATAGTCCCTCTGGACCTAGAGGTGAGAAAGAGAGGTGCTCAATTTTGGCTGAAAAGGAACAATCAAGGAAAAATAAATGATATATTAGGCAGAGAAGCTAGATGCAAGAGAGAAATTGTTGAAATTATCCTTGATATTTGGCAAAAACGATGGGATGAATCTAGCACTGGCAGAAGAGTCCATGGCCTTCTACCAGATGTTAGAGAACGACTAGCCATGTGTCACCTCCAACCAATAAAAGGGTTGATGCACTTCCTCTCAGGCCATGGACCATATGGGCTGTACCTTAGTAGGATAAAAAGAAACAAGGACACCCTGTGTAAAGAGCTAGCCTCTCCTCAACATGTAGTGTTTGATTGCCCTGGATATGACATAAATCAAGATGAACAGAATGCATTAAAGGACATGGATCTAAAAGTTGTAATCAGGAATCCGTATTTAATAACAGTTCTCGAAAATATAACAAACCAGATATCTCCCGGATTGAGCTAGGAAGATATAATTGCAAACAATCTCTGTAGAATCTCACACAACCTTAGATGGAAGCTCCATTGTCAAAAAATCGATTTTCTATGAAAAGCGGGTAGAGAGGAAGACGGTTGTAACTGCTTCAAACAATTCGACACTTCTTTGGGTCCCTCAAAGATGTTGTGACTGAAAACACCACTCTCCTGGACCGGTAATCCCAGGAACCGGAGAGTAAAACAGATATGAACAGACAAGGATATACACTCCCGACATCTTCGTATCAATATGGCGGTAGAAAGAAAAAAAAATACACTTGAAGAAGCCAGCTTAAACCCTCATATCCTGGACGCCGGAAAATGTGCTAGAGAAGTGGAGATGCAGGAAGGGTGGAGGAAGCGAACATTGAAAGACTGTCTCCTGCCTCCAAAAGGAAGCCCAGGAGACAAGAATAGAGCAATGGCTGACCTCCTGCGTCTCCACGCATCTTTACTGGTAGAACTTATGCAGGGAGAGCGTCTGCATAATACACAGCCTGCTCTACAGACCCCCTGCAAAAAATATACTTCCATATTTGATGTATATATATATATATTATAAAAAAAGTGTTAAAAAATCTCAGTCTGTAATGTAATGTAAAAGAAGATGGAAGCAGCTATGACTTAACATAGTTTTCCTCTCCCTTCAAATTAGAGCGCCCGCTCTTTCTTCCCTTCCATATTCCGCCAGCTGTGATCTCACAGCACTTTCCCTTCAATCCTTCCACTCCCATTCACCCTATACCCTTCTGTCTTTAGTTTTAGTTTATTAGTTTTATTATTGTTAAGAAAATAATTATTTATAAAATAAAATAGAATAAATCTGTAACACAAACATTGTAAGAAATGAAAATAAGGCCTGTTATAGATACTCAAGAAAACAGGCTATTAGTGTAATTAGTGAATAATAATAAAAAAAAGTCCGCATGAATCCATCCAATTCGGTTTTGATTTGCGCTGCTGTCCAACCCTTCAAACGTAGTGAAATTCGTTACTTTCCATTGTCTCTACCTGACTACACTACAGAGTGCTGACACGGCTGGCATATATTAAAAACTGATAGGAATATCTTTGGAAAGATCATTTTTACTAACAATGGCGCCAAAGTGAATAATTTCTCGCTCAGTCATAACAATTTACTAGACATAGCGAACAAAGCTGGTATGTATATAGACACCGTCAATTCCTTTGATAAGATAACAGATTCAAATTCAAAAGATTGAGTAAAGAGATTTATGCTTAAACAAACCAGACAGATTTATATAAATTTAAGGCTTCTGTAAAAATTGTTTCACATACAAACGATGTAATTTCCAAGAAACAATATTCATTGGGTATCATTCTTTTTATCTCGATTAGGTAAATGTAATATGAAATCATCCTAACTGTATATTTAGAGGAAAAATTAAGAAAGCAGATATTAGTGGAAATCGTAAAGAGAAACAGTCTAAGAACAAGTAATATAATGAAGAGTGGGAACGATTAAGGTGAGCCGTAAAAGCTGTAGAAGTGAGATTTATAGTCCGACATTTGGAATAGAAATAAAGTATCCATAAACGCCAGCTGGAAACCTTTAGAGAAATGGACATATTTAGCTCAACGAAGGCTATTATGAGACGAGTGCCTGGTCTCTTTCACACTAATGGCGAATAATAGTAAATAATCAGTCAATACTTTTCCAGCAAAAAATATAGTATTGTCGACAAAAGTTAACGTGACATGAATTCCTTTTATCTGTAAAATGTATCAAATTTTATAAATAGATTTTTTCCAAGTAAATTTACTTAATTACTTGAAATTATTACAACAGCAAAAATAAAATAGAAACTTTTCATACAATTTACATTTACTTACCATATTCTTCTGAATTTGAATCTAAACTAAAATAATCCTATACATTTAATGTGATTTAACTGAATCGAGTAGTCGAAAATATCGTATCAATTCAGGATGTGCTGTCATCATACCTATATGTTAATTACAAGTAAAATCAATTAAATTCGCAATTTAGGTGTACGTGTTTTCCAATTTAAAAAAGTGTAACCCCTTTTGAATTATGTAACAGAAATTAGGAGTCATTTTAATACATACTAATGTTTCTTTTCAACAGTATTTGTAGAATTAATGTTTAAGAAAAGATGTAAAGAAATGTAAACTAGTAAAAGATAGTTTGTAACTTGAAAATACGTGGTATATGTACATAAAGACCAGACAACGTTTTGAGTTCGTCATTTGGTTTGCACGTAATGCCGCTCTTGCGCTTTTCAATCACCTGACGAAAGCAACGAGGATTGCAGAAACGTTGTGTGGTATTCATTTTCACTTACTCTTCTGCAATCAGTGATGCTTGTAATTGTTGTGAAAATATTGATACATAAATCTATATTAATAATTAAAACAATGTAGGGCTAACATTAAATTTAAATTTGACGTTTTCTTTTGGCCGTGGAAGTTGATAGAGATCAAAGTTTTGCCACTTAAACATTCTTTATTCAAATTTAAACATTAGAAATATACATAAACAGTTTCTTTAATTATATAATGTTTGAAGACGTCCTTAACAAGGAGGAAACTTTATGTGACCTTTTAACCTGGGTGAAGAAAACTATTTTTGACACTAGGTAACCCCCGCGACTTCGTTCGAACCGAATTATTTTTATTTTACCCTAAAAACGAATCAACAGGTACAGAATTTGCATAAAGATGAATTCATTGAATACATAAAAAGTACGGTATCATCTATTTATGATCGCTTCAGGGCAAACCTTATAGCTCGCAGTTGGTTTAGAACGGGTCCCACTATCGGAGCCAATAAAAATGAGCAATTCAATGAATTTATAAATATTCATATAATATCGTATGAACTCAAGATATCGAAATGAAACATACACTAAAATTTAAATAACATTCCTGTTTCAATCCCTGAAATTTTCATTAAAATCCGTTGAGCCGTTTCGAAGTATAAACAGATAAAGAGTATAGGCAACCCGCATTTGTTTTTAGATTTTAACACACGTTGAGAAAAATCTTTAACGTAGAATTAATATATATAATATTATATTAAAATCATTATCGAAATGAAATATTCACTAAAATTCTTTTCAACCCTCAAATTTTTCTTGAAATCCGTTGAGTCATTCGAGACAAACATACGAACAAACGGACATACACTTCAATTTTATTTATTGGTATAGATTAACTCCTCTTGTACTGTTTAATAATGTTTGTCTGAAATTTTTACTTAACAGACATTGATGTTTTATCTGCATATTAATATACATAAAAAATTACAAAGAAAATGTATTATTTTATTTATAAATCACTATTTTTTATAAGTATTAAAGAAAATAAACTTAACATAAGAATAATGTAAGACGATTATATTTTAAGAAATATTATTCTTTTATCGAACAGGTTTTTTAAAATTTATAATACTTGATTCTGTATATTTTCTACACAAGCAAATTGAGGGTTTCCAGCCACATTTATGATGTAGTAGTTTGCAAACGCCGTAATGATATTAAAAACATGATTTCAGAAACAATGCACTAAAACAAATATTCAGGAGCGTTTGCAATTTTTACTCGCCATTTAACTATGGATAGATCCCAAACTGTGCTGAACAAAATAATTTTATTCGGCGCGTGAAGTGAGACCCCAATTTGTTGTTTTTCCTTCAATTTTAAATGTGTTTCAATAACCAGTAGCATTGTTGGTATCTAAATAAATCTGTAAAAGTCAAAGATTCTGTGATATATTACCTTGACATTCACTGTTCTCATATCCCAAAATGTATTCAGTTTATTAAAAAAATCTTCAATCAACATTATTAATTATTATTCTTGGTATTTCTAATCCACGGTAAAAGGAACAAAATACTCCAGTTACTGAATGGTAAGCAATTGTGTTGCTCGAACACTGGCGCGAGGAGTGACGCGAAGAGTAAAAAGGAGCCGGGTGGTATAAATTGCTTGGCAATTCCAAGGATTAGCATTCCAAAACAAAAAAGGAAGTCACATTCCAAAGCAAAGGGATGTACAAAAAAATTCGTAGGAGGTATTTGATTCCTGCTCTACAGCAAACACTGACGTTTTCGATTCCAAAAGACCTCTCGGGGGTCGACTTATCTATAATATGTAACTTTTAATCTTTCTAAATAATTATTATAATTTGGCTATTTCCAAGAATTTTTTAAAATACGAAACGTTAAAAGTTATATCAATTGCAAAACGTGGGTAAGCCTTCTTCACCGTTGAATTACGTCAGGATATAGGGAACTCCGAAATTTGAATTGATAGACACAATACGTAACATTTTTGCCTAAATTTATCAAGATGTAGAAAATTAAATGTGCACTGTTACGGGATTTATTTATTGAATGTCACGCTCGGGGACTAACACAAACGTGTGTTAAACTTATACACTAGAAATTTCTTACGTAAGCGTTTACCTATTTCCTTTTCCTGTACTTAGGGACAATATATCCACCATTCTATTAATAATGAGTACGTTGCTTTGTCCGACGCACTGGAACAGCGACTTCTATATTTTCAACTGATAAACTTTTTTCACATAGGTTTAAGTGCAACACAAATAGACGGTTTAATAATTGTGTACGTGGTCCCACAAAATAATGATATACGTTGTACCTCGAGATGTTATATTCTTATTGGAAATTGTTCCATAGTTAAAAATTTGTTTGGTTTCTGAAGAACATTTGCTTGTATTTCTGGGACTACGATGGCGATGACTTACGAGCTGAATTACCCAAACAACAATTTTTGGGAATATAATTATATAAAATATTAATAATACGCTGCGGGTTATGCCCGACCCCTAATATGCTACATTTCTAATTCTGTCTACATAGCATGTATATAACGGAAAAAATTAAAACGAAGTTGGCACAAATTTATAACACGAAAGTATTTCTCCTTCGTACATATCTATAAGAATAATAAAGAATGTATGTTTCTCCCAATTACGTTAATATCATCCGATTGCCATGAATGAGTAGTTGTGCTCACCTCACAGAAGGTCATTCATTCCCCCTTTTCAGGTAATAAAAAGGTCGACTCTTAAAGAAAGTTTCAAAAACAGTTCAATAGATGTCACGAGAATAGAAGTGTTAGAATGCCTTATTTCGTCCTAACTCAGAGAAATGAGAGTAGATTCAACGGGACGAGGTATGTAGACCTTGCAATAGGGGATGCATAACCGTCATTTAACCTGTTAATCGATGTGATTATACATCTTAAACATGAAATAATGTTTAAAATTAACTAATATTTTATTTACGATATGATGCTTTTTATTAATTTAGGTTTATACATAAGGTAAGGTTCAGAGAATGGAGGAAGAGGTCCCGGTAAAGAGTGAACGCCAGTTGCATAAAAAGAATGCTAACACAACCACATTAGTGTGAGTATTCTCGGTTTTATTAGACTACAAGAATATTTTTGACTTTATTAAGGTGCCGGAGTAATTTTCAGTCTGTCAAGTTACGGCGAGTATATGTCTCCCGTAAGGTATCGGGAGTATTTTCCTGTCTTTAACGGAACGAAAAATTAATTAGACATTTCTCCAGAATTTTAGTAAGTTACTATGCTAATTTAAGGTACCAGGAGATTTCTTGATACGATTAAGATATTGCGAGTCCTGCGCTGGTTACGTCAGCTATCGTAGGGTAGGGGGCGTTAATAGGTTAATTTTCAAAAATATGACGCTTTCGCTGATGGTTTAATAACGTACTGATACGGAGCTTTCTGTGGGGCTAATATAAATTAATTCCTGGGCAACACCGGGGATCCAGCTATTATTACATATATAATTTTCAGTGTAGGAACCCGCAGTGTTGTACCCAACATCGTGCATCGAAATGCTATTCTTAAATTATTTTTTCTTTAAAATACCAGAGCGAGTTCCCGTGGCCAAACTGGTTGCTTTAGCGGACGAAACCGTAATTAGTTCCTAAATTTATTTGTACGCTGCAGCACATGAGCACGTACGAGGTGTGGCAATTAAATACCTGGACTGGTGCTGAATACCACTGAAGGTTTTAACAAGTCTGTGTTTCTCAGATCTTTGAACGTATTTGTACGTCACTTAGTCACACTGTAGCAATCGTCCGTTCAAGTTCATAAGCTAGGATTTTGTTGAAAAATTGTTAAGTGTTCAGATGGAGCAAGGAATTAACCTCAAGTTTCTTTAAAAACTGCTACAGAAACTCTTACCATGCTGCGAGAAGTGTTTATATATATCACACACACCAGTTTATGGGTTGTTTGACAGTTCTGAGGAGTGACGTGAAACGACCGAAGACGATCTGAGAAACTTCAAAAACAGATGAAAACATCCAGAAAAGAACTAAATCGTCGTCCGAGTGTCAGAGCTCTTGCTGAAGTGTAAGGAATCATCACAGAAAGAGTACACTAAATTTTTGCATGAATCTTTGAAGAAACAGAAAATTTGCGCACAAATTATGTTCTAACTTCTAGTTCCACAGAGAAAGGACTCCAGAATGAACATCTGTGCTCGCATTTTAAACAACACTGATGATGATCCAAATGGACATAGCGTCTCAACAAGCTGACAGAAACATTGCTTTGAACAACGGAAAATTCGAATTAGTGTTGTAGGGATTCCTCTGTACGGTACATTGAAAGGGATAAACTTCAATGTAAATGGTGATCAATAAAATATTTTGCAGCACCAGTCACACCCGTCAGCACCAGACCAACTCCGACACGTAGTTACCGTGCAATTATAAAAATGATAATTAATTTAGGTATTCCTGATAACGTATTGTACAGGGTTGAAGAGAATAAAAGCTTTTTAATATGACTTAATGACGGAATTCGATTATTTAATCGATTCGTGAGTAATATTTAACTATAATGCATGCGTGCGGTTACATTGATTAGTATATACGGTCGCTAATTAGCGGACGTGAATGATAACGACGTTCGTACCGCAATATTCTGGGTCTCTTTGATGTTTTCTGATATTCGTTTGTGATGGTAGGATAATCTGGTTGTCCGGCCAGTGAAGGTCGTCCTTTCCTGCCAGGATAGAGTATCGACTGGTGCCTTTCGCTGTATTTGCAGCAAGTGCCCCTGCGCTGAAGTGAACAGAATAAATAGTAGGAGCCGAGCGAGACAATGCAGCTCACGAACAGGATAGGGCTTCACCTTCCGGCTCCGAAGCTCGGCCTTGGACTCGCCTGCCTGCCTGCCTGCCTGCCAGCCTGGGTTACGGCCGCAATTCACGCATCTCTCCAGATAACACCTAACTTCAACCACCGTCACATGTCTTCGCTCACTAACAATATGCAAAAAAATTGCCGAAATGAGTATCGTGTGCAGCAAGTCTTCTGCGCACCGCGAAGAACGTGGGAACTACGGACTCGCATACTTTCTGATTATGGGTTCCTTGGTATCTCATAAAACAGTACATTCTCTTAGTTATCTATATAAACAAAAGGTATTGTACGTGATGCGCTCTGAGCTTTATATACCGGCACTTATATATACCATTCATCCGATTACCATCAAATTTTGGTGTTTAGCGGCGATAACCCAAGAGAAGTTTTCTGTCCATCTTTCAAACATTTAGGTTCCTTCTTGACCCCCTTTCCGGACACAAAAGGTCCTACGACAAACATCTGCTCTGCAACTTCATGTTAGTCCCTTATGTCTTCCTATACCATTTATCAGATTGCCATGAAATTTTAGTGTATTGTAAGTGTTCATCATAGATAAGAGTTATATTCATTTATTCCTCACTTTTAGGCCAAGAAAGGTCCTACGCTAAATAAATATAGAACGTTCAAAGGGATAAATTATAACCTCACGTGGCCTGTCAAACGAGATGACTAAATTGCTGTCAAGCGTGAAATAATGCTTAAATTGAACTAACATTTTATTTAAGTAATGATACTTTTTAATTAGTCCATGACCTTACAAAATGTTTCATAAGTCAGAGAGCGAATTCCTTACTTACGCCATATATTAAAAGAGAATTGCCAGTTTGTGGATCACCCTCATGTAGCCTGTTACCCCCCCCCCCAAAAACGCACACAATTTAATATTTCATATATATATTTATTTATTAACTTTATCAATGTACCTTTCTCTAAGTATGTGCTTATTTCAGGCACCAGTAGATTTCTTGACTCGATTAAGTTAACGAGTCATGGCGGTGGTTATGATGAAATCCCGCTCCCATAAAGTGTTGTTGTTTTGTTAATCAGTCCTAAAACTGTTCCGATGCAACCCTTAACGCGAGCCTATCCCGTACAAGCCTTTTCCTTCCTACAGATCTACCATATTCCACATCCTTACTAATCCGCTTAGCATATTCTATTCTTGGTACTTCCCTCTAACGCTAATTTTACAAAATTCATACGTCTCAAAACGTGGCTTATTAATCTATCCCTTCTGTTGGTCAAAGTCCTCTAAATTGTTCGTTTATTCTTGAGAACTTCCTGGTCAGTTACTCTACCCAACCATCTCATATAACACCACATTTCCAAATCTTCTATTCTTTTCCGGTCTTCAAGTCCTATAGTCCACGTTTCGCACCCATATAACGCCACACTCCATAATATTCATATTTATATTAGCCGTAAGTAAATTCCTCATTTTTTGCGAAAGACTTCGTAGTCGGTGCTATCCTACTCTAGTTATTATACTTCTCAAGTACCAGAATTCCTTAACTTCCTTCAAAATATTCCTACCCTTTGTTATTCCACTATTTCCCATACTACACTCCATCACCTTTGTTTTCCCTCTATTAATCCTCATATTGTACTCTTCCTCCAGGATCACGTTCACGCCACTTATTATGGTTTCCAAGTCTTCTGATTCCCCAATACCATATCATCAGCAAATGTTAGAGTTTTTATTTCTTCTCCTTGCATTTCGATTCCGTTTGAATATTCATTTTTAACTATCTTCATCGCCCGTTCCATATATAATGAGCATGGGCGACATCATTGTCGTACTCATTTCATGATTTGTGCTTTTTCTTGGGGAGCGTGAAAATGTAAACTGTTAAAAATGTGACGCTCTCGCCTAGGGTTTAATAAAATGTTGATAAAGAGATTCCTGTCGAATTAAATACTGTACTGATCTAATATAAATCATACCCCGGCAACACCGGGCAGCCAGTCGGTATATAATAATAATAACAATAACCCTTTAGCGTTACTAAGGGTAAAAATAATATTCACAGAATGCATACAAAAATAACACGAGAAGTACATTACTCGTCACAGGACCTAAGAGACGCACACTACGAGGAAGAACAAACAAATGACTTCAAATGACAAGTTGATGACTGAATCAGAAATTTTGATTAATCTCCTCCGAACGTAAAAAATCAACATGCACGTTCACGTGCATAAATGATCGCAAATCAAAACGTTACAAGCGAAGTGTGACATAATTCGTATGTAACATTAACACATGAATGCGAAAGCACGCGAATTTCGGAATGTCTGCAAGGTACGGTCACGCTGACGAGCACGTGTTGGTCGACGTTCTCAGTTAAACAACAAAATAGTTTGCGCGATAGCTAACTCAGGTGCGGTGGGCGAACTTGCCAATTAGCAGCGGTAATCAGGCTCAGGTCAGCGGAGAGAAGAAAACCGATAGGCAGACCAGAGATATGGGCGATTAAAGCATTATCTCTTGTTTCGTACTGCACCAAATTCTCGGGGCCTATACTGCAACCTAACTGAACCGAGTATCGGACATAGGCTTCAAAAATTCTTGCGCCACAGGTTTGATTTAACACCGTGTCAATCTTATTACAACTTAAATATCATTTCCTCTTCATTAATTCTGACTGTCCCCGATGTCATTTTGCCTTGATTCTGTACTTCTTTTCTGCAGGCCTGTCCTATATGCATGGCCTCTTCTCTGACGATTTCCTTGGACTCGAGTAACCTTGCTTACACGATGGGTATATGCTTTTTGTGGACGGAAGTAATGGTCTGACACAGGTAGCATGTCTATCAGCGATTGCCGTAAAATCGCCTTAATTATTTTCCACGAAACATTCAGTCCTTTCTAACAATCGCATGAATGAAAAGGAATTAATCAAAATCAATTTCCTGAGGTTCTCACATGCCGAGGCACCTTAATCTATTTTAGGAGGTGTATGTACTGGGGTCGAAGACCTTGGGCAAACGATAAGAGTTGTCCGATGATCCTTTTGGATCAGACTGATCTCTCGTCATTCCGAAGGGCGTCAGAATAGTACCGATAAGCCCAACCTACCCGATTCACGTTTTCTATGCACCTAATTTAGATGAAACATCCGGTACGATCCTTAACCTATAGCTCAGGGGCCTTGGCTACTTTGATCTACCTTCCAGACCCCGTCTTTTCAATCCACTTCCCATGTTATTAAAGGGGAGTTGCCAGTTTTAGGACCACCCTCGTGTAGCCCCCCCCCCCCCGTCCAATTAATGTCGTGATTAACAAGTAAATACTTGAACAAGAACCAGCTGGATGTAATAAAATGGCCACTAAATTGTGCGCCGTGATTTTTAATTCTTTATAGTTGCCAGCACCTGGCCCATCTATCTACTTGTTTAATACTTATAAATGTATGAATTACGTATATAAAAAAATGCAAAAAAGTAACGAAATCCGGTGACCCTTTAATTGAAAACATGGTAAATTTTGCAAATTGACCAACCTATTATATTGCAGTAACCTGTGGACGCAAAATTTCGCACATTCCTAAACTAAGAATTCCTAGAGCATTGATGGCGAAGCTTTTGAATTTTGCGAGTCAAAATTTTTAAAAACTGTAACAACTTTCGTACCATGACACATATACAAATACTCATACACTTGATATTTGATACTATAATAAAAAATTATGCAATTGATATGTATTTTTTAATTTAAAAATTTTAATGTAGTTTGACAAAGATAAATCAACTAAAAGTTGCGTACAAAAAGGACGAATACAGAAAACAATTTCATAAAAAAGATAATAGAAACTATGATAATCAAATGGTACGGAAACTAGAAACTACTGACGTTATTTATTTGTGCTGAAGTTTGTCTGCTAATTCTTAGATTGCAGGTTCATGTTTCGTAGTACACTTCAATACTAAGCTAGGTGACTTCGTTTGTTCATTTTAATAATATATAATGCTGAGTACAAGCGCCAAGTAACCTGTTGCTAACAGTCGTAGTTGCATTCTTCATTATTAAAACGATGTTCACGGGAAACAAAACAAAAAACACATGTTCTTTTTATTATACAGATTTATATATAAATTTAAGTCGTTAGAATTATGGCCTGAGAAAGACTCTCACCCTTCGTATCGCAGAAGGGAGGGTAAAGTATCAAAAATACTATAGATCTCTTCATTAATACTGTGAATGTGAGAAATTTTCCCTCACCCACACACAAAATAGTTTATCATCAATTATATGAAGTTTAACTATTCACGTGAGGAATTTTACACACTGTAGCTTATCTCCTCCGCATCGGAATTTTTAAATTAAGGAGAAACGTATTTCCAATTTTGTTACGAATATAATTTCTCCCGCTAAAGTATGTTCCTTCAGTGTGATACATTTTCTGAAAATATTTCATTTCAACAGAACAGCCTTCTTAAAACACACGAATAAAGGAGCACTATCGCGTAACTCTACCTCCTAGGAGTTGGAAAGCTTTCAAAATGCATAAAATACAGAGAATTTATAGCCATAGTCTTACACTAACTTAACGACGCAGGAGATTCAAGCGTAAGGGCAAGAAAGAAAACGTATTATGCCATATTTCATAGGTCCTGGGCTTCAAGGGTCAGCAATTATACAGCCAGGAATTATACAGAAATTATAATATTAAACAGTTTTTATTTATTAAATACTAATAAAATTACGATTTTTGGCATAGTATTACATGTACAATCTATGTCTACAAATATATAATTGAAGAAATTTGAGTGCTTAACCAGAAATTTGGGTAGTTCTTTCATTAATTTATTATTATTATATTAACAGTTTTATTGCCCAGATATTTTTAAATACAGTAATACAATCGGAATGTCACTTTTCTATGCAGTCGATAGTGTTTTCCCTTGTTTGTTTCCTTTCTTGCACACACATGAGCGTACTATTCAAGACAAAATTATATATATATATATATCTAAACAGAACTAAAAATTTGGTAAAATAAGGTTAGAAAGATTAAGTGGGGGCGCATACTTCAGTGTTTACAGAATTCTTCTCTTCGCCAAAAATATCACTTTTGCATCACAACGAATTTTCTTAGGTACAAAATATTTGCATATTGGAATGATTCGGCAGAAATAAATTTATCATTAAAACATTTAAGCTGTGAGCAATTGCGCGTGGACAGGATTTTTTATATTCTCATGTTGTAATTTTAACAAATACTTGACTGAAATTTTTACTTGGTCGACCTTTATCTGTATATGAAAATTTTTATAAAATCACTTTGATACATAGAGTAAATTATTATCTTTAGAAATCACCAATGTTCTTTCGAGATGGGACCATTCGGCGCGGCCGATTCGGCGCGAAATTCGCATAACATTACTAGACGTAAAGCAGCCGTTTCGGCGCGAAACTCACTTAACATTACAAGACATATAATTTAATATTTATCAAAAATTTTTAATATATTCCTAAACACTTAATTAGTTGCAATACCCGAGAGTTGTAAAACATTAATAGTAAAACAAGCTATAAGTATGAATTCCACAAATATGGACGAAACGTCTAAGGTTTATTGAAATAAATATTAGGCTACGTTTTTATGACAAATTATATGGACTTTTCATTAATATTTGAAGATGCCAAATTATTTATTCATTTAACAATTCGTAACAATAACTCATGAGACTTTTGTGTTCAGAATTAAAATCGAAATATTTATCCATCAGTGAAACATAAATTTTATAAAAGTAGCGATTTAAATTACTTGTCTTTTTTAATAATAATAATAGGCGAATTGCTCTGATGTGATGCGCCTCACTCATCAGTCTAAAATAAATATATTTTACATTGAAATTATATTAAATGGTCAAAAAACTTAAAAGACGTTTTGACTGTAAAATTATTTTCCTCATTAAGAGAATTATATAAAAATATAGAAATGTTATGAAGAGGGCCGTTTTTAGAAGAAACGATAATTCTGAAAGATAAATTATATGCTAGAGCATAGGGTCTGGCACTATTATCAGAAGTTAAAAACTAGTAGGAGTTAAAAGTGCTCAAACACTGACCCGAGGAGCAGCGCGCAGGAGAAGGATTAGTTCCAAGAATTGGCATTACAACACACGAAAATGACATTCCAAAGTAGAAGATTTCTACTCTACTATAAACATCAAAATTACCCATTCGAATATCGGTCGGGTTAAGAACAAAATATGAAAAACGCGCAGTGATTAAACGGCAGATCTCCAGTAGTTCTATAAACATTACTAAAACAAAATATCTAAAAATAGTACAATAAAATAAATAAAAGATTTTAAAATTGGCTACGGCTGTGGAGACCCAACGAGATTGTTTTAGCACTCAAGGAACATCGAAATCGTTCCTATGTTCTTAATATTCCTCTTTATATGAGTAATGTTCACTCACCAAATAATTCAGGATAAATAAGCAAGTTACATGAAAATATTAAAAATTAATGAACAACAAATTAATCTGCATGATTTGATTACTAGAATAATAAGTTATTTTAAATCATTATTGGGCTCCATATAGTTTTTATCAGAGTAACTAATACAAGCTTAAAATATTAGCATTTAGACTGGTAACGGTATAATACTAACAAGAAATAACCCAACAGTTGTTATGAAGGTCGTCTAGAGGTGGACACAACGAAGAGAATTCCAGTGAGGAAATCCAGCGGAACGTATGGGCAAGATCAAAGCTCAGCCGTGACAGACATCCTTCACTTAATTTTAAAACTTAGTCAACGTAAACGACGCTAATAAAAATTAATTCCATTTTGAAACAAACCAAATAAAATATTTCACTGTGGAATCCAGTTTGTTGGTCACTGCCAATTTCCGTTATTCAGAATTGTTCGTCCCCTCTGTTACATGCGGCGTGGAATAGTTTCCATCGTAAGTAATACTTGGCACTAAATTATTGATCGTAAATAGCAATACAGTTTTATACTTGTTATGCATACTCAAATATTCCCCAAATTTAGTGTAAATTTAATAAAGAATAATTTTCCAGGAACACAACAGACATAAGAATTTATATTACAATGATAACAAAAAATATTTTTTCCTTTGATAGTTAAAACGTTGATTTTGACAGATTATTTTTTCCTGAATTAAAAAATGAAATTGGATTTTCCCCATTAGGCAATGTTTCCGAGAGACCTGCATTTAGGATATGAATTATATAAATTAGCAATAGTCATACAAAGAAAGTAAGAAATGACTAATTTTCTGCTATATTTTGCGTGTGGTAACTAGCATAGTAGGATTTAATTTCCCTTGATACCCGTTTTCCAATGCTGAAATCTCCTGATAGTGTTCCCCGTGATCGCTCACTAAATCTAGCTGCGGGTACGGGAAGTGTACTTTTAAGAATGTATTACTATCCAAATCTTCATAAGATCGTTGACAATATTACGGTAATTTTCCGGGGTTTAATTTCCCCCAAAAAACTGTGGGTAACTATTTGAATCCTAATAAGCTGGCCGATTATCGTAGGACCATCAAGACGGATATCAGAAAATAGTCATTTCCTCCTTTCAACGTCAGTCAGTTGGAATATTGTGTAGTTAAGAAGGTAGAAAATATTAAAGAGCTTGAAATGATAAAATACAAGTATCTCGGAAATCTTGGGTGATGGGGAAAAACCAAAATCATATTTGAATTTAGGAAAATAATCCCATGGGAATCATATTTTTCTTTCCGCGACAAAAAAGTCCCTCCCAGCCACGAGTGCAATGGAAGGAAAAACGTTTATTATAGAATGTTGAAACTGAACTAAAAAAAATGTGGGTGTAGTGGTAAAACTATTAGTACTCGTGAGACTAAAATCATGTTGACCAGTGTTATGCGAAGAGAAGTAACCTTCGCAAATAATTATCCATTAAATAAGTTTATTTTCGTATTATTGCTAAATTCTGAAAAGGGTACACTATTAAGTTTACAATAAAACGGGTTCGACTATTTCAGCCTATTATATACGTACAAGACTCTGAAACTATAGAAAGATGGACAGTCATCATCCAACCGATGTAGGTGTCAATACTTTCAGATACAGCTTACGAAATACACGTCATTAAGATATAAACGCTGAGAAAACATGCTGTTATAGGTTGAACAATCTGAAACAACTCGTCAGACTAGGTCTTGATTTACAGGTGAAAAGTAATATGCAAGTAAGGTTTTGAGTGATTATACAATCAGCATAGTGGTGTTAGGGTTTAGGTGGTACTGTAATCGTCACAGGTATAGTCTGAAATAATAATATAAACATATATAGTTGCTGATTATACCATGTTATTATAAGAGCCGTATAATGGAATTGACAGGAGACCTGTGGAGGTCACGGCTGACAGCTGTGAATCACAGTGCATGTTGTCACTCAGACATGCAGCATCCTTGGAGGCCACTGAGACTGCACATTTACTCTTTTCATTAAAGACTACGTGACGTCGTCATCCCAAACGACGAAACGTCACGATGGACTACAAACAATACAGTTACCTTCCTCATCCTTACGTAAATATCTTATTGGAAATTAAAAATATTTATCAGCGTGTAGTCTTGTTTGATGTTCTCAATGTTTTCAATTTTCTCATTCCACACATAATCTTGATAATATTCAACACGGGGCACTTTCGAACCAGAACAGAAGGTAGAGAGATATTCGCTTGACGAACCGAGAACTGCCACATTTATATTATCGCGCCACACTATTTAAATAGACAGCAATCTCTTCGTTAAAACGCGATTAAACCATCAGCGAGAGGGACACATTTTCTCAAATTTACTGTTTACGCCTCCTTCTTTATGAGAGCTGAATTTCATCATAGCCACCGCCATGACTCAGTATCTTAACATACTGATACCTTAAATAAGACGATACAAACAGAAAAATGCACAGAAACCATTATCTGATCAGCATGAAATAATGTGTGTATTCACTTCTATATATCTACGAAAAATAAAATTGAATCCGTGACATCTTTGTCTTAATACTTATAACGTGCCTCAATCATTCTCACTGCCACTTATAAAACATTTGGCATATTAACTAATTAAAAAGTACAAATACTTAAGAGAAAGATTGTTAAATTTAAGCAACATTTCACGCTTCACAGCATTTCATCCTCTACAAGATACGCGAGGCCATAATATATCCTGTAGCAAGTGCGAAATGTCTTTAGGGTAGGAAGTTTTTGCTCCAAAAGGGAGGGAGGAAGGAAGGAAGGAAGGAAGGAAGGAAGGAATCTAAAAATTTCATGGAAATATAATTAATGGTATTGGAATGCATAAAGGACAAACATGAAGTCGCAGAGCAGATGATTTGAGGTGGGATCTTTCTTGGCCTGAAAGTGGGGAAGGAATGAACCAAAATCTTTTCTATATTGACAGAAAACTTCTCTGAGGAGAGCACGAACATATTATGAATGGTATAGGAACGCATAAGACATTTATTGCAGTATGAAGGTTCAGAATATGGGAATACCTGCAGCAAATGAATGGTGTAGTCGTCAGCAGGGACGGTTCTGCTGACCCTCTTTTGGGACAAGAAGTCGTCCTCTTATGCAGCTACAAGCCGCGAGGCACCACATCCACTGACAACCTCAAAAGTCATATTCAGCCGGCAGTTAGAACAAAACGAAGTGGATCGCTATCGACAGGTGTTCTTCTGCAACGTGGTAATGCACGGTCCCATACGGCACGTGTGACGGTTGTCACAAACGTAGACATGCGATTTAAATGTCTGTCTCAACCACCACCCTCGCCCAACCTTGACCCAAATAATTTCCATGTTTGGACCCCCAAAAGAAACACTTTATGGGACGAAATGTCATTCATTTGACAGGTGCAGCTACCGGCGCACCAGTGGTTGCATCGTCTCCCAAAATAATTTCTCTCTCTCTAGGAATTCAGATACTTAAAAAGCATTAGTGGACATGCATTGAGCGTGGAAGAGACTGTAATTTTTTAATAATATAATTAAGGGTTTCATTTGACTTTCCCTCGTATATAGATTAATTCCTTGACGAAAGTAAATAAATAGTAGTTTTCCAATTTCATGTAATTCGACAAACTAAACAGTTATTGAGAACGAAAACAAAAATTGGGCAAAATTGTTGATCGGAAAGTCTTGAAGGACCTCTTGCAAAATTGCAGAGCAGAAGCCAGCGATCCTGGCGAAGTTTATTAGAGTATGCTGGTGGGAAGTCATTACGGACAGAAACGTTTTTGAAACGACGGGTTTAAAAAGAATTTAAACAGAATAGTTTGGGTAGTAATGAAAATTACAATACTGTTGTTGTATGATTTAAAATCCCGGAAAAAAACGAGTTATATTGTGGTAGGGCGACACTTTCCTCCCCCTATGAAATTGTGGTTAGCGTGGCAGTGGCAGATGGGCAACCTTTGGGGCCTCCGCTCCACCAGTGGCCTTCGGTGGCCGCGTCCTTGGGCCGCACCAGCAGCTCCCTCCGCCTCTTCTCCCACCTGCTCTGCGACTGGCCTGCCCTGGCCTGGCCTGCCATGGTCAAAACTTACACCACAACCAGGAATGCGCCATGTGTGCTTCCTCAAAGCGTGACTGACCCTTCAGGAACTCGCACACCACCACTGCAGTCGCAACTATTGCTTACTACCATTTTCAGGCTCAATGATCACATTCCCTTTTATAACATTACATAACTCTGTAACACAGTTACAGGTCAGTCATTTTTACTTGCACGAATTATATGTAAATCTAGATTACCACTCTATATGGTGCATTGATGCGTTTAAACCAGGGTTAGCAGACCAGAGTCCCACAGGATTCACTTACTGTAAATTAACTTCAATTTCTCTTAAAATAGTTTAATTGCGCAACATAAGATATGCCCGTTAATGATCTTCCAAAAACTATAGATTTGTCTTACAAACTAAATTGAAGTGACGCTAAATTTCTTTTCTTGGGAAATGCTTTTTGATTGTTCGACGTGTGATTGCCGTTGCATGATTGATGGAATTGCATAAACAACGGTATAGGTAATGTAAGGTGGTGTATTTATTAACTAGATTAAAGTACAGTGAGCCAATCAGCTGGTTACGATCAAAAAACATTCCGGCAGATAATACTATCATCCTTTTCTGTTCCATATTTGCGTCACTACTGAGAATAAAGTAGAAACCATAAGTGATGCTGTGTTGAACACAATCAGAGTTACGCAAGATACACTAACGAGTCTCTCACCAGCGATCTTTTCTTACTTGGCGATGATGACCCTTGACGATGATTCATACCTGTGGCGCGTGCTTGAAGGTGACATTATAAACAGCGTGAGATTAATTAACATTCCTCAGATTCAGTCGATCTTAGAGACAAGAACAAATGGGCAGCATGAAATTACAATCAAAAAATTAAATAGCATGTGTTTTCGTACGATTACAAGGATTTGAATCCTGGACCTTCAAGTAAAAACCCGACTGCTATAACAACTGACCTTTCTGGGCTCAATTGCCAAACTTATCAATGAACAGACAGCTGGAAACAAGTTAGACTGCAAATTGAGAGTCGAGTTCGAACATGGCTGAGTTCCAGCAACAATTCAAGCTGGTGCGATGAACACTAATCGTAAACATTCAGCGTCATTAAAATTGTATGGTGTGAATAAACTACAGATGGACAATAGCTCGGGGATAGCTACATTTTACAAAAGTTACATCCGTCAACGTACAAACCACATTAACGTATCCGATCTGCAAATTTGTATTAACGACGAACATGAAAAACAAAAAAAGTTCATAATGTAGTAAAAATAGGTAGATATTTGCTAATTAATAAAAAAGATTTTACCAATTTAACCAGTTGTTACTTTCGGGGACAAAGCCTCCAGTAATTTAGAAGATAGACTATTCAAATTCATAATAGTTCTGTTAATAAAGGAAAATTTACCTACGTCCCTTAATTGGCGTCTTTATTTAATTGTATACCCATGGTCGTTACCTGAAATAAACCTGAGCGACTTAAGTTGATTACTGACTTATCTCCTCAGAAGTATCGGGGGGCATCAGCTTAATTGGAAATGGTTAATACATCTTCGGATCAAACAAAATAAATTTAGCTTTGGAAAATAAGAGGACATCAGTAATATACGAAAATGTATTTCTGTTTTTCCTTTCTGTAAACTGTAAATCATTCAACAATTATTTGTTGGGCAAACAGTATAAATAGCGACTAAATAGTCCATATTTTTCGACTGAAGTAGATAATTTTTTTATTCATATAAAACTTTTATCATTATCAGTTATGTACAATAATTGATCCGGTATATACAACATTAAAATAATGAATATAAAATTAATAATGTATATAATTAACATGTATACATGGTAGGTTAATCCGTTGGTTTACCTACTTTAGCAGATGGGTTAGGATTTATGTTTGTTAACATTTTGAAATCTATGATAGAATGGACGAGTCTGCTTTACGAAAAGTATGTTTACCTGATATACGACACGTTACGTTTTAAAATTTTACTTCATTCAAGCAGTGTATTTTCTATTAATTAAATTGTAAAATATAAGAATTTTAATAAAGGAAGTCACTCACAATCCATTTCAATCAACTGCACGATTTATTCTTCTACCTATTCTTAAATTCTTACATATTATCATTTTGTCTCCATTTAAATCAACAGCTCGTTTTATTCTACCTATTCCTTAGATGCTTCTTTATCAACAACATATTGTCACTTTTGTGCACCCTATATAATCCCTTCCAAATTTGTCATATCCATTTATTTAAAATTTGAGTAATTGGGAAAGCAGAATACCAGCATTCACGCTAAACATTCAATAAATCCTCGAACCATACACCAAACGGCTTGACGAAAGTACTTTTCTTGACAGAACTGTGAGGAAGAAATAAAAGATGGAGGAGAAAAGTGACTCAAAGAAAGCGATTGCAATGCTCCGAAAGATCGTCAACCTTAAGTCGACTTTTGTGTTCAGCTTCCCGGAACAATTTTGTAATAATGGCACAAGCAATACGCCTAAGCTCTAAAACCGTTTTATGGGGAGCAGTAAATTCTTTTTATTTTAGGCTTTTAACTGGTTCGTACTTTCTGATTTACTTTGAGAGCCGAAGGTTTTTCCTAGCCTCGAGCCTTAAATTTAAAGAGTTAAGAATCGTTCTTCGGCCACAGCAAAATAATTATACTGAGCGCAGTGCCATTTCCAATTTCGTGACTGTGAAAACTTCACAAGCGTCTCTATTACAACTATAATGAAACTAGTAATTTCTATGATTAATCCAGAATCTGCGGACGTGACGCATACATAATTACTTCTAAATATACTCGACTGACCATGTTAACGGTACTCGTTACTCTTCACTCCTACGCATGCAAAAGAGAAACAACAGAATAACTCGTAATAAGAAATCTATTAATGAGAAAATATTGGCAAGAAAAGCCTAAAAATAAAATTAAGTATTCTAGACACCAACGAATATACGGGAAGATACAAATGGGTCATATACGTGGTGGCATCTTCCTTTCACTAGCATACGAAGCATTTGGAAAATAGCAAGGTAGCCAAGGGTTACCTAGGAGGCGTTGTACGACCCCGGGACGCACACCTCTCAAAACAGTCCGAGGGGTTCTTAATTCATAACTTATGACATGTAGTCCCCTACAAGAGCTAGTCACCGAATTTTCTTTTACACAGTTTGTTTATATACAATTAAAAATTGTAATCGATTTATTTTGAATTGAGATTAATAAGAAGTATGCCTTAATCTACGCGTTTATGATTCAACCTGGCAGTTTTTGAGCAGTGCTCGGTCGTTCGCGTGGTTTTGTTGAAACACTAACGGGCTCTGATTAGTCGGTTCTGTTTTTCCTTTTCCGTTTACTTTGGTCACTAATGGAGTTACTCAACATATAAGAAGTTCTAGTTGATATAAATAAAAGTGAACGTATCTTTGCCAGTCCGTCAAGCGTTCCTATTCATCCTAGAGAATGTTCCATCCAACATTTCGCAGATCACACCCTCGTCGCAGATGCGAAAAGTCTTCTACAGATGGCGCACGAGTCACCGCGAAGTATCCGAAATACTGGCATCGAGTAGTTTCAGAAATGAGTGTATATTATATTGTTTTTGGTGTGTTGCATCAGACCACCACAACAACAACACACATTCTTATAACTGAAATTTCAATATTTGCTATATTTTAGTGTAAGATCTCATATGAACAGTTACGTTTTGAGGATTTTGAGAATGATTTATTACTCTCCACACATCTGAATGGTTTTTCTACAGTGTGAACTCTCACTTGGCTTCTATAGCTGAACGTGCAAATGTTTTCCCAGACGTTGAACACTGGTTTTTTCTCTTGTGAAGACTCGTGTGATTTGACCATTATCGTACTGATTAATTTAAAACTAACAAGTACCGCAGAGGAAGAAGAAATTGAGAACATGTACGAAGAAATTGAATAAATAATTATGTCAAGGGAAACGAAAATTTGATAGTAATGGGTGACTGGAACAAAGTAATAGGAAAGAGAAGAGAAAGTGATGTAGTTTGGGACTATGGACTTGAAAAGAATAAAAGGGGAGTTAGGCTAGTAGAATTTGCATTGAGCACAGATTAGTCGTTACAAATACTTCGTTTAGGAATCATGAAAGAAGACTATACACATGGAAGAAGCCGGGGGACACGGGCAGATTCCAATTAGATTATAGAGTGGTTAGACAGGTATAGAAATCAGGTGCTAAACTGCAAGACGTACCCAGGAGCAGATGTAAACTCTGACCATAATCTGCTGGTTATGAAATGCAGGCTGAAAATGAAGAAACTCAAGAAAGAAATTAGAACAAAAAGATGGGAAATAGAAAAACTGCAACAGCAGGGAGTGATTGAGTTTCAAAGAAGATATTAAGAGTAGATTAACAGAGAAAGGAGAAAGAAACAATATAGAAGAGAAAAGGGCATTATTGAAGGATACATGACTAGAGCGGCAGAAGAAAAAATAGGAAGAATAGCTCAGACCAATAGGAAAGCATGGACAACTCAAAAAATAATAAAAATGAATGATGAAAGGCGTAAATATAAAAACGCGAGAGATGCAAAGGTAAAGAGCGGCACAGACGCTTGAAGATTGAGATAGATAGGAAGTTCAAACCAGCCAAAAAGGATTGCCTACAACAGAAATGCAAAGCGGTTGAAGATTTCATGCTGAAAGGGAAAATAGACGCAGCTTATAGGAAAATCAAAGAAACATTCGGCGAGAAGAAAAATATTAGCAAGAACATCAGGCAAGTGGATGGGAAGACAATTCTGGATAAAGAAGAAAAAGCAGAAAGATGGAAGGTATATCTAGAGGATAACCGTTAAAGTCGAATAACACTGCCATATTTTAAATCAATGTCATGGTAGACGAGCTAAGAATGAACGATATTGATTATTACAGCTTTTTAATTAAAATATTACTAACGCAATGTAACATTTTAAAATATTTTAGCAATAAGGCGCTCTTAAGCGAGATGGAATAATCGGCTTACATAAAACGTGGGGTTTTCTTCGGCGCCATGTTGCTGCTTGAAACTCAAAACAGTTTAGTTTGGAAATCAAATAACCACGCATGCTCTCATAAATATGTCCATAACGAATAGAACTGGAAAGGACTTGGAAAGCCGTGGTGGTCCTCGTATTCTCTGAAAGGCACAAGGTATGACGTTATCCTGCGACTAACTTTAAAACGATCAGTGGAAAATTAAGCTCAGCCGTGCATATTGCCTTTTTTGGTTTCAATATGGACGTGAGATCTTCTAAAGCTTACTCATTCCTTTTTGTATCACATTTAAAAGTGTCCGCTTGCAGAGCTCTATTTCTTAAAATATTTTAAAACTATCATTGTTTTTGTTTAAATGCCGGAACTCGTATAAGTTTTTTAATGGGTCCTTCACTGTCCATTTGTGAAATAATATTAAAAGTATACAATAACAACTTGGAACGTGCAGCGGTAGCCACTCATCAAAAAAGTACATTCCTCAAATGTACTACAGTAAGGCGTTGTTAAGCAATTGTTAGGGTTTTGATGGTGGTTCGTATGAAAGCAATCGATAATTAATAGATCCAAAATGGTAGCTTGATCCGCTTCAAATGTGATAATCAATTTAGTCAATTAAATTACTGAACTCGTATATTACTTGAGAAGTACAGAGCAAATTGACCACAGTTTGTGATTCATTAATACTTCACGTGAATATAATGTAATATGATGATCGTAGACGCATTGAAATACTTCACATGGTACGTCGAGCTATAATTTTAGAGTATTCTAACCGTGAAATAATAATATGACGGCATTTTTATTCAGTAAAACAATTACCATACACTGAATTAATATTAAATATATCTTAGTCACATTCATTGCGATCGTTTCACTCGTCGACATGTCTTACAAATTAACTGAATTAGCTCCCATATGATTTCGTTAAATCTTGAGAACACTTTATTTATAATTATATTGGTACACATAATGTCGAAAACTTTAAAGCAAAGATACCCTCTCACACTGCGACATAGATCCTACTATACCAACGATTACTACATTCATTACGGATCTCTTGAGGACACATTTATAATAAAAAATATTCCACATTTTAAAACATAGATCCAACAACAGCGATTCATTACAATAGAATTTAAAATATCAAGCGTGTTACATCATAATTTAAGCTGAATTATTTGACAATAGGCAATTTATTCTGTGAACGGCAAGTATAAATTGCTCTCAGGTTTCCAACCGGGTTGCAGAGTTGATAAGTGGATTTTCAATGGTTGGCAACGCCATCTTCTTCAGACTGAAGTGTCAAAATCGTGTAGTATGAGCATATATATAATCTCAGCTAAAACTTCAATCAGATGCAGCCTGTGCACGCACAGATTTAGCTGAGAGTATATAAATTGCTCATGCTACCCGATTTTGACACTTCAGTCTGAAATAGATGACGGTGCCAGCCATTGAAACGTCACTGATTATTCTTCAATCCGAATGGAAACCCGTTACAATTTATACAATTCATTCTATTATATTTCAAACATCGAGCAAAACTGTGAGAGCATCCGCTTCTTTGCTGTGTCACAGGGACCATCTCTGAAACACAAAATTGACTACCCGGATTATATTAAAATCTGTTTACATATTCAGAACTACGTGAATACCAAATATGCAGACTATTCAAAACGAATTACATGATCTGAGATGTATATATTTGGAAAAATAATGACCCTATAAAATTAAGATTAATTTTGTAATAAAGGGAAATACGTAAAGGTGTTTTTAAAAACTCGAAGCTTCTCTGTCTCCCCGTTGAGATGCGAGGCTTATATCTAACCCATATTCAAATTCGTCACACAGTCCTGCGAGCATGTCTTGAGCCTCCGCGGCTGTTGTTATGCGGTTCCGCAGTGCAACCATTGAAGTTATGAACCACCGCAAGAAAAAATTGCTTGCAATGAGGTCGGGTGACCTAAGAGGCAATGTGATTTCAGGCTGAATTTTTTTAATCAGTCTCAGACTGAGGGAAAATTAAGTTTTCAAGCATATAGAGATGCTATTAACGTGAAATTGCACCCAAGAAATTTACTTTAGGATAGTCTCTACACTGCAGTACAATTTCATGAGTTTTTCCTGTACCTCATATTAAGGGGGTTCACCTTCCCATTCAAGTGGAAAGTAGTGACGCCACTAAACAGTAGACCATCTCAATAACTCCACACGTCATTATTTGCCACCTTCCAAGAAAACTTATAACAATTTTATCCTGTGCGGTTTCATACGCAAATTCAACAGGTTAAAATGTTTTTGAAATTGGACGATTTTATGAACACCCAGAATTATAACCAATCAAAGGCAATCGCCCGGAATATGGGTGATATAGATAGAAAAGAAACAGCAACGTCGGTACGTAATGGTCTCATGCATATAGATAAAATGAAGGCAAAGGTATATCGCATAAATCGAATATAACTGAAATTATTTTAATTTAACGGAAAATGTGATAAGTAGTATTACCCAGTGTCTTTGCACTTTCAATATTAAATCTATTCGGAGCATTGTAGAATGTGCTATGTCTTAATACATTACTGTTAATTGGCCAATGATGAAAGAATTGTATACATATTAACAAAAGATATAACCTTATATAACAAACGTTAAAAAAAAATTAAAAAATAGATACATGGGCGTTTCGACGCGACCTTAGCATCTTTCTCAAATGGCTCTTAAAGGGAAGCTGACCTTATTAGTTCTCTTTTTTAAGGTCTGACTTATTATGTACCACAGATGTTAATTTTTATATTATGTTTCCAAATTACTATAAATAGCCTTATTATGAAATAAGGATGTAAACTGTACTTTTATTGATCCAACCTATTTAACAACCGTATAAATTTTACTGATTTCGGGAGTCTGATATTTATTTACAGTTAACGTGTCATAAGTACAATACAGTTCATTTGCAATGTAATAGCTATCGCAGAAATGTATGTAATTAGTCCGTAGTTCCCTAGAATTGATATCGAAAACCAGCCATGCGGTATCCCACAGCAGTGATTAAACGAACCGCGTCACACGCAAATTTTCCCATTGAGGATAACAATCATTATCTTGGTTCTGTAATACCGACTAACGGCAACAGAACTAAAAAGGTAATCGGATACAGGTTCTAAAATTGAAATACAGAACATTCTTTCCTTCCTACATTTATATACTTCGAAGAGGATATACGATTCATTAACCACACACGAAACACAGACTATTTCAGTAATGGTGTAGTTTTGAATTTGACCAAATACCTCTGCACGATTCGCTTGCCAAGTCCTTGCAGAACGTATACAGCTCACCACTTTTCACGGTCCATCAAATATTTAAAACACCTTTCAGAAAATGGCTAAACATAACGTATACAGTACAAACTCAATTTTATAGAGCCGGCGTGTTAACTTGGAAAATCACCGACAGTGGCGCCACCGATCATGTTTCTGAAAATTCTACTATTGAACTTTCGATAAAATGTGAAATACTTTTTTAAAACGTCGCCAATAACAATGTAAAAATTATTCTATACATAAAAAGTCTGAAAGTATTTTTACTATGAATTTAAATATTCTACTATTAGTCTCACAGAACAAAACTAATCAGATGTTCTATCTTGCCTTTATGCGACCCAGCATATCAAAGGTGACGCTGCTGCGATGCGGAGTGGTAAGTAGAGGTGGAATAACAAACGATATCCTAGACCGTAGTTGCCACTGGACAAGCGCCAGGTCAGTGGCCGCAGCACGGCCAATCCGGCGACAAGGTAATCTCGTACATAATTGTGGAAATGTATAGCGACGCTATCTTGTTCAAACATGATAGTCTTACTATTATAAGTTGATAATTACAGGACTTCGTCAAAAGCGATTGGTGGCGCCTCTATCGACGGTTTTGTCATTCACGTACAGTATCATTTGCTACGTTATGTTTAGTCATATACCTACACGGTTATTTAAATGTTTGATGGACTTAAAAATTACCCTGTATCATTACACAAAAAATTATTTACAGTTATTTACGAAAATTTTTATTTGGCCCACAAACAATACCAAACTTTATACAAAACTGCCAAAAGTCAGAAATAAAAATTTCAATTCTAAGTTTCAAGAACGCACTTTTAATTCATAATAATAATAGAATCGTATATTGAATTTATTGTTTTTACATTTATAGAATTTACATTTGATCTAATATGAAGCATTTAGCTCATCAATCGTGAATAATAATTTATTTTTACATCCAAATTTTTAACATTGCTCCAATCAAGCCGGCAATTTTTTAAAAATGCATGTTTTGCTAACAGATTGTTTATCTAAAGTATGTTTTAAATTAAGGAACATTTTGTAAATAACAATACGATACAAATTTTATTTGTTTGAATTGAACTCCTTAATTGTAAATATATTAATTATTTTGTAGACAGAAACGTCTTATTTTGAAATATATTAAATTTCTATTTGATGGAGGTTTTTTAACGAATTTTTTTTTATAATAAATATAAACGTAATACATACTACAAATTCTTTAAAAAGTATTTGAGCCTATGACGAAAATATTGCATTTTGATTCAACATCGTTCCAGTTAATAAAAATATAATTCCTGACGCAATTCGAGTCCAGCAAGTAGAGAGAAATTAATGGATAATAATGGAGAGTATAGGAAGATCCTTGAGTTTCGTAGTGGTTAGCAAGAGGAACGTGTCGCGAGTCGTGCGTTATCTGGAATAGCTGATAATCAAAGGTGGTGCATGCGAAAGTGGAGTCGTAAAAACGTACCAAGTGTCGTGGCCTCACATGTCGAGGACACAAAAAATTGGCTGTTAGATAAGCCGAGCCGACTAAAGGGCAACTTTGAAGGTGTATTTACAGGTGAATATTTTACAGTAAAATTAAAATCGAGACAGGAGATAATACAAATAAATTTTGCAGTGACAACCAGGCAAGGTTGAATTGATAGTCACAAAGGGAACCTAGTCGTTAGAAAAGGCTGGTAACCCACTATCTACACTTTGTAACTATGTATTCGGAACTCGGGTATTGGAGACAACAAACAGAAATGTATCCAAACTACTTCTAGATATATTTATTCTGAGAACTAATCACCCTATCATTTTGATCGGAAGCTTGTAATACGTTATTATACTCATTGGGAAGACGTATAATAATGCAAGTTTTATTTAAACGATTATTTTAGTGATAACTAATACAAAATAATTTCTATTGTTCTCAATGCAAGCCTTTTCATTTCATCACTAACACAACCCTCATACACCCTAATCTGCTTAGCGTTTCCCATCCTTGGCCTCCCTCTTCTGTTCTTACCCAACAAGTTCCCTCTAACACTAATTTTACAAGACCCTCATGTCTCAAACCGTGGTCTACTAATCTATCCCTTCACTTACAATATTTTAAAATAATTAAATCAAATAAGCTTACGACCAATTACAAAGTTTTTTATTCAATTAAACACTAAGTTTCGTCACAATATTTGGGAGTTCCTCGCGTAGTATCTTCAAATATTATCTTTAAAATATTGATGAACAAAAGGAAGCCAAATGTATAAAAAGCTGCGATTGTATGCAGTCAAGTTTAGATTTTTATACATTTCACTTCCTTTTGTTCAACAAAATGCCAGATGAGTGGGGTCCATTTGGATACCCTATCGAATATTATATAGAACTAGCTGGGGACCCGGCTTTGCCCGGGTATTTATTAATAATATCCCGGTATATTAATTAATTATTGGTCAACACGACTAAACCGGCATCGTAAACGTCACAATATTAACCTGAAATAAACACCTAGTATCTCGACAGTTAAAAATACTCCCGGTACAATAACAGGACTAAAATTGTTTTATTCAACAGAATAAAATTTCTTCCCAATTTAAGGGATGATTTTTTACTTAAATCGCAAATTCAAGGTAAGTTTTGGTGTTTCGAAAGAAACGGCAATATAATACGAATGAATATGAATACTGCATGAACACGTCCGTCCCGTCCAGTCCAGTGGTTGAGCTTATGATCGCTTCACGGCAAACCCTATGACTCGCAATTGCTTTTGAGCAGGTCCCGCTTTCGCACGTTTACAACATTAGATGGAGTGAGAATGCCCGACCTCTAATGCTGCAAAATTACGCTTATAACAACACAGGAAGTGGTATGAATGGAATAGGAACGCCGATTAGGACTTTTAGCTCATAGTTGGTTTTCACGCCGCCTTTTCGCGGTAATTAAATACATCTATAAATATTTACATTGATATATTCTAAACTATGCAAGATATCGAAATGAAACATACACGAAAATTTAAAATAAAATTCCTGTTTCAATACCTCAAAGTTTAATTGAAATCAGTTGCGCCATTTCGGAGCAAAACAGATCTAGAATATAATTATTTCTACTGTAGTTTTTTCCTCTGGGCCCTTGAAATGTGAGGTTTAAAAGGTTTGTATATCTGATTATTGTAAATGCATATTGTTTAAATGTTCAGTGGAGACTCCGACTGTCGTATAGCAATACACAAATACGGCTGCTTCCCTGATGTTGTAAGGGGAGATTCAACTGACAATTTTCTCAATGGTGAATCGCAGACTCCGTTCCCTGGCACGAGGGTTCGTGTCTTGTGATATTACTGCAGTTGCGTTGCAGTCACGTTCCCGCGTTCAGGGAGCTTAGTGCAAAGCCCGCCGGCTCTCCACTGTTTTTAAAACACAGTTTTTTCTTCATGCATAGAAACTAAACTCGGGCTCAACTCTTGGAACAAACTCCGAACAATAAATAAAGAATAAATAAAAAATACAGAAAATGTCAGCAAAACCTTAATATTGCAAAAATACAGCATAGATTAATTGACTTGTTTGATAATGACGGTCTCGTAAAAAATATTAAAGACAAAAATAAATTTCTGGATAAACAATACTATTTACAAAATTAATTCTTTACGTTGTGATGCACTGTATATTGGTCAAACGAAGAGAGCATTAAAAACTAGTATGAAATAAAATAACGTCAAATTGGATATCCAAAAGTACACAGCTGCGTATCGTGCATTATCGCCCCAAAGTTGATTTTACAAAATATATCGGAAGCCAAGAAAGCGTGTCTGTAGGTGGACGCTATTTTTGTCGCCCTTAAGAGGAGAATAGTCCAAGGGTAGTGTGCCAGCTGTGAGGGAGACAGACCTCAAGCCTGGACAGCAAGCTAAGGAGCCCTGCAAAAAGGCATGGGAAAATGTAAAAGAAATGAAAGTTTCGAGCATTCTTGCGGCAGAGGATGGACGTCGCTGGGGCGTCGGATTTGAAACCCGAGTGAAAAAGCGGAAGCATGCAATTTGCGTGCGAATTATCAATCTTGAGGTTTCCCTAATACAACACGCGGAGAGATGATTCCTATCTGTGGTCTGGAGATACATCGGCCCATTCCCTTGCTGCAGGATCAGGACGACGGCGCCTGAATATTGGACGCTGGTGAGACCTGCCCAAAATATCAATAGCGTTTTCTTATGCATTGTCGGACCCAGTAGATTTTCTTCTTAAAGTGTCTTACTTGGCCCAAATCCCCTGAGTAAACGAGTATATTTCACGTCTTGAAGTAAAATAGAATTGTACATAATTTAAATTATTTGAATATAATTTGCTTGTTTTGTAATAGATAATAAATTTTAATGTTTTTTAGTTTAGTAAACTGGTGTTCCGATATTGAAATTTCTTACTTCATTTTAAATAAAAATTTAACGACTAATTAATAATTAGTAAAGATAGTTTAATTACAATATCTTAAAAATAATTTCGATTGGCATAATGTGGAAATTTAGGTTACATATCAGGTGCAACCCAAATGCACTCAATGTAAAAAATAATACTCCAAGTAATGTACGTAAAATATAATTCTGTCTTGCTACAATAATTTACTCTGTATATCTTCATTTGCTATTGTTAAATTTTAACAACCTACATTACTCATTTCGGGGGTAACAGCCGTTGGACGCAGTCCACGCACAAAATTATCCAGATTTGTAATACTTTGGTCCATTTAAAACTTCAGACTTTTATTTATTTTATTGAAAATTATACTTTATTTGTTTACACAAAATATTATGTATTCAAAATTAATATTGCTTTTAATTTTTTTGTATAGTTACCTGAAGAAATCCATAAATATGGACACGACGTAGGAATTATAATAAATATTTAAAATCAGATGTATCTTAATGTCAGATGATTGATTTTTGGATATCAAAAGAAATCGGCGATTTTGCATTTTGGCAAAACAACGAATACCGACTGATTTTTCAGCAGAAACTTATTTAGGCGTGCTCCAAACTTCAATAACTGCAAAGTTACTTACACTTGCAGCATACTAAAACCAGCAGAATGCAACAGAGAGAGAGCAGAAAAATGCTTTACTGGTCATATAAACATAACATTTGAGAACGAATAGCCCGTTATAAGCAATCTGCATAGAAATGAGGAGCCGAACTAATATTAAAGAAATGAAACGTAATGGAAGTACTATACCCTTCTTTAATGGAGGAACTATTGCGCTTTTATTATTTATGAAGACTGGCTTCGCTATTATTTTCAAGTGTATGGTACTTTTTTATGAACCGGAAAAGAAATTAAGCCTTTATTGCATAATTTAAAGTCCACTGGGTAAATGAGGGTTAGCCAAGTATATTGCTCACCTGGAGAGAAACAGCGGTGCACAGACTGACTTGTGAATATTTCAACAGCCTTTATATTGCAAAGCGGAATTCAGACATAAGACATTATCAACTTCGCAGGTTCATCTGGTCCAGTTCCTCAAATATTGAATGTAACGAACTTAATTCCGGATAATAAAATGCAGATGTAGTCCGTTTGAAATTAGAAGACTCCTGGCGTGTCCACGTAGCCACATAGCGAAGCAATAATACACTGCTCCTAAGACCTCGCGGTGCACATTTTAAGCCCAGTATTTCAAGCGTAGTGATTGATTGATTCAAGGTCATATCCATCGTTCGAATTAATCAAAGTAACTTATAGAGTTGTTTGGATCATACGATCTCCACATAGAACAATATAAATATTGTGTTACTCTAGTTAAATCTAGTAAAATTTATTGCAAGAGACTCTACTATCTGGATCAGTATGGCAGGAGGAGGATATACGTTCGTTCGCTTACCCACCTATAACAATAAAAATACCCTTTTAACCAAAACCCCTCATAGAATAGCTTTATGAGGTGTGCGGTAGAAGGCGAGCATTATCATGGAGAGAATAGAATTTATTATATTCAAATAATATATACAAACAGCGCAAAGATCTTTTAACGAAAGCCTGTTTTTATCTCTTAACTTTTACAGATGACTTTGTTGGCATACAAAACATTCTGAACTAAACTGTTTTCTTGCGTCAATGTTTTCCCCATAGATCTTACATAACCAAGTTACTGTAACAAAGTTTCGCGTTAAAGTGAGCTCCTGCCTACCCCAAACACAAATACGGGAGAGTAGGACACGGGGCATTGTATGTTAACCCAACTAGCTCCTTTTCTGCAGCTATACTTCATTAATGGTTGTTACGCAGTGTACAGTGCACGCAGCAAGGCTCCACTTATTCTACGCATTTGTTCACAAGGAACTTATTGTCAAATTTAATATCAATATTCCTTACTTTATTATCGCGAACAGGATAGTAGATTATATCAAGGGGCTACTGCCTACTGCGGCAAAATTTGGAGCCCGTGAACTAGAGTTCAAAAGAAATCACGAAAACGTCTTTTCAGATTCTGATTTCTCATATCTTAACGTTTTAGAACTGTCTGACGTAAATGATGTATTTTCTTTACAAAAAAGAACATCGAGTTTACATCCTTTAAACACACACATAAACATAGCAGATGTCAGATTTTTTAGCACTATTATGATTTCACGACGTCCATATTAAGTAATTAATTTCCAACACACGTTAACTACAGACAAATCATTTTAAAAACATATAGTTAAAAGTTCAAATATGCAAAATTTCGTTAAAAACAAAATTAAATTTTTAAAATAATAAATCTCAATGATAAAAATACATACATAAGAGAATTATGGTATCTGGACTGCGTCCAGAGACGGTTAGGTCGAGATGTTATTTAACAATTTGTCGCTATTGCAGAGTTAAATTTCAGACAATGAAAACCGAAATATATAATGGTTGTTTAGTTTACGTGTGAATTTATAAATGTCAAAAGATTGATTTATTGTCCTACAAACAAACTTATTACTTCCCTTAAAATTAATTACATTACCACGCTATGTTCTATTGAGGTAATTAAAATATACCGCAAATTAGAAACATTACAATATCTTTGAAACGGAGATACTCTTAGGTTAATTTTTGTTTGAATCCAGAGACAATACTATACACGCCATTCATTTAATGAACGCAAGACAATTATATCAGCTCCTAATGAACCAGAATACTGATCTTAGCCATCTACTTTCCTCGTTATCTCCCTTATGCGCAACCCATAACAATGTGAAATTGTTTTCAAAAAATTGAGGGTTGCTTTAAAATTGGCCAATTTCACAAACAAACTTCTAGTTCTTCGAAGAAGTCTGGTTACTCTTTCACATTAAAATGCATTGCACACAAAAGATTACGAAAAACCTTTGCATCGCTAATAATGCATTTAATGATCACCATAAAACATGAATTTGCAATTGTAATAAAATTGATAGACTCGGGTAATTCGCAGATATTCATTCTCATTTTAAAAAGCTTGAACCTCCAATTGGCTATCTCCAACTTTCCTGTTTGCAAATTTAAACAAAATTTAATGAAATACAGCTCGTCAATTATGCTCGAGGTTGAGTTGTTGATAAGGAGTTTTCTTTTGTTCAGCAAATGCAGTTACCGAAGGAAGCGACAGGGACGTTTTAAAATGGAATTACCTCATGCTTTTACGAATTAAAATGTATGTGCGGGAGGAAAAGATACGAAAACTTACGTGATAGGATCTAGCGCGTGGACACGAGACTACTGAGCGATTATCAGTTTGGATAAATAAACATTAAGGAAGGGAGTTATCGAAGTGATTCACAGAAGTGATTGCAAAAACCGGAAAAATCAATAAAGTTTTGTAAAAGTAACGTTCGAGTGGGCCGTTAAAAGATAAAGGCTAGTCTGCAAATACACTATACCAAATTAATTGAAAACCTTCCGTTCCGAAAATAATTAATGCCGGAAAAGGTAACGTACCTGCAGGACATGTACATTAATTACAAGAAAAACTAATTTTTTTGCAGATCTTTACTTATATTTGAGAGCTAGGAAGAAATTAGGAGTAACGTTTTCCATTGCCTCTATCACAGTTACAGACGTAAATGCTAATTTCCGTCTATTCATGATAACAATTTCTATAATAAAATTGCCTGGTGGATGTGTCTGTATGTTCCGCATACAAATCTAAACGAGTGGATCAATTTCGACCAAATATGGTAGCGTGTTCTTTGCGATTCGGAAATCAGCACTGTCGGGTGAGACTCAGCTGCCTCCTTTTAAGAGCGGGGGTGAAGGAGGTAGAAAAATTTTAATACATAAAATATGCCAATATTTATGTCATATAAATACATTCTGGGATCAATTAATATGATACGGCTAGAGTATAATTTCAACCCCATCCATAATGGAACGGGAGTATTCTTATGGATAAGGGCTGGAGGGGTAACACACAAAAATAGCCATAAAACATTCGAGATTGGGTTCTAAAGCGGTGTAATGTGAGCCGCTAAATTTAATTCTGAAATAAGATATGCAATTTAAGTTATACTTCATCCCTTAAGAGGGGATCGAACGGTGTTTCAGGCGACCAGGAAATCAACTGTTGGGGTAAGGCATGGCTACTACCATCTGGGTGGTGGTGAAACGGCGGAAATTTTTAAATCTCCGTATAAGCCGTCATTTCCTTCCAATATATATTTTTCTTGGTCAAATAATTTTGGCGCTTAATTTGTTTGCGTTTAGTTTGAACTCTATTCAGCGTCGAAGTGAAGTATTCACAGGGGTGGCGGTGTACGGGAAGTCATATGAAAATAAAAAGAAAACAGTCGCTTGGTATGGAAATCGGTGCTTTGCGAGTCTTTTAATTTGATTCTGACATTTAACTTGCGATTTAAATTGCTGTTTATCCTCGAAAAGGGGACGGGGTAAAATACATTTCTGTCTCTTTAATTAGAGCAATTATCAGAGAGGTAAATTCAGTTCTGTTGCAATTGGAGCCATTTCAAACGAACTTAGTTTAAATGCCAGTTAGATATAGTTTGAACACTTAATGGGTAAAATAACCCCTAGCTCATACAGGGGTGTGGCATATCTTACAGTCTTACGGTACCGAAGCTAAGTATTACAATCTTAAAATAGCGGACGTAATTTTGTATTTCTTAAGAATCAATGAGTGTTTCTTACTCTATTCAGTTACCAGAAATACTTTTGAGAGTGTTACATTACAGGTGGCAATTTTTATTTCTTTAATGTACCGAGCGTATTTTTGTTCAGTTATTTTACTGAAGTATTTTTGGCCCTGTTATGCACGGAGAGTATTTTTTACTCTCTCGAGATACTGGGAGTATATTTCAGGTTCATATTGAGACGCTTTCGGTGCCTATTTGATCATGTGTTGACCAAGAATTAAATAATGTACACACTTTAAGATAAATACTGGATAGAATACTTAAACTGTAGCCCGGGGGTCAACTTAAACCTTGGATATCTTGCTCTCCTTTCTGCATACCTCTTTTAAATACCTTCCTATGCTCACTAACCTGTTAACCTGTCACTTTAAAAAAATACAAACGTTGTGCGAAATCAATTTAAGTTTTACACTTCAAGTGGCTTCAGTAAATTTTATAAGAAATATTTCATATATAAGTCTAACAATTGTTTTCAATAGCGGAAATTTTAAATTAAAGTTGTGACTATAATAAATTTTGTTTACGGAAAGAGCCGTGTTTAAATGTAGTACAGGTTATGTTAATTAAAAATTAAACTTAAGAACAAATATATCAAACTTTCTAATAATAAATTTTGTACGCTAAATTATGTACGACTGAACAATATAGAAACCATTTAATGTGAATTACGTTTTCCATTCCTCTTATTTCAATTTATTTTCTTTCAAACCGTTATTTATTTGTAAAATGTGACAACGCTAAACCAGTTTGAATGAAAGAATACAGCAAATATAGGAGTCTTATCTTAGTGCATTTGTTAATACTTTATTGCGATATGTGCTTTATAGAATTATAGAATAGAAAATGTCGATGTTGTCTAAATGTAATGGCAACTCTGTGGATTTATTACGTCAAAATTCTGAACTTTATTAATTCATTCAGCTTAGTTGTTTTTTTTAACGTGTGCAAATACCGTGTTCACTCAAACGCCTTATGAAGTCATACCAGAGCACCATTAACCTAAATTATTTTAAAGTGCTTCACCGGTAAATAAAATGCAGAAATTTCTGTAAAATTGCAAACGTAAAACCGCTTCAGAGCTCTCAAAGAAAATCAACCAAAGGAAATATAAAAAGAAGGGTCCCGTTGTAATTCAAATATTGTCGGTCCAAATTGTGGCAATTTGGCGTATTGGTTTTGAACGATTTTGAATGGAACCACAGCAAGAAAGAATGAGTACCGATTCTAGTTGGTCCCGTACTCAAGTACGGTGCAGGTTGTTGGGACCCTTCTAGAAAACAACACGTAGTCTAGAAATGCTTCAGACAAGAGCGGAAAAATTTGTGAACGCGGACCAAGACACGGGAGTGATAAGGTAGAGAAAATAGGGTAGAAATCGTTGGTAACCAGAAGGAAGGAGGATAGGTTCTGCGCATTATATAAATCATAGACGGGGGAAGACATTCAGAGAGGATAAGCTACGAGAAGAGGTAATGACATACGAAAAAATCAAAACGGGACCGATTTTTTTTCTCTTAAATAGAAAAATAAGAGAATGGTAGACTTTACCCGCAGAACTGTTTGTAGGTCAATCTTACAGAAACAAGAAGGGTTAAAAATAATCTATATGTGTTTCTGATGTGAAGTTAAAAAATGTGGAATGTTTGAACCTTATTTTTTGTTAGTTTTTGTTTATGAGTGAATGTATATCAGGATACATTTCTTAGACAGTTTTCTTTATTTCAATGCTGCATTATTTACTTCTTACTACCATGGCATGTACTACAATTTATCTTTAAGAGCGGTGTTTCCCAACGAGGGTCCCACGCCCCACTGGGGAGGATCTCAATTTTAAATAAGTGTTCGTTACGTATTGGACGTTATACAGAAAATTTGAAAGTTTGGAGAAATAAATTTTTTACTATGGGTAGTGATGTATTAGACCTTTAAGGGAGACCTGATACTGAAGCTAATATAATATCTCGGTTTCGAGCATAAGGATCTCACTAATAGAATGTTCGACCTCTCATTAAATGTTAAAATTATTATAAATAAAATAATTAAAATATAGAAATCTTTTATAGAAATTCAATTTTATTTGTGAATGTCTTTGTAATATTAAAAAATGTAATGTTAAATACGGGGCATCAGAAGACTAGGTGGGGCATGGTAAGAAAAGCGCTACTTTACAGCAAAAACATGGAAAAAATTGACAGCGTCTCAAATGTAATTATTGCCAAACTATTGAGAAGTATTCTCACTATTCATGGTTTACGCGAATAATTCGTTAAGAATTTCGGCAAAATCGCAATCAAAGGATTTGGATTTCCAACGCAGTCATACTAATTTAGGACTAGCACAGTGTCTCAAAGACGTTCAGACTATTGTTGGGATGAAGTCCAAAAACTCTTGCTTTCCATCCGCTTAAAATCCAAAAATACTCGCCGTCCTTTCGCAGGCGATGTACTTGAAACTTGCGAATTGACAAGATTCTGAATTCTTAATAGGGCCATTAAAGATTTTAGGATGGTCTTAAGTTTACGTAACAGACTATTTGCCACATAGCCTACGCGAGTTTTTATGTCTTAGTCGTAACCTTAGATCACAGCTTTCATGTACCAGCTTCCAGTCGTGTTTGGAGTTGCGAATCGCTGACAAAAAAAAACGTGCTCATCTAAAGGGTGTACCAACAAGAGTGCCATTTCTTCTCAACTTTAAATTAACGTCATTCAAACGTTGTCAACGTTTTAAGTTCACCCTTATGAAGTATGACTATTTTGACGATATTACATCAATAATGGACTTTGTTTAACGTTGCCAACTTCATTTCGTCAAGAAAGGTCCCAGACAATGGGGCATAGACAGGAATTTGAGGATTGTCAAGTAGCACTGAGGATGTGCGTACCTCTGTTCCAGTGCTGCGCCTGCGCCCCCTGGATGATGGCCGTGACAGACATCATAGGCTTGTCCTTTTTCAGCATGTTGTCATCGCCGCTGGAAGACGGAGACGGCAGATGTTGAGCGGAACGAGTAATACTTAACGAAGTGGTTTGCCTTGCACTTGCCTGCAACGGAGGCTCGCCAATCCACGCCGCGTTACTTCCACGGAGACCGCTTCTTTGCGGAGTATTAATAAACCACGTCAAGGCGAAACTAGAAGCTTTGCCTTCTCTGCGGGTTTGCGGCAAAGGAAAGCGAGAGTAGCGGCGGCCTGCCAATGCCAGGGTCACTTTCGCCTTTCGCCGGCCGTATCGCACGCAGAATGGCCGTAGTAGGCCACGGCTGTTGAACTACTGTCAGAGCGAGCTGCCACTGCCGCTGCCGCTGCCCCTGCCGGCTGACACACTTTCGCAGCGGAGCCCGAACCTACCCGAACTTCACCGAAGTCGAGCCTCGTCCACACGTCCTACACCTAACAATATACTATCTTCCTATAAACAAAAAATACGACATGCGTTCGAAATATAACAAACTTTTAGTCATATGAACTCTATCTAATACTATTCGAAGTAGTTCCCTTGCTCCCAGCTAAATTGAAAGAACCTTACGACTGACGGTTTGTTGCTGTTATTTCGGACCCTTCACTGATGCGACACGCACATCTCAATTTTCATCCGTTATTTGTTGCTCCCTTTAATCCACACCAGATGAGGTTCCAAATCGGGAACGGAAAATCAAGTAATAACTACTATTAATAAAGTTCATGTTGTTATGCGGTTATCAGTCCGTAGACTGCGCAAGCCATTTCATGTCTATATACCTAGCACATCTCGCATCTCCAAAATCTATTTAGCGCATTTGATCCTTGGCCTCCCTCTTCTGTTCTTCCTCCACATACTTCCCTCTAATGATAATTTTACAAAACTCTCATGTCTCAAAACGTGGTCTATTTATCTATCCCTTCTCTTGGTCTACGTTCTGCAAATTGTTCTCTCTTTCCCTATTCAGCTGAGAACTTCCTGGTTAGTTTCCCTATCCACCCATCTGATTTGTAGCATTCTCCTATAGAACCACATTTCGAAATCTTCCATTATTTTCCTGTCTGCAACTCCTACAATCCACGTTTCGCACCCATATAACGCCACACTCCACACAAAAACTTTAAATAATGATTTACTAATATTCATACTTATATTAGCCGTAAGTAAATCCCTCTTTTTGCGAAAGCCTACCTTACCCGTGCTATCCTACTCTTTATGTCTACTATACTTTTACCATCACTAGTTATTATTCTTCCCGTGTAGCAAAGTTCCTTAACTTGCTTCAAAATATCCCTTCCCAATCCAACAGCCTTTGTTATTTCACCGTTTCCCATACTACACTCCTTCACCTTGGTTTTCCCTCTATTAATCCTCATGATGTACTGTTCTCCCAGGATCACGTTCATGCCATTTATTAAATTTTCAAGTCTTCTCCTAATATTCCTAATACCACTATATAATCAGCAAATCTTAATTTGATTCCCTTTACATATTCATTTTTTAACTTTCTTCACTGCTTGGTCTATATATAAGTTAAGTTAATGCTATTTTTTTCGTCACATTCAATTTCTTGTTAAACGTTTTCCGACATGTTATTTATCGATTTACACACACTTCCCTCTAATGCTAATTTTACAAAACTCTCATGTCTCAAAACGTGGTCTATTAATCTATCCGTTCTCTTGATTCTAAAAATTGTTCTCTCTTTCCCTATTCAGCTGATAACTTCCTGGTTAGTTTCGCTATCCACCCATCTGATTTTCTACAACCTGATGAAAGAATTATTTTGTTTTGTAATTTCCTTCAAACGATACTTAATTTAAATAACGGTTACATTTGTCCTCACAGTTGCCGCTGCTGTAAGGTCCAGAAGATATACAAAACAGAAAAAAACATTAACGACCACTTGATGTGATGTTTGATAGTAATTAATGTTTAAGTAAATTAAAAAACAAGTAGATTTTTATGATTGTAAAATTGTGGAACATCAATAGTTGGAATGTTTTCTTCTAAAACGTGCATTAATTGTGTTACACGTGATTATGCCCCAAAATTGTCGAAAACTCATGTTTATCATTGTAATTTTGCTTATTTTGTAAAGACTAAATTATGTGATATCAGTATTTTATACTTGACGAAATAAAATTACAACTTTAATTGTGGTGTATTTGATAATTGTCTCTACTGTTGAATCATGGTCGTGTTTTTAACAGGGCGCCAATAAGAAAAATCCGTCACATCAAACGAAAGAATTACGTTCTCAACTTAACATCCGAAGATAAAATAAGGATCTTCTACGGTGTCTGCGATCCGGAACGACTACAAGGGGCATTCAATAACAGAATAGACAAATTGATCTAAAAAAATACGCTTTCTACAAAATGAAATTTTACTCCTTTTCAACAAAATCCCCACGAATATTGACAAACTTGTCCCAAAGATGAACTATTTTACTTATGTCTTGTTTTTTGATCGCCTAACTCTTCACTACCATACTTTGATAATTTTATATAACAGCTTTCCTCCAGAGGTTAAAAACAATAACTACAAAAGTTTTGTGAAACGATGTAAAATATTGTATTAAATGTCGCTGAAGTTTTACTCTGTACAGCATTTTTCGACGTTCCCGTAATAGTTCAATTCATTTTCCGTCAAAAGTGTTGAATGCGTTACTTTGTATATCAAATATTCTGTTACATAACTTTAACATTTTCTATAGTTTGTTCTGCTCTTTTATTAGTTTGTTTTATGTAATACCTACAGCCGCTACAGACCAGATTCGTCGTCGTTCAGCTCCAATAAATGACATTTCTATTGTTTATGTGTGTGTTTGAGCTTTTTAGAGCGCGTGCCGTGTTTTGAGTTATTTTATATATTTTGTTTGCTGTAGTTAGGTATTTAAGGATTTTTTTAGTTGACTATATATTATTTTGGTCAGATGATCATTTGTTACTTGATGTAATATACGACGTATCCTATTTCCACATCAATTTTTTCACAAATTTGTAGCCATCTAGTAGTTGCTCATTTTTTTTACATGACTCCTTCAGTGGATTAAAGAAATGAAAATCGGAGGAAGCCAAATTTGGACTTCCACGGTTTCTTGAATCAGCTTGGACGACACACTTGCAGTCTTGAGCTTGTTACTAAAAACTTTATGAACTGTTCCAACACTTACTGCAACATTTTTTGCTATATTTTCAAGAGTAATACGACAATCTTCGCGAGTAATTTCGCCAATACCGATTACAAGCGAAGGGGTTGACACTTCGACAGCCCGACCGGGAAGTTGAGAAACAGACTTGAAGAACGCACAATTACGTACCGAAACGAGTATTTTTAAATTAATTCAATAAGCGGCCATTAACTGCATAATATTTTTCTTAAACTATGAACTTGAAAAAGGATAAGAATAAGAGGCTTATGAAATTTGGACATGACTAAGGATACTGAGCATAAAGTGGCCAGATAAGGTGAGAAATGAGGCGGTTTTAAAGAAATTAGGAAGAGAGAGCAAGTTATAAGAGAGAATTGAAAACTGTAGTGGACATGCAAAGAATTTGTTTGATGAGGGACGTGCTGGTCGATGGGCTGCTAAGGGAAGGATGGCTAAGACGGAATGAGGAGAGCTGAAGAGATTAATGTGGAAGAGAAGCAGAAAACTTTCGATGACCAACAAACAATATACTGTAATGAGTCGAAAGTATTGGCGGTGTAATTGTTGAGACTACTATTGGTGACGCAAAACACGAACCGGCGAAAATGTTCTGCATACAACAGCCATAAACACTCGTAAATTTTTGCGAGAAGCTGGGCATATCAGGGGCAGGAAACATACTTAATCTTGAAATTTAGTGTTTTCAATGGAAGTACTTGAAAAATAATTAAGGCTAGCGGCGCTGTCGTATGACTCCAAAAGGCATTTGAGTTGATGCTGTATTGGTACATAGTAAATTTTATTTTAAATTTTTTATTTTGATTAGAATTTAAACCGCGTTATTTATTAACATTAATATTAAATCCGACATTTGAGGTATCCTTACATTCAAACTATAACAAAAGTTAAGCGTGTAAACGTTTTTTAAACAAATTGTTCGAAAGCAAGGGAGTTGAAAAAAGATGAATAGAAAAAAATCCCTATCAAGTGGCACTTTTTATGTTTCATTGATAGTAAGGGGGTTATATTAAGATTTTTCCCGCTACATATTTTAAGTAAAAAAGTGCGGTCTATATATATATATATATATATATATATATATGCCTAAATACGGTATTTGTCCATTACGTTTATTCTTGTAACTATTGCAGGAACAATCGATTCACTCATTCATATATATATATTTTTAAAGCATTTTCCTTCACTTGAGGGTGTGCGACGTTTCTAATGATGTTATGTTTAAAGGTGGTGGGATTTTACAGATTGTCAGACGGTATGTTATATATCAACTTGAGTAATATCATCGTCAAATACACGTTAAAAAATCGTCCTAAAACGTAAACCATTGAAGCCAACAAGCAGCTTTCTTTGACAAATTATATTATGGAGGGCGTATTTTGAGCTTTATGAAGCTAACGTACAGAATTATTAATTAATACAAATGTATTACGAACAGATAAATTCAGTAGGCTGATACTATAACGTATTTCACGACAAAATAATACAGAAATTTTGGAAATGCCCATATTAACAGCAAAATTTTTCACTGGTAGTATAAAGACAACGTTAGGAGGGTAATGTTAGTGTTGCACGGAGAAGTGCAATGAAGCAGGTGAAACAAGTAACCTTGGGTAAGATGCTGGCGGGCTTTTGGTGCGCACAAACCTTGGCAAAAGATGATGATAAAAAGTATCACTTGTCCAACTCAGGTCCAATAGGCTGAATTATATATAATCTTCAAGAAAACTACTTTGACGCTAAACGGTTTGGGTTAACCCGAGTTCGAAATCAGAAATCAGTTGATTTATGAGAATGAGCTTTTAACTTAAGCAAAGAACTCAATGACTAATTCAACTCCAATTGGTACGGCGTGCAGAAATAAAACCAGAGTGAAAATTCGAAATGATCAAAAATCAAGAAAGTGGTTGTTGTCAAAGGAAAATAGGTGTTACTCGGACATTAACATCCCCACACGCTTTCCGAATCCTCTTATTTCACAACTAAATAGATTACGACGTCACTGAATCTCCCTACAAGGATAAGGTCGTACTTGAAACACGTGTTAGTAATGAACGTAGACTTTCCCGGTGAATAATTCGGATGAAATCTTCACGGCGGCAGATGTCCGCAGAAACGTTGTGTTCTTTTAACTACCTTACCCGGTTGGTTAACCGTGAAGATTTCATCCACATGTTAGTAATTTAACAAACTACAACTCCCTCGCAACACGCAAGGAAAATAAAACAGACTGACAACTGTGATGGAACTAGCAGAAATTCTAATAAATAAAAAATGAAACTGGGAGAAAAATAGCAGCTGCAAGTGGAGAACAGAAATTGTGATTACAAACATAAATTTTATTACTTGTACACGCAAGCCGGAGATTACAATTTGCAGAGTAAGACCAACCAATACTTCACTACACACAAAGAAATAAAATCGTCGCGACCATCAAAATATTTTATGCAAGAAAGCAATATTTTCGGATGAAATTCGTGCAAAAGGTTGAACATCAGAGGTTTAATCATTTACTGTTTCATAAATAATTCGTGATGCTGAGATTTGCCCAGAAAGTGCAATCAAGAGCACGTCATTTAATTTCTACCTATAAAGAAAATCGGCGTTCGTGTTGATTTGTTCATTGGGTCCTTCGGGTAGGTTCGGGCTGGTATGAAAAGTTTATAAATATAATGTTTAAACTACCGACTCATGAAATAAGTTTATATTAAGTTACAGAGTTATTAATTATTTAAAGAGTTCGTGTACACTGATTTATATAAATACAGAGATTCGCCAATCTTTCGCTGTTATATTTCGGTCTAAATATGGATAAAAAGTGCATGTACGGGTAACTATGACACAAGTTACACCTGTCTTTAGAAAAAAAATTGTTCTGTAAAAAACATGTTTATTCCAATAAGGGGCTATGGAATTGGATCATGAGGACTTGCAAGCCGAGCCCATTAATGCAATAATAAAAGACGCCAGTCAAAAAATATTAAGAGCCCCGTAAACGAGCAGACACAGCGGCTAAAAAAACCCACACTAATGAAGATTAACCACGAAAAAAAAGTGTTAAGTCATCAAAGAAGCTTGAATGACATAAAAATTCCTATTTCCAGCCTCTATTGGCAAATAACATAATAAAACAGAAAAAGGGATCTCATCAGGAAATAATGTCAAATAGATTTTAAATTATTTATGACAGGAAAGAGAGACAAAGTTGGTGACTTACCTGATGTTCACAGATGGCAGGCACCATGTAGGGTTTGAGATTCTTGAATTTTGGGAGACACCGCCCCCTTCATTCAAGAATCTCAAACCACTACATGGTGCCTTCCATCTGTGAACATCAGGAAAATCATCAACTTTCTGTCTCTCTTCCCTGTCCTTGTTAATTGTATTAATTTACGTAACAATGTCATTTTCTAACGCATATATATATATATATATATATTAATGTTCAGGACCGGAGGGTACCGAGTGTCCGATACTTTAATAAAGTGACAACCCAAGTCCGTGATTTTGAGTGTGGTCATGTCAACCTAATAAAGCTCAGCAGTCTAAACAAATTGATTTATAGCAAAATAAATTCAAGATTTTCCATCAACACTATAACATAACGCTACTTTCATCTGGTCAGTTCTTGTCATATTATACGAGATGTTCAAATTCAGAACAACAGTCAACCAACTATCATCTAATATCGTTAGGTATCTTGCTCATTCACATTCCAAATTCTATATTCTCCACTTACACGAATATTTAACACTTGAGAGAACAATTTACTTCACCTATGTTCAACTCCTATATACAGTTAAGGAATCCTCTTTGTATATATTTCAGTCTTTACGTAGGACTCTTCAACACAGTGTGCATCAATTGCTGCTTATTTCTTAATAAAGCCCAGTAATTTTCAAAGCCAAGTATCTAATTATTTGAATGTAATGTCTCTTGTCCTCTTAGCTGGTTGACTTCTGTCACATTAATTAAACAAAAGCGAATTATTGAATTTTTTTAATAGAGAGTTGTGGTGGCAGCTGTGAGACTTGGACTTGAAAATCAGTTCATTCTAAGTTTCGAATTGCACTCACCATTGTACCGAAAGCAGGAAATGTATACGTTACGCAGTTGAAATAAATTGGACACTGCTTATCACAGAAACACAACACAACTTCTGCGACAGCAAACACGGGTCCACGTGCAAAAAAAATGTAACACAATCACCGCAAACTTGCTGAGGAAGATTTACTACGTCTGTTCTCGGAAGTATGCTGGAAAACTGAAATAAACTTACAATAGGCCGTTAGAATGCTCCTAACAAATTAATATCATTTTCTTCACGCCTATTAACATAATAACGTTCTGTAATAAAAAGCTATTTCTGGAAATAGTTTCAAAAGAATCAGTGGAAATAATTGCGAGCAAGAAAACAGAAAACCGATATCCAAATCAAGACATAAATCAACAATTTTACCATCCGAAATTTCAAACAGTAAAAATATTTAACCTACACAATATCAAATACTAATACAGGTTTTTATCACATCTTTATAAATCCCTGAATGGACAATTCCGTGCGCATAATGCTTTGGGAATCCAGCGGCGAATAGCAGAGACACAAACCAAAAACAAGTAAGAAGCACGTCATCAATGAAAATTACGATAAGAAATATTGGAATTCGAAAGAGACACAACACAAATTAAAATGTTTAAGTACTCGTGTTCACTTAATGAAAGTTCGTATTAAGACTAATTTTGTGTAGTAATGAAATCTGGCCGTTTTAGTGACAACCAATGAAAAATCTTATTGCAGAAACTAAAATATTTTAAGCAAAAGTTAATGTGAGAAATATGAAGAAAAGAAATGAAAGCTGAATATGGAGTATCCAGAAAATTAGTTCAGTTGTTTGAACTATTCATATTGGTGTGAACATACTTTCTTCAACATATCTGAAGAGGCAGACATTTCAAAAATTAAATATTTAGCATAACTTTCCTCTGCAATATATAGGAATGATCGTGGGACTTTCAATTTCAATTTTATACTTCTCCATGTTAAGCACAATTTCCTTACAATCACTACTTTAAGCAACATGGATTATAAATGAAATGCTCTACAAACTTCTGATTCCAGTAATTTATATGATATCATCTTTTCAGTGGCAAACCCTTAATTAACTTTAAGAAAAGATATAGTCTTTAATATCATGAATGGAAACCTAAACTACAATCGTGTGTGTGCGCGCGCAGTAATTTAAAAATACATCACAGCAAATTTCTTTGATCTAAATTGGAAGAATACAATAATGACTAGTCTGGAGGTGTTGATAAAATTGTAGCAATACTAAGGAATAAAAAGTTAGAAAAGGCAAACACCAAGTTAGCTTCATTAAGTGTCATGAAGACATTAATGAAATTTCCTAGAACTGATGCCTTGGAAGGTACTTACATAATTATTAAACTTTGTTATTCTGACCACATTAATAATACTGTTCTATCATTGTTGATACATCAAAGGAATATTTTATTATATAGGCTGCCAGGAAAGAAATATGTTAATAATATCTTCAGCACCTGGGGCTAGTTACTTCTGTGGAAATATATTGAAGCAAAACTAGGAACATGTTTTCATTCATTTTTTGGAATAAACAACTGTAAATACAAAAAATATTAAGATAATATGTTCACAAATATATATAAATATATATTCTTTCCTTATTAATTGTTTTAATTAACATGGCAATGCCATTTCCAGATATATATATATATATCTTACTATTCAGTTTGGTTTGTTTCAAGATAATAAAATTCTAGACAATTGAATTCTCTCTTAATAAATGTAAAGGAGAAGAAATTGACATCACATACAAAGTGAAATAACCATTTTCAAATATTCTAAGAATGATTAACAACATAAATAGCACATTATGTTACTGTTGTCCTACAAATATAAATCTGCATGAAATAGCCTCAAAATTTGCAACATTAAATTACAAAGCAACCAGAATAGTTAGGTGAATTGGAGGTGTATGTTATGTTTCAACTATAACACAAATTCAATTAATTGCAATTTAATAATGTTCTTTAAGCTCAATAAAATCATATCTGTCTATTAATAAATAATATGTTTATCATACTTATTATATGGTCTTGGATACAAGGGTTATCAAAAAGGGTGGGTAGATTTTGAAATGGAATAAAACAAGCTGTGTGTGAGGTATCAATAAAATTATTTTTCTATTTGAAGGAGCATACTTGGGCCTTTCAAATAGAATAAAAATTCACTAATACTTCATACACAGCTTGTTTCATTCCATTTCAACACTGAATCCACCTTTATTGAAAAAGACTTGTATGTTATTAAATATTGCCTTCATAACATTCAATTTTGGATCAAATGTATTATTACTATAAATTTACTTGAGCATTTGTACCTCTAAAAAATTCAAATGAAATTCAATTTGTTTGAACATTTGTAAGTATCACTATTATTTATTGCAAAAACTTTCATTCTATTTTATTAAATAAAATTATCTATAGATATCAATGATCAAACTAAAACTCGTATGATAGAATATAAACATCCACAGCCTCAAGCAAATTAAAAACATCAGAGATATATTGAGACCAAACCACACCCAAATATTTCTGAAGTATGGTACAATTAAATGTTTATTGTTAAATTTTCAGAGTTTTGTTAAAATGTGAAGTGTTCACCTTGAATGCATACTGTCCAACACATCTAGGTGTAATTGTATGTTCATCATAAAGTCAGAAAGAACTCATGTCTGATGAATTGGGCGAGTAAGGCTGAATAATTTACTAAACACATCACATTCAATTGAATTATTCTGATTTTGCTCTCCATTATTATAAAAATAAAGATAAAAGCATAGAAAAGTGTTTTTTGCCTTCTTACAACAGTACACAACTAGCCATTTATATGTACAGGCACAGATGTCATTACAACAAATCAATCTGATGTAAAAAGATTACTATAAACTTTTATATCACTTGGACTGCATCTTGAATTTGTGTGTTACAGCACAAGACTGACTAGTCTTGTATTGATGTAACGTTTGAAATTTCAAGTGCCCAATCTACCACAACCAGGCATTATTAGTTTTATTTCTATTCATCTTCTACATTTTCTTTCCTACCAAAAAGCATGTGGAAGTGGAGATGACGCATTAAGATTAGCAATGTGTTAAGGGGGGTAAAACTGGTCAAATTAATGAATTAATAAATAAATTTATAAATGTTCAGCATTAATGCACAAGTCTTTCAAAAATTTGTAAAAGAAAAACGAATTATTGTTCACATTTATCAACATTTTTATAATTACAGAAAACCATACAAGTATCTTAAAAATATAGATCTCAATTAAATAAACACTCCAATCAAAAGATTTTGGATGGTCATAATATTTTAGTCTGGCTTTAGTATTGACAGAAATCACCATTGCTGAATGAAACTACTACTCAGTTGAAAATGTAAGTGTTTTTAGGGCAGTTATACAGTGCTAGTTTCAACTTGACTATAAATCATTTAATGTGCAATTAATTATAATAAATAAATTAATTCCTCTGTACAAACAGTTTAATTGATTACAAGTTTTAACTTTGTGAATATTAATAATTTTTCTAAATATTTTACTTTGTTTTTAAAAAAATTAAAAACAAGAATTTATGAGAATAACATTTAATTTTGAAACAATATAACTAAAGTAAAAATATGTACTTTTAGGTTTGAAAGAAAAATGTAGCTGTCATCAGTGTTGTAAATTAATTTTTGTTGTTGGTCAGAAAATCTAACTCTTTTTCAAACACCCAGATAGAAATACATTCTGATACTCTAATCAGACTTGGCAAAATAAAGGACTTCTTAAAGGAAATTGGGACAACTTATTAGAACTTAAACCCAAATCCTAATTAGATCATTGTATTAAATTTATTATATTACTATATATATATATATATATAATCTACTTCCCTTGGCGGTTGACAAATTCCCAACATGTTACGAAATAGGAAATTATATATACATTGTGCAAAGTTCTGATGCATAATGTTGATAAAATAAATAGAAGCTATGAACTACAAATATCATGTGAAACAGTCCATTAATTTTTTAGCCATACGGACAGTAGAAGAAAAATTCCGAGACAATAAAAGCACACTACAAAGCAAATGAACAAAACTAAAACTGAATGAAAGTTGACAGTGACATAAGATGTTTGATTCTGAACACAAACTGCATAACAGAAATCAATAAGTTTTTGATATTGAGCCTTTGACTAGATTATGTTCATTAATGATATTTGATTAATGAAATGCTATATAAGCATATTATCTAGAATTTACCACAATTAGGAGACCACTGTCTAAATTAAACGTACATCAAAAGTGCAAACTTTCAATTTGAAACACTGGCACTAAGAGACATATCGCTGAGAAATGGGTATATATTTAAACTACAAAAACATTTTACATTTTTCAGAGACTATATTTCATAAGAAATTATTCTACAGATAAATGTAACAAAATATCTTGGAAATTGTTGAAATTTGTAGCTTAAATCTGAAAAAGATTAGCAAAGCTAAGGGGTATTTAAGTTCTTCAGATCTTACTCAAGAGGCTAAATGGGGAATATGATCCCCCAAACGAATGTATCAGAATTTTCTCTGAGTCTGTTTGTTACTTGTGAAATAAGAATTGTCAGTCCTGGAAATCTTGTGCAGAACAAAGATGCGTGTTGAAATTGAGGTCACCATTGGGATAAATATTTAAAGCTGAAAACCTTCACTAAAAATGCTAATAAACCTTTCTATCATATTTTTTCTTAAAGATGTCACAAATTATATTATTTTACTTTACAGTCCTGTTATAAATGCGGTCACTGAACTAGTTTTGCCTACGACCCTGACACTGCCATTGCCCCCAGATTTAGTGGTAAATATCAGTAAAATGAACTGAAAGGTACTCACCCCTATCGCTTCCTTCCATTCTTTTTCCTCAATATTGCTACCGATGATGATTTATTATTTTTTTAACATAACACGAAAATCTCTTAATTGGACATAAATCAACCTACTTTCTTTACGGCAAACATGGCCGGATCTTAACAATAAACCTCAAGTTCGTTGAACTGTAGATACTTAAACGCAGATGTACATTTCGAATAAATAAGAAAAATAAAAAATTATATTATTAGTTTAGAGCAGGAAATTTATTATTTTTAGACCTCGTTAAATATTTCAAGTAACTATATTGACTCTTACCATAACGATCATCACACTTTCAAACAAGCTATTATTAAATACACAGTTTTTGCATGTTTATCGTTAAATTTACCACAATTATGAACAACGTTCAATTCTTTAGTATTTTACATATCATTGCCAATAAAAGTTGATAAATACGTACTTTAGGAAGCTGCGATATACCTCTCTGACATAACTCTTCACTTGGAAGTTATTTGATCATATGTTTGCACACGATCTTTGATCGCTATATTTAAATTTTAAAACCATATGAGAGTTTACTTTGTACATCAAATAATTCATTTCAAAATTATATCTTATTTCAAAATGATATCTCTGGATTTATGTGTCGGATTTATGTTAAAGGGGTTGTGTATTCGTTACAGAATTAGTATTTGAACTCAAATAACTGGAAAATATTAATAATTTATATCAAATACAATGCGGAGCCAACTTCGTAAGAACAGAATAAAGCATTTCTGTCTATGTTTTGCATTTATATACGTTTTATATTATTTTGGTGCTTTTACCCACATATTTGAAGTCAGTTTTGATGCAAATTTCAAGTATCCATTCTACGGCGACATTCGAAAATACGTAGAACAGATGAAACATAATGAACATCCTGATGTTGCACCAATAAATAGATACAACTTCTCGTTTGTATTGAATAATAAGGAGAAATGTGTTACGTCAGAAATCGAGAAACATCGTTTAGTGTATATTGTCAAGTCTGCTATTCAAAACTTTGATCGCCGGAAAGCCATACGTCAGACATGGGGTTATGAAAAACGCTTTTCAGATGTACCAATTAGAACTGTTTTCGTTTTGGGTATTTCTGTGGATAACTATTTTCAACATGACGTAGAAGAAGAGCATAAAACATTTGGTGATATTATTCAAGCAAATTTCTCTGATAGTTATTTCAATAATACTATAAAAACTATGATGGCTTTTGAATGGGTTGTGAGATATTGTCCTAATGCAAAATTTTATTTCTTTAGTGATGATGATATGTATGTTTCTACCAAAAACACACTAAGATTTCTGAGAAATCCAACCCACTATCCAGAATATTTAGAGGCTCCAATAGTTTCAATGAAGAAACGAAAGAAACGTTTTATATCAAATATTTCAGGAGTGGCAGCTGATAATTCTGTTGATTCAAAATATTTTTATATTAAACGTAATCTAAAACAAGTTTTAGATTTTGAACTTCCTGATGATGTTATATTATATACAGGGTATGTATTTACATCATCTCCCCAAAGACATTTCAGTAGTAAATGGTATGTTTCATTAGCTGAATACCCATATGATAAGTGGCCCCCTTATGTAACAGCTGGATCTTATATTTTGTCTCATGATGCTCTTATTGACATGTACTATGCAAGTTTGTATACAAAACATTTTAGATTTGATGATGTTTTCTTGGGAATTATAGCTAAGAAAATAGAAATTGAACCATTTCATTGCAGTGAATTCCATTTCTACAAAAAGAACTATAATACATACAGTTATCACTATGTGATATCATCTCATGGATATAGTGAGCCTGATGAATTAATTAGAGTATGGAATGAACAAAAAAGTGTGGGAAATGCTTGAGCTAATTATTATTTTTACTTGACAAGGTGCCTTGATTTGTGATACTTAAATAATTTCTTGATTAAGCAATTTTTGAAATATTGTTTATGAGTAAGGCTGAATACTACTTAAGTTTTTCAAATATCTTATGAGTAATATATATTTTAACATTTAAAAAAATTTAATGCCAATAGAAATTTTAAAGTGAATCATTAAAATGAGTTGAAATGTTAAGTTGATTTAGTTAATTGATTTTTATAAAAATCTTTTTTGTGTTGAATGTTTTTACATTCCTGAAACATTTTGTAAAAATGCAAGAACAATTGGGAAAACTAGTACAAGATAATCTATTGCATATGAATTTTAAGGGAATCTAGTGCACCATGAAACTTTTGTGAACATGATATTTTATTTTCAGTTTTGAATTAATATCACTGAACTATTGAAAATAGTGTGTATATCATTCAATTTAATATATTTACTGTTTTAAAAAATTACATTATTGTGTACTCAAAATGTTTGGGAAAAAGTTGTGTGTATTGTTACACATGTTAATATTTAGTATGTTGTAGAAACACATTATTTCACGAAGACAGATCTGCTATTGTTGTTATTTATCCTTCTAAACAATAAATTTTCCCTGCAAATGTAAAAGTTTGTTGTTAAAATGTAGATATTATTTTGAAGCAAGTAAGGGTGTTAGACTGTTGAAATACTTTGTATGGATAGGATAGAGAAAAAGTCGCACTCTGTGGTTGACTGTGACAGTGTGTCACTTCTGAGACTTTTCAAATTTTGAAGAGGTTTGATCTGCCAACATGAAAACACCCTTAATTTCAGGTAAACTATCTACTCTTTTTCCTGTTATTTACATAATATTATAATATATGGAATTAATTAATAACTTTAAAATTGTTATATATTTTTATTAACATTTATTACTTTCAAAATTATATATGAGTTAATACCTAGTTACAGATATTGACATAATTTCTTGAACTGTAATTTGGAAAAAGGCATAGTAAAAAATTTGCAATTGCCCAGTCTACAGTCAACTGTACACAATCTTCAGAAAAATTTAAACTGTAGACTCCCCATGTTCATGATAACTGATATCTTATTTAATTAGACTTTCCAAATGTGATACTTGTGATTAATAAAAAGACAGTCTCAAATTTGGTTATTTTATTCAGAAGCATTTGAAATTTACATCCCATTCTTTTGTTTAAGTGTTTTGCATACATTAAAACACATTATTTTCATGACTCTAGCTCTCAAGGGCTTTGTCCTACTTAGACGACTATGGACTGCCATCTTCCATGACACATCCCAAATTTGGAGTGGTAATTGGTTGGATAATTAGTTCTCCTTGTCTTAATCTAAATTTCCAATGACCATAACTAGCATAGTCAACCATGCTCCCTCGAGACATCTATGCCGTGGAATGGTGAAGCTGACCGCTACACCATAGGAGGTCAGCAAAACCCACTAAATAATAGTTACATACTACTTGCCATTTAAAAAACCATATTCACATATGTAAGTTGACTAGACTTCATTAAGGTCTGCAATAAATATTTTAATGGGTTTTAATGTACAAAATCACAGAAAAATGTATAGGTTGTATATGCCATAGTATGTTTAAAGTTTTAAATTAACCAAATATGAGACTATGGATTCCAAACCATTGGTGTTGGGCTGTTCACATATACATTACATGAACTTCTAACCAAATAATAAATTCACATGTTGAGGAAGAGGAGTGTGTTAAGTTTTAAGAGAAAGTTTTCTTTTTTTAAAAAAAAAAGTCAGAAGTTGAAGAGAAAAAATCTTTATCTTGCTATCACAATGAAATTAAAAATTATGTTTTCAACTTTTCGTGATGTATTGCTTGTACAAATAATTCTTGGGCTTCTAACTGAATATAATTAACATAGAGTGGCATTTTGGTGACACTTTTTACTGAAATGTTTGTGGTGATTCTTCTTGGTTAGAAGCCTGATGATTATATTGTTGTTTTATTTGAATGAATTAGGTATACAATTAAAAATCCTCCAACTTGAATTCATTCATCGATTCAGGTTTTAACCACTACTGAGAGGAGTTTGTGTAACAGTGTCTCAGATCTCTCTTGCTTCAATATCATATCTAACTTTGTGGTTTGGTGAGTCTGATTGAGTTTCTGTTTAAGTATTAAGTTTTGTTTGAAATTATCATAATTGGAGATTTTAATTCTTTGTAAATATTAACTCTTTAGGAAAACCTGAAGAACGTATGAACATATACCAAAATGTAGTTGTATAAACGTTTCTCGGGTTTCCAACCGGGTAATCTCTGCACACAGCTACATTTCAACAGATGGCAACTCTGTCATCTTCCAGGCTGAAGTTGGAAACCCAAGAAACGTTTCTACATATTCTTCCCTGGGAAAGCCTTCGTTCCTCAAAATGTAGTTAGTTAAATTTAAGGAAATAAAATCTGTGAAGGTCATAAATTGTTTTAAATATATAAATACTTTAAAAATAATTACAGTGATTTATAAGATAAATTTAAACTATTAAAAATTATACTTTCTGTACCTATTACCTACTGTGATTACAAAGTTCCATTTATCTCACCACTCTTGTTTAGAGAAACTGTCTGCTTTGCACACTTAATTCTATAAAAGGCTGCTGTCATATAATTTGAAAATTTTTACAAAAAAATTATTGTATTGTGCTGTAAGTAAGTTTATTAATTAATACTATATTAATAGTTTCTAGGAATTATTAACATATTGATCATTCATTTAATTGTAAAATGACATGTTTTTCCGTATAAACTTAACCTGTGTACAATGTATCACAATTTCATCTTGATGTGATTTCTTGTTCAGTGTAAAATTCATTGAACTGTGTGTCTGTGATAGGGAATTATTCCATGCATTTAATATATATTGTATAAATTTGAGATTAAAAATGTTTTTATGCTTAAAAGTAATTAAATATTATTTGTATTAATTTATCGGCATTAACTCATGAAATTACTTGAAAGGTTTATTTCTTGTGTGTCATTTAAATAAAATATAATAAAGTATCATTTTTCATGTTATAGTAATTGTGAAACTATATATTTAGTAGCAATCATATGTATAGTCACCAAGGAGAAGTTATCAAGTATTAAAATGCAACTTCAAGGTAGTTTTTTTTTGCATAATTTAACTTATAACATGCACTATTTTATATGATACCAAGAAGCGTTTTGTTACCAACATCTTCACAGTGTGCTGTGAAGGATCTAGAGACCTATTTTAGCAACTGTTAGACTTAAGAGTTTATTTCTTGATAACAATTATTTTGCAAGTGTTAGTATGATTTTTGTACTATATTTTATTGTATTTTACAAACTTTAAATTGTGATTTATATTTCTGCTGTTATTACCAGACAATATGTACATATTAAATGATTTCACCAATATTGTTTCTGAAATGTGGAGAATAAAATGTGTAGTTTTTAAAATATTGCCTTTATTTTAGTTTCATGTCATTTTCAAAACTATCTTTATTTCCCCAAAATTTGAATATCTTTAATTTACAGTAGTAATAATATTAGTAAAAGTCAGTATTGCTATTGATACCCAAGTTTTTCCCAGAATTCCAAAATTTTAAGAAACTATGAATGTGTTGCACAAACCTTTGTACTAGGGATGAGTAACCTCAAAGTGTCTTATTTGTGTAATACCTAAAGCATTTATAATTTATTAATGCTACAGTGAAGCTCATGTTTCATTGACATTCAGTGAAGATTTCAACATTACATATTGAAAATGGTTTGCTATCTACACCACCTTGTTTGATAATCAAAAACACTTCTTACAGTATATACATTGTGAAAATATTTGTAAACTAATGTATGTCACTTGTTTATACCAATGAATGTCCTGTCTGTTGGGGGACCTCAGCTGCAGTGTGTAGGTAAAGGAAAATATAACATGAAGGCAGAATCTACTCTTTGCACAACTGTGCTAGACCAAACAAAGATCAAGAGATGATTGGAATTAAGGCATTCAGTTTTTAGGAGGATGAAGAAGTTGTGAACTGTTTGTAGGAAAGTTGTGACTAGAAAATTCAGTAATTGGAATTTGTCTAAGTAATATTCTGTATGCTTCATAATGACCTATGCAATTGAAATATTACAAACAATTGTACTTCGTTAATCAACTAACATCCCGATACAAAGATTTCAATTGGTTGAATCAACATTTCCTCACAATAGTTGGGACTTCATCAGATAATGTTAAAGTTGCCGTTTTGGATGAAACTACCTTTGTAAGTTTGGATTTTTATACATTTGGCTTTTTTCCCATCAAAATTAACCATGACGTAAGTAAGTCCCAAATATCGAAAGGAAATGTGATGAAACATTGATTCCACTAAATAAAAACTTTGTATCTGGTCAGTAAGTTTTTTTCATTTAACAATATATCTTCAAATTTAACTTTCAACAGTAATTGATTTTTTGTAACAATGTCTTGTATTAGTGTAAATCATATTTCATTGATCCCATAGAGATGTGGAACGAGTTTCATTTGATGTTTGATGAAATAGTCTAGTTCATGAATAAAGACCACATTGTTCTCATTTTTTAGTGCTGTTAATATGAGTATGGATATTTGTACACACACAGTAACAATTGAGGGAAGGTATGTGTGCGTATCGTGGATAATTTGTCTTTCATTATGTGCTGGCAATATATTTTTAGACTCGGTTCTTTTGTAAGAGATATGAAACTGACTTCAAATTTTAAGAAAAAATTTGTTTAAAATCGCTCTTGGATGTTCGTATGTGATATATAGGATTTAGATTTAATAATCTAATGTCTCAACAAATTTCGCTGGCATGTGGACTATATAGTGAAATCTGTTATATATATTTTTGTCCAATGTTCCGTGATTCCTGAATCGTTTCCACATGAATATCGATAAATCTCCGGGAAAAGTCCAGCATAACAATCGAGCTCACGCCCCGCGAGCCTTCATGACTTGGTACTCCAGATAGAGAGACAATTTTTTACAATGGTACAAACTATGTTCGCTACTTGGAAATTCTTGTTTGAAAATTCGGGTAAGTTTCAAAAACCAACCTTTCCACTTTTGGGAAGAAAACATTTTCATTTAATCGCATGAATCTGCGGTAATCAAATAACCGATGAAGTATTTAATATAAATATAAAATTATCAGTCCGATCTGTTAACTTAAAAATGATGATGTATTGATTGCAATAAGGGTAGGGAAACCGCTACAAAGGAAGACTCCCTACCCACAGCTTCTTTGCGTTTTTAAGAAAAAAAAACTGCTGACAGTTGAATGTCTGACAGTATGATATTAGTGGTTTACGGCCCAACATGGCCGCACAGAAACCGATAGAACAGAATAACTTAGAAATTCGGACTAAAAGTATAGAACAAACCCTCATTCCACTAGTGAAACAGGTAGGACCAAGTTTCTATTAATCTCGTGTCTTTTTCGTATCAAAGGTAATCATTAGAAAATATGTGAATAATCTTTGTCGCATGTAATGGGCGTGTATCTCGTTAATTATATTGACATATGCAGTAGTTGTTTGAAAGTTTATAAGAAAATGGTATTTACCTTTGTACAGTTTATGCGGTACTACTTTCTTTCTGTTTTATAAAGATGATACTATAAACTCAGTTGTCGCTTTGGGAATAATTATGTGTATACTTAAAAATATTTATTCTTATAATAAACATTAGATTAGTAAAAATATACGAAAGTGTGGAACCCGGTTAGGATAAAGTTTCATTTAACTAATTGCCATGTTTTTAATCGTATTGAGGTAGCACTACTACACAGGTATGTGTGATAAAGAGCTTGCCACACTGTAAATGGAATATCAAATAATCTGCCTTCTAAAATTACTCAACCGCTTCATATTTTTCTACTGTTATTGTTAATATGTTTTATTGTGGGTTGTTGACTGCTTCTATTGTGATAAATATTTTTGACATACGGTAGTAAGAAATTTCAGTTCTTCAAATATTAAATTGTCAAAAGTTTTGAATGGAACTATTATTATTGGCGGCTAATGTAATTGAGTACCCAGTGACCCACATTCATTATATTTGGCATCCTTATAACTAAGAAATCTATTTTAAAATATTGTCAAGTTTTTGATTGGCCAAAATCATTATAATAATTAGTTTCATTTACATGAACCAATTTTTTTATTATTCCTTTGCAATTTGATGTGTAAATAATAAGCTACAATTATTATTTTTTCTCTATAAAGAGTAGGAGAGGTTGTATTGTTTGGCTTTGTTGATTTTTTAACATTTTATATTTTGCTACTATTGTGGTTTTTAAAATATATAACTCCTGATTTCATTTTCTACCAGTTAGAGATTGGAATAGGAATGAAATTGTAATATTTTCATCTGTTCATATAAGTATAATAAATTGTGGTAGGTTTTAACTTTATGTAAAGAAAATGAGTGTGTGAGAGAACTGAAATTTAAATAGTCTAATAATGCAATTTTTATGTCTGGGTTTTGAGAAATGCAGTAATTATATTTCCATCAAGTTTATATCTTTTCCTAATTTTTATTGTTCAGAGAACTACTGCATTTGCATACAAATTATTTTTTGAAATGGATAAAGATGCTCATAAATTGGTAAATAAATAGTATAGAAAATAATTAGTGAATTAATCTATATACAATTTGAAGTATTAGATAATTTTTGCGTCTGGAAGTTTTCAGTGGAAAGTACGGTTATATTAGGCTTTCCCGACAATTGCTCATAATTACTGTCTCAAAGATAAAAAATCTCATTCATTCCTGTTTTTCAACCATAACTTATTTTTGTTTCTCTTTCCTTGTCATTTTTTCCTTTTGTTAACTAAATTTCTCATAAATTTTCAAAGTACTTCTGAATGTGTAAAAATAAAAACAATTTTTTTTACTTTTAATAAAATGTATTTGATGGAAATATTAAATTCTTTGATTAAATTTAAATGGAAAGGATTGTCTCAACAATCCAATAGTTTAGTTTATGGAACCTGCATAATGGAGGAATACATTTCTTTTTGCCAATTTATTTTCCTTTTTAAGATTTTTTTTGTTGATTATTGTGTTTCATAATGGATTCAATTTTATATAAATGCTTTATTGTGTTGAATTTCATATTAGTGTTCAAAATTTTTCAATAAAACAAATTTAATTTTGCAGTGTATAGAAAATAATTTTGTGTGTATCATCCATCTTATTCTACTTCATCAATGGTTTTTAAATAAATTTTAAAAACAAGGCTTCAGATCATAGTAAGAAAATAACAACTTGTGTATCTTTATTGCTTAATTTTCAACACTTTTGTAATTTGTATAGCTGATAGCTATTTTGATGTAGTGTTGTGTTGTCAGTTAACTAAATTGCTATTTACCATTTTTATATAATTATTTTATAAAATGTACAAGAACCTAATTTGTACATAATCAGCTGTTTTAATTCACAAAGTTTTTGCTCTAAACTTTTAATTTCAGCACTAGAAATCATTTCTACTGCACAGAAGCTAATAGTTTCCATTCTGCCTTTAAATTATCTCTTTTTTTCACTACATTTCATTAATAAAATAACTCAATTTTGAAAGTACATTCAATAATATATTTTTATACTCACAAGTACATAAAACATGACAAAATAATTGTATTTAAATAAAATCATAATTTAATATGTGCACTTAAAACATTCCTTCCTTATGCTATGACAGCTTTAATGGGATAGAGAGTAAAATTAGAAATAAAATTTCATATTAGATTAGACATTTTGAGAATATTGTCTGTGGCTTGTACTTTCTAATTAATTTGGCATTTGGTAGATAGTTTTGTTTTCCTATTTTAAAAATTATCTTTTAATCAACAACTATGTAATTAACTGAAAAAATGAAGTCTATGTTAGATTTAGTCTTATTAAAAGACAAAATTAAGTGTTATAAACACCACACAACTTTTCTGTAATCCTTGTTGTTTTTGTGGGTGATTCAAAATAGCCAGAAATGCAATAATAACACAAAACAAACAAGAAGGCAACTTCAAAAGGATACCAATCTCCATTAGTTTTACCTTTCCTTTTTACCTGGTTTGTGTGCTGCGTCATTCTTGCAGTTCCAGTTAGTTAGATTCACTTGACAAAAGCAACAATAATTGCAAAAAAGTTGTGTGGTGTTATTTCTTCTCTAAATTTGTCTGCTAATTGGCTATTTCTTTTTCTAATTGCATGTGCAATAATATATTATAAAAATTTCAATATCCATCAAAATAGGAAAAATGTTGTTAATGGAATATACATTTTATGTGAATTTTAATAATAATATTTATTTGTGAAAATCGTGAAGAACATAAATACTTTTGTTGAAACATGTTTTACTAAACCATTTTGTTTATGTAATCATATTATATTTTAATGAAAGGCATATACATGATGTTCAATCTGTTCATTTGTAATTAGTATATTGCCTTTTTAAAATACATATTTATTTAGGTAAAAATTCTGTACAGAAACACTATACATCAAAATTTATAGCTAGAATATCCAATTGAAGAAAATTTTACACTAAATTCACTTAATAAATGACCCAGCATTCTTCTTTATAATTCTAGCCATTCTGTGGTCATGTAATACGTACACATCAAGAGCGTGTGTGCAGAATGTTAACTACAGTAGCAGTATTTTGTCAACCTCTCTGCCAAGCGGAATTTCTGCAATCAGTCCCATGTCATTGCTAATCCCTTGGTGGAACGGTGAACCTCAAGATCGTCGAAGTATGTATTTCGAAGTCTGTCAAATAAATTAGCATTACTGTAGATGCTGCTTTAGCATGATGTAACCAATAGTGTTTTGATGCAACTGGTTGCAAGAATTCAATCGGTATGTATGCTTGCCCCTCCCCTAATCCAGAGCAAAATTAGTGTAATTCCTTACATTGGAGTTCCCTGTGCATTAGAAGTGATAGCGTGTTGTTTTTTTCTTACTGCGTCTGAGAGCCTGTCATAAAGAGCTTTTCTGCTAGTCTGCCAATGAGAGACTGTTGACAGAAGTAGGAAAAGTAGTGTGAACTGCAATGATAGAAATGGCCAAGAAATGCCATGGTTATTTGTTTTTGTTTCATTCATTTTCCTTTAACATAATTCCTTGCCTTAAGTATTGCATGTCTTAGCTTATTTCAGTGACATGCAAATGTGCTATTTTAGTGGTGATAATGGTAAAGAGATTCTCATTTAATACAAGTATTTATTTCTCAAAATATTATTTCAATTATTTTTATTTCAATTGTATCAATATCTATTGATTTTTCATTATAATGAAATAAATTATTAAAACAAAACATGTTTTATATGTTTTACACTAATTGTTATTTGTTTTACTAATCAAACCCTATGCCAACAAAAAAATATAATTTTCAATGATTTATACATGATTTACCATATTTAATACATTTAAGTATTATTCCTCTGTGCGTATGTATGTGTCCTTAACAATGTTTTATTTTTTCATCACAAACATTTATGGAAACATACCCCTTACTAACTGTATATCATCACTAAAGTATTCAATTATTGGAATTTTTATTTGATATCTTACAAATTTTAGAATTTCAAAATTTATGCCTGTCATGGCAATTTTTGCAGTTTACAGTTGTTGAAATTGCCTATGTTAATTATATAATCAATAAAATACTAAGTATGCAGTGTGAATATGGAAAATTGACAAGAGGCTTAATAACAATACTGCTATTCATTTGAAGAGTCTTCTCTTAAAATTCAGACATCTTATTTGTTTTGAGTTCCGTAACAATTATTGTTTTACGGGTCATGAGGATAGAAGGGAATAAGCTCAAGGGACACAATATGTAATCGCTTGAGTCAGATTTTTGCGTACGCAGATGACATCGATAGCCCGAAGACGGCGTGTTTTGGAATACAATTTGACGAGATTAGAAAATGCAGCTGAGTAAATGGGACTTAAAATAAACCAAGCAGAAACTAAGTACGTACTCTCATCGCGAAGAAGAGAATGGAGGAATCCAATGTATTCAGATCTTAGCAGGAATCTGAAAAATAAGGTACACCGCCATGTGTTAAAGCAGTGACCCCTGTACTATACAGGGCGCGTTGGTTGACATGGAGTCTATGAACTACTAAGAAGTTGGGAAAGAAAGATGCTGAGGAAAGTATATGGTCCTGTAAATGACAATGGGCAATGTGAGATGAAACATAATGAATAAATACTATACAACAATCCAGAAATAGTGGTCGAAATAAAAAGCAGAAGATTGAGTTGCGTGGGACATCTAGAAAGAGTGTCGGAAGGAAGGGCAGTTGGGAAAGTTAATATAGGGAAGCCTGGAGGAAGAAGACGGAAGAGTAGACCAGGACGATATGGCTAGATGATGTCGAGGAGAACGTCGGGAAAATGGGAGTAAGGAGATGGAGACCGAAGGCGGCCACGGAGAAGAATGGGCAACATGGTGCGAGAGGCCAAGGCCCCCAAAAGATGCGAGCCAAGGAGTAGTAGTAATCTTATTTGTTTTACTTAAATAACTATCTTAAATTAAGCTCATCGCGTGAGCTGATATTCCAATTGTACCCACGCTTCAAGCTTTATACGCACATTTCTTCGTTTGAAGGTAAGTTGGTGATATGTAGACGAGATTTATGTTTCTACCTTTCTGATTGTCAAGGCATGGTGAAAGGCTAATTCTGTATAATTCGTAAAGGCGAAACATTACCTGATTTGGTTGGGAAATTAAATAGACTAACCGTATTGACCACAACGAAACACCATAAATCCGAGTCAAAATAAAGGTTGTAGACTCATTCTTTATGTGGACGAACTTTGTCACAATGGTGATTTGTTTCTCGCTTTTGTAAATTCTGGTGAGACTCCAAGGCCTTGCATGATTGACAGGTTAAAGAGCACAGATCTATTTGCGTGTTCGACGGTAATTAATTTTATTTAACCTGAATTTAGCATCTAACTAATGGAAATATGGACAGGTGTAACTTTTTTCATGGGAGCCGAAGCTGTAAATATTAATATAAATTCATTGTAACAATAGTCAATATTTGACTTCATTTTACAGTCTAAACTGATGAGAATATAATAACAGTTTAGAAGAAGTTGACAATGTAAATTTAAAAATTTGTTCATAACGATGTTCAGTGTTTAGTATCTATTTTACCTACATTAATAATTATTGGGAAGCCAAGATAAATTATATTTTAGTGTTATGATAAAACTGTCTTCGGCAATTTTCCGTTGTTTGGAGGGAGTATGAAGCTCTATGTTGACTGTACAGACCGTAGTGTAGACTAAAACTAGGAACTATGCAACCCTTTCAACAAATGTGTAATGCAATTAGCCTATATTGTAGGACTCGACGAATTAGTCGGAACTATTTTGAAGAGATTAGTTGTTTCAAACTAATTATTGAAAAGTATGTTTTAGTACTAAAATATGTATAAATTTATTGTCAGTGTAAATTGGGTCTGATGTATGTTGTTGGTGTGATAAAGGAAGATTAATTGTTGTTACGTATCTGTATACTAGTGTGTTTACGAACGGGAGAGAAACTGATGAGCGGACTTTTATGTGAAAGAAATCTGTTCATGTAGACCAAGAACAAGGGCGAAATATACTCAATACAGCAAATCGTAACTTAATACCATACACTTTAACGGCTGGTATAAAAAGTTTGTCATGGTCGTTTTTCTTATAATCACCAAATATTCGTACAACATGGAATCAATTTTGAGGCAATTTAATGTTTTGTATTACTCTTTTCCAGATTGTGTTTAATAGACGTAGGCATTGTAGTATTCATTGTTAAAATATTTCGTGTTTCTGTGCTACATTTCGGTGTCAGTAGGTAACAAACCCAAATTTATTTTCAAAGGCGAAAATACAATAAATTAAATTTGCTTATAGTTCCCTGATCCTGAAGGTGTTAACGTTTAAAAATCGTAGAGGCTACATGAAATCCACTCAACCTCAGATGAAGTCTTTTGCTGTAATCGTTCTAACAGAAAGCCATGTACATGTAACTACACGTGGGCTCTTAAAAAAGTCACGAAACGAAATCTCAACACTAAGATGAAATTAGTTTACACTAATAAAATTTAGACAAAACAGTTGTTCAAGTAATACATAATAATAGAATTGACTGCATGAATATATTTTAAGATATATATTGCCTTTTACAGTCTCAATTGCATTTATTACGAATGTTTACTATCTGTAGCTTTCTGCTAACAGCCAGGTCAAATTAGAATTCGATGATCACACTTAAATAATTGTACAATTTATAGATGTTCTCTTCCGTAAACTTCAGATTGAATATATCGTATTTAAAATAAATGCAATTGTGACAGTATATACGTTATTTTTTTGATAATATTCACTTAAATTTTCAATGTCACAATATAAAACGTTAAAGAGCCATTTCAAACGTGAAATACTGATAGGCCTTTGTATTTGACATATTTGGAATACAAGCCTGCAATTCTTGTAAATTATGACGTACTAATGTATGTCATTTTGAGTGAACAGTGTAATAAGTCCAATCTTGTGGCTGACGCTGGATTTGTATCCCAAAAGTGTGCTATACCTGCTCGACTGGACAAAGATCAAGACAACATTGCGTTATAAAATATGTCGCATAAAGTAAATGTTACCTGGCTAAATTTCATTCCTCTCAACTAATTTCCTCTTAATGTCGAGTATTCATTTTCCGCCAGTGTATATTAAATTACAAGTTGATTGCGCGCCATTATTTATTCCAATGTAATAAGGCTAGAATAAATAAATTATACCTGTAGTTTTGAATACAAATATTTCAAGGAATAAATATAGTATAGGTTTTACAAGTAAAAAGTATATTTTCAGTGCACTATAATACCAGCAAAGTGATACGCTTGATTAGAAACAATATTCTAAATAGATAAGAATGAAGAAATCTCGATGGAAGCGGGTGCCCTACCACCTGGGCTAATTCGAGTCGAATGAATCTCAGGCTCACCTACATTCAACTTCACAGCAGTGAAGAATGTACTTCGTGTAATTGATCAAATCCGGTACCTCGAGATTTTTTTGTTCTGATAATTTAAATACAGTTTCCCCGCGATTTAGTTGGAAGTAGTTCTTCTTTATTTAAATTAAAATATATTTAGTTAGAACTTTGGAAGCAGTGATACAATAAATAAATTGTAGTGTGCGCTCGTTCTTTAGTAAACAACATACATTGGTCTACAGGAGAAACATGGCAATCTCAAAAACACTGCAGTGCTCAATAGCAATAGAGTGATCTTCTCTTCCCACCCCCACCCCCGTTCCCCGGTAACTTGTTGATCGTGATCAATGACGAAAGTCTCGTTGGAAATTGGAATCTCTTTTTTCAAGTTAAAAGTTGAGTGGTATAAGGAAGATAAAAGCTGTTTCAGTCTCTTAGCCATTTAAATACTGGTTCATATTTATAAATGTGTTTGTTCAAACGCAGAAAAGTACAAATGCACACAATAAAAAAACGAGTTTTGCCAAAAATATATACATAATAAAATATCATTTTACAAATCACCCGTATATGTAGACAAACTAAAATTTATACATAAATTGATAAAAATAGCAAATTGAAATCTAATTATGCCAAATTTTTAATTTAAAGTAAAAAATTCTGGTGTGATAGATTTGCTTTTTACAAAGTCACACTTTCTACTCGGATTGTAAAATACTTCCAGTTTTTTCACATTGTTCAGTATTACAACACACTTTGCAATTTTTTTGCCCTTTTAGCATACTTCCAGTGGAAGGAACATTTGAAGGGGAATGATTTTCCATGAAATTGAAGCAATCTATAGCTACCATACTGTCTCTCCGTTATAGCACCAGTCAAAGTTCCATGTTTTTTCCAAAATTTGTTGTGAAGCTATTTTTAATAAAGATTTTCAAGCGTATCGAAGACTCCTATTTTTATAAATAAAAAGTCGTACTTATTTAGCATGGCAACATCAACCAGGTGAAAATAAGTAACACTTTTTATACAGGACAATAAAATTTTGAACATAAATAATAAAACAGATAATACAACATAAAAATGTAGAAAAATATTGACCAGCCATTGTCAATATTTAAGTATTGACAATAATAACAAGGACTGGTCGAAACGTCAAAAATTTTATATTGATCTAAATTTTATTGTGTTGACTGTTATACTGATCGTTAATTCTTCTGTTATTTAAGTTTTATACAGACCTTAATTGTTCTTATATGTACCAGAATGTTATTGTTTCGATTTCGTTATAATGTTTAATTTCGCGACAAAATACAGAATCTTAAAAGCATCGTTAATGGTTTAACGAAAGGAAACTGCTGTACGGTTGATAATAGTATTTCAAACACGATATCAAAATAGAAAATTAAGTGTCTACAATTTATTTAAAAGTTTGTTTGAAAATCTTTAGTACTATATTGTTAAATGTTCTAAAGGTAGTAAAACACTGGTGTAATATGTTCTATATTCAAAGTTTGGCTGGTCCTGAAAAGTCATTATAATTATTAGATTGAGACCGAATTTTGGCATAAAAAATGTCGTGCAGTTAATATCTTTCCTTAATGGGCACCTAAAAGTTTTGAGACTGTTCCTCTTAAGCATTAAAATTATAGTCGCTCGTTACGCGGAAAATTCACCTGAACCCAATCAAAATTTTGTTCATAAAACTATACTTTACAGTAAGTTATTTATAGGAGAGTCTATTGGGCTCCAAGCAAATGACTCACTCAGTCCTCATTAATCTTAAAGCGTCCATCAGGACGGGGCAAGACATTGATTTATAGCGCTGCCGCTAAGAAAATCGCGATAAAAGCACATTTCCGGCCAATTTAGGAAACGTTATGATCGGGAAATCTTATTTGAGTCAATCGTAATCCAGTTGCACATGAGGTTCCGTCGCGCCTAATCAATTCTTCATAACTCAAGCGCTGCGCTGCTTTCTCTTATGGCCCACAGGAAACATTTAGATCCCGTATAGTACATCTCAAATTAAAATCATTTAACTAATCAATTTTCATCACTGGCTACTTTGTATTTTCTTAATAAACTAGTCCCTCATTTGACGTAGTTGGAGATATGCAATTAACTGAATACGGTAAATATAATATCTATTATATAAATCTGCATGTTCAGGTGTCAATGATAAAAATCAGTAGTACAGAATTATTAGTTAAATAAATTTCGTTAGGTAATAGAACCATGGTATTAATTAGTTGAAGTTGCAAAATGTATGCTGTAAAAGAAATAATTATAATGGTGAAGTTTTAGAACAATTTATGGAATTAAGAATTCCGTTAATAACTCATATCATAGTTTGTTTTATTCAATTTCAACATCGACCCGCCCTTATTGAAAAACCCTTACTTTCATTTACATTATTCGTTTACAACTTATATTGTCATATTATATTTACTTGTATGTAGTTTACTGTAAACTTCGAGTTAAAATATCTACAAGTTTATGCTACATTCCTCTGTATTTCGCCCATAATTCAAAATGCATGCAATTTTCGGAAATCTTGAAACATCTTCTGTTGTTGCGGTATTCAGTCCTTACATGGGTCTTATGCAAACCTCCATACGAACCTATTCTACATAACTACCACATCCTCCCTAATCAGCTTAACGTATTCCATCCCTGTGACCCCTCTTCTGTTCTTACCCCACGCACTTCCCTCTAATGCTAATTTTACAAGACCCTCATGCTTAATACGTGGACTATTAATCTATCCCTTCTCTTGGTCATAGTCCTCCAAATTATTCTCTCTTCCCCTATTCTGCTTCCTGGTTAGTTACCCTATCCACCCATCTGATTTTCAGCATCCTCCTATAGCTATACCTTATATTATATGCTGATACTACTTGTGTTATTGAGTGAGAGTATATTTTGCTCCGGTATTCAGCTCGAGAGATTTCCGACATCAATTTTCGAATTTTAATTACGTATAACCTTGGGTCTGTGTCACTCCAAATTCGGAATGTGTCATGAAGTCCGCACTCGACTTGGTAGGCCGAGGCCCTCAATGGGCTGTATAGCCAAGGAGGAAGGAATAACCTTGGGTCGCTTTGCCAGCCCCATATTTGACGATGGGGCAGAATGTCCTACCCTAGTCGGGATTATAGAGTTTAAAACGGCTTTCGAATCCTTAAGAAAACTATTTTCATATAGTGGAAAAAGGTATAAATTAATATAAGTTCAAGACAGAAATTCTCAAAGTAAGAGACAATTTTTTGTTGGTGTTCCTCATTTTCTTTTCTTTTAGCTATTTTAAAACAATAAAAATAGTTTATATTTGTAGCAGCCACCAAGAAAATAAATGAACATTATTATATATTATGTATTGATAGAATAAAGTGAATAGAACGACAATTATTTCTCATAAATTTATCACCATTTGTGAAATCGACGAACGGTCATGTTAGTAAACAAAAAATAATTTAAAAAATCCATTAAGACTGGTGAAATGCGATCGTAATATAATGGAAACTGGGGGAAATGAATTTTTAATTTAAATAAGGACAAAATCTTTACGTTACGATTAAAACAAATTAATTTATTCAAACATAGTTATCTGACTCAAGTTTAAATCAATAAAAAGACGGCTAATAAGTCAGCAAATAATTTTATTACCATTTAATTAATCCAAATACAACTTTCCGCTTTCCTTTAAAAACTTCATCAGGCATAAAATTTAGCAATTCATGATCTCCACTTCATGACTCCCTCCTCCTTAATGATTAATAAATGTATAACAATTTACATGAGAGGAATTTTGTCTCGCGGACAATCTCTCGCGACGGTTACGGCCGAAATTTTTTATTTATTTATTACAACAAATTACGATAAATACGAAATGTAGGTTCCACGGTCGGCTCAACATTTGAGAAGAGATTTATTCTATTTATAGGGTCGCCATTTTTGTGCAGCAGAAAAGTAGTCATATGCAATTTTAATGAATTAGCACTGACACACCTGATTTTCCGTGTTAGGAAACGGCTGTTCCCTTGTTCGGCACCAGTAGCTGGGGTCTTCCTTACAAGAATTCGAGTCTAGTCTCGGGCGGTTACGTTGTCGTGCAATGATGCCTGAAGTTCGTCTCATTGCTCTCTTCTTTCCCTCTCTGTGATGCTATTTCACCAGCGACAGTTTGTCTCAAGACAGTTTCTCTCACTGCTGATTCCATGGAGACCAACTATTCTCGCCTCCCTCACTCTTATCCTACGACCCAGACTGCCTTGTCGCCTCTCGTGGTCCAAATCCCATATTATCTCCTTAACGATTTGCGCCACTCTCTCTTCTCTACCTCTCCAACTTTCTTCTTCAAAATTCCTTTCCCCACTGACTTACCTCCACCTTTGTCTCGTCTCATGCCAACCTTTCTCATATCCCCACCATAACGATGGTTGTTAGATCACGTGTCCCCCCACTCCAATCAAATTTCCAGCTTGGCCCGCGGTGGTCAGCTGATATCGCGGATGGAGAAACGACCTCCGAAATTCACGAGAGGTTTAACAACATGGGCAGGTAACGTTTGCTAATCCCCGGAAAGTAGGATTTCGCACGTTTCGGGCAGCTTGATCGGCGTCTTGCCTGGCATGTTATCGCCGTCTGATTGGCGCCAATAAGGAATTTCAACCAGAGTATCACCACTGACTGAATGAAAGAGCAATTGCCACCTCAATTCATTACAGAGTGGGATATCCTTCTTTTGACGACATATAGCAGCTTCCTAATATATTGTTATGAATATTAAATTATAAAAGATTATTTATTTACAAATTAATTTAAAATAGATGGGTGCTCGGTGATGCCTGGTAATTAATTTATATTAGCCCACTACAGTATTTAATTCGACAGTAACCTCTTTGTCAACACTTAATTAACCATTAACGAAACCATCACATTTTTGAAAATTTCTCTCTTAACGCACCCTACTTTATGAGAGTTGAATTTCATCATAAACACAGCCATAACTCGGTATTTTAATCGAGTCAAGAAATTTACTGGTACCTTAAATGCAGAAAAAACACAGAAAGAATTATAATTATAAGGAGAATATACTTGAACCATCTCTTCGTTCTGATTACCGTGCAATGTATATATATACGAATTTTTCGACGAACTACGAACCGCTTTGTCTTGCTTCGGCTGAACTCCGCCGTTGATTAATTTATGATTTTTACGGATAGAACGCCAGGTACTTTTGTTGAATAAAAACAACCAAAACAATAAGCTTTATTAAATGAGCGCTGATTATTGGGTTTCCTCATTGAGTAGCTGAGTACTATTAACACTCCTTGATTCATGCTTTTTCCTTCCATAATTCCTTCTCCGCGTATACCTTTCGATTTGATTTAATTAAATCAAGACCTCAGGCCCTGGATTTCGTAGTAACAACTTGGATATCACTAAAACACACACTCTGGATTTCGCAGAGAGGACGAATAATTTCCAAAAACCCGTTGGAATAGCATTTTTCCTCTACCGACACCTGACGGGCGTGTACTGTGCAAGTCTCTGCAGTCGTACCACAGCATCAGTTGTGACTTTTATAAAAACCTACGCAAAATGTACTAATACTATTTATGATTTTAAAATATAAACTGCTTTAAAATAAGATTTTTACTAACTGAATGGTTGAAGTTACATTTTGATTTCGCTTATTATGCCGTTCCCAAAGGTTGTTTCAGTCTCTCACAGCTGTGTCACGACCTTATGGGAATTACTAAGAAAATATTAATTGTTAATAATACTGTCTCTTTACTAATATTATCGCAGAATTAGTATATTTTCTTAGATAAACAAATAACAAATATCGTTGCATTTGAATTTAGAACTGTTTTGTGTTTAAGATCAGGCCGCAGTGCCTGTGGGAGTTTTCTGTCGAAGGTATTTCTCCCCAGATTGACTGCGGGGCTCACCTCTCTCTGTTTTGCTTTGAAAGTTCTCACATGCCGAGACACAATCATCTATTTTAGGCAGTGTTTGTACTGGGGTCGAAGACCTTGGACATACGGTGAGAGTTGTCCGCTGATTCCATTGGGTCAATCAGCCAGCTGCCTCCTAAAACTGGTGGAGACATGAAGTAGGGAATGTTGGTAGTCCACTGAAAACTCGTCTCCCGTCATTCAGAAGGGCGTGAGAATAGTACGCAATAGTCCGATCTACCTAATGCAGGTTTTCTAGGGGTTTCCCTGCATCTATTTAAGGTGAAACAACGGGTAGGATCCTTAAACTATAGCGCGGGAGCCCCTAGTTAACTCTTGACTACCTTGGTCTACATTCCATATTCCCCTTTCCAATTCTCTTCCTATTCTCGCCCCTTCCCCCTCAAAAAACGGGTACCGATATTATAAAGCAAAATTAGGAACCAAGTCATTGCAAGAAAATGAAATATTTGTCGTTTGCTAACGGAAAGTAAAAGACACTGCATTGTTTCCGTTAAAATAACTGGAAAAGAGCTGGAAGATGAGTACAGCATTTTAAAAAAACTTTGCAACTATACAGAATAAGCTAGTTCACGGTTAGTTGGTGGACATATTTTTATGCTAACGTATTTGAAAAGAAAAGAAAACTTTGTCGCACAAAATTTAGTACTAATTTATTATTTGTTTAATTCATTTTGTTTTCCGATTACACTCGAGGAGCACTTAAAATTTAACAGGATAATTATAATCGTTTCAAGTATCGCGGATCTGACTGAAGATAAAAAGATTCCATACTGTAAGCAAACGTTTTAATATCAGCTGGCTGTAGCTATGATGTCATTTTTTGGCGAAGAATTCGTCGACGTTGCCAGGAAAGGGATTGAATGCGAAGCTATATGTGGAAATGCTTGTTTGCATTGCAGTTCAATGTAAATAAATCGTTTGTGAAGAGACTGAAAAAACAAGTAAGTGGAAAAATATAGAGACATTTCATTCCGTGTTAAAATAAGTAAGTAAAAAATTGAAGCGCAGGAATATGCAGAACGTTCAGTTTACATAATGACTAATTACGTTGGATTTCGTGCTCTGCGAAGGAAGAATGGATGTGACTCTCAATCGCACAATAATAATTTATAAATTGGGTCTTAAATTTATAAATTGGGCCTTAAATTTATTAGTAAAATTCATTCTTCAAAGAGGAGCACCAAAAAATTCTCTGAAAATTAATGGGTCATTCCACGTCAAGTGTCGTAGACGACCTCAGCATTTGTTTAAAATTTGTACATATATGCCGGCTACTTATATATTTTCCTTGTTTTAAAACATTTGTAAAAAAGTACTCCAACGTTCACCTTTAAGCATTTATAGATCATTTCAACCCCACCTCCCCTCTGTGAACTTTATCAGTCCAGTGTAGTCTTGAATTTAAGAATAACCTGGACGCTGCTGAAAATATTAAATCTACGAACTCAAAATTAAGTGTTTTATTAGTATATAGTCCCTGCAATTTTATCACGATTTTGTAATAGTAATAAAACAATTATTTCTTTATAATAATTCATTTCTAGCATATGACCAAACTGTTAGTGAATCACCTTTGATGTTTGTCAGTAGGGTCATTCCACATCAAGTGACCTAAAATAAAATGGCACCTCTACTCGACCACTTCAGGTTTTGTTCCAAATTTGTGTACATATGTATCTAATAGGCTACTGCGCAAAATTTTGACTCGATTGATACTCTGGTGACAAACCTGAATCCCGATGCGAAGGGTTTGGCAAGTTTGATAAATTCTGGTGCTTTAAATTGGGTGTCTGTTGCCCTTAATGTTGTATACTAGCACAACTTTTAATGTTGAATCCTTCAAAATTGCTTAGAAATTGCTATCCCTTATAATAATTGGTTTGTAGTCCCTTATAAAATTTGACGCTGAAGATTTAAATCGGATTCCAATCATCTTTTACTATAAGGGGAAAGCAGCTGTGACCTTTATTTAGTCTGCTTGCCAACAAACTGGCTGTTATTTATACTACACCAGTATTATTGTTTATGACTTAATAGTTTTGACTTTATTATTACACGCTAGTCGTACCGAATAGATGGTTCTGGTATCTGCTCCTTTCTCTGTAAGTATATACTTATTCCAAGTACCAGGAAATTTCTTGGTGGTAATGATGAAATTACGGTCTCAGAAAGTAGGGGGCGTGAAAACATAAATTTTCAAACATTGGACGCTGTCGCTGATGGTATAGTTATTGTGTTGACAAAGAAATTACTGTTGAATGAAATGCTGTAGTCGTCTACTATAAATTCATTCCCGGGCTTCGCCGGTCACTCAGCTACTTACTTCTGTGCCTTGAAAGTATAAAATTTCGAGTGGGTTTCTATGGAGTCATTATATTTTACTGTTTAAAATACGTGTTTGCTGAATACACGAAATAAATTTAGTTCTCTACAGAATATTCAATTATTTTTACAGCCCACGTGTCGTTTAACTTCTGCCGCGCGTCATTTTAATGAACTCGGAATACTGTTATGAGTTAGGTTTACTTTGTCATTAGTTTTAAGCGTCTTACGCATTTGTAGAATCTTAGTTTTGTGATATTAAAGTTGTTGTTGTGTGACTATAGTAAATAATGTATTCTTAACTTGAAGCGAACGGACAATCTCCTTTCTTCAATAAATTCCAATGTAATTATTTTTCATGTTTGTGTAGTCTTTGGAACTATTTTTAGAAATAGAATATCATGTATTGGACAGAAGAAAATTACATATTGTGATGTAAGCGCTTAAGTTTGCTGACTAGAGGATAAATAAAGCTATCGTGTAATACGATCCCACGTCCTGCATTGGATGGGCCAAATGAGCCGAAGATCAATATGCATGGCTTAACATTGCCCTGGCGTAGAGATGTAACCGTCAGAAAGAAAGATTCCCAGGCCACGGCAGCGCCTTGTTTCGCTGCTCTACTTTACTCCTCTCATAAATCACACACAAATCATTAAAAAATTTACATTTACATTGCCTAATTTGTTTAGAACGCTACGAACGACTCCACAACTCCTCAAATTGCTTTTATAGAAATTATCTTCTTTACCAATATTTTTTAGAACTATTTTTTTAGTAATGCCCAGAACGCAGACAAAAACTTGAATGTTTACTTGTTAACCAATTTGCAATATCACCCGTGAAGTTTTTTGTTAATACTTCATTTATAAGATAGGGTTCCATTTTCAAAATTATTGTTGTGGTATTGTCCCAAGCCTGGGACCTATCTTGCGCAAGCCTTTTATATTCCGCAAAACTAGCACATCACACATCCTCCCTAACCTGCTTAGCGTATTCCATCCTCGCCCTCCCTCTTCTTACCGCACACACTTCCCTCTAATGCTAATTTTACAAGACCCTCGTGTCTTAAAACGTGGCCCATTAATCTATCCCTTCTCTTGGTCAACGTCCTCCATTTCAGAATTAACATAAATGTAAAACGAATAAAATAAGAATTAACAACCTGTTTAACAGGCAATACAATAAAAATTTGAATAAGAATTTAGAAATTAACACACGTTTTAATCAATCCTTGTGGTCCTTATCTGCATTGGAGAAAGACTGAAATAATATGAACAAAGATAGTATAAAACAAAGAATAAGCCAAACACGATGTAATAAACTGAAATACATTGAATTTAATTGACAGATTCTTCTTTTACACTTACAGAAAAAATATTGGATTTAATATGAAGAATTTAAAAAATAGCCCTAATTAAAATCTACTTTATTATCTAAAATAACAGTACTCTGAAAATAAACGATTTTTCTATTAAAAATAATATTTCCATTACATCTCATCATATTCGTTTATCCCGTGGTGTGATTCCTTTATTTACAAGTGTTTTTTTATCTTGTCCTGGCTAGTTTGAAACCCAGATGATCATTTAATAAAGGTTTCTCATCTCTTTATAGATGTGAGTTCTTTATCTTGTCAATACTTTTGATTGTCAATGTTGTTTATAAAATTTCTTGTAATAATTGTCATATTGGTCAGACTAACAACTAACTCTGTCAACTACAATTGAGGAGTATAAAGCTAATTTAAATTTCCCCGCATACAAATATTCTCCTATCGCTAAACATTGCCTGGAACTAACTCACTCGTTTAGTTTTAATATGTTATGTTAGTTAAGAAAAAAAATGACGAGAGAAGGTTAATTTCTGAAATGCTTCATATTAAATCTAATAAATTTTCTCTTAATATAAAATGACACGTCTCAATTAAATTCAGGTAGGATGGCTTATTAAATAGTATTTCTTAGTTACATCGTTGCGTAATTATTAATTTTGTACTATCTTTGTCCATATTATTTCAGTATGTCTTAAAAATTTTGGCAAGATCCCCAAGGGTGGTCGAACGTCTATTAATTTCTAAATTATAGTCAAATTCTTTTATTGTATTGTACGGGCCATAAATTTTTATTTTATGAAAAATTAAAATTATTACCTATTTAGGTACACATACTAGCCGTTGCAGCTAAATAACTAGAAAAAACTTTTTTCATTACCGCAAGCGACACTCGAACGTCTTTAGAATATGAATCCGTGCTGGTCATTCGATTTTTGTTTTCCCCAAACTCGATCTATTTTAGAACAGTTCAAAAATGGATGAACCTCAAGGGCTGGCTTGCAACGTTCTGGCCGGTCAGCTGAAGTGCTTACTTAGACGCATTGCCGACATTATTCGTGATATCCGACTTGTTATTACTGAAGATATAGTAAAATATTTGACAGTAACAAATTCAAGTACAGCAAAACAAGCGTAATGGGGGTCCGACAAATTGACTTATGTCATGATTGAAAAATCATTGTAAATTGTCTGTATCTACCAAACACACACACACACATATATATATATATATATATACATTCATATCACATGCTATACAAAAATTTCAGCAACATATCAATAAGACAAAATTATATTTGACGGTGAACAGTATCACCAGTGATTTTACTTGTCTCTCTTAACTGTAAGTTAATTTAATTCTCGTATTTAGAATTTCAGCAACGTTTTCAAATTTTAAACAAAAACCCAGGCAAACACGGTGCTGCCTGTAATTTGTCATCGTCAGTTTCGCAAGTCACACAATGGAAAAACGTTCACAAAAATTGTAAGCTGTGGCGTGACTTGGTAAAAGTGACCCGAACATTTATATCTCTTGTTGTCCTTATAAGTAATACTGAAATTTTTACTTAATCGACCTTTATATCTTATTTGTATGATGATATACTTAAAAAATCGCTTATTATACTTCGGTCACTTTGGAATCACTTATTTTATTTCCATTATAAGTATTTTTTGTCTTTTTGATAATATCCTCCAGAGTAGTCCCCAACCGGAGATTCGAATGAGGGACTATTTTACCTCCTGAATATTTTGCCCGAGAGGCTGCATTTGTAATGCATTTAGTGTTGTATGTCCGCGGGGGATTAAAGACACGGCTGTAGTTTCTTCTTGCTTTCAGCCGTGCAACAGTAACACAACCATTAAATCTGATCCAGCCATGCTTGTGTTTGTCCAACATTGAGCCATTCGTCAATCACTATCCTCGTGACCCAGGTCGGTAATAGTAAGGTCTGTTGCCCCTCACCATGCTAGTTTTTGTTCCCCCCGAAAAATCGGTACTCCTCATATCTGGGTAACCGTCCCCAAATCGCAGCCTGGGTTGACGTCTATCATTCCCACATGGTGGTTCTTCCATACTCACCAACATTCTCACACATTTATATACATATACAATTAGAGAACAAAAACGTTATTAAAGAACAAGTTAAGACAATTACATGGGAGGAAATAAAAGTAACAATAACGATAAATACGACGGATTACAGACAAACATTAAAAAGAGAACATTACTGAAATATTTTTTAAAAGCTGGAAGTTAGAATCTTTCTCTAACGGCTATAACATAAAGACTGTAACTTCAACGTGAGAAGATCAGAGACCAAAGAACTTAAAATAATACATCGATCACCTCATTTTTAATATGCATCATTTCAAAAATAAACAATTTTCTAAAATTTGGTTCCCTGTCTAAACTAGAGTTATTATAATAGAAACAACGATTCAGGTCAATACAATGCTTCGTGACTGGATTGTGTTTAAATTGGCAGTATACCCATTAATTATTATGAGTTTTCTCAGTTTTGCCGATATAACAGAAATCAAAATTCAAACAATTGATTTTATGCACAATATTAGCGGTAGAAACAAGAAAAATAATATTTTTCATATATAAACTTACATGAAATCTTTTTATATACTTCTTCGAAATTGTCGTTATTATTTTAATCATAAATAAATCATCCGGAGCTTTTGCATATTTAGCGTCGCCTTTTACTGTGGTTATGTCTCTGACTACAATGAAAGAAAATGTATTCGGCGCATAAATTGATGTGACAATATAATTTTTTGTTTTATATCTTACATGAAATATTTGTCTTGCAGCCATAAATGTATTTTCATTACCAGTAGCATCGTTGCTAAAATCTGTCAAATTCGATTGTTCGTGCTTACTGGGCGTTAAATTATTTTCAGATTCGCTGTCCTTACCTCACAAAATACATTCAGACTCTTCAAATAAAAGATATTCAATCAATATTCGTAGTTGTTACTGTTGTTCTTCCGTTCTGAACAGAATAGAACGTAATATTCAAGTTAATTGAAGCGCACGCCGTGTAAGATAAGTAATGTAGTTGCTCAATCACTATTGTGAGGAGTGGTGCACGGAAGGTATAATCTGCTTGGAACTTCCAAAAATTAGCATTCAAAAACAGTAAAGAAGGTCTCGTTACTAAGAAAAGTTAAACACAAAGCTGCATCTACGAAGATTTCATTCCTATTCTACTGGACTAAAACATGTAATGCAAATCAGGCTGAATGTAGACTGCAGAGGTCATGTGGAAATGCAAAGATTAGCGCAGGATAGATTAGTTTGGATGGTTGTTTCAAAGCAGTCTGTGGATTGACTACCACAATAACAACAACGATAATAAACTGCACTTCAACTACCGCACCCGCGGAGGATGATTGCGGCCAAAACTACGGCCAAAGTATCCGCGTTCATGAGTTTCCGGTTATTGAGGCAGCTAATGGCCAGCTTTTGAAAAATATGTAAATAATCGTCTCAGATGGTTACATGTTGGTTCATAGAATTAAATAATTATCCAAATCGATATTTCAATAATGCTTATGCAAATGGCAGGCGCTATGGCATTGAAGGCTTTCCTTGCGCCATCCCCTTAAATTCTTGTGACGTTGCCGATTATCCTCGCAGCTGAATTTAAATAAGGATCTATTGATGGGAAAGCTCCTATGCACGGAATTACAGATCGGATGAGTAACTTCATAGAACGAAATTCAAACCACTGTTTACCCAATGCGATAGTGTCCCGAAATAACTGATTAAAAAACCTTTCAGTCTCCAACCTGTGAATTTTGTCGCAAAACGGTGATACAACTACCCAAAAACAATATCAATTTAGACTTCATATCGTAAGAACTCTTCGTGTCGACGATCTTCGCTAAATAATTTCAATTTATCTAAGGATTCCAATTGGAGACTCTGGGCTTCGGGCACTCGCAATGGAAGAAATCAGCTTGACGCTGAATTGAAATAAATTACAGATAATCTTGGCCGTAAAGCTGTACTCTCAATATTAATGGAGTGTAATGTCCCGTGATATTGGCTGCACGTGCAATGGCTTTCACTTTCTGTCCTGTATTAAGCAAATTTGAATCGGTCATAGACGACGGTCCAATTGTTCCGAAAGACGTTTTAATGGCATTCGAAGACGGAATTTTCAACCTTCCACTCCTCAGGGAACAATAAATAATGACGACTAAATGCGGCCATTTTGTAGATTTAAATTTTCCCTGTGACCTATTCTGTTATAATTGGAACTTGACCACAGAGGCGGCCTCCCCCCCCCCCCGGAGGTTAACTGGCTATATGTGGTTGATATTAAACAGGCAACTCCCCTTTAATAGTATAGGAAGGGAATTGAAAAGCGGGCTATAGTTTAAAGATCCTACCTGGTGTTTCACCTAACGAGATGCAATGAATACCATAGAAAACCTAGGTCGGGCATTGGATACTATTCTCACGCCCTTCCAAATGACGGGAGACGAGTTTGCTGTCTCCATTAGTTTTAGGAGGTAGTTGGCCGACTGATCCAATAAAATAGGTGAAGGTGTCTCGGCATGTGTGAACTTTGATTAAAAAAAACTAGAAAGAGTTCGAGGCATTCCAGGCATTGTCAGGTGAGCTCACTCTGGGGGGAAATGACTGCAAGAGAAAAACTCCCACAGGCACCTCTATCCCCAATTTTAGTATAAAAATTAACGAAAATAGGATATAGGAGGTTGGAACAACAAATAGAATGCGAGTTAGGAGAAGATCAGTTGGTTTTAGGAAGAATGAAGAGACATAAGAAGCAATATTGAATTTGCGACTAATTTTAGAAGTCAGGTTAAGGAAAAACCGGCATATGTTCATGGCATTTGTAAATTTAGAAAAAGCGTTTGATAATGTAAACTAGAACACACTATTAAGGATTTTGAAGAGCACTGGAATAAAATATCGAAAAGGGAGGCTTATACATAACCTCTACAGTAGACAGGGAGCAGTAATTATAATTTAATATCAAGAAAACGAAGCAGAAATCAATAAAGGAGTAAGACAAGTATGTCCATGTTGTTAAACCTATATGGAGGGTTGCATCAGCCAATTCTTGGGACTGTATACCACAACAATAACAAAATTGAAACTACGCTATCTGCACGCCGAGTGGAGTCCTAGACTGAGAAATAAATCTCGTGTTAATTATTTCTGACAAATTTGACTATTTTCATTTATAATTATATTAAAATCAGATAAATATAACTATTAAAATCTTTGCCATTGTAATTAAATTGGCTACTAAAAGTGGGCTGGAATAGTTAAATCTTCGCCTATGTATAACTGCATGGTGTTTATAATAAATTGAAAATTTTTAAATGGGAATCGCAGTATTTTATACCGATTCACATTCGCCATGAAAGTTTCTATCAGAAATATTAATTTCGATTTGCTGTAACTTCGACGTTGTTGAAGAAATCAGGGGAATTTCAAATATTTTGTAGTTGATACTTTTTATTTTATTTATAGGGTTAATTTAAGATTAAAGTGCTAATATTTGTGTTATAAAGAATCGTAAAATGTATATATTTTATTGCCGTTAATTTAAATAACAAAAATGGAATAAAACTAATTTATTATTATATGGAAAATTGTATCTTTACTAAATTTCTCGAAACGCATTTATTTAATGTTAACATTTATCGCACAAAATATGGTCAGTTACATTTATTTTGTATGAAATGAATTGGTGTAGAATGGGAACTTTTATTACATTTCTGGATATGGCGTGGACGTTGGGTTTGCGTGGTATTAATTTTCATAACTTAATTATCTTCATAAATGTAACTGCGACAGATTGCTTCTGAAGCAAGTTGGAATGGAGAGGACCCAACAGGTAGACATCAGTTGACATCTCGCTGACCCCTTATACTAGTGAGAATATTCCCACTTGTGCCGGTAGAGTCACTTACAGCCTCTATATGCCAGACAGCAATCCATAATACGGAAAACTGTGCAACTCTGCCCAACTGCTCCTAATTTCCACGACAACTTCCTCAATACTCTCTTATTATTTCAGCCCCAGCATTTATAAGATTGCGGACCACGGGTTTCTCACAGCTGAGTGGGATTCAGTGTCGCCTCAAGAAACACAAGAAAGGCTTTTGGACCACGCGACCCCTTCCTCAGCCAATGTTTAGAATGCGTGACAGACAACCAGTAGCCCCGCCAATTTTCCATGGCCACAGATATGTCCTTTCCAGCTGCCCCAGCTTCTTCTGTCTACTCGCATTAATTCACGAGGCTGTATTGCAATGGATTGCATTAATTACAACGTGAATTGTTCGTAGCGTTATATTGCTTTAATAGTTAAATCTTTTTTTAATGAAAATGTTGTTAATGGCGTTCATGATTTTAAATTCTGATATCTTTGGTTTTTTTCTCTTTTATACGACCATTAGGTCATTAAATTTGTATAGTGTCCTTTGGTGAAAAGTTTTCTGATGTTTCAACATAAATAAAAGGAGCGGATATGGACTGAAACATTTTTTATTTAGCTTTTTCTGACTTTCCGACACAAGACGAAATGTTCTACATGTTCACGTTCTTTACTAATCTTTATCAAGTAATAACATTAATTAGTTTTCTTGTATGTAACACGAAAGAGAAACACTGATAGAAAATTCTTTGTAAGTACGTATGTATTTGAGCTGCAACTGTGAAGTGACCTTTAAACTAAATGGAAATAGTTTATTTTTTCGTTGTTGGAGTCGAGAGCGATCATATCTTGGCACGGAATCAATATGTTCTCGGTGAATGCGGCAGGGTCCGTCTTATAGCCATGTAAGAGAGCTCATTTTTCTCGGAAGTGTAGTTCATATACCAAAATCCCGCTCGGCTTTAACCAGGTGTTGTAAATTTTGTGTCCTATGTAAAAACAGATTTTTCACCTCCTTAGAGTAAAAATATTACGAACTTTCTTTCTCATAGCTGGAAGCGTGGCTCCTTCGCACGCTAACTTGTAGTCTAATACGAATTTTATCCAATCGAAACGGTAAAAATTCTAAATGAATTTATGTCACAATATTCATTGCAGATAGAACATTTCTTGGAAATTATACACAAAATTTACTTATATTATGTTAATATTTGACCTGACATTAAGAGAAGAATTTGTCAAATTAATTGCTTCTTAATTTTCCCGGGTTCTCCGGGTACTTATTTGTATTAGCCGGGTACAATATTTAATTCGACACTAATCTCTAGATCAGTTGTGATTTCTATGATTCGACCGGCATTTTCACACTTGCCTTAACGTACTCGTACACTAAGGGAGTCAAGAATATTCGCGGTTAAAAATACTCACTGTACCTTAAGGAAGAAAAACTGTCCCGGTACATTCGTGTACCCGTTCAACCGGGTGAAGTTTTTCCGTTTTCAGTCATACAAGTTAAATTCCACGAAGAAAATGTTCTCGGTTATTTACTTAATTATCTCAATCTTGCTATTACACTAAAAGACGTCCAATTATGTCTCTTATTTTCGGAAAAATTGACTACCATTTAAAAGGACATTTGAAAGGACACATAATTTACTGTCGCGTCAATTATCTAAAAGAAAACTGAAATCTTTACTACTCGTTAACATAATCATAACGAATATTAATACACTTGTCCCAACTCTGAACTAGTTTCTTCTATACCTGATACAAAGAAGTCTTTTATCTTGTTGATTGGTCCAGTTTCCCACATTTGACGTTCTCATACTTGAACGGTTCAAAATGGTGAACCCAAGTTTCTTCGCATAAAGGGATCTCTTTGCCATTCATGACTTTCTTTCAAGTCGCACGCACTTTGAGTCTTGTTTCCTAGTGTTATCGCGTTAACTCTATCGCCACCCAACTTTCACTTGTTCTGTTGTGCTTTAGCTTGTTACTAATAACGTTCCTTTATTTATTGCCACTTTTTCTGCTATATCTTCAACATAAATACGTCGGTCTTCACGAATAAAGCGTGTCTCGAGCGAAGGAGTTGCCACTGCAACCGGCCGGCCGGGACTTTGCGCGTCACTCGCTGAGGACCAATCGTTTTTTTAGCACTTTTACCCAATTATAAAATTTTCCGCGGTTCACCACACTGCAAAATCCTTCTAGTAAAGATTATGGAACTATATTCACCTTTAGAAAGCAAAAACCGATAGGCTGTTCTATTAATGTGCGATCTTCAAGCTGAAACGCCTGCGTTGAAAGTCATTAATAAACAAAAAAATCTTTTTGAGTTTGGTTTTCGAAGCTCATCCCAGTCATGCCAACCCTAAGCAAGGAGTACCAAACACCTACTACATCATTTATTGAATGACTTTTGTATATATATATATATACTTGGATAAGAATGAATAATTTTGTACATTTAATTTTAATTTATTTGTATTCCCATTAAAACCCCGTATATATGACAACGACATCATATCCATTAATTCGGCAATTAATGTCTAAAATTACACGAATTATATCAAAAAAATTATGATTGTCTACTATTATAAACTTTCCGTTTCATTCATTATCAAAACAATTTCCTAGCTATTTTGAATATTAACAATACTCTTATAAGTATTGGTTGCGACTGTTTTAATTCTTAGCCCTTTTTATTTTCTTGATTCCGTAAGTAATTTCTATTTTTATATGTTCATTGTATTCTATGTATAATATTGAAATGGAACGTGAAGTACTACGTTTTATAAAATTTTATATTACAGGTTTTTCGACGAATGGGCTTTTGAAATATTTATTTATATCCAACAGTAAGATACTGTAACACAATTATTGTTGTTCACGGGCGACTTCTTTAGTTTGCCTTACATTGACTTTTACTGTTTTCGTGGTGTTGCGTTCATCATTGATGTCTTTGGAATCAGCAGATAAATCTTTCAGGCTTGCATCTTCTCATTGTGTTTCTGTTCAGTAGACGCTACACACACAAACACACACGTAAATATTTGAATGCTGTTTTCTTGGCTTATATCTAGAGTTTAATGGCAGTGGTTACGATTCAGTACGAGTATTGTTATTCGTGATTCATCAGTTTTTTCTGAATAGAAATATTAAATTCTAGTTAATAAAGCGAACCATAAAATGTAATGTTGAAAATTTTAAGAGGAATATACAGGCAGAAAAACTACGGTAAGCAGAAGACGAGTATCGTAAACTTACAAAAGGGGACTGTTCACCTTCATCAGCCATATCGTCTGTAATAGGCCTATTTAGTCCAGATTTGCTATGAACTTATTATGGTTTTGAAGGTTGCCGACATTGGGGTAATAATATTGAGTGAAGAAATTATCGGGAGTTGTATTTTCTATAATAAAAAAATTATGAAACAGAGTAAGAAGAAAGATATAATTAATCCTAGTAAACAAAACTCCGTTCGCCTTGAGAGAAAATAACAGGATTGAAGACTCCTAACTCTGATATAATCAGAGTAATCTGAATCTGATAGGCTTATTTTGGAGTGTTCGAACTCCTCTTAACCTTTTTTTCTGAAAGCGAACATAGTTGTTCTAAATGTAGCTTTGTTTCTTTCTTCCTTTCTCGACTGTCTCAATTTATGTGATATAGACAATGTAACAGCCGATAATTATTTGCGCTAAATAATCAATTATGTCAACGTTAATCACCTTTATTATAAGGCAAACTTATAAATCGTGATGATGTCCGTGTCACGACAGTACTTTAACGGGAATTTTAGACACTATAATATTATATATTTCTACGTTAATACCATTTATTAAAAGGCATTGAAGAATCTAAAATAATACCTATTGTATTAAAGTAGGTAAGTTAATGCAATTTGTCAGTCTTTCCTCAATTGACACCATTTCTTATAAATTATGATTAAAACATTTTATCTATTTTATTTGTTACCGATTTATATTATAGAAGGTCGTATTGCAGGATAAAATTGGGCCAAAGTTGAATCATGGGCCGTCGTTTCGTGAAATATGTCGTGTTAAAAGGCAGTTCTAAATTCAACGGAAATATACAAACTTTTTTATTTAAAAAATCATTCGCAGTTTTATCATCCCTCAATGCAGTTCTGGTGCTCGTGTTAATCAAATGGTCAAGTAGCAAAATGTGAACAAATATCCGTCATATCGCGCGGTATTAAATATGAGAAATCACTATTTTGTCTTTCAACCATCATAGATGCTGACACATTTGCATATTTTTTAGACTTTTATTTCTTCCACGTTTGTGGATTGGGTTTCTAATCCCCCACTCCTATCCCAATTGTTCTTAGAAATATGTTTACAAAGTTTTCTTGCAAGTGCTACAAGCCTTTAAATTTGTTTAAATAATATATAAACAAATTTGAATCATCTTCTATTTTATAAAGCGGACATGTTTTATATAATTACATAATTGGATGTTTCCGTTCGAGACGATAAGTTTAGCCGCCAACATTTCTTGATACGATGGGTAGTTTTTGAGTTATTTCAATGGTTTCTGATAAATCGGCCAACTTGTAACAATCTTACTGTATGATCCTTACACAGGTAAACCCCCTTTAAACAGGATAGGAAGGGAATTGAATAAGGGATGTGGAAGGTACCCAAGGGTTGACTAGGGCCTCGGCATATGGTTTAAGGATCCTACCCGGTGTTTCACCTAGAAACTCCTAAAAAACCTGCATCAAGTAGGTCGGAGGACCTTGTTGCGCTGTTACCCTTTGCGAACGGCAAGCGTGTGCGAAATTCCCTGTCATCTTTGTGATTGTTCACCAGTGTCTCCTTCGATACCACCAATCATGTATTATTCTGGGTGGTTGCAATTTTGAGCATTTATTCTAATTATTTCTGGAAATAAATAACTCTGCGTTGATGATGATGAAATAACCAATGTGTTTCTTTTTAAGTGTTACGTTTTTGTGCGTTCGCCCTTCAACACGTCCCTTCTCGTCATACATTCTATGCAAAAAAAAGTTTCAGTAAACAGTAACACCCCTCAAAGTTTGTCCCATGACATTTCGCGCTGTACAATCAATTTTTTATGAATCGCCTAATGGGAAAACCGGTGACCTTTCTGACATTGAGACGTCTCAGATCAAATTATTTGTTGCTATTTCCATTAGCCCTCGACTGAGGAACAAATAATTATAAGGCCATAATAAAATAAAATACAATTAGCTACCAAAAATCATTCAATACTTAACTAGACTAAACAAGACAGAAAAAAATAACTTGGAACACGACACGCACATTAAAAACACAAACATACACAAAAACTATGGAAATGTCATTTCTTGTAGCTGCACAACGAAGAATCAGACTTTCCGTAGTAATCCATGTAACAAACTAACAAAAGAGGAGAAAAACTATACAGACAATGTTAAATTATGTAACAGAATATTTTAGAATGCAACACTTCCGCAGGAAAATTGATCAAGAAACTTCTGTAAAGAGTAAATCGCGTCATTTTTTTCACTTGTTAACAAAACTTTTGCAGTTATTATTGTTCCCTGTATCCTTGTTCCTCCTTAGAGCTGAGCAATTTATAGTCGCGAATTCGTTAAATTCGCCATTCGTTTTAAACAAATTCCTGCTCCGTTTTACAAAACTTCAAGATTTCATGAGTTTATAAGCTATATAAAGTTAGCATTTGCATGCTTTTGTAGAATGGCTTGCAACTGGATATAAAATTCGTACTAGAAAAGTATTATAACGGCACGTTTTTGCAATTTAAATATTTCATTGCTCCTGGAGCAATTTGCCCAATTTGCGATGCCGTAGCACATAACGGAATGAAACTACGCGAAGCACTCCATTTTTACGGCGTTCGTATCAACGTCTTTTATTAATGTTGTGATAGAATAACAAACTGAACTTAGTTTCCATTCCATTTTAATTTGTCATCAATTCGAAGGCCCAAAAAAGACGCACCGGCTGAAAATTTGTCTACGGGTCCGTTATTAGCATCAGCTCTAAACTCAACTAACTTAGTCTTATATAGGTTGAGAGATTATTTATTAAGCTTAAACCAGACATTTGGATCGCCCAAGGTTTCGTAATTGGTCTATTAATGGACTTACTTAATTTAATATTTAGTTGCATACGTTTGTTGATATGTAAATCTACGGTCTAAATAGAGTCGAAGATACTTGACAGATTCAGCGTTCCCAATTTGTTGACAATTGGAGACTTACTCTCGGACAATCGCACCTTTTCAACGTGAAAGTTATACAGTGAGATTTGGCTTCATTTACGAGGGAATTTTTTGATTATGAATTCCGTGATTACGGGCACAATTCGGGGATGACACTCTCTCCAATACCCGCGTTATAAGAGTGGCACAAAAGTTTTTTTTGGAGACCGGGAACTGGTGGAAAATCAGAGTCACGATCGGCATCCTCGAACTTCCAATCCAGAAAACAGTATCCTTTCAGTAACGAAGTTTTGGAGGAAGACCGACGTTTTACCGTTGACGAAATAACTTCCTCATTTGGTCACGGGATCATCAGAAAGCATGATGACGAAGTGATTAAACATGGGTTCATCACTATACGATAAATCAAAACAGGTAAGCAAAGACATGAGGCTGCACCAATAAAGGCCAAAACGCGATTGTCCGCAGGGAAAGTTCTTGAACCCGTGATTTGGTATTTCAAAGGCATTCTTTTGGTTGAGTTTCCCCTCGACCCCCTAACAGTGAACTCCGAACATTCCTGTCAACTGCTGGACAAAACAAAATCTGCATATCGAAGCAAAAGACAGCGTCATCCTTCTTCACGACAATATAAGGTCTCACATTCAGACCAAATTTGAGGAAATCCAGCATACAAACCAGATTTGTCACCGTGTGACTACCATCTGTTTCGACCGTTGAACAAAGCTATAGAAAGGTCAAAGGTTCAATAGTGATGAAGAAGTTGATTATTTCTGCTCATTTGATTAAAGACTGAACCTTCAGCTTTTTATGGTGCCGGAATCAGGGGGGCTTCCAAAAAAATGGGAAAATGTGTTTCAGTACAAGGAAACTAGTAGAAAATTAAAAGAATTGAATATAATATCGTTCTCAAATAAACTATTAAAAATTCTCGTTTATGTTTGACTTACCCTCGTACTTGTATTCTCCAAAGCTTTAGAAATTGCTGTAATTTGTTTAGGTGTGCAGGTAGAATTCTGGAGGGAAGAATAAGGACGGGTGTTAGTGAAGGCAGTGTGTAGTGAGACAATTATCTGAACAACAGATATTTTTCTTGTCTTGTTATTATTGTTTGTAACTACTGCAATGATGCGCTGCTTACCTTATCCGCACGTGATGTAGGTTAGAAGACGTATGAAATCCATTGAAATATATTCATATTCTAGGCTTCAGTTGCGACTAATGTTTGACATATTTACGTTTTCTATTCGTCTATTTAGCACTTTTTTACAATTTTACCTTCCCCTACTGTCAAGTCAGCGGCAAATTGGAATGGCTACGTTGTTTAATTTTTGTTGACCTCGAATTGTAGCGGGTACTCCCCGAATTGAAGTCGCAAGGTACGGGGAAAATTTGGGAGAAAGATCCCAACCACCCCGGGGTTTCGAAAACGCCGCGCGTGCTATCTGGCGGCGGGCGCCGACAACGCTCCTATTGATCACGACGACAGTTCGACGCACGCGCCGCGCCCGGACCCCACGATAAGTCTTCCTTTCAGCGTTACACTAAGACTCCCGCCCGCATTTACGTGCCAGAATGTCGTCAATGAAGTCCACGCAGCAGTGAGCGACGCCATGGCAGCCTTGTCGGACCGTCAGCGAGAGGTAAGCGCCGACTCCCCAATTAAGACGCCTCACCGTGCGAGCTCTCAAACTCGAAATAGGGTGATCGATACAGCGTCGTCGAGCGTACTACCTGTCCACCGTCGTGTCACTCCTCTAAATCCCAGCCTCTTCCTCCCACCTCAGTCTTGGTGTCTTTTATAATAATAAAATTTAATCGTGCTCGCATATCGCCTTTCATTTCGGAAGATATTAATTTTGCGTGTGTTTTTCTTTTCGCGCGTAAAATAGTGACGGAAGAGCGATACGGTCAAGTACTCGACCTTACTACGTGAATACTTCAAACTGCACCAAGGACCACCAATCACATTCTTAAACAAAGTGCTATTAATTCGAAGACAGTGCAATCATCCTCTCAACATCCACTCTTCACTATATAGCCTATGTTGACCCTCCACAAATAAATACAGATATGAAAACATATTAATATCTGTTTTACCGTTTTTGATGTTCTCATTCAAGCTGCCCGACATGTTATTAATTTATGTACTGGTTCATGTAACAAATATTTATTTAGTCCAATTATGTAGTTACCTTGCATAATTTAGTAGCATTAATTCTCTGATGGGGAAAAATATGACATTTCAAATGTGCATACAGTGATATTTAAGACTACTCATGAATAGTAAAATAAAGAATTGGACAACTACATGTTTGGAAATACATTGAATAGGATTATTGAGGAATCTGAACAATACTTTATACCATAATAAGAGAGGTTATGTTAGAATTTTAGAGAAGAAACACTGAAATGGAAGAAAATTTATGTGAAAAGTAAGTTCATTGGATTCTACTATATATATAATAAAATAATTAATAAGGACAGGAAAGACAAACAGAAAGTTGGTGGCTTACCTAACCATGTACGGTTTGAGATTCTTGAATTTTCTGAGGCACCGCCCCCTTCATTAGAAGGTTAGGAAAACATTTCCAGCGACGGCCACAATGTCATCTTCTGACGCACATTTATTTCCAGTATCTTTGCTACTAAATTTCTCAATCTAAGAAAGGATGATGTATTTAGACTTAAACGGAGTCACATTTCGTACCTTACAGGAGTTGCTAAAGTCGTTGTTGATTTACATAATTTAATTCCTCTGAAAAAGGTTCCAGAGAAATTTCCCAGAGCTGAAAGACACTCCTCACTGACAAACTGAATCGAAAAACAATCATTTTAATTTAATTTTTAGTTTTCTGTTCTGCAATACAGATACGACAGGAACTGTCATCTTTATTACCAACCACTCAAATTCGAGAAAAATGGTGAGGAGAAATATCAATTTTTCAAATATCGCAGTGAATGTATCTTTCACAATTTTGTTGTTGTGATGTATTATTTATACAAAGGTATTTAGACAATTCGTATAAAGTTATATTTAAGGGCAATGCTTTGAATGAATATTGATTTTCTGGTTAACTACAAGGGATGGAAGTATAAGAGGATTAAAAAATGAAGCGTGTTGGTTTTGCTGTAGCACAGATTTTATGAAAGATCCGAAACAATAATTGAATTTATTTATTCATAAATGTGTTAAGTGAGATTGTTTTGCGTAATCTCCACCTGTGTGATACTTCCCCACCCCCACACGTTTTTCTCCTCGGCAACAAGGACATCGCGGTTGCTCGTAAATTCATATGCAAATAACGGGTGTGTTGTTTTCTTGCCCGGGAATATAAGGCGGGGTTTTATTCTGCATTCCGCGAGTTGCTCGAATCCTCTCCGCTAGTTTGTTTTACGATGCGAATGTAATGACGTCACAGTAGTAGAGGTGCTTCGCGCGCGCGTGTACGCAATTGCCGCCTCGTTGCGTTGCTCAAGCAATTACAACAAGTATATCAAATAACATAGAATTTCAGATGTCGGGGCAATCCATTCTATGAAAAAGATAGATATTAATCTACACACTACACAAATATATATTCTATTGCTTTTTTTGAGCGAAAAATTGTTTCTGATACACTATTGTTTTATGATTAGTTTATTTTGACATTGTACAAACACAGTTGTACTATCATTTTATAACTCTCGTTATTTTCTAAAAAAAAATCATTATCTACCTATACTAAACTCATGCCCATGCTGTTTAACTTAAATATAGAACAGGCGATGAAGAAAACGGAATATGGAAAATGAATCATTCTTCAAGGAGAAGAAATAAAAACCCTACGCCTTGCCGATGACATTGTAGTAGGAGAGTCAGACGAAGACTTGGACTTAATAAATGGCATGAACGAGATGCCGGAGAAAGAGTACAATATGAGGATTAATAGAGGGAAAATTAAGGTAATGAAGTATAATATGGGAAATAGTGGAATAATAAAGGGTGTTAGATTGGGAAGGGATATTTTGAAGGAGGTTAAAGAATTCTCATACTTGGGCAGAATAATACCTAGGGTATAGGACAGCACCAGCAAGGAAGGCTTTCGCAAAAAAAAGAGGAATAAAAGTGTGAATATTACGAAATCATTGCGAAAAATATTCGTATGGAGTGGCGTTATATGAGTGCGAAACGTGGACGATAGGAGTTTCGGAAAGGAAGAAAATAGAAACCTTTAAAATGTGGCTATAGGAGAATGAGATGGGTGGATATAATGACTAGGAGGATGTTATAAGCAGAATAGGCGAAGAGCTAACAGCATGAAGGACGTTGACCAAGGGAAGAGATAGATTAATAGGCCACGTTTTGAGACAAGAGGGTCTTGTAAAATTAGCATTAGAGGGAAGTGTGTGGGGTAAAAACAGGAGACGGACACAAAGTATGGTATACGCGAAGTAGATGAGGAACGATGTTGGATGTGGTAGTTATGCGGAAATGAACAGGCTTGCGCAATATAGGTTAGCATGGATATTTGTATCAGACCAGTCTAAGGACTGAATATCACAACAACAAAATATTTAACAAAAGAAGCTTATCTCCCTACTCTTAAATATTTTATAAAATGAATTTACTTTATAAATTAAGATTGAAAAAAATTGATTCTGTCTCTCAGGGGATGGTGGGTTCACATATCTGGTCTTTATGTTCTGAACACTACTTGATGATTGCAGTTGCTACTGTGGTTTTCAGTAGACGGCATGGATGGATTTATGGTTCTTTTGAACTTTACCAACGACGTAGGTAGATCTGGCCGGAACCTTGGGAACCATTCAAGAGGCAGCTTCTGGAATTGCTCTTGGCTGCAACCTCCGCCCAGAAGTCCGACTGAATAACTTCTCAACAAATTATACTTCTCGATCATTCCTCCAACTAACGCAACTTGCCCGCTCAACAACGACTCTACTACTCTTCATTTCTCCGCGGCAAACTTCAACAAATAACTCCCACCCTTCTCCACAACTCTCGATTCCTCCATCTCCACATCTCTTCGAAAACTTTTATTTTCCCCTCTCCCACGACTTATTCAATATGACTTTGCCTTAAATTTTCTAGTTCCGAAATCCGGGGTTCTCACGTCTGCCTGAAAGTTGCGAAAAGTCACGCACTAGGGGTTACTGAACTTCCTGTGGGAATGTCTCAGACGTGACCAAATGCAAAGACCGAAGCTTCCATCAGAAACAAATATTTGTGACTCTAAGGCCAGCGGCGGCGATCATTCATCCTTATATGTTTGGACGACAGCCAGGGCCTCCCTGCCACCTGAAGTGCATTGAATCCTGAACTTTCTCAGCTCGGAAAAATTTAGTTTAAAATTATTTAATCAAAATAAACTAAAATAACCCCATTAAAAAAGTGTACACTGCACTGTCTATAATTTTTCGGAGTTTAAATATATGTCTAAATAGCACAGTGTCCGACGTTTCGCGCGTTTTTATTTATATTAATTTGGAAAAAGAATTAATTCCACTGTAATTCAAGTCATCAGATGATTTTACTGGCATCAAGACAGTGGCAAACCCTGAACTATGAAGAAACCGGGATGATGTCGGTACCTTAGCCTAGTCAACAATTCTCCTGTAATAATAAGCACACTACTTTAAAGAGAGTCTAAAAAGCGAGTTAAAATACTTTCGTACCCTTAACGAATTTAAAAATATTCCTGATAACTTAAGGAAGAGAAGAATAAACCCGGCAAAATAAGGGCGTCAGGGGCCTTACAGTGTTAAAAATATATCTGATTGCCTGTGTTACATTATAGATATAAAGTGTACCTAAAATTAGAATACACCCAACGCTTAAGTCCACAAAACTCTCATCTTTATTTTCCCATAATCCGCAGGAGCTTCTCGCTGGATGCAATCATCATCTGTTTTCTTCCAAAATTTAAAAACTGTCATGTATACGGTATTCTTACTGTGTTAATGGCATGAAATTTTGAATGATTAGACTAAATGTATATAGAGTATAACTATACATTGAAGGTTTTAAATTGTGAAAGGAGACTGATGAGGTTGGCATCCAGTCCAATGCTCCTGTTCTTTGAGTGAAAATAAATGACAGTTTTTTGTGGTAAACCAAAAAAGTATTTGATTTCTTACCTGAATAATACAGTGCACCTTATTCCTTAAATATATAACGAGGATTTTAAATAATTATTCAATATAAAATACTATCTGCTTACTAAGATCATTTTTATTATGTAGATTAATATAGTCCAACATGAGATTCCCAAGTTGGGTCGAAGCGTTGTACTCCTTGCTATTTATTTTCATGAGATGGAGTTCTCTAATTTAATAGTGTTAAAAACCATTTTGCTCTGACTTTACTTTCTCATCTATTTATTTTGTGACATCTTTGTTAATCAATAAATAATGCTAATACAATATAACCAGTGGCGGATTCAGCCGGATGGGGCAATGTAACACCCCCCCCCCCCAATTTTCAAGGAAAGTAATGTATCTTTTCAAAAATTGATGCAATTTGTGGGAAAATTGTAATTTTGTGATGAATTTAAATTCCTAATTATTAGTCATAAGTAAAAATTGAGGTATTAAGGTATTTCCATAGCATATCATTTCTTCGTTGAAGACACAAAAATTGTTTAAAAAGGCGTTTGTTGTTTTATGGTCATAATCCCTATATAATAGCACATGAACAAGCTGTTGCTTCTTAATCCATTAAATTTATAAATCATACAGATATGAAATCTCGCATACAGCCAAAGAATTGCCCTGTACTGTATAATAGAAATTTTTTATTTTCGTATAACAATTGTTATAGTGTTTGGAATTGTGTACTGATGGTTCATTTTCATTTAGCAATACTAATTATTGTTAAATTAATATTTATGGAAAAACCATTATAATGTATTAAATATGTAACGCAAAATAATTCTAAAATAGACTGCAACGATTTAGAGTCTAATTAATTAATTATCATACTAATCAAGTATAAATTTGACAAAAACTGTTCCTCTCCCCCAAAATACTAGTCGGCATTTGTTACTGATATAACCGAACCTCCAATTAATTGCAATATTCATCTTTGTAAGGTTTCAATGAATTTGCCTCCAAATAATATTGAACGTTGCTTCCGCTTCGTGTTACGCATTTAATTATGCTTATAATTAATAAGACTTGAAATAAATGAATGCTGCCTCCTGAATGCAAAGAGACTCTCTCTTTCTCCAAATTTACGGTAATTCATTTTAGATATGCTGAAACTATGCTTCTTTTAGAATCAATAACGAGAAAATATATTTTTACAATCCAAGAGACTTGAGTAATTAAATAAACAAATTGATCTAGAAAATAACTGTGTATTTTTAAAAAATGAGACTTTTATTACTTCTCAAAAATATTACACTTATTACAATGATGATCTCGTTTTTTTCTACTTGTTACAGGAAGACTTTTTCTTGTTGTTTGAGACAGTTCCCCATAAGTTATTTGACCTCTTCGGTGTTTCTGAACGTTGTTTAGACTTCGATTTAAAATGGTTAACCCATAGCGATCTTTTAAGCCTACACCCTTGTGTCTTCATTTCTTCCTTAGGAATCCAACTTGTACCTGTTTTGCGGTAATTAAGCTTGTTACTGATAACGTTATGAACTGTACCGACACTTGTAACGTTTTTGTTATATCTCCAAGAATAATACGTCGGTATTTCCGAATATTGTCGTCATGCGAAAGAGTTGACACCACAACTGGCCGACCAAGACGTTGCGCATCACTCACTGAGGTTTAACCGTTTCTGAATTGTATCACCCAGTTATGAAACTTTCCGCTGTTCATACAACTTTCATCATGCCGTGAAATAATTCCACAAAATATTTAATCCTTCAAAATGCAAAAAGTAAATTTTGTTCAACTAAAGTGCAAACTTGAAGGGGACACGTCAGCCTTCAGTGAAATTTCGAGACTATAAACTAAACAATTTTTATCGGTTAGGTGTTCTCAGCTCATCTAAGTGATACCAAACACCTCCTTCTCGACTTTCTTTTCCGCCCCTCAGTTTGTCTCTTTCATTATTGAGTGTCCCTCTACATTTTTATATGGTTTTGTACGGTTTCTAATTTTCGACATACTTGAAATATTCTTTGACAAAAACACGTGACTTTATAAATACGATGTTATTACTTCAGGCTCATATTTTAAATGATTTGCATCCACCGGTAGTTTTCATAAATGACAAGGACCACAATGAATCATAGAAACATAAAGTATATGTCTTGTATGAGGCGTAATTATATATATATATATATATGTATATACTAAATTATATGACACATGAGAGGATATACAATAGTTGCAAGTTTAAATCAAGAAAAAACGAAATTTTTTAAAATTTATATATATATATTTCCATAAAAATTGTTATAATGTTTCAAAAAACTTGTTTTGAATTTGGTAGATGACTATGGCAATGCTGAAAGCTTCTTAAAATGGAATAAATTTGAAATCAAAATTAAACTATACTTTTGGCTAATTAATTTTTTGACTGGTAAATATAGGGAAATTACTGTTATAAAAAACAGATAGAGTACGAGGCATCCCCAACGGTAAGCCTTCCAGATGTAATACCTGCCAGAGAACTCTCACACAAGAATCCGTTTCTTAACGCTGTAAAATATATTATTATATGAATAAATCATTGCAATTACCCATTTTTAATTTTTTTTATAATTTATGAAACAATGCTTACATACATATTAAGTGTGGAATTTACCATTATTTGTCAGACGGAAGAGGAAGTGATCCACCGGGGGATGGTAAACATCGATCTCCGAATTTAACAATACTTGTTTCTAGTAGAAAGTGATTTACATGTTAAACATCTTCTCAGATGATGTGTCCACAGATGTTAAAAATTCTCCTCTCTTTTCTGTAAGGTTCTGAGGTCCCCAAAAATCGGTCGATTGCCGTGATGTTTTGATGCAGGTCACGTAGCAGTTTGCTGACAGAATACTCATTTCCCTTCCCAGATTCTCCTGCTACACGCGTCCTACATTCCAGAATAATCATCGGGCCTGTAAAAGCGACCTTCTGATATTACACCAAACTAATTTATATTAATTAAAACGGATAAATCACCTACATTCAGGAGTTACTAAATCTGAACAATCTTGGCTAGAACACTCATCGCGGTGGCTGATTATTGTATTCGTGACGTAGCTAAGAGTTTCTTATTTAATGGTTTTATTATTGATGTAAGCCACTGTTTAATTCAGATGAATATGGCCGAAATCTCCTGATGAATAAATAATATTGACTGACTATTGTATTGTATGAGAAGTAATTGTTTGGGCATTAATACCAATAGACAAGTACTTTTTAAGATTACAGCTGTCATTCTTTATTCTCAGTGTACCAAGAATATTCCCAACTCTCTTCACCGACTTTCTAATACATAATAATACATGTCAATAAACATAATTGAAGTGTATACGATACCTAATAATTAAATGACTGTTTCTAAAACTTATTTCTCTCTGAAATATGCTCCGAAACAGCTTAACGGATTTCAGTGGTAATTTTAGGGACTAAGACAGGAATTGAAATTTCGTAAAGGTTCCATTGCAGGGTTTGAAATATGGGGATATAAATATTTTTAAAATGCATATTACTGTCATCTAGCAGGTATCATGACCAAAATGTCATGCCAAAGCCAGCTGGAGTGGTAAATTCTCATTGACTGGCAGCTTAGTGCCCTTTGACTTGTTTTGGCGCTGCTGTGGTATAAAGCTTTTATATTCCAAGACTTTATTTTTTGCCTGTATCGTTCTCAACTGTCGATTTGATTTACTAATAAAAAGGTTGGGCTCTATTTAAAATTAATTATATGCTATAGGAGAATGAGATGGGTGGATAGAATCACTAACCAGAAATTTCTAAGCAGAATAGGGGAAGAACGGACAATATGGTGGACGTTGACCAAGAGAAGGGATGGATTAATACGCCACTGTTTTGAGACATGAGGGTCTTGTCAAATTAGCATTAGAGGGAAGTGATCAGAAGAGAGAGACCAAGGATGAAATATACTAAGAAGATTATGGAGGATGTGGTACTTATGCGGAAATGAAAAGACTTGCGCAAGATAGGTTAGTATGGACTGCCTACCACAACGATATGGCTATTACTTTTTGTTGATTGTATAGTTGAAAATGGTGAATTCTTAGGTAATCAAATCCAAATGTGTATTTTAGTCACGTCTAAGAGACAAAATAAGTTTCTTTCATCAATTAGTGCGAGTGCAAAGAAATAAAGGAGTCGGCGAAAAATTAATCTGATCTAAAAATATATCATCGCTGCTATTTGTCAAAGTCCCGCGCTAAAAAACGTTCTGCTTCTGAAACATGTCCGCAGTTTCAATGTAAATTTTGAAAACTTGCATGTCAGGTATTGTGGGTTTGAGTTACTCTCAAGGTCGCATACCCTTTCTAGGACTTGATGTGGGAGTTAAAAACCCAATTTTCTTAGCTGCTAAGATCTCCCGTTACGGCAGGGGCTGATTCTGCTGGCTCAGGAATGGGTTTCGTGATAGGATGACGCCATCAGCTGACGTCAGGCAGACGTTCCAATGAAAGTCAACCTCGCCGCAATATGTAATGTAAGCCATTCTAATTAGTATAATAAATCATTGCAGTTTAAATTCACAAAAAATTCTGTTGAGCTCAATTGTCAACTAGCACGTGGCTAGAGTGTCCAACGAATCATACTTCATATTTATGTTTAAAGTTCCGTTGTGCTTGTGCTCGTAATTCTTCTCCTAAATGGCGTGGCGGATTTTGATGAAAATTCTTTTGTTGTATTTATGGGGACACTTGAGTGGTTCTGAGCTATAGTTGGACTCCGTAGGTGTCGCTGTTGTCGAGAACCAGTTTTTTTTTGTTTTTTGGATTTCTCACATAAAAGATTCATGATCCCAAATTTTCACCCTGACCGTTTGAATAATCAGCGGCATTTAAATTACGCATGAATACATGCACGAGTTCATTGCGTCGTAGCTTAGAATTCTTTTGAAATTTCCATTTCGTATTGCTGAGCTATGATATATTCAGTTCTTTATTATTTATGGATTAATTCGATATTGAACAAATGTAGTGTTTTTTGAAATATTTTGTACAAATGTAAAATCTTTCATCGTCACGATTATCAGTTAGTACAATAATTCTTCTAGTTCATACAATATTAAAATAATGAATTTTCGAAATTAAAATAGTGTATATAATTCACCTGTAAACGTGAAGCTAGTTTAATCCTTTGGTTAGGTGTTTTGCGCGTGTGTGTATCTGAGAGGCATACGACGTGGGTGGGTGAGGGTTGACAGGCGGTGAACTGGTTATTGGAGGATATATGAGGATGTGGCCTGCGGACATGATGTCTGAATATTCAGGGGGAAGGATGAGGCCAATTGGGAGTTCTCTTTAGAGCCGACGGAAGCGTAGAGATGGAGGAGGATTGTCATAGAATTGTTGGATCGTGGTGTTCGGGTGGTTGAGGGCGCTTTTAATAAGGGAGGTTATGGATTTAGAGATTACGGAGTTTGCTGTGGCAAGTTTGATATTGTGGATGACTGAATTTCTAAGGTACCAGGGAGAGTTTGTAATTGCGCATACGATTTTGTTTTGTTTGAAATTTGGCGGAATGGATTTTGGTATGCCATATGGACGAGGCATAGGAACCAGGTGGGTTTTATTATGGAGACATATAGGAAGCGTTTTGTTCTGATGTTAAGAGGGGCTTTTCTGTTTAGGAGGGGATATAGGGTTCTAAATTTATTGTTGATTTTGGAGAGGAGAAGATTAATGAAGTCTCCACGAGACATGATTCCTAGATAGGTGGTTTCAGTTTTTGAAGGGATCAATGAATTGATAGAGGTGGATTTGGGGAGGAGGGTTTTTTGTTAATGTGAATGGGACAGTTATTGATTTGGTGTGATTGGTGCTGATTCGCAATTGTTCGGACCATTGCTCTAGGTCGTCATTCCGTCGAACCTCCTAAATGAAAAATTTTATTTTCAACGTTCATTTGTGGGATTTCTCTCTGTATTTTAAAAATGTGACTTTTTTAGTGTTGATAAAGAGATTACCGTCGAATTAAATACTGCAGCGAGCTGATAGTCAAATAAATCTAGATGCAGGTTTTATACTCCCATCATACTCAACAATAAACAACTCTTACCACGTGTTTCATATTCACTGGGGTAAATATTTATAAAAAAATTATCATGTTCAGTGCCCGGAAGCAGCACTTTGTTATCTTCTTTTTAATATTTGACCAGAATTTAAGTGTTTGAAGCCGCGTAACCCATTTCTTAACAGAAATTTATCATTTAATCTGGTCATTCCAGTACGGCGGCACTTTAAATAAATAATAACTATTTTCTTCATTCGCTTAAATAATATGTTATGCGTCCACTGTGATTGATATTGTTCTCACCAAAGAGGTTATCATTGACATTTATAATTAACGCGCGGAAATTACTGCGATTCGAATGAAATAAATACTTGGTTGAATATGCCACGTCATAATTACTTCTTGGGTTTATCTAAAAGATTATTGTACGTATTTACGACTATCCAATTATTTGTTTACCTTTCTATACGTGGCCCTAAAAATATGTAAGTAAATTTGGGTAGACTGAATTTTAAATTCATAACCTTTTTTCAGAAAATTTATGATAGTTATTTATCACACCGGAGAGAATGCTCTCAATAGTTTAATCTGTAAAGCGCGAAAAAAAACCTTACCAAGTAATTAATATCTTGTTTAGTCCCAAAATGGCGGATGAGAGTTTTATATTGCTTGAAACCTTGTTACACCTCTACGTAACAACTTTATAAGAAGTTTGAACTTTGTGAAGTAACCTGTCTGCGATATTGCTTCTGCCTTCAGTTTTTCCTGGAAGATGAAACGAATGACGTCACGAGACCTATTTTCTAGAAAACAGTTTTACCGGAGATTAAAGTGTGGTATAAGTACGATTAATTAAAAACAAATTGTTTCAACGAGTATACTACTTGAATTAATTCCAATAAGTGCCGTTTTTCTATAGGGGAAAAAAGAGGATATAGCACAGAATGTGTGTTTATTCATTGTCACCGACGGTTTTATGAGCGATTTACTGGCTTTAGATGGCCTCAGCTTCATTCTGGGGTGAAATTAATTTATAGTCTCATTCACGCTGGCTGTGAATTGATTGGCTTGATACAACTACAACACATGGGAAATCCGTTCACACATTCACGGGCTGAAAGGGAAAAGCGATCGGAAAACTGCAAATCAACAAAGAGAATGAAATACGTTCCCTTTACCAAATACTATTTACACATGTCAAACTTTATAAAATGTTAGTCCTTTTTATTAGAAACAAATTAATATTAACAGATTAATTACTATGCTTCACTGAAGCCGAGGTTAAAATGTTCTAACATCATTCCTCTGTAATGAAGGAGGCTAGTATAACGTATTTGTATTTCATGGAAAATGCATTAAATGATTCCAAGTGTTTCTCGTGTTCGCATTGCATCAAATGTGAGAGCAGCCCAACGTAAACAAATGGACGCCATATTGTGAGCAATTATACATGGCGGATTTCCTTGCATTCTGTCTCTCAGACTTCACAGACTTACGCATGCTAACATGTTCATTTTTTTAAAAAAAAAACATTAATTCTTCAACGCAGTTTCTTTCTCCATGTATAACGTTATGTTGCAATTCTTCCACACGTTTAAATTTCTATAGGCAATATACAACCATACATGAAACCTTTGTATCATTTACCAATAATTTGGCATTGATACTTCCAACCATTTAAAAAATGTATCTCTGACCGCTGCGAACACAACAATACAATTAGCTTACGTAAAATTATATAATATTAATTTCCATAATATTTGTCGTCTTAATGCTTCTGGATGGTTCCAATTTAGCGCAGGTAAACTTATTTTAGAAAGCATTAAATTAGCTGCTTTAACGCGCCGTTAGGCGCGCCAGGCCCAGGGTCCCTATGCCGTTTAATTTCTTTTTTATTTAGAAAAACCAGGTCAGGTAGTGGGATGAACTTTCATGACATCCCAGAAGCAGCCTTATTTTCTAGGAAATTGAGGGAAGGATGAGAAAGAAACACATACTGCCCCCACTATCATCAGTGTTTTGCTGCTGCTCTTTGCTGCACTAAGTTGTGATTATTCAGTTATTATCGTAGAAATCGTTGACGGATATTAAATTTTAGCATTAAATATTTTGATGTTTGATATAAAAATATTTATTATTATAATTGGATACTATATTCAGTATAATTTTTTGTGGTTTCTTTTCATAACTATTTTGAATTTGTGAACAGTTTCCCATTATGAGTAAAAAAGTGTTTAAATTGAATAATGCTGAGCTAATAGAACAAATTCGCCGTATTATTTCAGAAGACGGTATCTGTGACTAAAAGTTTGTGCCGGAAGACAATATTGAAGAATCGTCGGATGAATCGGAAACTGTAGATAACGATGAGACAAAACAAGCAAATCACCAAGAAGTAAGATAACACACTGTGGACCATTCTACAAAGAAACTAAAAAACAATGTAAAACCCAATACTGATGTGAAATTTGTAATAATTCATGTTATTGTAAATATATACTAAATAATGTGCCCAGAATGTTGACACGAAATTTCAAAAAGGGTTGCCACAGACTCACAATAATTTACTTGTTATTAAAATAATAATTACTTACTTTAAATTTAAATATAATAATATAATTGCATTTTTAATAATTTATCTATTGAACACGCTTTCAGGCCTCGAAGTTTTTTTTGGTTTCCAAAATACCGTCTGAATGGTTCTAGGAGACATAAAATACAAAATTTTGTTTAGTAATAACTCTAAACTTTAATTTTCTTACAGTTTCATTATTTATTTTACAGTTTTAAGTAATCAAAACTTTCATTGGATATTGAATTGTGTACATATGTGTACAAAAACATAAGTAAATTAATATTAATTGGTTTATAATAGTGATCAGAAACGTAAAGTCAAACCGTAGGTCGGTTGGACCTAGCACACCTAACCGCGTATATATATCATATTGTAAATGATTATGGGGTTATTTAAAATTATTTTAACTAATTTATTTGAGCTTTTAAAAAAAATATTTATTTGTTGAAAAAAACTTTATTTAATGGGTCCTGCACACTATTACAATTATACATTAATTAGAGGGGACGATTTTTAAATTGCAAGGTTTCTCAGGGGAACAACGTGCAGCAGAGATTTCACGCTCGTGACGAACCTGTTTCATCTTCTCAGCAATTCCGGAAGTTCTGCGTAGTCGTTCTCCTTCTTCCACTCTCACTTCCAGGTCGGGTTGTGGATTTGCTCTATGTTGACGGAAAAGTGCTCTGGAACTGGTACTGCCATTGGTTGAGCAAAATACAGTTTCCTTCTTCTATACTCCAACCACAGTTACTACCACTTGCTTTCAACGTAAAGTAAGGTCATAGTATTGTCTTTCTTTACTCGCTCTTCCTTCTAACTAAAGAGGAACAATGGTCACCTCCCTTTCAAACTTGTCTATACATTAATGTTATTTGTCATTCCAAGTAGGCATTATATTCTAATATTCCAGACTTTAACACAAGAAACAAACACAATCTATGCAAAAGAAATTGAAATCATTTTCAATTTCGGAGAATGGTGACTCGTATAATGTTTTCCACGCACATCTGCTTCACTCTTTTTATCTCGAAAAATAATTGATACTGGTTGGCCGTGAAAAAAGTATACACGAACCTCATGAAAGGAATAGATTAATTATAATTTGATTTCCACGAACAAACCACATAAAGAAGTATCTGTAATTAACTTTGAAGTTATAATGGAAACTCTAGTCATGTAAGGAACTTAAAAAAATACGAAATCATGTATTGTTGTTTACTCACAAAAGAATATCAGACTGAGTATCTTCTGTTTAATGTACACTGTTAATTACCACACGGTAACGTTTCATCCAGTATGACAATTATAAACACTACTAGTCTTTTAAAAGTATTGAGATTCCAAAGTGTTTTGACATAGCAACGGTCATGTTTGTGTCTTCTCCCAGGGATTTGCTATTAGGAAAATAGCATTTTTAAAAGAAGTATTCGATATGTTGATGGTACACGGAGAAGGCCATCGGAATGTCAGACATGTAGCACATGCTTGTGGAGAGAGAATCAATTGTTCACGCAACTTTCGTAAAAGTTTTCCAGCAATAAGCTATTGATTAAATATTCTACTTTGAAAGACAAATACATTATATATATATATATATATATATATATATATATATATATCAACATTTGCAGGGGAAATCTAGCTGAAATTGTTAAATATTTTTCACGCAGATATTGATATTTATCTGAATTGTGATACATTGATTTGTGATTTGTAAATATATCTGTTCAATTTAACTCCTGGATAAATGGACGAAGAAACAGGTACTTTAGGTAGCAATAAAGTTTTAAGCCCATCTCATCTTTTCTCCCCAGAGTGATGATGGGATGTCTCGTTATTAATGTTACTTTAGTTTTTAAGGCTCTGACGTATGTTCTGGGGCCGCAGACCTTGAGCTGTCCGCTCATCCAATTCGATCAGTCGGCAAACTGTCTCCTCAGCTTGTATGGGCACAGAGAAGGGAATGCTGAGACCCCGCAAAAAACCCTTCTCCCGTCATTCGGAAGGGCGTGTGTACCCCAATAGCTCAACCTACCTGATGTAGGTTTTATATGGTTTTCCCTGCATCTCTTTCAGACTAATACAGGATAGGGCCTAATCTACCCTTGGCTACCTTGACAGTTGCCAGTTTCTAGAACATCCTCATGCAACCTCTTGTTACTCAAGCAAAAATCTCGATTTGCATGACATGAGTTGGAGTTACAACTTTCATTACAGATCATAGACCCACCTAATGTAAATGTCCGATATATGTGGACTTGTTACGGTGGAATCAGCCCAGTATCCACAGTTAAGCCTTAATGGGATTAATTATACGTTCACCTTAGTGACTAAGAAAATGGTTGCCTGGAAACGTCGTTCATGCAGACTGTAGAATGTAACATCATGTTCTTTCATAATTTGAGCTTGATTGTTCCGCTGCATCAGCGCGCATCACCGAAACATGTACCTATAGAAGCAGATGAACACTGTAACTGTTGCATTTTCGCTTCTGTAAACGTATTAACAAGAGAGGAGCCCCGTGAACGAAGCAAATTCAAAACAGAAATGTCAGCAGTGACGTCAGCAGCGCCTCTGGCTTGCTCAAATGCTACGTCCTTACAAGCGAATAGGAAAAACTTAATATAATTTCTAAATAATACAGCTTGCGTGCGGAAACCTCTACAACCTTATACAAACTTGACAATTTTTTTAAAACATAGGATTATTTTCGTATTTTCAACTCTGTTCTGAAATATTAATCCCTATAGTCAGAAAGTTCTCATCGGCGATTGAAGTTTATTTGACTTTTATAAATATTCTAATTACAAGAGCAATACAACGACTTTTGTCGTTACAAGTCATTGACGAACGCCTAACAGAAAGGAAGAGATTTATTTGGCATTTAACCTATATTCGCGTATCGATTTTTTATGCTATTCTCGTTTTAAAGATTCTTCTTCTACAGTTCTTTCTTCCTCCTTCAAGACACTTGTCCAGCTTTGTCGTAAATTTTATTCGATTTTTTTAAACATTTATTGAGTATATCCTAGTGTTTTTCACCGAGATTCTGCGATGCAAGCCTCGGGTGCAGACGGAGGAGCCTTAATTGCTCCGAGCGGAATCCGATTGGCTTGAGGTCGGCAGGACGAGTTAATGACTGCGTCCTTGGGGCAGGATCGTCAGGAATGTCGTGTCTTGTAATCCTAGAAGCCTTACGCGCATCTGTCGCAGGGTTAAGCACGACACGGCCCCAAATCAATCCAATATTTTACACCAAAGCAAAACATATCTTGCTTCACATCGTAATAACTATAAATGCACAACACGATCCTGATGTTAAGAAGCCGATTCTTCGGCTATAATATTACTTTTCTTACTTACTATGATTATTATACCGTGATTCTACGTACCATCTCCAAAATACTCCCTGTGCTGCATCCAAATGAAATTGTTCCAGTTGCCCAGTGGCTATGTACAACTTACCCCGCAAAAAGTCATACATTTTATTTCCCCCGCCCCTCCCACTTGTATATGCTGTGGCCAGTAGTAAAAAACAAAAATTTCTGATTCTAATGAGCACGAAAAACGTTTCTGTGGCCTGAGAGCCACGAAATTTTGCATCACTTTTCAGTTTTTTGTTGAAAACGAAGTCCAGTTATGAATTGCTGAGCATTAAATTCTGCGTCGAACGGTATACACAATTACGAAATTTAGTAGAAAAGTGCTGTGGAAATCGTCAAATGTAGGATATTTTTTCCCCTTTTGACACTTGTCGCTGATATCTCCAAAATGATAGATCGTAAATTAATTTGTCTCATAAAATAAGTTGTAGAGAATATAATTCTCTTCACAACTCACTGTTTCTGACTCTGAAAATTCACTGAGAATTGTATGAAGTACACTCATTTAGCTGGATGTTTCCGTCCAGATGAGAGACGTCCATTACCTACGACATACTATACCTTTAGTGTGATCTGTCATAGTAAAACTTCCACTGAATATTGCAGAATGTATACTCTTCTTCTTCTTCCTATGACTCCTTAGCTCTCCTCTATTGCTGTTCTCTACGCCTCCTTATCATCGGCCTTTCTTCTCCATCCTCGCATCCTCAGAACTAGGTGTGCATCTTCACAGCTCACTCGAGCTCTTCTGCTTCTTCTTTCTCCTTCAAATCTATTATTTTATAGTTTTTTCGTATTATAGATTCTTCCATTCTAATTACAAGGCCAGACCATTATAGTCGTTTCAATCTTACCCAGTTTGATAGTGAGACTTCATTAAACTGACTGTAAAGCTCTTCATTATATTTAATGCACCACTGCATCACCTCATTTTAATAGTGAAATTAAGGATAGTACGCTTTGTTATATACCTTAAGTCTATTCTGTATTTCAGTTTCTTGTCAATTATTCTCTGTTACTATCGTCCACATGTAGCGGAATCTTTCCACCTCTTCCAGTTTGTATTCCATATTGTCTAGGTCTCTTTCCATTGCTTGTGTCATTACTTTTAGTTTAGTTTTATTCTCATTGATCTGAAGACTCATCTTCCTTTCCTGGTTATTCAATTCGTTCACCATAACCACTGCCTCGTGTAGGCGTCTACCAACTATATTGATATCATCAGCATTGACACTACTCAGGTTTATCACAAATATGTGTGAATGAATCAGTATCCGAACAACATACATACTGTTCATAAAAATTACAATTTTTATTGTGCTTTTATTTAAATGCTTTATATAGTTCCCGGGTGTGGTTTGGCAACTAATAATCGTTCATCATTCACCCTGATGACTTATATACAACATCAAACATAGAAGTTCGATTGCAATTGTACTATTTAATCAATTACGACGTTTCGTTTCCCTTTTGAGACTTCGTGTGCTTTGGGAAGAGAATACAAAAAGCATTAGGAATTACTTTGACACAAACTCACTTACGGAAGCTTGTCACCTCTGTCATCAAAGAATGTAAAACCCATCTAAACATCTTAAAAGTACTTGTTGGTAAAAATTGGGGAGCAGACAGATTTATTTAATTTTTCATCTATAGGAATCTGTTTAGGTTAAAACTTGATTATGCATGTATACTCTACGCAACAACAAGTAAAGAACTTTTAAACAAACTAGACGGCGTGCATAATACAGCACTAAGAATAGCAACAGGCTGCTTCCATACGAGCCGTACAGGAAGGTCAAGAACCCACCCTTGGATATGTCAAATACCCATTAATTAGAAATGTAAACCTCCTCTGGTATCAATCCTGCACCAAGTATTTATCCAGATACGTCAATTTCTGTACATGATTCAGCAAAATTTGTGACCAAATACAGTATGCTCTGCCAGATATTAAACCCTCCTTGAAAATTTTCCCTAAAAACCAGCCTCAGAAATCACAAATGCATTTAAAGAATTATGGATAAAAGCTCACCAAAAGCTAACACAGTCGTGGAATACAATATTGAAGTCATTTAAAGTCAGCACAATCCATTATGAATCAAACGTTTTCTATGCATTAAAACATAACCACAACGTAAAGAGAAGAGACCAAATAAACGTATCGAGAATAATAACTGGACTTACAAAAATGACTCATCTTTACATTATAACAAAAGACCCCCCCCCCTCACCGATTTGTGATCAGTGCATTATCCAGATTTCAGTTGAACATCTGTTAAAGAACTGTCCGAAATTTGACGATGAGAGGAAAGAAACTTTAAAAGAAAATGATTTCAACGAGTTTGTGAAAGAAAAAATGCACAAGAAAATTTAATAAAGTTCTTAAAAAACTGAATTGTACCGTAAATTGTAAACTATTATTATATATAAATCTGTATATTTAAATTTTTACATCGAAAACGTAAATATCAAATTAAATTGTATAAAATTGTTAATTTAAAGGACAAAATGTACTGGTAATTGTAATTTTGTATAAGTCGCTAACGACTACTATGTTGACGCGACTATAAATAAAATTGAATTCCCTACAACTTTTGTATAAGACAAGTTAATGTACGACAAACCAGTTTGGAGATATCAAGTACTTTAAATAAAACAAACTTGCATCTTTTCAGAAATTATAAAAAATGAAAAGAGGTGCAAAATTTAGTTGTTCTCAGATTACAGAAATTTTCCCCTCGGTCTTTATAATGGGAAAACATGGTTCCTGTCTTCTGGTCACAGCATATACGAGTGAATTTTAAAAATCTAATACCGTACAGTTTTCCAGAGAGGGCGTTTTTTTTGGCTCAGCCCTTTGAGGTACGAGTAAGGTTTCGAATGAAACTCTGTTTGTTGCCAATGTTCCAATTGTTCATAGAGTATTCTGCAATTAAGGAAATGAATTACGGCAACTATCCAAAAATTCGAAAATAGTCTTTTATAAAAGTTTAGAGTCACGTCAACCGTAGGGTCATTGGCGACATACACAGTTACAAAATTATAACCAGATAAACACAATTTTTTTTTCATAAAAATTTCATCCACTAAAATTCATCTAAACAGCGTACATAATTTTTTTTTCGAAATTTAGACGAGACTTGTGCAAACAGAATAGAATTTCGAATGAGGTAATTTAGGAAGTAGGTCCTGGAAAGGGCACACAGATATGAAATGTAGTTCTAATCCGGATCCTTTGAATCCGTCCCTGAGGAAGCTGAAGTTCAGAGTTCACGAAGCGCCTGGATTGTGCTCAAGTGTAGATACGCCGATCAGATCTTCGTCGCTGTGGGGATTGGGGGATTGGGGGATGGAAACACTGCTATTCAATACGCACAGCCTTCGTAATTATAAATCTTAGTCGAAATGTCGAGATGAATGCGCTTCACGACTTGAAACAAACTTCTGGAACTGTACAGCCTGTGCGCAATATTCAAACGGAATTTTATAAATTGTTCACGTCCTATATTGTGATAAATAACGGAATATTAGAAATAATTTCAATAAAATACTTTTCCTTGAAATATATTCATAATTCTTAAAGATATATATTGTTAGTCGCATACCGCCTATGCACTTAACAACTATATTCATATGTTACCATTGCTTGATCTACATATTTTATAAAATCATATAACTTATTTACGTGCTGTAAATGAACAAATTTAAGATACTTAACATTTACACTGCCCGTGTAATGATTTCAGTTACATTATTTATTTTATTCTTGTGTATATTTGATTTAGCACCTTTTTTCATAGTTATTTGTATTAACCTTTTCTGAAAAATACGAAATTTAGCGTCCCGTCAATTTAATTAAAACGTATTAATAACTTCTAATTCTTTACCAGAAGATTCTGAGTCTAAATTATATAAATCATGGTTCGCTGTATAAGGTAATATTATTTGTAATGTCATTAATAGTTTGAAATTATGTATACAAAATTGGGTGTCCGCTATCCTGGTCTTTATATAACGTGCCTCAATCATCTGCCCTGCGAATAATGCAACAGTTTTCATATTTATTAACTAATTGAATGTTTTAGTAATTAAATAAAATGTTACTTAAATTTAAGTCTAAGCTTGACAAACTTCTCTTCCGTTTCATTATAATGTGTTCCGCTTGATATACCCTGTCAAACGTGAAAGAGCTATCACTTGATTTAAGTTGTTTTTCGCGATTGTCGTCGTTGTCGTCGCCGTCCTATGCAAGTTCGTCGGCAGTTGATAAACATCTCTCATAATCTTTCCTGTTTTATGTTTTTGTCCTGAATAGAGGGAAGAACGGAACTTAAAACTTCTGTATAGTATATAGACACATGTACATATCTATGGAAAATACTCGTATAATTGAGGGTGTGCTCCCCGGCCCTGGTTACAGAAAAATTAGTCTTAAGCTTTTGAGTCGCAATTCTCTAAAAAGTTGTGCTCTTATTAACTAATTAAAAAATATTATTACTTAAATTAAATATTTTTGAAACTTTAGCAATATTTGACGCTAAACAGCAATTTAATTATCTAGTTTGACACGCTACCCGAGATCATAATCTATCCTGTTGAAAGTTATATTGTTTTTTCCTGGCCTGAAAAAGGGGGGGGGGAATCAGACTCCTGACCCTAAAATACACCAAACTTTCATATAGGAAGGTATTAAGGGACAAATATGAAGTGTATCCGTTTGCTATGTTTGCATATCTTTAGGGTAGCACCTTTTTTGGCCTGAAGGGAAAAAGGAAAGAACCAAAATCTTCAAAAGATCAACGGAAACATTTTCTGGGTGGAGAACAATAACTTTCATGGATTTATGGTATCGGAAATCATAAGGGACCAGCATGAAGTCGCAGAGAAGATGACTGACGTGGGACCTTTCATGCCTGAAAGAGGGGTGGAATAAAGGCTCCTAAAAGATGGACAGAATCCTTTTTTTGGATTAACAGCGCTAAGCCAAAGGTCAAACCTTTTTATTATAAATACGGTGGATTTATTTGCGTTGTCTCGCTCTTCCCCCCTCCCTCGGTGTTTTTCTCCGGGTTTTTAGTAACAAGTTCCAGTTTTTTGTTTTTTGCAATTGCTACAACAGTTTATATTTCTAGTAAATATATAAAAACATACGGACATACATTTCCCGTGATCTGAGCTCTGAAGTGTTGCTTTTCTTCTTATCTGGATATGTTATCCCAAATTATATTCTCAGTTTCCAATTTTTAGCAGCGGTATGCATATTTTTTTACACTTCTATGTGTGACAGAGTTGTAGACTCTAACAACAATATAAGTGTTAGATACATGCTGTTGTAATTAAGCTTCGTGTAAATGGTAAAAATGTGTCTGCTCTGTTTTATGTCACATATTCTTTTTAAATGTGGTGGAATCAGGAAATGCTATTCAGAAATATATGTAATTTTCAAACGTTAACTTGGATTATAAAGTAAACAAATGTAACAGGATTATTTGTGTACAGCATGAAACGGAAATAGTAATTAAGATGACGATTGAAATCGGTTATTTAAGATAACATCTCTCTTTTTTTAGCAAGAATTTCTTTAAAATTTGTAAACATCATTTTGTTTCTGCACTACGGTTAGTTTGGATGTTGGGGAGTTATTTGGTATTGTCTAAGGAAATAGATACATACCGTTATTTACTGTCTGCACATTTATGTTTTATTTTTATTAATCTTGAGCAGACGGTGAAACCAGGATTAATTCGATTATTTCAACTTCAAATTTGAATTATTTAGTGCTGTACGTAAAGTAAATGATAGAGAAATGGAGGCAACGGACTGTCTGGATAGAGGCTTCTAAAACTAACGACCAAGTCCCATCCTCGCCATAGAGTGGCCAAACACTAAAGAGCTTCGCACACAGCAGCCACTTGTTTCCTCTACACTGAAATTCGCCTTATTGCGTCCGTCATCTGGTCGACGGGAAATTCTTATGTTCTTTTTAAGAGAACTTTTTATCAACAGCTCACTCGTTCTTTTTTGTTCTCCAAATAACTTCAACGTTGTTAACCATTTTATTGTGCTCCTTGGAAGAATACTTGAAAGGGTTTTAAAAAGTATCTTCAAAAGATGGAACACCAAAGTTTCACGGTAATGGGTGGGGTGAATATTATAGGATCGATTCAGGATAAACCATATAACTCGCAGTTGATTTTGAACACGTTTCGGAGCCTATTGGAGACAAACTTCCAGACAGACAGAAACTTCAATTATATTTATTGGGATAAATTATATTTATTTTATTTGCTTTTCAAAATTAGCAATTACTAAATATTAAAAATTATCCGACGCGATAAATAATATCAATATACGTATAGATCGTATCGACAATCCAAAAAAGTCTATTAATTCTCAGGTAGTTAGCTTTCTGCCAACGATAGGTCAATTACGGCGCGAATCCTGCTAAAACAATAGATGGAGTGAGAATGCTCGCCCTCCCTCTCTGTCTCTCTACCACTCTCATGCAAGTTAAAATTGCTCTTACAATAACACAGTAAGTCGGAAGAATGGTATAGGAACGCCGAATAAGTCATAACTCGACTTATAACGCCGCCTTTCGCCTGGCAATTCAATGGATTTATAAATATTATATTAATATCTTCTGGCAAGATATCTAAATGAAACATACAAGAAAAGGTAAAGCTAAAATTCCTGTTTCAATCCCTGAAATTTTCATTGAAATCCGTTAAGCCGTTTCGGAGTATAAACAGATCCAGAAAGAGGTAACCCGTATTCACTTTTTGGAGATCGATATGCGCGTAAGGGCCACGAAACCTTTACCGTAGAATGTTTTATATTAATACCTTCTGAAACCTGCAATATATCGAAATGAAACATGCACGAAAATTTAAGTAAAACTCCTGCCCTCCCATTTTCATTGTTATCCGTTGATCTGTTTTTAACCCTATTCGAGACAAACTTCCAGACAGAAACATAAATTTTATTTATTGGTCTATATGACGCGAAATAATTGTAATATCAAAGATAAGGCTAATCATTAATTTGAATAGAAGATAGATTTTCGGGGACCCAAAAACATTGGACCTACGAGCAAGTTGACCCTAGAGGAGTGGGGATAACAATTACTCTCCGAGTACTGCTATTGCCACTCTATATATATTATGATACTCTTTTGATTATTCAACGCATCAGAGAAGCATCTATTTTTTAGTTTTTTTTCACCACATCTATCTAAATAATAGGCAATGTAAGCTCTGTGCTCCATGCTTTTTATATCGGGTCACGCACAGTGACTTATAACGTTTGCCCTTATGCGTACCTATACCATTCATCCTATATCCGTGAAATTTTAGTGTTAAGCGGAGAACTTTTCTAGCAATATTTTGAATATGTTGGCTCCGTCGTTCTCCACTTTTTAAAAAAGGTCCCACATCGATCATCTGCTCTCCGACGTCATGTTTGTCCGTTATACGTTCCTATAAAATTCATCCGAGTCCCATGAAATTTTGGTATATTCCAAAGGTTTAGATTTCTTACTTCCCCCTCTTTTCGGTCCAAAAGAGTTTCTACTTTAAAGACAGATCGAACCTGCAACAGTATAGATTATGCCCTCACGTAACCTATCAATTGAGATGATTAAACTTCTGATTAGCTTGAAATAATGCTTAATTTAACTAAAATTTTATTTAAGTAATTGTAATTTTTAATTATTCAATAAATATTGAATGTAAATCAATGAGGAATGCGACTCTTGCGCCTGAGATGATTTTTTATGTAACTAAAACCACTGTTTATCCTGAACGACGTTCGCAAAAAACCAAAAGTATCGTTTTTTAAATAAAATATTATTTTACGCTTAACACGCATATAACCATAAGTAGTTATACTTTTTTATTAGTTCATAAATATACCAAATGTTTTTAAGTCCCAGAGCAGATTGATCACATGAAGAACCATTTTATTTGTATCTACACACATTATTTCACGGTAATGAGACCGAAGAGATGGTTCATATATAATTCTGTTTCAGCGTATTTTTGAGTAGGTATGTGCCGAGAAAAAAACCTTAAGGTTTGGAGCAATATGAACCAAATTTTGTACACGTGTTCCTTGCGATTCAGAACAATCAAGGACATGTAGGGGCAAGACACTACTAACAACCTTTGTGGGGGCGTAGAGGTAACATAAATTTAAAACATACAAAAATCCGCAGCTATTTCCTTGCTAATAAATAATTTTCGCGTTTAGTTGGATAGATAGTGTCTCTCCCAGTGTTGTGAGTATTGAACATTTTTCAGACTTATTTTAAGTTTCTATGCATATTAAAGGTACCAAGAGATTTCATCACTCTTAAGATAATGTGCCAACGCGGTGGTTATGACGTCATAAAGTAAGGGCCGTGAAAAGTTATCAGGTATATGCAATTGTTAATTATTGCAATTTCAAACAAGTAATGTGTAAGATTTTAATTGCAAATTACGAATAGTTTCCAAGTTTTTCAGATGAATATATTCTGATGCTTTACTTTTGACCAAACGTCTGAATAAAGTTGATTAATTGGAAGGTTCGTTTTTAATTAATTTATTACATTATTTTTCCACAAAAATTTTAAATGTATTAAAACTGATATCTGTTTTACTGTGTGTTGATCAGTCACCAATTATAGCTGGAAAACTAAATGTAAACTTTCTAAAATACTTAATTTTTGAAGTTAAACAGAGATTATTTCATTCATTCATCAGTCGAAATGAGTTGAATATCAATATTTCAGTGTTGTTGTTGAGATGTAACCATTGCCGAATGCGCTTATTATTCGCCATCTGTAAATCCCAGCGTGGACTTGACAAGCGAGACCGAGGGCTGACTTTTCTATAAGGATTAATTATGAGGCCCCCTGTTGTGATATCACGGCACGTCGGCGAGTAATATCTGCCTCGCTTTTGTTTGCGGAATGAATCTCTGTCCTGTAATTAGCGACCTGCCTCGTTGCGCGTGAAGATGTCCTCACAAACCATTTGGGCTTCTGTTCCATTCTCCCACCAATCTTATTTCACAGTCGCATTCATTTGCATTCTTTCGTATCATCAAAACAATTCATTATTCCACGGTGAGTTGAGCGTATTTCAAATTATACCTTTGTGTGACATTAATTTCCTCGATTTATACTGACGTGCTACTATCGATTTGTTAATTATGAGCCTGTTGAGATTTTACTCCGCCGTTGATCTAAATTACTGATAATGCAGCCATTAGTATAACATATAATGGTGATTGTATGCATCTGTTTGGCGTGGCTATGTTTGATGGCCTTGGCCTTCCGGAACGACTGATGTACTGTCATCTGCCGTGACACTTTCCGGATTGAAGTGGTGCGTATAAATATTTATAAAGTTTCAATATATTGTAATATATCACTCATTTTTTTAACTAATAATCCAGATGAGAATCTATCAAAAGCAACAACAATCGGTCTAATTAAATTTCCTCCTTTATGTGTTTTAATAAACCCATATCCTCTAGGACTTTATCTTCATTATAAATAAATGTTTTTCTTCCATTTTCCTAGGTATTTTTCTTACACAATTGCTTTTTCTTGTATCAATTTTATTGATTCTTAAGTACACTTAGCACTTAGCTATTACTTTATTTATTGAAATAGTAATCTATACTTGTATATTATCACTACTTTGTTTTATTAATCATAAAAGGTGTACAATCTTTTCAAGTTTTACAACCAATACCAATAAAAGGATTCTTTTCTCTATTTTTGTTATAGTTGTAAGAAGAATGCATAAAGTCTAAAATCTGTTTAGATTTTCTCTAGTGGATTATATCTTTATGATTATCGAAAAATTCAGTAATGATGTTAATAATCGTGATATTTTTAGTTTGGTGATAATAGTTGAAATTCATGCTCAAATTTAAGTTGAAAATTTTAATTGGAATTTGCTACTTTTTTTATGTAAATTGTAATTGCACCTCATATTGTTGTATTCTTGTATCCGCTTTTAAGTCCATAACGTTTTTTTAAGAGTTAATATTATATCATGAAATTCTTTGATTTTTTCACTGAAAATTATTGGTAAATTCCAGCAACTGCTTTTTAAAAACATTAATTTTGTTGTGATAAGTGTCGATAAGCCTGTAGGCCAGCTTAACTAATTTATAGTGAAATATATATTAATGATATTTTTCTTATTAAGATTTATAATAAAAACCTTATTTATGTATACGTATAATATTATTTTATAATCAATTTTAAAATAAATATTTTTACTTTTTACGTTAATATATTAAAAAATCAAAATTTTAAATAATCTAATTTCCTTACGAGTTTAACCATATTCAATAATATTGAACAATTTGTCCACCTATCGTTAAATAATTTTTCCATAATTGTATTATAAAAATAATTCAGGTAATGTATTTCATTCGTATCAATCATTCGAAACATTCGTTTGATGGTCATAATTATTTTAAAATTCAATAAATGCATGTTTTGTAATACTTAACTTAATGCTTAACCTAACTAACTATTTAGATAACAAGACTTGAACAGTGCTCCTGTGAGCATTCTTTAAAATAAATTATGATATGTCTTCATGTAGTTCACTAGATGACTTGAAATGTGATAAATATGTCTATTTTAATGAAATCGGCTTGTAAGTTCGGATGACTTGAATGTTTTTAATCTTCTTGGCTCATCTTCACCCTGGATCAGACTTCTTGTCAATCGATTTTGGTTTTATCTTTGTGCATGGGCTGAAATTTATTTTTATTATGAGCATACCAAGATGCGTTCATTATTTCTCCGATTACTTTCTTTTGAAACCTCTGTATTATCTCTACTCTGCTACCCACAGTGGTATTCCAGACGTCCAGATTGGTTTTATCACTGTTCTATACAGCAAGAGCTTATTTCCGATAGGTAATGGAGATTTTCTGCCCATCAGCCTGTAATTCATTTGGGAAACCTTTTGGACAAGTTGTTTCCTGTTGTTGACTATATGTTAATCTTATGCCCAAGTATGTTCCTAAATATTTAATTGTTTCTTTAAGGGGTTTGTGATTTCCATTTAAACTTATTTTTGGACAATTTCCACGTTCAAGTGCAAATGCACTTTCTGTTGATTATGCCTCATTTGCTTTAATTCTCCATCGCTGAAACCATTCTTATAAGTGATTAAAATGTTTTTGTAGATATCTGGAATCTACAAAGAGATCTTCGAGTAATAGTAATATTGTTGTTGAGACAACTGTTAAATCGGTAAATAATCGGTGTAAGTTGAGTACAAAGTTGGACCCTGAATGCTTCCCTGTGGAACGCCTGATAATATTGGGTACGCTTTTGAATTTGCTCTATTGGTTAGGAATGTCTTTAGAAGAGAAAATATATAATGGGGGATGGTTTTATTGACTTGTATAGTAGACCTTTATACTATACCTTTTCAATCGCTAAGATTATGTCCATAAAGACAGTTGAGCAATAGTTCTTCTTCTCGAGGTCTTGATTGATATGATATACTATTCGATGGGAGACTAATCCTAAGATTTTAAATGTTGACGGATAGTATTCAATAAGAATCGAATCGACAGAATTAATTATTTTATAATTTATTTTAATAATATGCTATTGTTAATAAGTTCATCTACTTTATATGTCTCAACTATCTGGGTACCCGACGATTCCAGCGAACTCATTTACATTAGCCCACTACAGTATTTAATTCGACAGAAATCTCTTTGTCAAGATGTGATTAAGCCATCAACGTGAGCGTCATATTTTTCATCATAATCACCTGGTACATTAAATTAGCACATACATACAAAAAAATACACGGAAAAAGTCAATTATTGTGTGGACCAGATATTTGAACCATCTCTTCTGTTTGATTAGCTTTAAATAATGTGGATAGATACATATATGCAACTTTAAAATATAAAATTGGGTGTGTGCGGTCACTGTTCTTTATGTAACATACCTCATCGTTTGTCGTGTTAGTTATACTACAATTTGCATTTGCATTGACTAATTAAAAGCTTTATTACTTAAATAAAATGTTAGTTAAATTTAAGTATTAAATAACGCTTTGCATTTATATCCTCTTCGTTCAGAGTAGCTTAAAATAATGTGTTTACCCTGACATAGCCAGTCAAGGGTGAAATAATGCTTAAATATAACTAATATTTTATTTCAGGTATAATAATTTTTAATGGTTTTTGCGAACTCCACCGCCGTACGCACGCAGAAAATAATCATATGGATTGACAGGCTTCGTAAGCGCATAATGTACCGTCTTCTAAGTTATATATCTCTTGATAGTAGAACCTTTGAATGGTACAGGAAACCATAAAGGATTAACAAAGTCTTAGAGCAGAAATTAGCGTGGGAACTTTTTGGGCTGAAAAGGGGGGAAAGAAGGAATATAAATATTCAGCGCTAAACAAAAAATTCACTGCAATCGGATTGGCCTTATAACAAACCTAATAATTCATGCAGGTTTTCTAGGGTTTTCGCTGCACTTCTTTTAGGTGAATCACTGGGTAGGTCCTAAAACCATAGCCATCTAGTATCTGCATGTTTTTATGTTCTTTGGAATGAAATAAGGCGTTAATTACTATTTTTCGATAGTGGTGATAGCATAATCACTCTGATTGAGAAATTTCATGTCGCCAATCAGACAGCAACAAATTCGTTTAGACGCTAATGAGACCCGAAACGTGTGAAACCATATGCACAGGATATAAGCGGACGTTTAATGCTCCGGGCATTAACCCCTCGGAAATGTCGAAGGACATTTCTCTCTCCGCAAAGTCAGATGATCACCGCGGGCCAACCTTATAAATTGATTATAGCAGTGGGCCGAGTGATCTGGTATCAATCCTCATGGTAATGATGAGAAGAGCCGATCTCAGAGTAGACAGTGGAGAGAAGTCAGTCGGAAATGGATCTTTGAAAGAAGAAAATGTGAGCAGATAGTGTTGGAGTTGGACCACGAGAACCAACAAGTTAGTCTGGCCGTAGCATCAGAGAGAGAAAGAGAGAGAGGCGAAAATAGTTCATTTTCATTGAATTATCCTTCAGAGAAGTTTGTCTATAATCTCTTGGGACAAACCGAGAGACTGAAAGAAGAGAGGGCAGCGAGAGGGACTCGATGCAGCAGCAGGTTGCATCGCCTGTCCACATAATCACCAGAGACCAGGAAGAAAGTTCGGAGTGAGACCAGAATTCTGGGAAGCCCTAGTAGCTATGCCGACAAAGGACGCAGCTACTTACGAACACGACAACATCAGGTGTGTCAGTGCCTTTGCATAAAAATGCGTATGACAATTTTTTTATGCAAAGCAACGCTCACACATTGATGACCCTGTAAACAGATTGAGTCACTTGCTAAATTTTAAATCTGAGATAGCCGAGGAATTTAAAGCAATAAATTAATTTTTTAACGTTAACGTACTAAATGAAAGAGAGATATCAGTAACGAATACCCAAAACTTGTGACAACACAAAACGACCGTCCCAAGAGTGTCGGATAAGAAGTATCGTTATTCTGAAGTGAAATACCGATATCGATAAGTATGTAATCCACGGGAATGTTTTCTGAAAGCAATCTCGTTCAGATTGGGTGAGAATCGAAACGGATGCTCCGAATCTGAGCGGGCTGGCGTGCGACACAATTACCCCGATAGCTAATTCGGAGCGAGATAGAGTGTCGGGTTTTTGCAGTTCCGTGCAACACGTACTCCAGGACGAAGTTGGCGCAGCGCCGAGCCTAACAGGTTGCATCCTCAGTCTTGGCACGCAAAATAACGCGCCGCGCCGGCTCAGCGGAAACAAAGCGCCGAGCAGCGCCGCGACGCGTCCAGATAAATTCCCCTGTCAAAGGGCTTTTTTGCCACCATTAGATATAAATCCGCTTACAACGGCGAGCCCGCCAGATTGGATGTTACAAACGCGCCTCATTTCCAGATAATGCGATAGCGACTTGCTTCCCATTCAATCGAAGCGACGCGCATGCAAAAATAATGTTATCAAACTTGACTACTATTCCTTGGATGCTTTCATCGCCTTCTTAACAATCTTTGGTACAGAATCTCAATTCGTGAAAGATATTCCAAAGTAAGATTGCAATTTCGCAAGTAATAATAACTGCACTGGAGGTCATATTCCCTGCCATGTTATAGGTTGTCAATCAATGTATAAAGAGCTCTAATATTTTGCACAGTTTCAGTTGGGATCTGGGTTTATTTCATTACAGAATTTCATGAGATCTGGAGATGGTTGAGTGGGACCCATACGTTGTTTTTGTATTTATTGCTGGTCTACAAATGGGCGCAAGCCCGGTGGCAGATACAAAATAATATTACTTATAAATAATACTCCTAGTCTAAAAATAATTTTTGTCCTTTCAAATGTCTATACCCCTGAAAGAAAGAAAGAAAAGAGAAACACTATAAGAATTATATTAATTTAACACTTAAATTCACTTTGGATTTAACATTTAAATTCACTTCACACGTTTTCAGAGATTTATCCTAAATTTATTTTCCTGGAGAGGATTTCATCCAAACACTCTCACAGGTAAATTATTCGAGTCGTTGATGGTCCTATTTAGGAATAAGAATTTGCCAACATCTGTTTTTTGCTTTCTACATTTTACTTTGAATTGAAGATCCCATCTACCTATATAATTGGGCTTTTACACTTTAGAGCTAATTCCAATCCATGGATTTTGCCCCGTATAAGCTTTAAGTATCAAATGCAGCCTCGCTTTCTCCCTCGTTTGTGACAGTAAGTCACTACGTAGTTGTACCCTTTCTTTCCTACTCGCATGAAATTAGCAGCCCTTATCTCAACTTTCTCTAATGATTCTATTTCATTTTTTCTATATAGATCCCAACAAGCCGGCCCGTGTTCCGAAATTCGCCTAACTAAAGTTAAATATGCCACCTCCTTTGATTTTGAACTTACTTTCTTTAAGTTCCTCATTATGAAATGTAAGGTATTCCACGCTATTCCTCCAACAAAAGTCTCTTGTTGAAATACATCCCCAGATATTTGGAGCTCGTTTCCCTTGGAATTAGTTCCCCGTCTGTTCCATATTCTCATTTATAAACGTGCGTTTTGTAAACGAGATTGAGTTGTCTTTCATTAATTATCTTTTATTTTCCTGATCCCAGCTATTGACCCGTCGATTTCATATAAAATAATGATGAAAGGCTAGAGAGTTTGGTTTTTTTTGGACGGGAGTTTCCTGAGAAATAAGCATTTAGTATTGCCAATTTTTTAAAAGAAAATTGTTAGGTTATAATAATTTGAAGGACAGTGCAAGAGAGGGATAGATTATTAGGCCACGTTTTAAGACTTGAGTGTGTTGTAAACGTAGCTTTAGAGGGAAGTCTGAGGCAGCAGATTAGGGGTGAGGGATGTGGTAACTATGCAGAAATGATAGGTTAGCATGGAGGGTTGCAGCAGACCAGTCTTAAGACTGAATACCACCCAACAACAGAGGGTATCTTTTTAAATACGTAACTTTAATTGCTTGTATTAATTGATTGAATAGTGTAAAATACGCATCATGTAAAAGTCTTCCGTCATAATAAATGCGGCGATTGTTGTGACGTCATAGTGACAAACATTATTTGCTGGTATTTCCGTAATTACGACTAGGAATTGAAAAATTATTTTTCAGTACGTATTAGAACGATATAAGTATGTATAAATGACAAAATTAAATGAATTTCGGGTTTAAGCCGTGATGCGATTGAACGTCACAGATTGCCGCTGTCTAACGCAGATTACTAAATGATTCTCAAAGTTTTAAATTGTAGATCGTGGGGCAGAGATTTTGATGTTCGTGAATCCTGTTTCTAGGGCGACAGAGGACTGTGCTTCTTCATGCGTCATTAGTCCATTAGTTACGTGATGTCTTTTGGTTCGAGGTATTTTCAGGTTCAGCTTATTTCTCAGGAACTCCCGTCCAAAAAAACCAAACTCTCTAGCCTTTCATCATTATTTCAAAAGCTAGGCATCTCCACCATCCACTAGAAATTCAGGTTAAATGCTGTTTCCATGCTCTGCACTACTTCGAGCTTGGCTTCCATCCCCCCCCCCCATTTTTGACCATTATTTGTCTCAGGAGTTTGTGACGCCCAATTATATTAATTGAAGGAGCTCCTTATTGCTGACAGAATCTGGCGTCTGGGTGGAGTTTCGACGGTTCTGGAAATTTCTCTTGGGGTCGATGAACTTAATCTTCACGTCTCCAACATCTGCGGCCAGATAATCTTTTATACCATTATTGTAAATAGCACGTACTAGTTCCTGAAAACGCTACATGTTGGGGTCAGTTCTTTACCGGATCCTTTTTTTTAATTTCTGCTTAGAGTCGCACAAAACTCTTGTTCTTTAGGGACTTTAGGAACTTATTTTCTTAGTCGGATTTTTCTCATCAAGGGATATCAAACAGGAATCGACCCCAATTCATTCTTGCTAATAATTTCCATCAAAAATATATCATTTATCATTTTATTGGAATAATGTCTGAAAATTACTTTTACAATTCTAATATTTTAATCAGAGCACTAATATTAATGTTAATAAGTAATTTTATAATTTCATTTCATTCTTTGAATTCATTGAACTTTGATTTTATCTAATTTTTTGAACTGAAATTAATAGTAATATTTTTTAAAGCTTTATTAAATTTAGCTCATTATTGTTCAAGTTTAGTTTCTGTTGCAGGATGGAATTAAGTTCATTCACGCTTTTATAAATATGAATTCTTATAATATTTGTAGACACGTGGTTTACGTTTACTAAATCAGGATAAAATTCAGTGCGAAAAGAATACTGGAACTATTTATTTTCACCAACAATAATAATAATAAATATTATGATGTTCTGTGGCTTGTCTACGCGTAGAATTGATACAGATATAGTTCTAGAATTTAATTGTAACTCCCTGTCGTTGAGCGTCTCCAATCAGCTTCAAAGTTATTAAAGTATAACATTCTTGGTATATATATGCCTTACCTCGATGTTTAACTACACTCTGAAAATTAACATTAAGAAGGATTCCAACAGTGTTTGTCGTTTTCTTCGGCCCGAATGACGTCATCGCAATGCCACAAATCCACCGTTCTGAGTACTGTTCAAAAGTTAATTTGTTTCCTTCTTTTTCGTTAAAAAGTTCAATTTGTATTTTCATTTCTATAAAATTTCATTCCCACATTAGTTAAGTATTTGGTGTTCACATTTACCCGTCGGTTAAATTGAAAATGTAGGTTATTTCATCTCGTTGCTTTTATAACTTCTGTAAATAGAGATAAGGAAATTTCCTCTACAGGTTTATCTTTATGCCAAAGTTTCCTGCACAGTTAGTTTCCACAGGAGTCTGAATTATTTTATCGACTTGTTCCACGTGGAATTTTAATAGGATATTTATTTTGAGATGGTACAAGGGCGTACCCTGTGCTTCTGAGCAGATAAAATAGCAAGTTTGAGAGTCGCTGTTGAGAGTCAGAGATCAGCAGAACGTAATTTATCAGTTGCGATTCAGTTTGATGGGAATCACAAATCTTTTGCATGTTTGCCGGTTTTGTTGGTGAGGCGGGGACATAAATTCAAGTTTCCAACAACTTCGACCGAACTGAAGCTGTCGCCTTCAATTTATTCGAAATATAAATATACGCGAAGATAAACACATCGAAAGAAATACTAACCATTTTTTTCTCATCCACTCATTCTATTCGATTAATGAATTAACAGATTAAAATCTAAAATATTCTATAAATAATATTATGGCAAGTCTTAATTTAGTTTATAATGTTCAAAATTAATTATAGAGTATGTAATTTAATTTCTGTGATTTATATGATTAAGCTTAATTCTTTAGTTATTTTAGTACCCAATTTAACAAAGAAACAGGCATACAAATTTAACTAATTAATTGTTTTAATTGAAATTAATTCTTTCGCCCTTAAGTGTACGAAAATTGAGGTCCGCAAGCTGTTCTTCTTGAATAAATATGGTCAATGCGACCAAGTTTCTGTAATCAAAAGTTTATTTTTGATTGACTCATCTGTAGTCCAGAATGTAAATCAATTTCGTCCCTTCCTTCGCCTTCCGGAGATCACTTTCACAGGCTCTGCTTTTAATTTTAATTTCACTTCACTTATATATTTCCTCACTTATAAATGCACCTTTCGTCGTATGAGCCTCCCAAGTAGCACAGCAGTAAACTTGAAAATTTTCTTACAATTTTCTCCTTTCTCGGCCACGATCCCACAGCTACTGTCTCTCTCCCAACAATATTTTCATCAATTCTTACATATTTTTCTAGGTAGATGTAACACTCGCTTTGAACTAATATGTGAATGGATTATTCGTCTTATAAGGAGAATAGGTTAATAATTGGTGCGGATATTAATTTTCGTGTTACTAATTGCGGTTACAGCTATATATGGCGGCGGCGTGTTTGTAAGCCGTAACTGTCACCACCGTAATTCAAGCCACCGAACGCAGACCTGTAGTCGCTAAATCACATTAAATGGACAATTGCTTTGTCTCTATTACGTCTTTTGTGTTTACTAAATAGAAATAGCAACCCTAATAGGCGGTTCCCATCCATCTACGAACAGAATGCAGCACTGGAATTAAGCCTTTGCGGGGAACAAAGAGACAGAAATGTGTGGATTTGTGAAACCACTCGGGGGCTGTGCTTGCCAATATGGAGGATGAATATCCTTTCTGAGCTATCCTTCTCGTAATCTAATTGACTGTCGACTTTCTCGTCGTTCGTGTGTTTTGCTTTCAATGAGAACATTTTCTATTGGTGTGGGTCGTTCCATTCTCAACATAAGGCCCCGGCCACAATATGCGATTTTACACATATATGCAAATCATTTAACCTCATGGAGGTCGCTCACACAGCTGGTTGCGTTTTCATTCCTCCCTCTTTAAAACGCATACTTGTGGAGTCTCCAGCAATAGTATACGTTGCATCCTTCTTGTCAGAATTTCTTTGTTTTGTGCGACAGTGCTCAATACAGATATAACATATTATGTTAATCGCCTGTTCTATATATAAGTTAAACAGCAAGGGTGACAGACTGCATCATTCTTTTACTCTTTTCTTGACTTTTGCATTATTTTCTTTCCTTCAATTATAATTACTGCTGCCTGCCTTCTGTAGATGTTATGGATATTCTTATTTCTTGATATTTTATTCCTGTCCTCTTCAAAATACTGAGTAGAGTGTTCCAGTTAACATAAACAATGACTTTTTCTAAATCTACAAATGCCATGAACGGAGGCCTATTTTTCCTTATCCTGTCTTCTGAAATTAGATGCAGAGACAATACTGCTTCTCTTGTCCCTACATAATTCCTAAAGCCAAACAGATCTCCTAACTCGTATTCTATTAGACGTTCCAACCTCCTATATACTATTGTTGTTAATAGTTTACAAGCATGAGATACTAAACCAATTGTCCTGTGTTATTTGCATCTATCAGCCCTAGTCTTCTTCAGTATGGATATAATTATGTTGTTAATAAAATATTCTGGTATTCTTCCTGTTTAGAAAAATTTCACAAACTACCCTGAAGAGACGTGATACTGCCTGATCATCTTGTCAACTCCGATGGAATGTTATCAATTCCTGGCGCTTTACAATTGCTGAGGTCTTTCAGCCATGGCCCTGTCAAACTTCGATCTTAAAATTTTGTGCCCCAACTTTTCATCATGCACCTCATCTACTTCTTCTATTACTGATGATCTAGATTTATACTTCTAGACATTCCTTCCATCTTTCCACCTTTTCTTCCTCATCTGTAATTTGCTTCCCGTCTGCTCTCCTGATGTTATTGCCAAACTCCTTCCCTTCTCCAAATGTTTCTTTGATTTTCCTATAATCTGCATCTATCTTCCACTTTTAAGAAACCCTGGAAGAACTAGATTCCCGGTTTTAAGGAAATTTTTTTCAATGAATTTCCACTAATAACTCCTTTTTAATCGAGCATTCTATTTGACGTTCCATCCTCCTATATACGATTTTCGTTAATATTTTACACGCATAGGATACTAAACTAAAGGTAATGTAGACCATCTCCAGGATATGACTTTACAACCCGACATTTATAAGTTTTTGACCGCCTGACTACTATGACATTGGAATTTCCTAGTATTGTTCGATAATTATTCTTTATGACTTTGTATAAAATCTGCAAACTCTTGATTTTAACATTTTTATAGTCATTAGTTGAGGAAACTGGGATTATCGAATAATTAGAACAACTCAATGGATATAAGAAGTGTAAAATATGATTTCTACTACTACTACTACTACTACTACTACTACTACTAAAAAACTAATCATATTTTGTTAAGAATGGCCCATTATCTTCCCCGGATTTACGAGGTAGTAACTGCAGCAGAAGTTAGTTAATAATGGGAAGTAGATGGAGCGGGAAGGAGCTGATAGTTGTGTATCGCTCCTGAAGACGTCGCGGAACGTGACCCTGGTTTGGCCGTAGGACAGGCCGAAAACAACTCTTTTACAAATGTTGTGCTCAATTGTGCAGCTTTCTGGCTTGGCAAGAATGAAGTGCCTACATTTAGAGATGGGCTATTTTTAAACAACGTTAAATTTATAATCGAATGACGTCAAATGAGGCTCGCCGAGTCGAGGTCCTGCTTGTGTTATTATCTTTTTGCTGGCGCCCGCAGACTTTACTCCTGTTCAAAGGCTGCCCATGTCCTCACAACAACGACCCTTAAACTTTTTCTGTTCAAATGAAATGAACAATGATAAGTCTTTTCACGGTGTATAGACCTGCTGACACTGGACCGGAACATATGCAACAAAATGATCTACTTCACAGGACAAGTTATCGCCGTTGAAAACTTAAAGACAATTCAATTTATAAAGAAACACCGAAATGAATATCAATGCAAAATCCCATCAATTCTTGGAAGCAACCCGTCGGTTAGTTTTGGAATAAGTAAGACGATCTGTGTTACCCTTGAACTGTTTTAACCTTATGCCAGCATTGTTACATTTAGGGACCCGTAGAAAGTATTGATACTTGACCGACCTCGGTATTCGGGTTTCGTTACAAGCTCTTCTAGTACTCATTACTTTTGAGTACCGATACTTTTTTTCCCCAATACTTTTGAGTAGCGAAAATTTTGGGCGGTCGTTTCTTTGAATCTTTGAGTCATTCGTTACCGTTATTACCCCTTTCTTCCTCTATTCAGCGAGTGCTTGATCACCACTCAGACGTCTCATATGGCTAACTCAAAATCTAGTTATTTTATTATTTTATAAAAAACTTATCGTTACGATTATTAGTACAATAATTGTTCTAGTACATACAATACATAATCTAGTAAAATTACAATTTTAATTTGTATTGTTGCAACGGCGAGGACGAATTGTCCTCAGCAAAATGTAAGGTCGTGTTGTTATCGATTTCCTTAATACATGTGATACTTAATGAGATGTTCATTTCAAAGAAATTAACATTCGTTTGACCTTGCAGAACAATCACATTTACTGTAACATACGTTATTGACCCTAGATTCAAAGCTCTTCATTCCAAAAGATTCAAAAATATTGGATAGCAGGAAAAGCATAATAATAAGGTAATAGAAACGTAAGTTCCGATGACCTAAAATTTGGTTTATATAGCCATCACAAAGATCTGGTTCTTGGATAAAATACTTACAGTTAAAGAAACGGATCTCCCTTCTGAAGAAAAATTAAGTGCAATTATTGAAAGATATTGCAAAAAATTCAATATTTTATTACTCCTGCAACATCAGTACGTAGTTAAAGACTATTTTCTGAAGCTGGGGCAATCCTTAAAAATTCACGAAATAATTTGAGCCCTAAACGACTGGGAAATATTTTATTCTTATGAGATCTGGGTGAATAAAAGTGAGGGTATTCAATTTATGTACAATTCGTGAGATTATACATGGCATGTTTAGATGCGCAGTAGGGAAAGGAGAATGGGAACGGGAGTATTGTCGTTTCAGGAGGAACTTCTCCTTCAACGGACTGCGGGAACGCTACTAGCATTGTTATAATCATTAACTGCATTTATACGAATGGGATATGGAGACTGCGACAGCGTCTTTTTTTATACGCTCTATACTTATTATCTATTACATTTTACGGACGAGCTCCTTGACGTACAACACATCTTGAAGTGACAGCAATATATTTCATAGAGCCAATGTTTTAAGAATTATTTCAAACAATTATTTTGTTTCACTCCGTTTTGATTATTAGTCTATCTTATTTAAAATGTTATTTAAGAAGTATAATTTTTCGGTAATCTACAAATCAGTCAATTCTTTATCATTCTTTGTTTTTTTGACTGTCATAATGTTGTGTATACAATTTCATGTAATAACTGTTTGTTTTGCTACATTTGTCAGACTAAGAGATCTCTGAAAATTGCAATTAAGGAACATGAAGCCAATTTAAAATTTCGTTTTTATAAACAATCTCCAGTTAGCTTGGAACTAAATCACTCGTTTAATTTTGATAATTCTATTTGTTTTAGAAAAGGAAATTACCTTTAAGAAAATATTAATTTCTGAAATGTATTTTAAATTAAATAAATTTTCTGTTTATATAAAACACGTTAATTTTCAATTAAACAAATTATATGATGTTTTATTTAATTGTCTATTAATTGATCTATTCTGTGTGTATGATCGTGGTTTAAAATATTGACAATAACCACTATGTATGGTCTAAACGTCTAATTTATGTTATAAATTCTTCAAAATTTTTGTGTAAATGTCTGTTATACGATTCTTCATTAGTAAGCATTCAATACGCTTCATTAATTGGTTTATTCCGCTCAAAGATTTAGAATATTCCGCAAATGAGTACATTTTTAATGTTGAATTGTGAACGTAGGAACGGAATGAGTAACTAGTAGTGGACATTGGTCTCTAGGATCAATTCTGCTAAAAGCACGATTTACCATCTTAGAGAAATGTTCACTTCGAATTTTTGACATTAGATTCATCGAAACACGAACTCCTAAAATTAAACGTACAATATACACAACACACTGCCGAGTCTAAAAGAAACCGAATTGGAAGTTTTCCAATCCGTAAGCTTATCTCGCACAATGACTTGTAGCCTAATAGGAATCATGACAAAACATAACTCAAATTGTATTTATATTCAAAAATTAAACCTAGATAAACATTATACTTTTAATTATACTTCTGTTACCTGCTTATTCATTATTTACTAAAATACAAAGGGCGCAAAGTAACATGAATCCGTTTTAACAATAAGAGATCAATTTATTAAGTCTGGAGAAATAAATGTCAGGAATCTTCAAACATAAAATTAGCTTCGCTGAGCCTACACAAGGGAACTCAGAAAATTTATTAATTACGTTTGCACGTATTCTCAAAATAATCAGCTTTATATGAAATTAACAAGGAATTATAGAACCTTAATTATCGAAAGTGTTAATATAAGAAACTTTAAAATATAGCTGAAAAAAGCGTTTAACATAGACTGAAAAATAAAGCAAAGATATAAGACCAGGAAAAATTGGTTAAGATTTTCGGTGTCAAGGTGAAAAATTTCTGATGATTTTTAATTATAAATGCTTTTGAAATAATTCTTTTATAATGAGTGTCTTGTCTAATATAGAGGCGTTATCCAAATCAATGGAATAACAAAGGGTGTGAGATTGGGAAAGGATATTTTGAAGGAAGTTAAGGAATTCTGCAGGTTAATAACTAGGGATGGTAGAAGTATAGTTGAGATAAAGAGTAGGATAGCGCAGGCAAGAAAGGTTTTCGTAAAAAAGAGGAATTACTTACGGCTAATATAAGTGAGAATGTTAAGAAATCTTTACCAAAAATGTTCGTATGGAGTTTGGCGTTATATGGGACGATAGGAGTTGCAGACAGGAAAAGAATAGAAGCTTTCGAAATGTGGTGCTATAGGAGAATGAGATGTTAGGATAGGGTAACTAACCAGGACGTTCTAAGCAGAATAGGGTAAGAGAGAACAATATGGAGGACTTTGACCAAGAGAAGAGATAGATTAATAGGTCACGTTGTGAGACATGAGTGTCTTGTAAAATTATCATTTGAGGGAAATGTGTGGTGTAATAATAAAAGATTGAGGCCAAGGATGGAATACGCTAAGGAGTATAGTTATGATGTGCAATGTGCTAGTTATGTAGGATAGGTTAGCATGGAGGGTTGCATCAGACCAGTCTTATAACTGAATACCACAACAACATATTAATCAAGCAAAATTAATATACTAGTTAGTTCAAAAGTTAATTTTTCCTTTAGATATGTGAGAAATTAGAGTTTTAAATACCTTTTCTTGACATAAACTTATGTTGGCACTGCCCGATTAGTAGCTGCTGATCCGCCGAGAGTGATCGGTTTCCAGTCGAACTCCAGCAGCATCAACTAAACGCATTTTCATCGCCTTAAGTTGAAAAAATCGCGATTCAGTGTCAATAATTTCATAAGTTTATTTTATTATAGTAAGTAATGGGTAATAAATACTCCTTTAATGTCACTGTTTTGCAAGTTGTAATATTTTAAAATAAATCGCTTTCGGCAGTTATACTGCCATATTCATCCCAATATACAAATCCATCAATATATTGTTTATCATTCAATTATTAGAAAGTTTTAAACTACATCAGATCTAAAAACTCTTAAAAAGGTTATAAACATTTTTACATACCTTATACTTATACACTATTTTATAATACGTTGTTAATATATAAAATATTTGTGTTTTTCTACACGTCGTCCGTTACAAACGGGCGGTAAACTTAAGTATAAGCGAGGTTATACGTCATGCACTATCGATAGGTTGATCGATAGTGTATGATTAACATCGATTATTTATTTTTTTATGTAATTATAAATATATGTATACATGGGTAGTAGCATTATGACTTGTATGTATTTGATTGAATATTATTGTAATTTATTGATGGTTCAATGTAATAGCTTCCTATTTCATTTCTGAAATTAATTATTTGATCTCTAAGAATATTAATAAAAATTGATTCTGTGAATCTGAGTTTGCTTTTAAAATAATTGAGTCATAAACAATATATTGATTGATTCGTATATTATTAGGAAGAATATGTCAGCATAACTACCTCTTTTAAAATATAATAACATGCAAAACAGTGACCGTAAAGGAATGTTTATTACCCATTACATCAACATTTAAACGGTCAAAGAACGCAATGAATTATAGAAAGTTAAAAATGTGCACGGGTCTGGTTGCATTCACTTAGTGCATTTGTAAGATTTAATCAGATTCAGATATTAATAATTTAGTCTTCACCACATCACGAGCAATGTGTTACTGTAATTTATATAGGTTATGGTAAGTTATTGCCGTGAATTCGAAGTCCTTATTTGAATGTGGGGGAATGGCGTACTCGTAAACCTGGTGTAAGGGCGGGCTTTCATTTGTGCTCTATACAGAAAAGAGCACCTTGTGAATCGAGACTTGAGCCGTAAAAGTCAGTTGAAATGTATTCTTCTGTGGAGTTTACGGCCCCTCTGAATTAAGTATCAGCGGATTCTGACCAGGAGAAGAGCTACAATCTGCAAAGCCATTGTCTAGACGCAATCTCTCCTCTTTGACGCGACTCTTCACTCTCACTTTAAAACCATCTAGCTGTCACTTATTAAATATTTTAAACCAGCTGCGGGCGGGCCCGACATTATTAGGATCAGTATTTAATAATGTTACATAAACTCCATACAGAAGCAGAACTTCAAGGACGAGGAACGAGTTAGAGATTGCACGTACGTTGTTACGATTCCTTATTACTATTACCAATAATTATTTGCATTCGTATAATTATTTTTACATATTCAGAGAAGAAAATACACACAATTCGTACCCAATACATAATATTTATAATACTCGTTAATGTTTGTAATTTTAATATAAGTTTAAATAAGGCCAAAAACAGACAAAATTATTAGTTAAAAATAACAAACTATAATTCTAAAACAACTACATGTTTCGGTCCTGATCTGGACCCTCTTCAGGTTGAACTGAATAATAATGCACAAAAATTACATTCCAAATATATAAACAAATATAGAGACAAAGAATACAGTAATTAAAAAAACCAAAACACAAAAATTTGTTAAAAATGGAAGATAATATTTTACATTACATTTCATGAATTAAGATATTACATATATATATATATATATATATATATATATATATACTACTGAACAAATTCGTGTCCGTTTTTACATTCAGAGTATGAATGTTGTGTTTAATATGAAGCATTTCTGAAACTAATCGGGATTATTAGTTTTCTAAACTTTGGAAATTATGCCAGTCAATAGTGTGGTTAGAATTTAAAATGTGTTTTGAAATAACGGATAATTTTTCTTGTGAAAGATTAATATTGGATCTGTGTTCCTTGATTCTGGTGCTGATGAATCGTTTAGTTAGGCCTATGTATACACAAGGGCAGTCATTGCAATTTAATTTATAAACTACATCGTGAATTTTGTTTTTATCAACTGAGTCTTTCAAATGTTTTACAATAGTGGATAAATTATGAGCTGGATGTTGTAGGGAATTGTGTAAAGGTTGGTGGAATGGCATAGTAATGTAATTTGTTAAGGGTTTCGTGGGATTGTTTATGGATATTTGGCCTTTGAGTTTAAGTAATCTTTTTTGAAGAAACTTATTGATGAAACTTTATGGATACTAATTATCTGTTAATATTGACAATGGCAATGTTGGTATGGTAAAACTTGTGATGAGACAGCAAAATGGTTTTATCTGTAAGGTTATTTATAGAAGATCCGGCGTACCTCCGTATTCGAGGATTTAAATGCTTTTTGGGCGCCAGGTATTTTTTAATAAAAATACCAAAAAAGTGGATTTTAATAACTTTAATCCATTTCAGAACATGAGAAAAATTATCACTACAGGGCGTGGTCTTTCTCCGTCCACAACTGCCGGCACATCCTTCTCCTTTCACTACCCCATGACGACTGCTCAAGTCTCGCCAGACTCCATTGTTGGCCCGAGTTGCGACAATTACAACTCGCAAGCTGGCCTGCATTGTTGCGTGTAACTTTTCATGTTACAATATATAAATTTTTGTTGGATAGGATGAGAAGAATCATAATTTAACAGCCTGCCTGAATAATTTTTTTACGATACCAGTTTGAGTAAATTGTGTCCTTAGCATAAGAAACAGACACATTAAAAAATATAAGGTAATATTTTTTCCTATCTCGTGTGTGAATTTAAGTGAAGTATGATAATTGTTAAAAGTGCATAAGATAGTATCAATTTTGTTATTGGGAACGATGTAGAAAATGTCATCAACATAACGACAATAATAAAGGTTTGAAGTTGAGTTTGGAAAACATGAAGCAACTGACTTAGGCACTCCCTCTAAATTGTCGAAGAATTTATGAAGCTAAATGTATCTTCATATGGGAGTTAACGTATAAATAACTAATTTCTTAGTATACGATATAAGCAATGTTTACCAATATTTTTATTTTTAATTGGCAGTTTATTAAATAATGCTAATAGGATTATAATGTACACCTTTTTATACTATAGTTAGAGACTTTCCTTCCTTGTTTAAATTCTTTTTAATTCGGGTATCAAATCTATGCATATCTGAGTTCTTTTTGAATAGGTGGGTGTCATTTATCACAAATAGCATCAGCAGAATATACTAGCAATTAAGAGTATTCCCATTTTCTTGAAGCCCCCGCTGCAAGATGGTTTTGGTGGAAACTAACTCAATATTCTGTCAATCTTTTTTTGAAGATTAAAAACCTTTTCTTTCCCTAATGCATTACTCCAGGCTATTATATCACATGTCATTAAGAAGTGACAGTATGTAAAATAAAGCAATTTTCTGAAGTTTGGATCACTGCACCGTGACATAATTCTAACTGCAGAGGTTGCCGAGCCTAGTTTTCTTAGGAGAATATTTGTGCACAGATATACCTAAAAGTCTTGAGCATTCAACTTCACTCATTTCACTATTATTTGTTCCTGGTGTTACATAGTTCGATGTACAGTTCGTGAGGTATAACATGGAATACTCCATGCGCAATAGCGAAACTAAAAGGGGAAGTTGAGCATTGTCTTTAGAGAAGGAACTTCCCCTTCCAGCTTGCCTGCGCAACAATACTGTCATAGCTGAAAGAATATATATAATTTTACTAACGGAATATACAGACTGAGGCAACGTGTATTTACCACACCATGTACTTATTAAGTATTAGCGTACAACTATATATTTCCTAGCGCCAGTTTTTTCAGAAATACTTTTACGTTATCAACTTGCCTCAACAAAGTCTCGAGGACAAGTCTCTGGACAAAGTTATCTTACTGTGCTCGTGATGACACACACGACTAGCTAAGTCTCCTCAGTTATACCATCGCCAGTCTGAAACTGCATTAAATACATATGCAAAATTGAAATTAATTATTTATACTCAAAATTATAACGATCACAGTTAAGCGAGTAAATAGTCGACAGTGAGCAAACAACTTCTATAGGTGAACGCGAGCCCGTAAATTGTTCTCCGTTTCAATAATCAGACGTGTTACGTCTGTAAGAACGAAGTTCATGATTATCATCTACAATGCGACTATTTTTTTAAAAGGAGGACAGAAATAAAGGTGTATAAATAATATTACTGATACTTTTTAACTATCTTTCCTTCCATGTTTGTCGTAAGACTTTCTCACCCCACTAGTGTTTTTCTCGAGTTTTTAAAAAAGTGTACAGATTTCTTTTTGCAATCTGTCCACGCGTTCAAGTTTCCTACATGAATTTTTATTGTATAAATGCCAACAGGCACTTATTTTCTACACCCTCGAACCCAGCACATATTTTATTTCCGTTGTCGCCATTTCTCATGAACTCAACAATGCTCTGTTCGATGTGCATGTCTGCAATAATTCTCTTCCGATCGATATGCTAATGCAGGAAAGATATGTTAGTCAAATACGGACTCTCTAGATCTGGCTGCATATTTGGATTTAAATATTATTGCCTTCCGACCAAACGTAGACAATCGGAATATCGTTAACGGAATTCTAACAATGATATTAATGAAACGCCGTTCCTTTAAGAAACAGCGCCACATCTGAATAAGAAACAATTTAAGTAAGTATACTCGAGACTAGTAATAGTATAAACTAGACGAGACTTATAACTCTAAAATATTACAGAAGCTGGATCGGACACAAATTACTCGTTTCGTAACGATTGCAATGAGCAATGTTAACGCTCAATTTATCTTAATCCCGTCGCAAGAAAGCAAGTGTCATCTGTTGTCACAAGGATAAAATAATTATAGCAACGGAAAATGGCGGATTCAGAAACATCCCAATCTAATTGTAACATAATTAGTGAACGCGGCAGAACGATGGTCTGCGTTGTGACGGTAGAGAGGGTGGGATACCACCTGAGGCCTCAAGCCAATCAGGACGTGACTCGCACCACACTGAAACCGAACAGGACCTTCACTTGAGACAGATGGCAGCGTCCACCATACAAGCGTCGAGGCTCAAACATTCTATAACCCAAGAACTACTTACCAAGGGAATAAAAATAATGTGATAAAAAATAAAATTTCTTTCCTATTCAAACAATGTCAGGAAATATACTGATACAGAGTTGCAAATCAATTTAATTTAAATTATTATTAGAAAATATGCGACGAAGTTTAATCCTATTATAAGAAAATCTACGAAAGAGGAAGAATACCAGAATTTTAGTAAAAACATAATTATACTAATACCAAAGGAGACGGGCTGATAGATGCGAACAGCACAGAACAATTAGTTTAGTATCCCATGCAAGCAAAATATTAAAATAGTATATAGAATAATGGAACATCAAATAGAATGCGAGTTAGGAGATGATCAATTTGGTTTAGGAAAAATGTAGGGATAAGAGAAATAATATTGCCTTTGTGACTACTTTTAGAAGACAGGATAAGAAAAAACCGACCTACGTTCATGACATTTGTAGATTTAGAAAAAGCGTTTGATAATGTGAACTGGAACACACTATTCAAGATTTTGAAGAGCAATGGAATAAAATATCAAGAAAGGAGGCTTATACATAACCTCTACAGAAAAAAGGCAGCAGTAATTAGAATAGAAGATGAAGAAGAGAAAGCAAAAATGAAGAAAGGAGAAAGACAAGCATGCAGTCTGTCGCCCATGCTGTTTAACTTACATATAGAACAGGCGATGAAGAATGTAGAAACGGAATATGGAAAAGGAATCATACTGCAAGGAGAAGAAATAAAAACCATACGATTTGCCGACTATGTTGTAGTATTAGGGGAGTCAAAAGAACACTTGCCTGGAGGAAGAGTACAACATGAGGATTGACAGACAGGAAACCTTGATGATCTAGTGTAGTATGGGAAATAGTGTAATCCAAAAGGTGTTAGATTGGGAAGGGATATTTTGAAGGAAGTTGAGGAATTGTGCTACTTGGGCAAAAAAGAGGAACTAATTTAAGTTTGAAATTAGGAAATAGTTAATAAAAGTGTTCGTATGGAGTGTGGCGTTATATGGGTGTGAAACGTAGACGAGAGGAGTTTCAGACAGGAAAAGAATAGAAACCTTTGAAAGAATGCTGAAAATCATATGGGTCGATAGAATCTCTAACGAGGAAGTTCTAAGCAGTATAAGAGACGATATGAAGGACGTAGACCAAGAGAAGGGATACATTAATAGGCCACGTTTTGAGACATGAGGGCCTTGTAAAATTAGCATTAAAGGGAAGTGTGTGGGGTAAGAATAAAAGAGGTAGAAAGGGGATGGAATGTGCTAAGCAGATTAGGGAGGATGTGTGATGCGGAAGTTATGTGGAAATGTAAAGGACTTGTGCAAAACAGGTTGCATCTGACCAGTAAAAGGACTGAATACAACACAAAGTATGAATCTGGTATTGAGAACCTTTGAAAGGATTTTGTTTACCATGAGAACTTAGGCGGTAGATATGAATGAAAATGCGCTTGTTAGGACGAATAATTTGATGATTACTACACGCAGAATTTAAGAGGAAGGATGTAAAAATGAGTCATCTGTATCAATTCGTTGGGAAGGACGAATCTAGCTGATTGTTTTGAATCATAAAGGTTGCAGCAGAACATTAAGCAGTTGAGTAGTTATAAAAAAAGTAATTGGTTTATTCTGTATATATAAAAAGTTCTATTTTTGAAGTTAGCAGCACATGATTTAGTAATCACTAGGTTTGAAAATTATTTCACACTGTTACACGTTATTACTTCTCTTCAGCTTTGTTGCGCAAAATGTTGATCCGTCGCCGAAAATCTCCCAGCGTCGAGACCACAGCCACGATGGGCTCCGGCCCTAACCATATTGGCTACAGGAATGGGGTCACCGACGGAACAGAGGGAGACCACACAATTAATCTCTTCTACCACAGCCTGTATTAAGTATCTAAAATGATAACGTGCCATATTTCGAGAATTTAAGACTACTGCCACCGAAGTTAATTGTTGGCCGGACTCTTAGAAACAAGAGGACGAGCATTCGGAACTGGAACGTGAAGAGGACGGTGCGGACTAATTCGATGAGGTGCTAAGATCTGAGAAACATTTGTGTAGGAAGCATGGCAAAACGAATGTAAGCAAGGTATATCTTTTATAATAATGATCCCGACTTATTTTGTAATGTAATAGCATTTACTCCACTGCCATTTACTCCAAAATCATTTTTTATTCATATAAAAAACTTGGCATGTGTGTCTATCTGGGAGGCATACGACGTGGGTGGGTGAGGGTTGACATCGGTGAACTGATTATTGGAGGATGTAGTCTGGGTTAGGTTGGGCCTGAATGTTCAGGAGGAAGGATGAGGTCAATAGAGAGCTTTCTTTTGGGCCGACGGAAGTATAGAGGTGGAGGAGAATTGTCATGGAATTGTTGGATCGTGCGTTTTGGGTGGTTGAGGGCGCTTTTAATTAGGGAGGTTATAGAAAATCTTTAACTTTTTAAATCATGGATGACTTTGAGCTATAAACAATAAGTCCGTATTAAATGAAAATACGGCCAATAAGTCGGTAAATAATTGATTTACAATTTAATTAATAAAAATACAACGTTTCATCCAACGCTGTGGACATCTTCAGATAAATTATTAAGTGAATGAACTATTTACATTGGAGAAATTTGGAGTCGCGGACAATCACCCGATGTGTTCCGGCCGAAGTCCTCAAAGTTAGATTTACGTCATATTTGAATTAATTAAATAGTAATTATATTATTTGCTGACTTATCTGCAGTCTTTTCATTTATTTATTTTAAACTTAAAGTCTGAATATGATGCTTGAATAAGTCTGTAATGTTTTAAACATACGTCACCAATAATAAATGTAGGACATTCTTTTTATTATATTTCATTTAAAATAAACTTTAATATTTATAAAAAATAATAATTATTAAACCAAATTAAATTGAATAATGCTATAATTATAATAACATCGGGAACTAAATCTGACTTGTACTAATAAATTGAATCACTGGATCGTGGCCAAAAGTCAGAATTTATTAAAATTTGCAATTACCACTGCATGTGATCAGGATTGCTACAGTTTTGTATAGAAATTAATAAGGAAATATATTGAAACAAACGACATTTTATTTCGAAAGAAGAATTGAGTATAACATTATTATTATTAATATAATTTTGGAAATTCATATGAACCATTTAACAGAAGACATTTGACTTCTTCCCTCAACTTCCAGGAACTAAATCAGACAAAGCAATGCCATTCAAAAGCGTCACCAAAATTCACTGTTGAAAATGTTTCTCAAACACAAGAATTCAACTTTTAAAGTTTCAAGAATACATAATTTTAAATTATAACTACACTGCATCATATAAGGAATTAAAATTTTGTGTATCTATTAGACCTACTATGCAGGATTGTGCTCTTAAAACGAAGAAAATAATTACATTGAAAATCTAAAACCAATTTTTGATTATTTATGTACACATTTTTGTTAAACTAGAGTGTTTATGCAAAGGTTGTTTTAAATTTTCAAAATGTTCTTTAATTCCGGTTCGAAGTTTTCGCTTCGTGTAACCAATCAAGAACTCAACTTTGTCAAAAAATTATAATGACTAAATGTTCTAAGACAACGTGAGAATTTGACAGTATTTAATTATTATGTTTAAATACTATCCTAACCCTGTAATTGCCAATTCAGATTGTTTTACTTACACTTTTTAATAGACGCAATGAATCGAAATTAGTAAGACTTCAAAGCAATTTATTAATGTCTTTCGGCCGTCCTTTTAGCTATACCCATTTATTTAATAAAATAATTTTGAGTCAGAGTATGTATTGCTTTAGAATGCTCGTGGCTCAAACTTTTTTGAGCTACAAACGGTAGCCAGGGCGGATATTTTTGTAAAGTTCTGGCGCCTATTCGGTTCTTTATGAGATTTGACTATAGAAAGAAGAGTGAGTCATTATTAAGCGAATAACGTAAATGAACTTCTTAGAAACAGCCTATATAATTTAAATGTTTAACTGCTGATTGAATGCAAAAGTTAACCCTCATGTCTGATTAAGTTATGAATAATACCGCAGGAGATAAATCTAATTCATTACATTAAATGCATAAAATGTATTTTGTATTCTCTCTTTATCTCCTATTAGCGACATTATAATTAACATTGGCTTCGGTATTCATAATTGGTATTATAATAGATCTGAGGAAAATTTTAATATTTTTAATTAAATTACAAGAAATTCTTTCGTTTATAATAAAAAAAATTATTTATTAAAACATATTACGATAAATATCAAATTTAGGGTCCATTAAATACCACAGCTAGCTTAGATTTAATACAGCAAGACTCAGTCTTTTTAAAGGGCAGGAATAAAGTAGTCATACGCAATTTCGATTAGTTGGGACTGACACTCCTGATTTCCGTGTTACTGAGGCAGCTGCTTCGTTGGGTCGGCAACGGTTGTCTTTCTTCAAGAATTCTGAACTGGACACATCCCAAGCTTCCATCCCGTTCTCTTACAATTACGTGCTTGGAGTTCGTCTAGGTATAGGAACATCCTTCCTTCTATTATGCCAGCAAGAATACTCGTGCCTTCCCTCTGTTACTATTGCCACGGTCTCGTGGTCAAATTCCTACACTATCTACTTAAATACTCGAGCCAGACCGTATATTATCTATCTCATCTCCACTGACTTTCTCCTTTAAAACCTCACTCCAAATAGGCTAATTTCTCTCTCTCTCATCTACTCTCCACCTTCCTACTTCAAAATTCGATTTCCGACTTAGATTCTCAACTGCCGTAGCCTAACTACCACACACTCTCCTGCCATTTTACTTGTTCGAAGATTCTTTCCCCACTGACGTTTCCTGTTATCACGTCTTGTCTCAGTAACTGTCTATCCACATAACCCCACCATGAGTGGGAATACCATATCACATAAACCCCTGCTCCAATCATATTTCCAGCCTGACCCGCGCTCGTCTTCCGATTTTGCGGAAGGAGAAACAACCTTTGAAATTACCGAAGGGTTGATGTCCTGGGTAGGTAACGTCTGCTAATCAGTGGAGTTCCGGATTTCACACGTTTTGGGTCGAACCTCCACGCCTAATCGGCGTCTGGCAGGCTTGTTATTGTCGTCTCATTGTCACCAATGAGGAATTTCTTAACCAGAGTGTGTGCTGAGTATCGCCACTGATTGAATAAAATGGCAATCGCCACTTAATTCATTGAAGTATAGACATAATTTAGAAAGATGTGATTCTATATTTTGTAATTAATTTATATTAGAATCATATTGTTACGCTGTCAACAAATTTATAACCACGAGAACGCTCTAACTAAATTGATGTTCGCATTCAGTGTGTAGGTTCCTACTTGTAATCCGCAGAGACTTCTCCCTTTACTTGTAATGTTCGTGCACCACACAAACGGAAAATATAAATAATTTGATCCACGACTCACTCAACATAAATTATCATTCCTCGTCCAGTTGTGGGACTGTTTTAATACCACCTGCTGAATACATATTGATATGACGTCACGAGTTACTCCTCAGGTCGATTTTATACACATCGCTCAACGAATAAGCACAACATCTTTGCGTACGCACAAGTAGAGAATTTTAATGAATACTAATTAAGCCCAGCCTGCCAATTTTCATGTATTTAATTACACAGGTATTTTAATTACGTAATTCACATCACATAACAATGATATATTAATTCCGAAGGTCTTTATAATTTATATGAAGATCAACTTCTACAAGCAACCAGCACCTATACGTTTAATTAAAATATTTATTCAAATGAAGTATAATTACTTCTATTGAAGCTCAAGTAGGAGCGTACAGCTAATTTAGAAGAGAGACACGAATAGAAAAATGTCGACCGCACCAGGGACTCGAACCCCGGAAATTAGTTAAAACTCGTCTTTGATACATCCCAGTTACATCTCAATTTATCTCCTCCACAGATAATATACATTCTCCCTATCCAAAGACTGTAACATCTAAAACTCGAATAAAATGCAGTTTGGTCGTTTAGATGGCCAAATAGTACTATTTTTTTAAATAAATCCAAAATTCTGTTTACTGGAACTCATAAACATTAAATTATAAGTTAATAAAATATCAGTCTTCATATTATTATAACTGAATGTTCATACGAATAATTGACAACTTTTAAAGATTTGCGGCTTCCTCAGATTATATATAAATTGAAATTAAAATGATTATCACTGGTGTAGTGGACTATTACGTGAGACAGAGGAATAACACCAGTGAACGTATATAAATTACTTGTGGACGTTGTTCCTTAAGTGTACCATAGTGGCTGCTCGACAATTAAGGGCTGGTAAGTGACGTACAGCCTGGCCAACTGCTAAATTGCTCCCACTATTGTGGTCGAAACGACTTACATAGGATGGCCACGTTGAAATTGCAAGAGAGACTGAAAGTGACGTAGGCGTCCCTCAGAAAATACCGATTTTTTGTTGTTGTTGTTACCTCCGCAGACTACGATTCCCACAAAAATATTACTGTGACTGTTTCCCAGAAACCATAATGCATGAACCCTATTTCAGCGATCTGGATTCCACCTTCAACTTAAATCTCATTAATCAAAAATTTCATAAAAATTGTTAATTTTATCAAAAAGAAGCTACTGAAAAGCAGTACGCTTAAAATTTAAAAAAATTGTATTAATAAATTGAGCCATCCAAAAAATTTAAAACATTCAAATTTCAGTATTTGACATCGGTTTTTGGGCTGTTAGGCCACGTAAATTCTCGGCGTGTCTGCCAACGTTTCGCTTGTGAGCACCAAGCATTATCAAGGCTAGGCCAGGACTGATTAGCCTTGCTGGCAAGGCTGCTTATATATAGGCAGCTGCCTGAAGGTCAACTTGCGTCCGGCCGTTGGTTTATGTCGCGTACTTTTTTCCTGTTTGTTCGGAAGACAGGAAAACCACAGCGGGCGAAGTTCGTAGCCAGCGTCTCTGTTGATGTTTTCTGGGTTCTTCCGTATTTCAATGACTTCACGTATTTCCGTGCCCAGAAAATATTTTTCTCTAACTAGTATCTTGGTATCTTCCAGATTGCGATTTTGTGGTTAGTTTCTATAACGTGCTCTGCAATGGCAGGACATATTGAATTGTTTCAGTCGTATATAGCGGTCGTGTTCTTTAACACGGCTTCTCACGGACCTGCCAACTTGCCACATTCATACGGTATTTGATAAATGCCTTTTGCCAGCAGTTTGTCCTGCTTGTCTTTTACTGGTGGAAGAAGGCTAGATATCGTGGTCCGACTCTTGAAAATAGGAGTAATGTCGGTTTTTTCAGGATCCCACCATACGTTCAGTTACTCCCTTTACGTATGGGAGGAATGCTTTGTTCTTCCCAAGTTTCATTTTTGGCGGATGTTTGACGTTTAAAGCTCTTGGAGTGATGGTATGGCTGTTATTACACCCATTCTGGTGAGTGCTGCCTCAAATTCGTTTTCTCCTGTTTCAGGCTATTCATTGTCGCATATTTTTTCCGCTCTAAATAGCGTTTTTATAAGAGCTCGTTTTTGGGCTTTCGTGGGTGATGAGATGTGGCATTCAGATACCTATTACGGGTGTGCGTAGGTTTTCTGTTATTTGTGTCCATTTCAAGTATGACAATAGATTTATGAGCAGAACGACTGGGGTAGTAGCATGGGAATGCCGCTTGTCACCAGTCGTGGCGACTCTACTACATGGAGTACTTCGAGAACCGAAACGTTAGAAACGGCCACTCTAAAACAAACACTTGGATGAGATACGTTAGACCGACACCATATTATATGGCCTCATGGTTATACAGGAACTGGATTTGTTTTTACAGCATGCAAACCAAATTCATCCAAATATCCAGTTTACAATGGAGATAGAAGAAAACGGCTCGTTGCCCTTCTTGGATGTGCTAGTGTCACGGAAAGCTGACGGGTATCTGGGACACAAGATATACAGAAAACCTACGCACACTAATAGGTATCTGAAGGCCACATCTCATCACCACGAAGCCCAAAAACGAGCACTTATAAAAACGCTATTTTTAGAGCGGAAAAAATATGCGACAATGATAGCCTGAAACAGGAGAAAACGAAATTGAGGCAGGCCCTCAACCAGAACGGTTATACCAACCAAACCATCTCCAGAGCTTTAAAACGTCAAACATCCGCCAAAAATACACTTGGAAAAGACAAAGCATTCCTCCCATACGTAAAGGGAGTAACTGAACGTATTGGTGGGATCCTGAAAAAACACGACATTACTCCTATTTTCAAGAGTCGGACCACGATATCTAGCCTTCTTCCACCAGTAAAAGACAAGCAGGACAAACTGCTGGCAAAAGGCATTTATCAAATACCGTGTGAATGTGGCAAGTTGGCAGGTCCGTGAGAAGCCGTGTTAAAGAACACGACCGCTATATACGACTGAAACAATTCAATATGTCTGCCATTGCAGAGCACGTTTAGAAACTAACCACAAAATCGCATTGGAAGATACCAAGTTACTAGTTAGAGAAAAATATTTCTGGGCACGGAAGCCATTGAAATCACGAAGAACCCGGAAAACATCAACAGAGACGCTGGCTACGAACTTCGCCCGCTGTGGTTTTCCTGTCTTCCCAACAAACAGGAAAAAGTACGCGACATAAACCAACGGCCGGACGCAAGTTGACCTTCAGGCAGCTGCCTATATATAAGCAGCCTTGCCAGCAAGGCTAATCAGTCCTGGCCTAGCCTTGATAATGCTTGGTGCTCACAAGCGAAACGTTGGCAGACACGCCGAGAATTTACGTGGCCTAACAGCCCAAAAACCGATGTCAAATACTGAAGCTACGTTGGCCACGAAAAACATGTTATTTTATATTCAAATTTTTAACTATATTCACAACAAATATTTTAAAATAAATCCTTTGAATATGAACACTATTACGCTAATATTTCTGCTTCTGATTCCAATCTCCTACTAAGCGTCCGTTACATGAATTTACATTTATTTTAAAAAGTTTTATACTTTACTAATAATGTTTATCAACAATTCCTCATGTAGGCGACCTCTTAACTGGAGTAAACATATTTATATACTACCCATATTAGCCGGATACAGTAATTTCATTGTCAACGCATGATTAAAGCATCAACGAAAGCGTCGCATTTTAAAAAAATTAACTTTCCAGACGGCCTGGATAGGGTCTTCGAATTATATTTTAAGTATCCTACCAGGTGATTACCCTACACGTGATGCAGGGAAAGCCCTAGGAAAACCTGCATTGTGTAGGGCAGATATCTGGTATTAGTCCCACGGGCGACGACAAATGTTGTGGGGACGCAACAAACACGACTCGATGTCGTGTCCTAACGTTTGCAACTCCTAAATGTACACGTCTCAAAATTAATAAAGGTGTCTTGGCTTATGGGAATCTCAATTTAAAATCCTTGGCCTCTGATCAAGTAGAGAAAAATCCGAAGGAGGAAGTTGGACCTTACGTAATTCCTTGCATCCTTTTGCGTTCTTAGCTGTCTGAGTGTTTCTGCCTTGGTCTTTCCTTTTTATAATGATATTAATAATGTAATAATATTAAGCACTGCGGCTTATGAAACTTTTGTATATTCATTAAGTTATTAAAAATATGTATTACTTTAATAATATGCTAGGTAAATTTAAGCACTATTTCACGCTTTAAGATATATAATAATTTCGCTTGACAGGTTACATGAGGGTTATACTGGCTCCTCTTACAAGGTCTCTTACTTCGTCTGGTTGAATCTACTCGCGAAAAATATAGCGGAAGACTCGTAAAAGTTATTCTAAAACTTCCTGCGAATTACGTGACATCTGTTGAGTAATTTTTAAAACTGTCTTGAGGGTGAAAACTATTTTGGCGTGAAAGTGGGGAAGGAAGGAACCTAAACCCAATCGCAATCTGATGAATGGTTTAGGAACGAATAAGGGACTAATATACGAAACATTTACATTCTGTTATATTTATATATCAAATCTGATGTATGTATAGCTGTATGTTTGAAAAAATTTATAGAAATTTAAACGACTGGACTTATTTCAGCAGTAGTTTATAGACACGTTTTTAAAATCCACGCGAGAAACACTTTTCGGTCTAGCATAAACATGGAGGGAATTATAGTTCAAAATGTGCAATTTTGGTGACAGACCCATACATGTGCAGGTTTGTGACGTCATCGAGGAATGAGTGAGATTTAATACAAAATAATTCGCAATATTTAAATGAGAAATTGGATTTATGAACTTTTCGGGAGTGCACACTCTTCTTCTATATTAGCATAACTATTTTAACATTCTAAGCAGCATTTTTAATTTTTCTATAACATCTTTAGTCTTTAATTTCAAATCGAATAAACTTACGACCAGATACAATGTTTTTATTTAATTTAACGTCGGTTAAAAGATGTTTGACTATCTTCTCCGTGCACAGGTTTGTAAGGTCACTGAAAAGGCTTATTTTCCCCGTTGTTTGTACGAGATATGTCACGCAAGAACGTCATTCAATATTCTGCTAGAAACGTGGTTTTATCCCAGTATATAGTGTAAGCCCTTAGGGAGGAAAGAGCCGGAAGTTCTGAGCTTTACACCCGGAAGTGGTGGAGCCTGGAGCCCTTATTTGGCGCCATCTTGCGTCCATGCTCTAGACTTTACTCGCTACACATTTCACGAGCTCTCTCAAGTCCTCTAAAAGGAATGAGTCGAACCCTTTTATTCACAGGAAAGGAGAGGAATAGGTCTCGTCAATCAAAAATAATTAATTCGAAAATCCATCGGTGTGTTTATTCTCTTGTGACGGTCCAATTATTAAGGACATTGACGACTGTTACATAACGACTGATTTATCAAGAATAGAATATAATAATTTTCCAAATAATCCCAGTGCGAAGCAAAGCTTTAGGGACGAGGAAATAGTAATAAGTATGCCCAGTGGAAACTATATACAAAGTTAACGCAATAAATTACAAGTACAATTTACACTATTAATAGAATTTATAGAAAGGAAGGACCAGACAGCTGAAAATCGAAAAGGGTGCAAGGAATTTCGTAAGTCCTTAATAATCACTGCGACTTATGAAACTTTATTTTAAAATTACAAATCGATTAAAACATGTATTACTTAAATAAAATGTTAGTCAGGAACCACTCGGAATGTTAGGTAAATTTAAGCATTATTTCACGCTTTACAGATGTATAATCATTTCGCTTGACGGGCTTCATGATGGTTATACTAGCTCCTCTTCCAAGGTCTACATACCTCGTCTGGTTGAATCTACCAGCGACAAACCTAGCCCAAGTAACAGAATTCCTTCAGCACCGTGAAAATATCCCTTCATAAACTAATACCCTTTGTTAATCCACTGTTTCCCACACTACACTCCATTAACTTGGTTTTCCCTCTAGTTTATTCATTAATTCATCAAATCCTTTGTCTAACACAGTCCTTCTCAAACTTTCAATATTTGCGAGCCAATTTTCAATCATAATTTTAATCACGCCTCCCTCTCATACAATAACAATGTATTGAATGCAAGAATAATGTACTTTGACGCATTCTTAAATGGTCTTTTATTTTCAACTTTTCGATATTCTCTCTAACACATACACACCGCCAATTTAGAGTTATCGCCCCAAAGTTTGAAAATCACTGGTCCAACAGGAAGTTTTTTTCTGTTTATTATCCAAAGTGAAATTCAAATTACTTTTAATTTCGGTATTAGAATTCAAATCTTGTCACAGAATTTCTAAACGTATTTCTTTAAACCTAATTTTCTAATATTGATATTCATCTGAATTTAAAACAGAACAAATAAATATAATGAACAAACAGTCATAAAAAGAATTATTAATTATGTTTTGGCCCGTAATGTCGGACTTCATTTGGTAAATAATAAAAGAAAGATAATAATAAGAATATTTCAACTCATTCAATTCTTTTTTAATTGTAGACTCAGAATATTCAAGTTCTCATCTTCTTATTTTCCTCCTCATAAAATTACAATTGCGTACGAAACATAATAGTATTGTTAATTTGCTGATTGTTTGACGACTGTATTTATCTATTGACGCCTGTCCCAGGTCTATTTTAATTTTGATTTCCTCTATAGTCATATTATTCTATAATGAATTATATTTATATCTAAGAGTCCACCACATACAAGTATACAGTCCTCTGAGTCGTATAAATTTACAACAGATTGTTCTTTCCGTGAGCATTATTTGGCTGAGGAACGAGTAGCGGATATCGATTTAAGTCGATAGTGTAATTACTTTCCCTTTCGTAGCCAAGTACGCTCTCTCTGAACGTGCAGCCGTCGTAATTAATAGTCTGTCCTTACAATTTAATTAAATTTTGCGAGAACGCAAGAAGATGAACAGCTTTGTGAGCGTTAGGCTTCTTGTGATCGTAGATACGAAAATGAAATTTTGCCTAGAAATTTATGCCGCCCATTTTAAGTCGTGTCGTCTCGTGCCTTCCACAATTTGAAAATCGATTTTAATATGCACGACAAATATGACAAGACCTTATCTAACGTAGTTCTCATACGTCGGTAAATTCTGTATCGCAGATCCCCTGGCTGGAAAACTTTTTAATGAGTAGCAGTCTATAGTTCTTTTCTAATAGGAGCCAATGGCTTGTGCTGTCGAATCAACATCACGTCGGCTCATAGTATTGTCCCTTGACATCGTTTGTCTATTTCTCTGCTCTCGTTGGTTGATAGCTAGAACGGCCCTTAATTGAAAACAATTATGGAGTTTCAGTAAGATTGCTCTTTACGTGACTAGAGGCAAGTTCTGTTGTTTTGTAATACTCTCGGGCAATATATTTCTAGTTCTAGAAATCTGTAGAGAATTATTACGTTGAATGAATCATTCAAATGAACGGCCAGTTCGTTTCGTAGAATGTGTGGAAGTCATTAACGCTACAAAATATATTATGTAGCCTCAGTATCAGGTCATTGTTATGAAATCGGTCTCGTGGCAATTGCCAATTATGAAAGCAACCTCAGATTTTAATCGTAAGGTTCGCTTCCGATAACCAGAAATTCAGGTAACAGTCAAAATTTTAAACTAGGAGAAAAAACTTGCAACCGAATTTAATACATTATAACCTACACGAGGGTCTAGTAAAATTAACATTCCAGTGAAGTGTGTGGATTAAGAACAGAAGAGAGGGGAAAAGGATGGAATGCGCTATGCAGATTATTCAGGATGTGGTAGCTATGTAGAATAGGTTAGCATGGACGGTTTCATCCCATCAGTCTAAGGACATTTCATGAAATTATCGAAGAGAAAAATTTGCTGAATTATTAAATAAGCAATAATTACAATTACCAAAATAAGTATCCAAAAAACAAAAATGAATACAACTACGTTTCTACTAGCCTTTTGGCTTTTTTAGTTGATTCAAACCGAGCGTGGTATTAGTATTTTATTGACTGTATTTTGACTACTTTCTTTGTAATAAGTGAATACTAGCTCAGAAGTTTATATTTTAATATTTAAATAATAGTCATAATCCTATCCATATGATAGTTTTTCTGATACTTCATTTACTGTCAAATAGGTTCCCATCTTTTTTATGTTCAGTTCCAGCAAATTACGTAACAAATGTATTTTCTACAATGTTACTCATCGCCACTTTTCCTTCTATCCAAAATCGGTTGTTAGTTCCGACACTTTGACAATAGCGTGTCACCCTTCAATCAGCATTAAAGTACTAGGGATTCATTTTAAGCTCTATAATAAAATTTCCTTTATGTGTACGTGGGAGTGTCTGTATGTATGTTCCGCATACAAATCTAAACGAGTGGAACAATTTCGACCAAATGTGGTGTACGTGTTCTTTGCGACCGGAAATCAGAACTGTCGGGCCCCAGGGGCGGGGATGGAGGGATGGTAAGTTTTAAATAAACAAACTGGCCAATATTTTTAACATATAAATACATTCTCGAATAAATTAATTTTATATTGTATCCTCCTATACTGTTAGCGTATAATTTCAACCCGAATTAACGTAGGGGTGTAGGGAGCGTTATATGAAAATAAAATAGTCAAGTTTGGTATCGAAAACGGTTCTATGGGAGTTTGAGTTTTATTCTGGCATTTGTAATGCGAATAAAATTGCAGTTCATCCCCTAAAATAGTGATGGGACGAGGTAAAACACATTTCTATACATTTAAAGAAGAGAACAATTTTGATAAAATTTTGCTTTTATATTCCTCGGTACCCAAAAACAAACACTTTGAAGGTTAGACACGGCCATCACCCCTATGGGAGGGGGTGGATTTATTATATGTAGCAAAGGCTCATATGTGAGTCAAAAAAATTTCTTGAGGTTAATTACTTTTATAGTGTTTCCCCCGAGAATATTTTTTAATAATTATAACCCCTTAAGACATGTGATTTGTGAGGATGGAAATAAGTCATATGAAAATAACAAGGAAACTATTGAGTTTGGTGTCGAAACCGGTGTTATGCGAGTCGCTATGTTACATTATGACCTTTAATAAGCGATCCAAGTAAAAATTCATCCCTTAAGTGGGGGAGAATTTTTATTGATACAGTACTGGGGAGTGTATTTATGGTTCATATTTTTTTTTATTGATAATAATTTTACTTGACCTGTTTTCTAGATTCAATAACAGGTCTGTTTAACAATATTTTTCTTTTGTTGGTACATTTTTTTTACATGGATATAAATATGTATGAATACAATTATAAATTATATGCGTATATTTAAATTTGTTTTAGCATGTAAGATCATCCATCATCTGTTACACTAGTTTTATTATTATTTTATTTTCGTGGTTGAGAGACTGAAGGAGAGAATTCTTAATTTCTTTGTCTATGGTCTATGGTTCATATTGTGATGTTTTCGATACCCGTTTAATCATGTGTTGACCAATAATTAAATAATGTTCTGGGATAATATAAATAAATACCCGGGCAACGCCGGGTCCCCAGATAGTAAAGAAGAAAATGCAAATTGTTGATTGTACGTTCTTTGCGGTCGGTGGTTATTCCCTAACAGCTGGTGGGGGGGGGGGGAGCAACAGGCTACATGAGGGTGATTCTGAAACAGGCAACTCCGTTTGGTAAATTCTATTTTAGTAATTCGCCATCCACAAAAACGTACGAGATGAAGCGACCACAAACTTACCCATGACCAGAACTAATTGTTCGATAATGGTAATTCTGAAGGGGGAATTACCAATTCGCAGTTCCCGATGAAATGATAAACTTCACTACTGCAGACACGAGGAGGCCGACCCGCTTGCAAGACATTAAAATTCCATAACAAGCTGTTCACACGCGTACCAAAATTTTCGGTAATTCAGTAAGCATCAGTGCTTATGCTGGTGAAAATAGAAAACTTCTCTCTTCTTACTAAACAACTGAGATCAGACTGATTAAAATTTATTGTTTAACTGATGTATTTAAATAATTTCCTTTAAATGTTTCATGGCTTTATTTTGTGTGTGTGTAACAAGAGTATAAATGCCACTACGATATATCGTTCTAAATTGATGATTACTTCCTGGTCAATATCGTGGAATAGGACAAGTGTGATCTTTGACTTGTAAGTAATGTAGGTCTTACGTTACTCGTTCCTAATTTCCAATGCGTGTTGTTCGTGCTGTGATAGTTCTTGTCGCGTTACACGCACTTGGCGCTGATTACAGTGTAAGCAATGACTGTGCCCAGATGACTTTGGCTTTCCCTGGGAGTCGCATTAGCCCAGCGACGATTACAAAAAGCGCTCACCTCCTCAGACCAGTAAATTAGGATTATGAAAGCGGCCTCGCCCTTCTTTACGCGCGGCTCACACGAACCCCCTGCAATTTATACAACATGCTCTAATCTACGTAGCCTAATATCCACATATGCACTCCTCTATCTGTGGAACAATTTCTTCGCTTCTCTTCCACTTGCATTACTTCTTACTTCTGATGACAACCGTTTCTCTTATCTAGCCAATGAATTAGGTGTATTAGTTTTTGGGGTTGTAGTGGGAGCAGGACAAAAGTTTTTAGCACGGAACTGTGTTGCGGAAACTTTGTAATGTTGAAACTAATCTGAAAACATTCCTGAAAGGAAATATATTTTTCTTAGTTCAGGATATGTTCCACGTCAAAAAAAAACTCATCCGTAAAACTACGAGGGATGATATGTGCAGGACCATGCGGTTGTCTGTATATCCCGTTCTGACGAACATAATAAATGGAAGGAAGCATGTCATTTTATCCAGAATCCGTTCAGGTAACACCATGCTTACTCATGCGTACTTATTTTAGAGGGAAGCTCGACGTATTTGTAGTATATATGGGGGCATACACTAAACGATAAAGAACATACGGTATACTTGTCACCCTGACTAGCATAAAGCTCACTAGATCAGAGAGGCGGAACTCGCCTACTCGGAAAGAGCCATTAATTTCTGTATATGTTCCTGACTCGTCACAAGCTAATAGAAAAGATATAAATGGTTCATATTATCTTGAAACTACAACTATAGTCTATTGGCTACAAATCTAAAATATGTCTTGACTGCAAGAGTATGTATGGAGTATGGAATTCCCTAATTGTTTTGTTAATGGGACGTTAAAACAAACTCAAAAAAGAACTAATAAATGTTAATAAGAATTGTAGTAGTGTTACGGCAGCTTCCCGTGACAATACGCCTCCCTTCTCCTTCTGTGCATCTCATTCGACTTTCTACTTCTCACAACTTGTAAGTTCTATAATGGAATATTGTGATTAGTTTGTAAATTAATTGTTTTGATCTATACATTAATATTTTTAATATATAGCCTTAATCTGTAAAGTGTAGTCTTATCTTCTCACATACAATTTTTTGTTCTAACATTTTTCATTTCATAAATTAAGGCGGAGTCAGTAGGCATTTATTTTTTAAAAGGAAATCCGCCCTTTTTACTCGTTCTTCGGGAGTGAAAACCTTGTGTACATATTTAAAGTTATGGTTATATTTATCTAAGGTTTATACTATTGATTGGATGGGATTTCACGCATTAGCAATAGCTCATCAAGCTTTCTCAAGTATTTTTTCGTTTTAATACTGTTTGTGCTTCTTGGCTCTATCTACGAGGGCTATTTTTTAAAAAGTACGAATATTCATTTAAAAAATAACTTTTTTCTAGATACATTATTATCAATAAGATCATCCAATCATTAGAAACTAGGTCGCAGCTGAGAATAATCATTTCCTTGAGTTTTCCTTTCGTTCAAAACAATTTAATGGCCCGCCAACTGTGAAGTAAGATCGTTTATTGAATGAAAACATTCATCGACAATTGTTTGACATGTATGGGAAAGCAAACTATTAGACAGTTTAACAATGGTAGTGAAAATGTGCAGGATGAGCCGTGGATAACGACATTCAGTATGCACAGGCGACATCTTTCTTTGAGGGAGTATACGTTTTCTGTTACGACAATTGCCTGAATATAGGGAGAAGTACTGTGAACTGTAAGGTATTACTTTATTGTTAAATATCAGTAAAATAATGCTCCGATATCGATACTTACTTTAAATACAGCTCGCGTACCGTTAAATTATTAAGCTTATACCGGTTATACTTGGCGGCATATAGGTTGAAAGAATCTGCTGTTATAAATTGTTAGATACTAAGTAAGAAAGAGTATTAAGTCCGTTGTAAAAAGACTATATAAACTCGGATGAGTGTAAACCGAATTCATATCAGTTGACTCAGTAAAAAAATAAGTAGTGTGACACATTTATCTGTAAAAATGAACTTACTTTAAGTTTTTGAAGTGGTGGTTCACCGTTTATGTTCAACTTCGAATAAGCACCGTTCACATGTTTACCTGCAAATCGAACAAATTCCCCGAGCAAACAAATTTGGATTTTCCGTTTTATCTCGAGATGACTGATATAGCTACAAACCTTTTTTCAACTGTCAATAAGAAAAAATGATTTCTGGAGAAAAAATACATAAATAAAAGTCCGTAAGCGTGGAAGTAAAACAAAAATATTATTTTATGTTATATATTATAAATAATTAAATTGGAATGTTTCTTTTCGGCTCACTGATATAATATATTGAGTTTGAACTATTGTCCAGAGAGTGATGAAACGTCCTTTTTAAACATATTTAAACTTGATACCTCAAAGGGTAAGAGAGTTATATTGCGACGACTGTATATAAAAATATAAAGCTGATTTATGAAAGCAGAGTAAAGTGATTCAGAATTTAGGGAAATTGATTTTGAGAAGACAAAGTTTGCGAGGAGGAGGACAATCACTGTGCGGACAATGAGATAAATAAACTTCTATACTGTATAAACGTTTTGCCACTAAATTTTGCTTTTATCCCAAGAAATTGAATATTTACAATAATATATCTCCCCAAGGTATTGTACTATTGTACCCTGTTATTTTATATTAAATTTATATTATTTATGTATTCCATTTTTAGTTTAATGTACAAAAAGTAATTTAGGGCTTTAATTATTTTTTACAATATAGGCAACTAGACTGAACTGTACTTTAGAGAAATAGTTGCAAGGTTGTCATTTGAGGAAAGTGAACTGGCACGTTGTAAGTTATGCTTTGATGCAGAAAAGCTAACTGCGCGGAAAGTTCTAGGTTAAGGGTGGCACAGAGACTGACTGATGCGTACTTCTAGAAGATAGCGACTCCTCTTTATTACTAGGAGGCAGATAAAAATTACGGCTTAATGACTTGGACTGTGGAGCAGTAAAACACGGTTTAATGGCTGCCGTCCGGCCCAGCGGCGGGCCTGTAATTGGGCCACAAATGTCGCCCTTTTGTTCATTTGCGGGGGAGTTGATTAGCTCTGCCAGTCGCATATGGGACACAATGGGGCTGCTTGCCACGCTAAATATTTCACCAGCAGAAGGACGACTGTCTGACTTTCTTCCATGACACGCTCAAGCGAAGTGACGAAATCGAAGCTCAAATTCCAGAACAAACATTTAACAGAGATAATACAATACGCTACCAGGAATGCTAAACCAAAAATGGACATATCAAAGCACTCACTGAATCCCAAAGAAATTGGACAAAAAAATAGGTGACTAACGTCACCTTCGTAGAATCTACATGTACACACGACAACCAGAAGACAAATTTAATGCATCTGCTCAACAACTAAAAACAGAACTAAATGAATATCAAAACAATAAATTTTCAATTTACGTCAAATGTTTACACTAACTGCTGAAGCTAATTTACTCACTCTGGAATGCAACCAAAAGAATGAATAGACCACTACAGCAGATTTCGCCTGTTACAAAAAATTATTGCACTCGGACACGAAGCCCTAAAAAAAGGTAGAATGTCTTTCAAAGCACTCTTCTACAGTATTCAAACCAATAGTAGAACGAAGTCCTTCAAAAAATGAAGTATTAGAAAATTTACATCAATCGGAACCTATAGAAACGTTCAACATAAGAGAAATAGAAAAACATTTTGTTGTTGTGGTATTCAGTCCGAAGACTGGCCTGATGCAACCCCCCATGCTAACCTATATTGCGATGGTCTTATCATTACCTCATGACTAGCACAAACCACATACTCCCTAATCTGCTTAGCGTATTCCATCCTTGGCTTCCCTCTTCTGTCCTTACCCCACACACTTCCCTCTAATGCTAATTTTACAAGACCCTCGTGTCTTAAAACGTGGCCTATTAATCTATTCCTTCTCTTGGTCAACGTCCTCCATATTGTTCGTTTTTCCCTATTCTGTTTAGAACTCCCACCTTGGTGAATCTATCCATCCATATGATTTTCAGCATTCCCCTATAGCACCACATTTCAAAAACTTCTATTCCTTTCCGTAGCTCCTATAGTCCACGTTTCGCACCCATATAACGCCACGCTCCATACAAACATTTTTAGCAACGCTTTCCGAATATTCATACCTTTATTACCCGTAAGTAAATTCCTCTTTTTCGCGAAAGCCTAAAACCTTCCTTGTCTGTGCTATCCTACTCTAGTTATTATGCTTCCCAAGTAGCAAAATTCCTTCACTTCAGGCAAAATATCCCTTCCCAATCTGACACCCTTTGTTATTCCACTGTTTCCCAAACTAGACTCCATCACCTTGGTTTTCCCTCTATTAATCCTCACATTGAACTATTTCTCCCTGCCATTTGTTATGGTTTCTAAGTCTTCTTCTGATTCCCCTAATACTACAATATCGTCGGCAAAGCGTAAGGTTTTTATTTCTTCTCCTTGCAGTATTATTCCTTTTCCATATTCCGTTTTAACTTTATTCACTACCTTTTCTATATATAAGTTAAACAGCATGGGCGACATACTACATCCTTGCCTTTTTCCTTTCTTGATTATGGCTCTCTTTTGTTGATCTTCTTTTCTAATTACTGCTGTCTGTCCTCTGTAAAGGTTATGGATAAGCCTCCTTTCTTAATATTTTATTCCAGTGCTCTTCAAAATCCTTAATAGTATTCCAGTTCACTTTATCAAACGCTTCTAATGTCCAATTCCATAAAAGTTTTTTCTTATGGTGTTTTCTAAAATTAGTCGTTAAGTCAATTTTGCTTGTCTTGTCCCTACATTCTTCCTAAAACCAAATTTATTGTCCCCTAACTCGCATTCTATTTGACGTTCTATTCTCCAATATAGTATTTTAGTTAATATTTTGCATGTATGGGATACTAAACTAATTGTTCTGTGCTGTTCACATCGATCGGCCCCAGTTATCTTCGGTATGGATATAATTATGTTTTTACTAAAATCTTCATTAAAAGCCATATAAATCCTACTAAAATCCCAGGGTATGATCTCATAACCGGTAAAATACTACAAAAATTACCTACCGGAGCATTAACATACATAAGAAATATCTTCAATGCCATAATAGAGAGAGCCACTACCCAATACAATGGAAGCATGCACAAAACCTGGAAAACCGATTTCGGAACTCGCATCATACAGACCAATAAGTCTTTTATCGATTCTGTGTAAGGTCTTTGAAAACTATTATTACAAGAAATCAAACCAATAATAAATTATATAGTTCCACGGTACCAATATGCAACTATGCAACTCTGTTACCACTTTACTGACTTCCTCTACTTTCTGCAAATCATCGACACTTCGGTGAGTAACGTCCATCAGATTTTCAACTCTTTATGATACTGGCCAATGAGAATATAATCTGTATATTGTGTTATCAACTCCCAACTACGGGGCGACATAGCTGATTCCACCACAATGAGAACTCACTCCAAATTTCCGGGGCATTTGCTTTTGTAGATGTTAATACCTTCTGAGTGCTTTTTTGACCACGCTTAATTCACTGAAAGGAAGACCGCTGTTGGCTGTTGCTTTCAAGTCCCTACCTGCATAACCAATCCGGACACAAAGTTAATTACCCAAAATTGTTGCATGAAATAAATGAAACAAATATAAAAAAGATTAATTAATGTTTCCTGTGCAGTACAATTATATTTCAATGCCATTTTTATAGTAACATTTAGTTAAAGTGACTATCGTTACATTATTTAGAGAGTTGCGTTGAAATTCAAATGCGTTTGCGATTCATTTGCGAACACAAATTTCTTCATTCGCAAAGGTAGGAAAAAAAGGCAGCATTTTTGTGGGCAAATTCGTCGGATTTCCGTTAGAAGGGCGTGGACGTTATAACAACCAGAGAACGATAGGATGAGAATTATAAGATCCAGTTAACTCTATAGCTCAATTATCCATTATAACTTAAATTTAAATTGATATTAAGCAACACATATATTTTAAAAGTTAACAATGTACGTTGGTGTACGGATAATCGTGTTAAAATTGAACTGTTTTTAAGTACAAGGATGAATATCGTAGGATAATCTACCGAAAGCTTCCACTTTTGAAATAAATAGCTTCTTAAAGCCGTGACTGATAAAAGGGTTTCTTATTATCCATTATCATCAACATATAAACGGTCAAACAGCCAAATACATAAACAAATTATTTTAGGAAAATTATACGCTCAATACATTGTTATGTATATTACTGATCATTTTGATAAAATATAAAATTTTATGTTTGTAAGTTTTATGTATAATGTACTGTTTTAGTCATAAAATTGTTTTAATGAAAGTAAGTTACTTTATTCTTTTCATATCATTTTGAAAAGCTTATTTGTTAAAAATATTTATTCATATAAATATCTACTCAAAATAATTTTCTTGAGAACTTTAACCCATCAATGTAAGTTAGAAATTATAACTTTATATGATTTGTAGTGGAGGTAGGTCAGGGTTCACTTAAACACTATTCTTTGTTCGTTTAAAGGTATTCTGAAAATATTGACGTAAGGAAACATATGTTCGTGGTAAATCAATAGGCCGTATATAAAAAAATTTCAAACTTTTCAGGAGCAACAGAAACTTCCCAACTTTTGCGTATCCTCTGATTCGTGCGGCAATGCATCATGGTAATTCAATTTCGTGAATAAAGAATATTTCAGGTTGTGCATTTTCCATAACTGGACAATATGCAATAAAAACTATTTTTATATATGACCTATTGCTTTTACCATGATAATATTCTGTTCAGTTCAGTACATGTTCTTCGTCAAAAAGTTCTTCCGTAAAGGTTAAGGGGTGATAAATATAAGATGTGGTGAAATACCTTTGCGCTATCTGCATATCCCGTTGCTAATAATATAATGAATATTTTAAAAAATACTAGTAATTACTCTGCAACGGATAGGCTTGCAGTTGGAAATAGTCCCTGGACTTTCCTCCTTTCTCCGACTTCACACGCCGTGCTACTTCTCAAGACCTGTACCGGAAGGTTGGTATTTTTTCTAGAAGAATGAGGACATATTTAAGGCCGTGGAGAATTGACAGGGCTACTGGTTATCTGTCACGCATTCCAAACATTGACTGAAGGACGGTTCGAGTGAACAAATAAATTTTTTTTGTGTCTTGATGGACGCTGAACCGCACACAACTGTGACAAACCAGTAGCCAGGAAGCTTTATAAATACTTGGGAAGAAATAATAAGCGGAGTTTCTGATGGAGTTGTCGAGGAAAGAGACGAGCAGCGGCGCTGAATTACTCTATCGTGAGGGTTTCTGATTGTAGTTTGAGTTGAGAGAGGCTGGAAGCTACATCAATAGAACGAGTGGGAAATATTACCACTTTGTACATCTAAGTTTGCGATTCAAGCCAACCTGCCTTAGGAGGTCTGACGATCAGGCTCATAGTCAACGTCCAAGCCATGTCCAGAAATTTATTTTATATGTTCCGATTGCCCTGAGATTTTTGCATTTTCATTTCATTCATTTTTATATTATAATAAATCTCATTATCCATATATTAATCAATAAATCTTAAAATTGTATAAATTCATTTCCTGTTGTTTTCTTCAATTGAAATATATCTTCCCATAGTAATTGTTAAGTAAAGATAATTACAAAAAATATTACAGTGCTGTAGCTGAAACTTTAAAGAATTGCCATCCTACTCTTTTCGAATTCTCTAAGTTTTAGTTAGATCCATTATTTCATGGCGAATGTTAAACATAAAAAATTATGGCTTAGAGGTTTCAACACAAATTTAGTATCTACTGTAACGTCTAAATTTTTACGGTATTGTTCTTAATTTAAGGTTTATCTGTTAAAGGTCGAGTTACTCTATATTTTAATAGACAATAATATTCTTCTTCGCCATAAGAGAGAAATAATGAAAAATGAAAAGCGATTTATAATGTAGAAATAAGATCATCGTTGTTGTATAAACAATGAGGAATAGCTTATTTGATTGTGGAATTGTGGAGTGTGTGAAAAGCAAGGAACACGATGCTTGCGGTCGTTAGTGGAGACGGCCAGTGTCGCTGCCAATTTTCCCCCTTTTCTGTGCCCGCACTTTTCATATTAGCGTCAGTTTTCGCTTCATCCACTCTCTAGACTCGAGGGAAAAAAAGGAGTTAATCCGCTCTGCGTCGCGGAATGAGATATCTCGCATACAGTTTAATATAAGGGAGATGGACGATTTCCTGTGAGGGGAAAGAGAAAATCGCTACGAGGAGGGTAAAGACGCAAAAATGGTCTAGCGTCTTACAAAGCAGAAAACTAGGAATATTCGGGATTACTCCAGACAATAGTGAATGTGATTTGAAGCGGTTAAAGTAAATTACGTCGATACGTGGCTGCCTTCTAACAAATGGAAAGAATTTATTTCAATCCGTTCCAAAGGGGCAAACTTTTTCATTTCAGAGTCCTCCCACATAAATCGGTAAATATATTTAATATTTTAATACCCACATCTAAGTTTAGTTCTCAGATTGTAACATGGAACAGTTAAATTATCTTAAGGATAATTGGCAGGCCATTGCACAAAACATTTTGTAATATCCAATATTACATGAATTTATTTAAATATTTTATGAATTGCAGGCACAACGTAATACAAATCATTTGGATTCTGAAAAAGATTATAAATGAGTGTAACATTTTCTAGTCTCCATTTCAACTACAAATGAGATATTTGAAGCAGATGGAAATGCAACAAAGTGATTGATATTTTCTTTACCGTAATGATTAGCCCCCACACACACACAGATAATATTATTTTACGAAAGCCGGCCCGTGCGCTACTGCGTACGCATAATTAGAGGGTGATTCAATAATTAATACCTCCTACTTGGATCTTTTTCTTATTTTTCAAGATAATGAAATGCAATTTACACAACATGAAGACACAACATTATTGTTTACATTTTTACTTTTCAATACAGTTCTGTCTCCGCCCTTTTACAAGGTTTTTGTCCACCTTTTGGCAAGGGCATGTAAAAAGTCTGGTCTTGCATCCTAAGCCATCGACGCATCCTCATCCTCATCCTCATCTTCAAAGTGAATCCCCCGATGAGCTTCCTTTAGTGAGCCGAACAGATGGAAGTCTCATGCTTTCAGGTCAGGGCTATATGGTGGACTTACCACAATCTCCTCAGTGCTGCGACGACTGGAGTAGGGTCTTGCATTCTCATGCAAAAGGAGAAAAATTATGAGGAATCCCGCGAAATTAAAAAATTTCATTTTTTTCATGTTTATTATTATTTGAGGAAGAATTAGGAGGCATTACCACCCTCGTAATTTATAACCATAGCTAACAGTTTGCTAATCTGATAAAACTGGACTCCCGTTTTGTTTTTTATTTAAATAAATGGAAAATATTCGAATAATATTTTTCTAAACCATGTAATATTTATCTTATAAGAAAATAAAAGTAGAAAAACCTCACACATTCTTGATTTGAGGAATAGTTACATAAATCGTACGTCGTGGCTCAAAGTATTTAAATTTACATCATTGTTTTTCTTCCTTTCGTGTGGACGGATATTCCAGTAAATTACGAGTACTAACATTGGAAACCATAATAAATGGCATGAACGTCGGACTGGAAGAATACTACAACATAAGGTTTAATAGAGGGAAAACCAAAGTAATGGCATGTAGTATGGGAAATAGTGAAATAACGAAGGTTGTCAGATTGGGAAGGGATATTTTGAAGGGAGTTAAGGGAGTCTTCTACTTGGGCAGCATAATAACTAGAGTAGGATAGCACAGGCAAGGAAAGCTTTCGCAAAAAAGAGGAATTTAGTTACGGCAAATATAAGTATGAATATTAGGAAAATATTATTAATAATGTTCGCATTGAGCGTGGTGTTACATGGGTGTGAAACGTGGACGGTAGGAGTTGCAGAAAAGAAAGAATAAAAGCTTTTGAAATGTGGTGCTATAGGCGAATGCTGAAAATCAGATGGGTGGAAGTTCTAAACAAAATAAGAGAAGAGAGAACTATACGGACGACTTTGACCAAGAGAAGGGATAGATTAATAGGTCACGTTTTGAGATATGAGGGTCTTGTAAAATTAACATTAGAGGAAGTGTGTGGGGGGTAAGAGCGGAAGGGGGAGGCTAAGAATGGAATACGTTAAGTAGATTATGGAAGCTATGGGATGTGGTCGTTATGTATAATAGGTTAGCATGGAAGGTTGCATCAGAACAGTCAAAGGACTGAATACTACAACAACAGCGTACGCCTTGAACACATTAATCAATTGAGTCAGAGCGAACTGGTGGTTATAAATTTGTTGAGGTTGTAAGACTGGCTTCATTTAATTACCGTCTCTTTGATAAGCTGAAGCAATCTCTTCGCAGAACGACGCCGGAAGACGATGACTTCCTAGTGAGCGTTGCCAAACAGTGGCTGGTCCAGACTTTTACCATCCGTAAGGCGTTTGAGAAGGATGTATCTGACACTCCAACACTAAGTGAAATCACGGAGGTCGGAGGAAGATTGAAGAAGAATAAGGCACGAGGGAAGGATAACATTATCGCGGAAATGTTCAAGTATGGTAGAGACAGAATAAATCAAGCGCTTCATAAAATAATAACAATGATATGGGAAAAAGAGGAAATGCCTGAAAAATGGAATACCGGAATAATCTGCCCCATCTCTAAAAAAGGGAACAAACTAGAATTTAGCACTATAGAGGCATATCCTTATTCAACATAGCCTATAAAATACTATCAACAGTAATTAATGAAAGGCTAAAAATGACAACAGAGACAATGAGCGAATATAAGTGTGGATTCCGGCCGAATAAGGGAACTAATGATCAGCTGTTCACTGTAATACAAATACTGGAAAAACGTTATTTCAACAAGCGTTTAACAGTATTAATAGGAGGCAACTATATGAAGCCATGCATATAATGCGAATCCCACAGAAGTCAGTCCGTTTGATAACGATGACCGTGACAAACACTAAGGCGAAAGTTAAAATTGATAACAGACTCGGTGATAGCTTTCATTTTAATAAAGGGGTGAAACATGGAGATGGACTGTCTACCACGCTATTTACATTGGTTCTACAACATACAAGAAAGGACTTGGACCAAAGCGGTATAGTTTTCAATAAGATGTGCATATGAGACGACATCGCCATTGTAGCTAGATCTAAACAAAAAGAAATAACTCTCTGAAGAATTAGAGGAAAATGCAGAAAGAATGGGGCTTACAGTGATATAGGGTAAACAAAATATATGGTTATATCGGCTTTAAAATAAAAACGAGCGTTACAGGAACTGCAAATTGGAGAGAAAAAATTTGAGGGACTAGCAAAATTTAGATATCTAGGAAACATTATAGGCAATGAGTCCAAGATAAGTATCAATAAAAGACCGAGTCCAAGCAGGAATTAAAGCATACTTTGCAAATTACAACTGATAAAAAGCAAAGCAAAGATAAAATACAGATATATAAAACACTAATAAGACCAGTGGTAACATATGAGGCAGAATCCTAAACTCTAACAAAAAATGATCAAGATGCTGTAATGATATTTGAACGGAAGATAATAAGAAGAATATGCGGACCCGTCATGGAACATGGAGAATTCGGTGTAATGAAGAGATTAACCAAATCGTAAAGGGAAAAGATATAATGAGATACATAAAATCTTTAAGGCTGCAATGGATGGGCCATCTAAATCGTATGGACACAAATAGAACACCGTCAAAAGTATTCAAAGCTAGACTATATTCGACACGGAAGAAAGGAAACCAAGAACGAGATGGATGGAGGATGTTATAGAGGATCTGAAGATTATGAAAGTGAGAGAATGGAGAGAAAAGATCAGGGATAGAGAGGCATGAAGACGTGTTTGTGAAGGAGGCAAAATCCCATACAGGGCTGTAGTGCCACACAGGAATGTAGGAAGAAAGTTGAGAAGGATGGGAATTTTGTGTAAAAATTAAATTTTTTCTCAGGGGACGTATCTACACATTGTAAAAATAGGAAGAAAAATAAATTTAAATAAAAATATTGTGCATTGCTCTGGGGAGTGGTCCTCGTATGTTTATTGAACGGGGACTATAGGACCGCTGTAATTGTAACGCCTTCTACGTTTTCCTCTAGTTTGGCAGTTGAGTCTGCTAGCCAGCCGTTGCTCGTCGTCTTGGGTTTTAGCAGGGCTCGGTCAGCTGAGCCGCGTGATCGATTGCGACTGTGGCGCCATGTCAGGAGTCTGAGGTGCGTTGCCACCCCCACCGCCGCCGCCGCCCACGTGGAACGCTCTCGCTGCTAATTGCTCTTTCAAACTCCCGGATCGTCCGCACAATGCCACTGCTGCGAGCCTTTGTTAGCAAGTGCGCTGTGCAACAGACAGCCAGCCACACGCTGCCCGCATACTTTACCCGCGCTAATGTTTCAACCACGAATTACTACGTGGCTCAAGGAGGACGGAACGTCTCCGTCTCCATCTCAGTCACGATTTTATACACGGTCACTGTGAATAAAAGATAACCAGATAACCAAATCAAATTCAAATGTCATTTTATGAGGCAAGCGGAAATAATTTATGTAATTTTATTGTTATGGCCTAATACGGCTACTTCAGCAACGGTTACAGCCAGCCTAAACCATCAAATACAATTGAAAAATTATATCTATCTGTATAAACCCTACACAGGTCTGAGATAGAAAATTTATTTAAAATATAATCTGTGATTTTTGTAGTTTATCTTTGCGGTGATTACGAGAAAAATAACGAAAAAATTCAATCTCGCACAGTTAAGTTTAATTTCACGGAAAATTAATGATTTGAGGTATGTCAGTATTATAGTGTTCAATCAGTGACATTTATGATCCTGGCACACTCGGTCTGAATTAAATGAAGACTTGGACCTTCCGAAGAACTGCTCGGCTGTTTTAGGTTCAAAGGTTAAAGGAAAACATTGTTACCACGTGATACGTCCTTTTTGGCGGTATCGAAATAGAGGAAAAGATTTTGTGTTTTTTCTCTCAAGAAGCCATAAATGGACGATTTGTTGTAAATTAATCTGAATGTTGCGAGGGCAACATGTATCAATGTTTCCTAGCTAGTTTATTGTAGAGACGGCCGATCTGATCCAGATCTGATTCAAAGAAATAGCTCCCTCTGGGGAGTGAGTGAGCGTTGAATCGAAGGGAAAAAAACAGCGGTAACTCTTCTGATTCACTCCGATCCTGTGATCCAAGAGCAACCAGTTGTTTCAATGGCTCACTCGGGAATCAGATCGCTGGGACTACGATCCCAGAGCCACCTAGTGTTTTAATCAGTTGCTCATGAATCAGATCGCGCGGACTGCTGTTTAATCAGTTAGTGATTGAATCAGAATATCCTTTCTGGATACGTTTTATGTGGGGTGATTGTTTTGGAACAATTAAATTAAGGTGCATATGCACTTATTAATGTAAATGAACGTCAGTTTTAAATTCCTTTATCTGATCGTCCAGAATCGTATATATCCCTTCTGTAATGTATTGGTCCACGTATTTTCGCTAAACAACTTTTCACTTTAACCTCCAGAGATCATTTACTCTATACTAAGCTTTTATTAACATTATTAATTCACTTAATTTTCTTATATCGATGTAGAATTTGGATCATGTCCTTAATTACGAAAATTTATCTTAATAAAAATAAAATTTAAATTGCGAAGCTTTATGACTGACGACGCAGTCCACGACATTGTTGTATATGCCTTTTAAAACGCTTACTCGTTTTATTGTGTGACAAGCTACACGAGTGTAATCCACGTGGTCACAACTCCCGAAAGATTGGAGACTTTTTACTAACTTCTTTTACGCAACGGTAACAAGTATGTTTCAGTACTGTGGCGCAGTAGGACCCTTACCTAATTTTGTTCAAACTTTTAGAATTTTAAAGGATCTAAAAATTTAGCAAGATTATTCTAGCTGGCGACAGACAGGTAGGAGTGGAATTTCCCAGCGCCACGCTGCTGGACGAGAAACGTGCCCGTCTGCAAACTGTTACTGTTGAGCTTGTTTTGGTGAATGAAACATTCACCCTTCAAAATTTCCGAAGGACATTGTTCTCTGTATCATGGAAAATTTCCCGCGCTGGACGAAGGACTCATTAGGATTGGCGGACAAACATCACGTGGGATAGTGTTTTCCATGGGGGATGGGATGTTCGAGTTTAGCTGGGAGGCAAGAAGCCGAAAAATATTCAGAATGGTTCTAGACGTTGCGAGGGCGAGGAGGTAGAGATGGAGAGTTGTGCAAGACGTTTAGAAGGCGAGGAGGCATATGAGGAGAGTTTTTCAAGACGTTGAGAAGGGGACCAGGCAGAGGAGGTGTGAATTGTTCCTCTTTAGTGAGTTTGTATTGAGAACAAAGAAGCCAGAGGGAAGGAGGAAAAACTGGGGCTTCCTCAATCACCGGCAGTACTAGGTTTATCCCTCTTTCCCCGGGAAGAGGGAAAATCTATAATTCAACCCGAAGGAAGATAGAAGTGCCGATCGCCTATTAACCTGCATCAAGACACTAATGAGAATAAAACCGGTTCGTCAAGTAACCGAAATCTCTGCTGCACGTGGTTACCCCATTGATTTGACTGACGAATTAATTTACCACTTTTTTAATTTTATTTTCCCCATCAAGCATTGTATTGTTAGACAATATGATGTATATTAATGTTCCATAATTAATAATTGAATATTTTATTTAAGTTGAAACAAATTATCAAATTAAAAATGGCCAAAATTTTTAACAGACAGTAAAATCATTTATCTGACGCTACATTGGTCAAATTGGTTATATGAGAAATAAAAACTGAGCATATTAGGCAGCCCATTACTGAGTTCTGATTCCTCCTATCGTATTTTTTAATTGGTTATGTAAAAATACGAGTGTGGGAATATCGGGAACATTCTCATAACAGTGGCACCAACCTTACATACATTTATATTTATATATTTTTTCTCAATTCTTGCGCTCCGATTGTTTAAAAGCAGTCTAAACAGAAGTTTAAAAACAAAATGTAATTGCAACTATCTTTACTTGTCCTGTAAAGTTTTTCTCCTTCAAATCACTTAAGATCTCTTTAAATCTTATCACTGATTAGTTTGATGCATGTCTTTTTTAAATACAAATTGGTCGTTTAGGTGAGATTGATATTAATTTGCGTCACGCATTAAAGGAGTGCTCCATCTCGGCACTTCTCTCTTTTCTATATTTCCCACCTTCAGTTCATAAGTCTCGGAACGAATTCGCGAACCACTTATGCAGCATGAGAGCTTATTTAGCAAGGTGCCGTGCTTTTCAGTGTTAATAAAGCTAGAAGATTCACTCAGCACAAGGAAAGCAGCACCTCTGCTCGTTATTAATCTCGCATATGGCTTTTATACGCCAGTACTCCACTGCTTTTCCGCATTGTAGTCACACAACAGTAAATGTTTCAAAGAGTTTAAGATTCTGTAATGATTTAACTGCACCAGCAGCTACAATCTTTATAAAATAATTATTTAACTAATTTTAGTAGTAAATTGAATATCAGTACGGGGTAATATTAAACAATACAACTATTAATATATAATATATATATTTTATTAACAGAAACGGCCTTCCTGCTTTCATAGGAAAAGGAATATACCAAGTATATAACTATAAAAGAAAACAATTTACACCTTTTCTTAGGGGATTGAAGGTTCAAAGTACTGTGGTCCTAAATACTTGTAAATGTGGACGACTGTGGCTGTATTTCTCTTTGACTGGCATATTGTCCATCATTGAAATAATTTGCTTCCCTCAGTTAATAAATTACACATGTGTTCACAGAAATGTCCGTTTTATTTTCATATTAAAGTTTGTCGTGACAGACAAAATCTTTCCAACCCAGAAATTAGTTTCATAAATTTTTGGCCGACCTTATTAACTGTTAATCTGAGGACGACAATTAGATTCTTATTTCGCTCGACGGTTTGATGACATATTTTTGGTCTTTACTAGACTATCTACTGCCACTGTAGTTTTTCCTACGATCAAAATTTTGCTACTCATAAAGATTCTGAGTATAATTAGACGGTTAATGTCGTACTTATGTTTTTAACTACACATAATTGTTTCAAGGGAGTTAATATCATACTAGAACCTATTTACAGACTCCCCCAGATTTGCTATCCTTATACATTTAATGTCCACTTTTATTGTTGCAACACATTACAATTAAAACAAACCATACGAATATAAAAAGTTTAAATTAAATTACAGGGATTAAGTCCATAATGCATTTCAAGAACTCTTTATATAAAATGATACAGTACGTGAAAGACAAACTCTCATTCTTTTATTCTTTTTCTTTAACATGGTGTCATAGTTAGTTTGGAAGACCTCCAAGGTGATGAAATCTTTGCAATTGTGGCTCATGAAACAACTTGAAAGTAACGGTAGGAATTGAGATGATTTACACAGTTCTGTTCAGGATTATCTAAAAGGGACGTTGCCAGGAGGCCGGATAGGCCGTGTGGCGCTACTCCAGTGGCCACCACGGTTACCTGCATGACGCGTCCTCACGTTTCCTTGTGGGGTTATGTTGCAGCTCTACCAAAGAACCTCGAAAATGGACGCAATTTCACTTCCGATTTCAAAACATTTCTAAAAATGGCCAATAACTACGTAACAAGTCATACTGTATGTTAAAGATGAAATCTCAAAGTTATTGTGAAGAATCATACCAATCATTTAAACAAAATGTATGATTTATTATTGTTATAATGAGCTTCTTTATTGTTCGATAAAATAAATTTTTCCAATAGTAATAAGTGACCGTCAACAATACGCCTAATAACTGTACCTTTCGACAGTAATGATCTGAAATCCGTCTACTATTACGCTATGTCTCACCTTCTTGGTTGATTCAGATCTCGGAAACCTTTTATATGCATTGACACTTCCACTGCCAAGCAAGCACATTTCCTATTGTGTTCAGCGCCTGCCTTGTCAGTATAATAACGTGTACAAGTAATTCCAGGCTGTGAGAACAACGTGTCAATGTGTTCACTTGTAAATCCAGCTAAACGGGGCCTTAACGTTCCCGTTCCCGCTCCCGTGTCACGCTTTACAAGCAAGCAGAATGCGAACACGCCAGAATTTATCGCCTGTCCTCCTGTGTGACAATTTTTAATGTTGCAGTGGAATTACCTTAACGTCTTGCAGCCGCATGATTTATGGCCCAGTCCTAGTTCTGAATATTTTACCGCAGGTCGTAGGATTTCAACTCGCACAATACAATTATCCGTTAAAACTACGATTTGAAAAATTGTTATACGCTACTCCCTGAGTTAATTTAAATGAACACAGATTTGATAATACACTATAAGTTATTCAATAACTTCACAATATATAAATATTAATGTCAACTTTAAGTTAATATTTTCAAATTAAACAAATCAAGTCGTCGATAAAACTTTATTAATAAAACCAGGAGATTTCTTTAAATAATTATTACTTTACAAGTAGACGACATTCACTGTTTTCGGTTCCTATAATTTAGTTACCTGTTTCTCGCCAATTAAATTAAAAATAATTTTATATTTTCATTTTAAAATATGCTCAAAATGCTTTTCAGTCGTTGTATTATGGTAATCAGTCTTTAAACTATTCTGATGCTACCGTCCATGCTAACCTATCCTGAGCAAGCCTTCCTACATACCTACCACGTCCCACATCTTACGCTAATGTTCTTAGCGGATTCCATCATTTGCCTTCTTCTCCTGTTCTTACCCCCCACACTTCCCTCTAATGCTAATGTTACAGGACATCATGCCACAAAACGTGGCCTATTAATCTATTCCTTCGCTTGGTCAAAGTCCTCCATATTGTTCTCTCTTCCCCTATTCTGCTTATAACCTATCTGATTTTCAGCATTCTCCCATACCACCAATTTTTCACCGGCTTCTATTCTTTTCTGTCCGCAACTATAACTGCAACTATCGTCCATATAACCATACAACGCCACACCCCATGCGAACATTTTTAATTACTTCTTATATTACGCGTAAGTAAATTCCTCTTTTTGCGAAATCCTTTCATATTTGTGCTATTCTACTCTTTATGTATACCATACTTCTTCTAACATCCATTTTTATTACGCTGCCCAAGTAAAAAAATTCCTTAACTTCAAAATATCCCTTCCTCATCGAACACCGTTTGTTATTCCACTATTTCCCATACTGCACTCCATCACCTTGATTTTCCCTCTGTTAATCATCATATTGAACTCTTTCTCCAGGAACACGTTCATACTATTAATTATGGTTTCCAAGTCTGCTTCTGACTCCCCTAATACGACAATATCATCGGAAAACTGTAGGGTTTTTATTTCTCTCCTTGCAGTATGATTCCATTTCCATATTCCATTTTAACTTTCTTCATCGCCCGTTCTATATATAAGTAAAACAGCATGGGCTACAGACTGCATCCTTGTTTTACTCCTTTCTTGATTTCTCTTTTCTTTTCTTGATCTTCGATTCTAACTACTTCTGTCTTCTGTAGAGGTTATGTATAAGCCTCCTTTCTCCATGTTTTATTTCTGGCATCTTGAAAATCCTTAATTGTCTACCAGTTGACATTATCAAAGGCTTTTTCTAAATCTACAAATGCCATGAGCGTAAGCCTTTCTTTCTGATCCTGTCTTCTAAAATTAGACTCAGACTCAATATTTCTTCTCTTGACCGTACATTTTTCCTAATACCAAACTGATTATCTTCTCCTAATTTGCATTCAATTTGACTTCAATCTCCTATATACTATTTTCGTTGATATATTTCACGTATGATGTACTAAACTAATGTCCTGATGCTGTTCGCATCTATTAGCCCCAATCTTCTTCGGTATAGGGATAATTATGTTGTTCCTAAAATCTTGATATTCTTCCTGTTTCGTAAATTTCGCAAACTATCCTGGACAGCCGTGATATTGCTTCTTCGCCTGATCATCTTATCAACTCCGCTGGAATGTTATTAATTCCTGGCGCTTTACCGTTGCTCAGGTCTGTCAGCCATGGCCCTGTCAAATTCGGACCTTAATATTTTGTCCCCCAACTCTTCATCACTCACCTCTACTTCTCCTATTACTGACTGATCTAGTTTACCATCTTGATACAGCTCTTCTAGGTATTCCCTGAATCTTTCCACCTTTTCTTCTTTATCTAAAATTGTCTCCCACATGCTTTCCTGATGTTCTTGCTAGTATTTTTCTTCTCTCCGAATGTTTATTTTATTTTCCTATAAGCTGCGTCTAATTTCCCTTTCACTATGAAATCTTCAGCCGCTTTTCATTCCTTTTGGAACCAAGCCTCGTTGGCTGATTTGCACTTCCTATCTATATATTTACGACTTCCATCAATCATTATTTCTAGTATTATCCATTTTTTCCTATTAGTCTGTTTATCCTACTCTTCGTTGGCTGCTCCAGTCATTTCTTACTTCAGGTGTGCCCATTTTCCTTCCATATTGTTTCTTTCTTCTTTCTCAATTAATCTACTCTTGATATCTTCTTTAAAACTCTGAATCTCCTCCTATTTTTCCAGCTCTAATTTCCATCTCTTTGTTTAGTTTCTTAATTTTCAAGCACTGCAGTCCTTTCAACAAGTTCATAGTCCCCAACTACTTAAATTTATTTTACCTTTACTATTACTGCGTTCCAATCATCCATTATTATCAAATTCTCGTTTCTTTGTACATTTTCCCAATATCTTCTTCTTCTGCGGCACTTGTGGGCATATAAACTTCTGGTTCTCGTAGGGTGTGGTTTTGTTCGAAATAAAATAAATACAAAAATTCAACATCATTTCAATTTTTTCACATAAATTAATTTGAGCTAAAAGTTTGGAACTATTGCTACTACGTTCGATAAACCATTTTTCTGAGAATTAAGTATAATAAATAAAAATTACAACCAATTTTCCGGCAAAAATTTAATTAATATTTAGTTAACGTAATTACGACGTTTCGTCTATATTTGTGGACTTAATCAGCTAAATTTTTAATGGGTAAAACTGTTACACATGCGGATAATTTTGCGTTGTGGGCCGCGTCCAGCCAAGTACTTTGAGAACAAAAATTAAATATCATGTCTAAGTTTTGCTGACAAATATTATTATTACGTTCACCAGATGAAGATCAGTATTTTTATTAGTAGTAATTGAAATATCAATGGAACCATTGAATTAAATATATATAAAACTTGTTATGACCTATTGGCATTAAATTTATATATTTTCATATTATTTTTCGTAGAACACAGTCAAAAACTTCGGATTTAGTTTCAATTTATTTGTTTCGAAGTGTCCTGAAATAGTCTAGTTTCTGTTAACTTGTTTCACAAATTTTATTCATTGTATTAAGTATAATTGATTTGGGCAGCCAAGTGTTTTAATATCCAGTCGTAGTTTGGGCTGTTCTTTTATTTACTACTACATTGGGAACTACGAGACTTGGACTATTTGGCACTCTGCCGGCGGAACACATTACAGACTCAAAGGATAGACAAAAAGCTACAAACACAAAGTCCGCTGATATATTGCGTTATTTCAATGGTTTAGAAGGGAAGTGTTGTGTATATATAACGTAGTTTCTTAGAAGAGAACTGTTAAACATTATATCACTGTTCAAAATAAGTCTGAAGATAATAGCAAAATGACTTCTTCAAACAGTTCGTCTAGTCACGAACCATTCACAATAACTTATCTTAAACATATTGATTTCGTAATTAATTAGGACTTCTAAAATCTGAATACAGTGTCGGAATAATCAAACTAGTTCTGTAATTGGCGTTTGACAAGCGACCGTTCTTCAATAAAGTTGTTTGATAATCTATTCAAAGCCAAAACAGACTGTTAAAATTTATAATTTAGTAAATTCATTAAATAACTTTCTGAGTCCTCGGTGTTCCCCGGATACTTGCTTGTATAAGCCGGGTACAGTTTATAATTCGACACTAATCAAAATTGACTTATATTGACATCGAGAGGTTTTTTTTTGAACATTTATCTTTCCACGTCAACCTATACCAACGGAATGTTTATTTCATCATAGCATGATGACTCGAAGTACTTTTAAACCAGTCACGAAATCTGTTACATATTATGCACGCTACCTTGAAAGAGTACTGAGTGTACTGAGAGAGTGAAAATGTCCCTGGTGCACTCAGGGAGTCAAGAAAACAAGCAGTGAAAGATACTCCCTATATCTTAACAAGTCAAAAAAACCTTTTTTGTTCAATTCTCTCAACCAACAAATCGCCCAATCAAAAGGTGAAGTTTAAAATTCTGAATGCTCAGAATATTTAAAGCTTAAAGTAGGCATTATGGTTCACTATATAAAAATAAATGAAAAAATAACGAAACCTGCCAACTCTTCTGTTTGAAATTCTCGCTTACATTATTCCGTTAGTCTTTGCAATTGACAATCAATTTTATTAATAAATAAAATATATTGAAAGACCAAAACTCAGAAATAGAATAATTTAAATTTAAATTAAGATGTTTCGTCCCCAACTTTCGGAACCTCTTAAGTTTATTCTTCAAAAACATTAATATCATTGCGTGTACATATTTGAATATAAATAAATAAACTTTATATGTTGTAGTTACTTACTTAAAATCTTATTGGAATTTAGTGTTTTTACCGCGACATCCAAATCGCGAAACTTGTATTGTTGTAATCGAATTTTTTTGAACTACAAGAATTACATTTCAAAGTTTCGGGGACACACCTTCAAATCATAGTATATAGTCTGTAATGAATATTGGGGGGCAATAATATATTTTATAATGAAATAATATAATAATGAAAAATACATTTACTTTATATTTATCTATTTATAATATAATACTTTGAAGTTATAGCCCAACATTTTTAAAGATTACAATAAATATATTTACAAAATTTATATACACTAAATATCTTATAAATTAAATACACGGGTTCTACACTAAAGAGTCGTTTAAACGGGCCTTCCAATAAAGCATAATCACAAACACAAAATTTACTCGGAATTGGCAGTGCCAGAAAATCGGCAAAAGGTTACAAACAGTAGTATTTACCGCGTCGTCTCAGCTTGCCTGGACCTTGTCGCTGGACCCATATGGACTTCCTCGTTGAACCAAGATGAGCACTTTAGAGATAAAGACTGGATCACGCCTTCCTCCCGTTGTTTAAATGCTCACAGCCAGGACAATTTCTTACCGCACGGGTCAATCCAAGCCAAGTGATCCACAGGTGGTTACCGCACCATCTCAGAAAAAATAATATTTTTTGTAAATTTTCTCATGTTTTGGCAGTTCAGAACTCATTTTGTTTAATTTAAATTGTGTACGGTTCAGAAATGGCCGCCGCTTTTGTTGTAGAGCGCACGCCGTTTTTCGCGTTTGCAGGCATCTACGAATTTCGAACTTATCCACGACTGTGTTGACGTATCCTTTTCAAATTAACTGCATAGTGCTCAGTACATTCAGGCCTACAAGTTTAATCCATATTTACTAATATAATATTATTTTTTTAATGTACTCTATGTACCACGAAGTTGTCGATTCCATATGAAGAAAATTCCATTTCCGTAGGCTTATTTCCCCAAGAAGAAACGGTTTTAGAACCTCAATAATTTCCATGCTTTTACAAATAATAATTTAGTTACGCTGTTTAAATTATCAATGGTAACTGACGTTCCCTTTACAAATAACACCCATTTAAAAATGGGATTTTTCAATGTTTGAGACGCTATATCTCTGTTGGGCATATAAAAATCTGAAACTTGTTCGCGTAATAGGTCTTGATAGTATCTTACTACGATATAAATTATAACTTTGAGATTTAACTCAAAGATAGTATAAAAATTGTTAAACATAGTAAGAAATACTGGATTTCCACGTGTAGGAAAAACGGCGTGCGCGCTACAACAAAAGCGGCAGCCATTTCTGAACCGGACAAAATTTAAATGAAACAAAATGAGTTCTGAACTGCCAAAACATGAGGCAAGCACAAACCAAATATTAATTTTTTCTAAGATAGTGCGGCAACCAATTTCCTTTTTTCTGGACCACTTGGCTTGGACTGACCCACCCTCATAAAATTCGATCTGCATCTCCAATCATAATCTGCTGAATGTCTCAATCATAAGCTTGACGTCCTTAATCTCAAACTCCACGTCCATAAAATGTGTGAAATCCGTTTTTCTTGGATTTATATTTATTTTTCCCCACTTTCCTATTTCATACTCCGTCTGTGACGCGGCCCGATATTGTCCAATAAAAATTATTCTCTCCTGTCTGGGAAGAGCCATTTTCCCCTCCCCGCCGATGTTTTTGAGGGAAAAGACCATCCTTGCTCACTGTCCGATGCCGCCAAATCTCACGAAACTTCGGAAAACCCCAGTCGCGCCTCATGTCTGCCTTGTAACCTACGACTTCCTCACGCCGTTTGCCTTTGGTTCCGTACCGCCAAACTCCGCAAATTTTATCGTTAAAAGTCATATACTGAATTCAAATTTTGCAAATCTGTTTTTACATTTATTGAATTTACGCTTTATCTTATGTACAGCATTTCACTCGTCAATCTAGAATAATAATTGCTTTCTACATCTAAATTTTTTACTTCAATCCTGAGATTCTTAAATACAAATGTTAAGTTACCACAGGTCGTTTAAGTAAATTTTCGAAATATGGTCCTTAATTCTGGCTTTAAAACTCATTTGACAAACGACATTGCGTTTATCAAAAATATTTATTAAATCTTGAGAATTATGTAACAAAATTTAATGATTTAAGCATTACCCTAACACTGAAATTGCCGAGCAAGTTAATTACTTATATGGTATGTTCTCTAAATATGACGAAACAATAAATTTTTATTATTCGCTGTGGGTGATTTATTCTTATAAATCAGAGATTTCAATTTACTTCTAATATATTTCTTAATGAAACTGTGAGGATAAGAATTTAGATAAATTATATTAAAAAATTTTCCAAGTTTTCAATGTGGAATTTGTGTTGAGATAATTTACAATATACAAAAAAACTAATTTAAATCAAAATAAAACTCATAATCTGACTAAATTGACCATAAATCATTTTATTTACTATACATTAACCAAAAGACTTAGTAAAGCCAAGAACAAGTATTATGTAAGAACAGTAAAAAACTTTTTCTGACAATCTTTTCATAGATATTTTCATTCTGTAATGTCATACGGTACAATCTTTTAGTGTGATCCACGGCGGAAAAAAACTTTTTATCGCACGAAAGCGCATTATCAGAATAATTGGTAGGTCAGCTCAAGCCGTTCCAAGTTCACGACATTTGTGATCAACAGTAATGATTCTGGAATTTACAGCTTAGACCTAACATCATATACAACTTTCGTAAGCGAATTAAATTTCAATCTTTCTATACAATTATATACAATTTCCTTTACTGACAACATGATTTTTGTCTCACGAGTACCAACAGCGTGTAGTTAAATATGTTTACGGAATTTCTCCAATAACAGCAGAATTTTTAAAAATAAACTTTTTTAAATCGGAAAGAAAAATATGTGATTCTGATGCTATTATTTTTCTGAAATTTAAATATGATATCGACTTTTCCTTGTCATGCAATGTTTCCGAGATACTAGCATTTCAAACACTATATTCTTAACTACACAATATTCAAACATTGTGACTGACGAAGAAAGGAGGGAAAACGATTTTCGGCTATATTTCACATTTGATAGTCCAACAATAATCGGCCAGCATATTAAGATTCGAAAAAGTTAGTCACAGCCGGAATATTACCATGATATTGTCAAAAACCTTATAACATGTCCTTAAAAGTACACTTACTGCACCCGCTCTTAGATTGAACCATCAAGGATGTTCCAGAGGCGAAATATAGCAGAAAATCGTCACGTCTTACTTTCTAGGTCTTAGAATGTTTCAGTATTGTGTATAAAATATTCTAAATGTCTGTCTCTCGGAAACCTTGCGTGATGGGGAAAATCCGATTTCATATTTTAATTAAGGAGAAAACGTACTATCAGAATCACATATTTTTTCCCTGAACTCCTTTCCATTTTAAGAAAGGAAAATAGAAATCAATTCTAGAATGTTACATCCTTTCATAGTTCGTAGAAAGAATGACTGAATGACGAATTTAAGAAGATGAATTTCAAAGGATTCGGCGATGTGAAACTCAGTAATCCCATCGACCTCGTCAATTTATAATGGTTTTATCGGAGAGCTGTCTTCACGAATGAAAGGAAACTTTATAAAATAAGCTCTGCGTCCTTACTTAAAAGTTTCTGGTCGAGTTTAAGCCATGCACGGGCAAACTCGTGGTCCACCAGGTTCCCGTCTAAGATGCGTCTGCCAACCAATGTTAGTAATAATGCTTCATGTCAACCGCGTGTGAACATGCGTATCCATTTCCGTTTCCTAATCTATCACTTGGCAATTGAACATCGTGGATTATGTTATGAGTGATATCCCACTCCAGTAATGCGTGAAATCATAACACATATATTCGATCTAATAATACAGGAAAATATGATATATTAACATAAATAAAATATATGATACATTTTCACTGTTATAACCCACATTGAAAATTAACAATATATGATGACCAAGAAGCCAGTTAAGAATTACAAACAAAAGTTACTTGCTCAATAGGACCCATTATATTGATTAAAAAAATTAATCACATTGCTTCTTCCGCGATCCGTGGATAATATTAAGTGTGTTCTAAAAATAAACTGAAACCAACGTATAACAAAGAATACATAAGAGAAACCAAAGAGGTGATTTGAGAAATCATAAACGTTGCGGAGATATTTTACATCGGTTTTAACATTAATTGTATGTTCTTATATGATTTCAAAATAAGTACAAAACCATTTTTGGCTTTGTTATTATGAACCTTTAGTAATAAATTTGTTTTTCTTAAAACACATTATTGCAACAGTCCAAGCATACCTTTGAAATTTTACTGAATCTTTATTTATACAATAACAATTTATTGAAGATATTTACTGAACTTTTGCACTGTATACAAGCTGTAAGTAAATTTAGTTTTATGATATTCGATACAATAAATTTTGTCAACACATCTTTAAATATATTACCTTTAAATTACTCCACTTATACACAGGATAAATTCGAAAATTATACTTTTTATCAATTGCTAAAGAATTAAAAAGTCAAACTCTTATAATTATTAACGGAAAATAGTTTTGGTGCATTTACTTCCAAAATTAAATAATAATCTATTCTTGAGAAGCGTTTGTTAACAGAGATGACGTTACAAAATACACGTCTTTGATTGATTAACGCATTACACACGTAGCTCCTGTTATAGCTAGTGGGAAATTTCAGATGAACACTGACTGGTAGGAGTTCGACGAATTACGCCTCTTATGACACAGTGAATTCTAATTCTATCTAACTCGACCGGATGACAAACGCACTACGCCTGTCGCTCTTCAAGGTCAAATTAAATAGCGCAACTACACAGAAAAGGAAATTAATGAGAATCTGCACAAACTCGAAAATGGAAATTAAATCTAAGCTATTTGTCGGGCTCATTTTTTTGTTATTGTAATGGCACAAGACTGACGCAGAGTGGAGTTGGAGCCTGTTAACTTGTCGGAGGTAACATAGCTCCGGTTTGCTTGCACGCTATTAATTGATTTGATCGGATATTCAGCTCGGTGCCAATCAATTGCTGACAATCCTGTTAACATGGAGCCACACATTTACACCACTAGCTAGCTCATACATTACGCACATGCAGTCCACACCCTCTCAACCAAATCAATCTTTTTTTCGATACACTTGTATCTCTAAGTATTAGTAATTTTAGAAGAGTATAACTTATTTTAAGTTAATTACTGGAAGTTAAAAAAGTACTATAGTTATGAAAATGATCCAACCAGTATGTATAGTTTTTTTTATTTAAAGTCACATCAACAACTAAACTGGTTATTAGTGACCATAAAGCCCATTACATTAAATTTGTCTTTTTAAAGAACTTCTTGATGTTTCGGGGAGTAGTCCATCTCATTGAAGCTTCCAAAATAGACATCCCTTTCTTGATGGATTTTGCTGCATTCATATTAGATATGTTTTTTGGTAATGATGGTGTTGCATTGGGAACAAAAAGGGGGAAAGGATCCTTTGTGATTAGGTGAAGACGGGTAATTTTAGAGTGACCAGTACAGACCCCTTCTATTACATTGTGTAATAGATATTTTTAAAATGATCAGAAAATATAAGCAGATCTTTTGGATAATTAAAGATTAATTTTGGCCAATTATGGATTTATACCACAAGATATAAATTGCAATGGAGGAAAACTGGGGCATATTGTTTGTTAACTGGATAAGGAAGGTAGATTCAGGATGGTATACAATTATTAAAATTAATAAAGATGCTTCATATAACAGATTTCAGAATTTTTTTTATCTGTTTCTGAAGACCCAACACCTTTATTGTCACTTGTGCTGGCTAAACTCTCATTTGGATGTGACGTTGTTAAAGTTATTATTGGGTACAGGAAAGAGGGATAGAAAATTTAAAGCTTAATTGATAACCTGATACTGAGAGCCAGTATCACCATCTCAACAGAGGAACTAGTTCAAATTTGCAGAAGTGTTAGCCTTCTTGTTCAGCAGGTCTGCATCTAATATGTGGATGGAGAATAACAGGAATTGTAAATTCAGGTTAACAGTTATCTCACTGTATCTCTTTTCTGTTAATACTAATTTACTTGTGTATGTGTTTATATATCCATTAAAATTATATTTATTGAGCTTTAAAGTTTTCATTTTTTGTGACATTTTTAGGTTTATTAAATGTTCACAATTACTTTCTGTCCAATTTTTAATTTATATTGATTTTCCCTTCTTATCATTATTATTAGTATTATATAAATACTATTCCAAGTTGTAGAGAAGCCAAAATGTCATTGGACTAGGATCTATTGAGTGTGTGCACAATCACCTTAAATCCTTTACGGTGTATATGTTTTTACATGACCTTTAAGTCACATTTAGAGCAAATTCAGTCTATTCATTTCATATTGTAAATTAATCAATTATTAAAACAAAATTTTGGATAATCTTTGATTGACTTCTAAACTAAGTTTTCAGTGCCCCTAGTAAGTTCTGCTTTGTCACAGGGAACATTGTACTTTTAAATTTTTATTCTGTATTGTCTGTACTTGACCAATTTTTTTCAATTAAAAATTTAATGAGTTTTTTAAAAAATTAAATATTTAATAATGTAAACATTTCCAGATCTCCACTTTGGTGACCCACAGAGAGAGGCCACTATGTTCCGAGAGAAGTTTAAGAGCTGTGGCGAGAGTTGGCCAAGCAGTGAACCTGGCAGTTGAGAGATTTGTGACTGTTGGAGAAACTATTGCTGATGATAATCCTGAAATTAAAAATGATATGTATGAAGCATGTAAAGAAGCAAGAGCAGCAGGTATGGGAAATTCATAGCAGTCATTTGTATTTTGACACTTTCCATTACTATTTACGTTTATTATGGCATTTTACAGATACTTGTTATGCGTGTACAAAAAGATACAGTTGTACTCAAATAACCAATTGACTTTGGTCAGTAATGAGTAAAAATCTACAGATACTCTGTGGTATTTGTTTTCTCGGTGGTTAGAAATTGGAAAGCTTTGCAATGAGATCAGTTACATGAAACACTTATCAGAGTCATTTAAGTCCCATTGATTTAAATTGATCATAATAATTTATTACTGCATATAATATAATTTATTAATTTAAAAGTACAATACATGAATTCTTAAATTATACAAGTATTTTGTCACAATTGAGGACATACTCCAGACTCTTATTCTCCTTTTTTTATAACTAATATTGCACTAGCAAGCAATTTGTGTAACATGACGAAAACTTTCAAAATAACTCAGCAATCATTAATTCAACTTGTCAAATCATGAATTTATTTTAAATGTTTATTTAACATCATTATATATAAGGCATTTCTAGTTAAATTGTACTGTTTCTATAAATATATTTTCAATTTAAAAATAGGTGCAGCTATTGAAAAGTTATGTGAAGCAGCTCTTGAAGATTCACTTACAGACAGAGGTGCAGTTGTCAGAGCTGCCAGGTGCCTCCTCGGTTCAGTAACAAGAGTTCTCCTTTTAGCAGATGTGGTAGTGGTCAAACAATTATTATTAGCCAAAGATAAAGTAAGTGTAGTACAATTTTTTTTTCAGTAGTATGTTTTAAAAAAAACTTTGAGAAGCTTCAATGAGGTTAATCAATCAATCAATTTCAGGTTGCAAGAAGTTTAGGACGTCTAGAAAATGTGACAAACTTTACAGAATTTGTAAAAGCATTCAGTCAATTTGGTGCAGAAATGGTTGAACTGGCTCACCTGACAGGTGATAGACAAAATGATTTGAAAGATGAAAGGAGGAGAGCTCAAATGGCAGCCGCAAGACAAGTACTAGAAAGATCAACAATGATGCTTCTTACATCTTCTAAGGTAAGTATAGAATATTAATTCTAAATATTATTTACAAGTGTGGACAATTGTTTACATTTTGTGTTGGGTATTACAGACCTGCCTAAGACATCCAGACTGTCCTTCAGCTAGGGAAAATAGAGATACAGTTTTCTGTCAAATGAGGCGAGCAATGGACCTCATACACTATGTTGTGAAGGATGGAGTCCTAGATTCTGCTGCTCAGCTAGCTCAAAGTGGTGTAAATTCTCCTGTAAATCAGCAAACTTCAAATGAGGTGAAGACATTAAATATTATTAGACCTATAAATGACAGTGTAATTTGAATTACTATATTTGTATTTCAAGTTTGAGTTTTATTATATTTACAGAAAACATTTTATATGACAATAGTTAATATGAGATATACAAGTTTCATTATTTTAGCTAAATACTTTTCAATGTATATTTACCTGTACATAGGCTTTTCTTATAACTTTGAGAACACTTTTATTGTGTAATGAACTGTGTTATAGAGTTGTAAGATAATATTTGTAGTTAACATATATTGTAATTGAGTGTTATCTACCAAATTTTAAAAGCATGTTTGGTGAGAGTAAAATTAAGAAATAATATCCACAAAACTGGAAATTACTATTGCTTTCTAAATGCATGCAAACAAATTAAATATTCAATTTACTCCATAACAAAATCTGTAGTTCAGTTTTGCATGTAATTAAATTGTAACTTTGTGTGCTGAAAAGTTATTCTTCAATAATAATATTTTATGTTAAATTAAATCAGAATGCTTTGTTTTCTCAAAATTTGACATTTATTACAACTATATTGGCAAATTGCAAACAATTGTTTGATAGGAATACCAATAAATATTGTGATGCCTGAACCAATAAATATTGTATGTCAAGCTCTTAAAAAACATGTTTATTTTGATTATACATTTAACTTAGCAAACTATCTGCATGATTACAAGAACAAACTGATATTTTTTTGTTTGTTTGTGACACAGGAAGATTGGGATGTGAGTCGCACAGTTTCTGGTGCCTTGAAACATTTTGAAGATCTGGTAGAAATGACACGTTTAACTTTAGTTGGTCCTGGATGTAAAGAGAGATTAACATCCTCCCTGGATACTATAGTTGAAAGAACACAAGATTTCACAGATTCTGCATATACTAGTCATGAGCATAGGGAAAATATTTTGCTCCTTTGTGATCGAGCTAAACTTGAATTGAATCAGCTTCTCCGAATAGGTGTAAGCTTGGTAAGATTTTAGAGTAGCATTTACATTTCACACATATATAAGAATAAAGTAAACAAACAATGGATATTTGTGTCATACTTAGCAGTTAGTTTTTATTAATCGTACAATTATAAGTTATTAGAACACACTCAACACTCGCCTAATATTGGCCAGATTGTTCTTTCCTTTGATAAAAATATTATCAGAAAAATTTTGAGTGAATGTCGAGATAGTATATCAATAACAATACATGATTATTCTTGCAAAAGAATTCCCAAATTTCTTGGTAAGTGAAGCAACACAGTTGTGTCTAGTTAGATGTTTTAAATTACAGCGATTTCAAGTTATTAATATTATGGCTAGCTATTAGAACACTTTCAAAGTTTTGGCCTGTAAGAGGTCATACCAATAGATACAACATTCTTAATTTCTCTATATACAGTAAATTATTTGCTGATCCAAAAAAAAATAGTAATAATATTGCAATATTCAACTGGTTAAATAGTGGCACACTATGTGATGTTTGTACTGCTTATGTATTGTAATGGTACAATAAATGCTTAGATCTATTTTTAACTTATGAAATTTTAAATACGAAGTTTCCTTAATTATCTCATGTGTTAGGAACTAACACACCCTCGTAAAATATTCATTTCTGGTTATGTTTTTCAAAATTAAAGTAATAACCTTAAATGAAGCATATCTGTGCAAGGATTGAGTATAAAAATAAATCCCATTGCCATCAAAGTAATATGATTAGATAAATTCTGTATTATTTTAGAGACAGTTGTTTGTTTATTTTTATTCAGAACATTTTCATGGTTCATAAATTAAAATCTTATTTTTCTTAATTATTTAATAATTAGAATAATAAAATAAGATTTTACAACAATATGAAATGTAGTGATTTATTAGCACATTTTTGTCGGTTTGTAATCTTCAGTTGTACTACTAACTACAGATAATAAGAAGCAATTTATTGCTGTTTGATGATGTCATAATAAATTGTAGTGAACTAGAATTTCATGTACATGAATAATTTAATTATCATAGAGATCTGTTTTAAGTAATCTAAGAAGTATTACTTAATATTATATAATTAATAGGGAAAGGACAGAGAGATAGAAAGTAGGTGACTTACCTGAGGTTCATAGGTGGTAGACACCTTATGAGGTATAGAGTTCTTGAATTTTTGGAGGCACCACCCCCTTCATCAGAAAGTTAGAAAGACATTTCCAGTGATCAGCTAGCCGACAACTGGTCTATTTTCAGTGTGTGCTGAATGAATGGAAGAGTGACATTGACAATTATCATACTATAGCAGTGGTCATTGCAGATCTGTAGAGGACCTTTGAAACAGTAGATAGTTATTTTATTAAGAAAATTAGAAAAATATGGACTTTGTAGTACAGTATTGATTATATGACAAATAGAAAGCAAAGGGTCAAAATCTATAATGCAATAATCTTACCACACTTTCACTTCTCAGGGACAATAAGCTATATGGCTAATATGGGGGGGGGGGGGGCAAAGAAAGACTTCAGCTGTTACTTAATAGAACAATGGGAACATCTTGGGATGTAATTATTATACAAGTGTGAATGTTATGCTAAACACACTACAATGGCTCCCAATTGATAAATTCTGCGAAATGAAAAGTGTTGTTTTCATTCACAAAATAAAGTTAGGTTTGATGCCACAATACTTTTCAAATGTCCTGAAAACTTTATAAAAAACCCTAAGTACACAACCCGTAATACTGACAACTTTGTTTTGCTAAATTTAAAATATGGAAAGAGCCAAACTCTTATTTTTTTAGATCCGTTTTGAGTTACAACAAGCTACCAAAAGACTTAAAACTGTGAAATATAAAATTTTTTAGTAAAAAATTATGAGAATTGTATTTGTCAAATTAATATGAGTTCTATGTCGTGAATAAATTTTATATGTATATATAGAGATATATTACTAGTATATTTGTTGTCGACTTAATTAATACTAAGAAATATGTAAAATTACACATAATTATGATAAATGAACAAAACTCTTTGTAATCTTTACAGGAACAATGTGAAGGTAGTTCTCCGACAAGTGAAATGGAAAATGCTGTACTTGGACTTTTGCGAGCAACCCATGACTTAAAACAGCAATTACAGCAGACAACGATGGAACAAGCAGCAGATCTAGCAGCTGTAATACGTGCAGGTCACGAAATGATAGGAATTATACGAAATATTGCTCTTGCTGCTGATACTGAGCGTCTAGAGGAATGCTCAGAGAGATTTAATGAATACATAGAGCACATATTAGAAGTAAGATAATAAATAAATAATTTTTATTTAAAAATCTTTATTGTTCATTTGATTGAAAAATATGCTTAATTCAATTTTATCTTATTATTTTTTATACAAAAATATTCTTTATTAAGTTTATTTCTTGAAACTGAATTGAAAATTGTATACATGTTATATTTTTAATAATCTGTAAATTATTATTTATTGATCCAATTAACAGGTAAGTAACATTTTAGCTTCTAAAATTGATGCTGTTAGTAGGAAAAGTTAGATAATTATGTTTACTAAATTGTTTTAAAGTGAAACTAATAAATTTTAAAAAATTAAAATGATACTAATAATATTTTTAAGTTTGAATACTAGTTTTAATTTTTAAGGTGAAATGAAAATAGATAAATTTCATCAATTTTAGTTATACAATGTTGGCATAACATAATTATTAATGCACTTGGTGGAAATGAAAGGTTTTTAAAACTTTCAGATCTAGACCAAATCTCAATGAACAAAAATGTTCATGCTAAGCTGAATACAGACTCTGAATTTCAGAGCAAATTTTAAAATGCTTTTAATGAAACATTTTTTTTAAAAAATAGGTATGTAAACTACTTCGGCACATAGCATCTACTGACACCCTTCAAGTTTCAGCAAAGTACACAGAAATTAATTTGCGAATATATGGACCACAAGTAGTTACTGCAGCACATACTTTATCTTTACATCCTACATCCAAAATAGCTAAAGAAAATCTAGAAGGTAAAATACTATTTTTATCTTGAGAAATTAGAGAAGTGTAATTGTGTCTAGTACATTAATTTTGTTTCCATTTTTCTCTAATATAAATAGTATATTCAATTCAACTTCATCAAAATATAAAATCAGAATGGAAAAATATGAAGTGGACTAAGACTTGAACCTGATTTTCTCAAAATAGGTTTAATGTGTGAGTCAAATGTGTATATAAACAACATAAATTATAAAAGAAAAATGTCATATTAAAACTAATAATGAAGTTCATGGTAACATTTTGATATCCATAAAAGTTGCATTATAATTTTGATCCATATTAATGGTGTTCTACAATCAGGCACTATTTTCTGCAATAAATTTGAACAAACATAAAATTTAACCCCGTCCCAAATTAACTTAAAATTCTTGAAGAATTTTGTCCATAGAGTAAGAGAATGCTTGGAAATGTATTCCAAATTATAGGATTATTCTTTTTAATAAGTATAGTATAGTCTGTAAAATATATTTTCCAAAGCTTGTAATTAAATGTTTGTATGTGTTAAGATTGACTTGTTCCATATGTAAGTACATTTGTTAGTAAAAATCAACAAAGATTTATTACTATTAAACTAATTAATTTTTTCAATAGTGTTTGCAGATATGTGGCAAGCCTTAGCTTCTGATGTGACAGCAGTATCTAAAGAAGCAATAGAACAGTGCCAGGGACGTCAATCAGAAAAGCAAGTCTATATGTCCCTACCTAGACCAGGGGTGAGTTATATTTCTTAGACTTCATAATAATAAAATTAATGATACATAATTAAGTACTGAAATGAAGTTTTTGTTTTCACCTGCAGAAACATGGTACCACAAGCAAACCATTGAAACCAGTCAGGTTGGACTCGGAGGTAAGTATCTATCTTTGCAATACATTAAAGGGATGGGCCACATCACTGTTAAAACTCACTCCAAAACTTTTTCATTAAGTGTTTTTATCAACCATTTCATAAAATATACATTTGCAGATTTCTTGGCAGGCAAGGTGATTGCAAAAAGTTCTCGATTCAAGATATTGTCTGCCTGACAGGTAGTTTCTAACTTAAATGTTGCTTATTCAGAGTTGAAGAACAATTGCATGGGTGCTGCTTTCTTGTTCTAGTTTTCAGCAGTATTGTCATCATATACAATCATTGCTGAAGTGACTTTCCATATGATCCCCACTATTGGTATCTATTGTTTTTGCCCCTTGTTAATGGGCTGCTATTTGCTTTCATCAGCAATTGCTTCTGCTCATATGCATTGTACATATATTATTATTTTGACACATCATACCATTGTACATAACAACACATGCTACCAATTTTTCATCATTTTACTCATTTACCCAAGTCTTTCAAACAAATATTATGACAATTAACAACAAATGAAAATTTGTTGTGTTAAGTAGAATATAATTTAAAATGATAATGGGTGCACTTTGAACATAATTTTATGTAATCATTTGATATCAGAATGTTTTTAATTTAAGTTCAAGTACAAACAAGTGATAAAATCATGTCATAATGATGCAATCAATCTCCATAGTGATTTTTAAAAGTTAATAGGGAATCTGCACATAAAAAACAGACATTATATCAACTTTTTAATTTAATAATACTTATGTAAATCCAAAATTTAATGTCTGTTGGAAATTTAAGAAGTCCAAAAATCTGGACAATAAATATTAGAAATCTTTAATAAATGGTATTAAATAAAAATGCTGACATATTGGCTGTTTTGTTTATGTGTGTATTTATCCTTGGCAGATAATTAATTTATTAATAGGGAACCAATAAAATTAAGAACAAGGAAAGACTCTGTAAATATAGTTATGTATGAAAATATGCCCGTTTAATTATCCCTCTGTGAAGGAATACTTCTGAAAATGGTGGTTAAAACTGCTGTGTTAATCATTTAAATTCAGTATTATTAATTACCATAGCTTTAGAACTCAATATTTTAATCATGGTTGATTAATATTAATATTTTGTTTAATATATTATGTGATTATTTATTAGTCATAATGTAGGTTCATTTATGGACTCAGTTTTTTTGAATTAGCTCCTCAACCAAGCTTTTTGAGATAGGAATCATATATTTTGTCTACTTTAGAAAGAAAACAATTATGATATTTATAGGAAGAACTGGCTGTGAAGAACTGTGCCTCCAATAGCAATACATGTTTGTTTCCCCTATACTGAATGCCTTCTATGGATTTTTATTTCATTTTAAATGATATTTTAAGTATCCACAAAATTAATTTTATTATTAATGAATGGTTACAAGAACTTTGTTTAAATTTTTGCATACTCCATTATAGTTGAGCATTTCCCTTTTAGGTTCTTATTTTTAAAACATGGTATACACCTGTTTAACATGAGTATTTTCACAAACAACAGATAACACTTCAGTTAGAGTAGATATAGCATGACTGCTTTTGGTGTTGTAGCAGCAAGCGAATGTTGCATTGCATCCGCTGCTTTGTGTTACTGCCTTGATTTGCTGGTTTGGCAAGTCACAGGAAAATTGTGCCTTATATTTGATGTTACAGGAGCAGGCTAAAATTGCCAAAGCGGGTCTTGAAATGAAACTCATTACTTCGGAAATGGATGCGGAGACTGATAAATGGCAAGAAAGTGGAGCAGCACTAGAAGAGAACAATGATATTGTGAAGCGTGCCAAAAATATGTCTTCCATGGCATTCTCTATGTATCAGTTTACAAGAGGAGAAGGTGCATTGAAAACAACACAAGACTTATTCACTCAAGCAGAATATTTTGCTGAAGAAGCAAATCGTCTGTACAAAGTTGTGCGACAGTTTTCATATCAAGTAAGTTTATTATTGAATAGCATAAAACAATGAAATTGCAGTATTTATATTGCAATATAGATAATTTCGTAAAATAATTGAGAGCAATAAAGTTAGTTGTGATTGTTAAATAATAAGTAAACAATTGAATTATTAAATTTGATGTGAATTACAATTAAATATTTCTTATAGCATATAAATTTTGATTTTTTAAGTAGTACTTTATGTGTAAATCGTAAGAATTAAACTACTTTTAGTTTCATTAATAATAACTGAAGCAATTTATTACTATTATCAAAACTCCTATATTATGAATAATTTTATTCTAAAGGTTCCTGGTGGTACTCATAAGAAGGAGCTTTTAGAGAATCTGGACAGAGTACCCACATATGTGCAACAACTACAGTTCACAGTGAAAAATCCCACTGTGGGAAAAGCAGCAACATTTACTAAAGTTGATAATGTCATACAGGAAACAAAAAGTTTAATGGATGTTATTTCAAAAGTTGTGACTACTTGCTTTGTTTGTGCTACGAAGGTAAGAATCTGTGCATCTGTCAATACTGTACTTGCAGTAAACTTGTCTCATGTGTCAATAATTTCAACCCTTGCATAAATAGTTTTATGTAAGTGAATGTATTATGAATAGGACTGTCTGAGGAAATTTTATATGTAGAAAGGCAGTTTATTGTCATTCATTATAAATAATTGAAAGTATTTCTTTAGAAGTGTATTGTTTTACAGTTTTCTCTATTTATGCCTCAACGAGTTGAAGTCAGTTGTTGGCCATTGGGTAATATGCAAATACCTGCATTTCTCAGCCCTCAGACTATGCGCCATCTAGCAAAGAACCCATATTCATCACTACCTCGATGATGTTATAAGTCATGTACTGATTATTAGCATGTTATTTTTCCTTCCAGTGTGACTAACACATACCCTTTAAAACAGAAACTTCACTTTGCCTGATTCTCACATAATAGCTTTCACTCTCTCAAACACTAACAGATATATACTAGGTTATCATATTAATATATTTTATAAAAATCTGAAAGCATTTTGGTAGAAGAAACTCAACAAGTTCATCAGGTAGTAAAATTTTTAAGTCCATGACTCAAACCTCATAGATAGATATAGTCAACAAGTCCCCGGTTACCACAAATAAAGTTAACACTATAACCAATGTCTAGGAACAGCCATTCTGTGAGAAAGAAAAATTAAAGTTAACTGGTGACATTTCATAATCATAAATAATTGATGAAAAGGACAGTTTAAACAAAGTTTGAAATATTATAGTTGGTACACATGCACAAAGACATTCATTTACTTTAAATAAATCTAATGATGTTTTAATCTCATAAAGATTGATTTTCTTCTTCCTATCATCCAAATAATATATACATATACACATAAGGGAAAATGAGACAACAAGGTCAAAAAATAAATTGAAATGGGCAGGAAAGAGAGACATGATGGTCATTAACTTGCCTTAAAATGGGTAGTAGATGTCAACTGGTAGAATATGAATATGAAAATATGGATTTTCAAGACTCTTAACTCCCTTCTTCAGACAAAGAGTGTCCCAATGTATTTGCAGCCAGGCGCTCACCTACTATCCATTTAATGTATATCAAAAACCAAATGAAAATCATTATCATATAAATATTCCTTGGCCTACCCTTGTGAATGTGAAGTGTTGACAAATACAACACAATAAACTTGACTAAAATATATTACATTAGCAATGAAAACAATCAGCATTTATCAGTAGATATTTTAAACTTGACAGAAAAGAATTATCTTCAGTTTATCTTTATAATGAACATACACTGTTAGAAAAGATTTATTATACTAAGTAAAAATTTTCTTTTAATTACTCAACACTATAGCATCCTTAATAAATAACATAAATTTTAATGGTTTGGATAAGTATTTTATTAATTTACTAATTTTCAAAATTTTATACCTGACAGAACTATGAAAACCTTAATAACACACATATTACATGTATTTTTTTATAAAATTAATAGTGTTTGCATTATTTTCTTAACTGTTAACATGACATTATTGTGAAAAATTATATTAATCTCACTGTCAATAAAATTACTCAGATAAAGTAAGAGTAAATAGTTTATTTGTACAAGTTACACCATTAATCAAATGTTATTAACCCAATCAACTCTTGATTTAAATACCGCATATGTAAATACATTGTGCTCTCAATTGAATAAGAGTGTATTTTCACACTTAAATGTTTATAAAAAGTAAACTAATGGAGGAAAGTCACTCTCCCAATGTCACAAGAAATTAAGCAAGCTAACACAAGTGTCCTGTGTTCACGTCAACGGATTTAAAAGCCCAGTTCCAAATTACATGAACATCATGTTATCTGAGCTGAATGGGTTAATAAATTATGGCAAAAAATGTATAATAATTATTATTGGAAATTTAAGCCAAAAAATATATTTAATGAAAAATTACAATTTATTCCTATAAAACTTTATTACATCAAATACAACATTTCATTCTAAAATATAAACATTTACAAGAATTGATATTAAGGTTAACATTAAAACTAAATAATAAATTATCTATTTTTTATGTACTGGAGTAGAAAATACAAATCTAAAATTAATGAAAATCAAATATTAAAACCAATAAAATGTCAATAGGAAGATGAAAATACAAAGTATGTAACTAACATTCAGTATCAACTAAAACAATGCTCCATCATTTATAGATATCAACAAATATGTACCTTAAATTTGTCATGAATATTTGCTCTGTACACTCAAATACAGACTATTTAATTTATTCAGTACTTTTAGGTTTTTATTTTCTAAGACATCACATCAAAATGTAGATAATTTATCATTTAGTTTTAAAGTTCTCCTAACTATTTGTGTCATTACCTGAAGAGGACCTAATTTTAGGAAAAAAGTAATAGTTTATATAATAAATTTTATATGAAGAAATTGTAATATTTCACTAAACTTATTATTTTATATCACCATTAATTATAATTATTAATATTATCTTAACATCTTAAAATATAATATTATTATGCAGTTATAAGTATAAATATTAATATAATTTTTATTAGCTTATATGAAAGAAACAAATTTTTAAATGGCAGAATCTTCAAGTCAATAAAAGTTCCTTTCCTCAATAAATACTGAACACATGGCCATAATCACATATAGAAAGTAATCTACTGTGCGTACAAGACCTCAGCCATATTTATTTATGACACAAATTTCGTAAGTCAGTTTTGTTTACTTTTTTGTTATTTGTGCGAACCTATAAACTCTTGAAGTGAAACTCCAGAATCTCCAAAAAACATGTTCATTCACATCTGATCATACTCTTTTAATAGAAGAGATATATATAGGTATATACTTGCAGAATGGGTGTTCGTGTTAAATTATTAACAGCAGTTCAGTCTGATAAGTAGTCAACGATATATGAAAAACACTGTAAAATGGGAGACTTGGACTTAGGAAAAGGAATAAAATGGGAGACAGGATAGTAGAATTTTGCATTGAAATACCTGGTTTAGGAATCATGAAAGAAGACTATACACATAGGAGAAGCTGGCGGACATGGGCAGTTGCCAATTATATTGTGTAATGGTAAGACAGAGGTATAGACTACAAAGCATACCCAGGAGCAGATGTAAAGTCCGACCATAATCTGCTGATTATGAAATGAGGACTGAAAATGAAGAAACTCAAGAAAGGAATTAGAATAAAAAGATGGGAATTAGAAAAACTGAAACAACAGGAGGTGCTTCAGAGTTCCAAAGAAGATATCAAGAGTAGATTAATAGAGAAAGGAGAAATAAACAATATAGAAGACAAATGGACACTCTTGAAGAAATAAATAAACCAGATCAGCCAAAGAAAAGAAGGAAGAATAGCTCAGACCAATAGGAAAGCATGGATAACACAAGAAATAATAAAGATGATTGATGAAATCATAAATATAAAAATGCAAGAAATGAAAATGGTAAAGAGCAATACAGGTGCTTGAAGAATGAGATAGACAGCAGTCTAGCAAAGCAGTCAAAGATTTCATGGTAGATACAACTTATAGGAAATTGAAATAAACATTAGGAGAGTGGATGGGAAGCTAATTCTGGATAAATAAGAAAAAGCAGAAAGATAGACGGAATATCTAGAAGGGCTGTATCATCAGTCGGTAAAAGAAGAAAAGGAGATGGATGATTAAGACTTGAGGGTTCAAAATTTTAAGATCAGAGTGTGATAGGGCGCTGACAGACCTGAGCAACTGTAAAATGCCAGGAATTGATAACATTCCAGTGGAGTTAATAACACCATCGGGCAAAAAAGCAATATCATGGCTGTTCAGAATAGTTTGCAAAATCTATGAAGCAGAAAGAATGGCAGAAGATTTTAGTAAAAACATAATTTTACCCATTCTGAAGAAGACTGGAGCTGATAGATGCAAAGAGCATGGGACAATTAGTTTAGTATCTCATACATGCAAAATATTAATTAAAATAGTATATAGGAGGATGGAATGTCAAATAGAATGTGAGTTAGAAGATCATTTTGTTTTTAGGAAGAATGTAAGGACAAGAGAAACAATATTGACTTTGCATCTAATTGTAGAAGACAGAATAAGAAAATCACAGCCTAAGTTCATGGCATTTGTAGATTTAGAAAAAGTGTGTGATAATGTGAACTGGAACAAACTATTAAGTATTTTTAAGAACACAGGAATAAAATATCGAAAAAGAAGGTTTATACATAACCCATTCAGCCATAATTAGAATTGAAAATCATGAAAGGAGTAATACAAGGATGTAGTCTGTCACCCATGCTGTTTAACGTATATATAGAACAGGCGATTAACAAAGTTAAAACGGAATATGAAAAAGGAATCATACTGCAAGGAGAAGAAATAAAACCTATATGCTTTGCCGACGATATTGTAGTCAGAAGAAGACTTGTAAACCACAATAAATGGCCTGAACATGGTCATGGAATCAGGATTGTCATCCGAGTAACCGACACTGGTTCCTTTATGATGGTGTCAGCCCAGTTCCTTTGTTGAGAAATTACAGCTTAATATCAGGTTTATTATTACCCTATTGTCTCATCGGTGCGTGCTTTTAAAGCATTATGGAAGCGTGCTTACCAAAGAATATCTTCCTATTTGCTTGGTGGCCATGGAAAAGAGTTCAATATCAGGATTAATAGAGGGAAAACAAAGGTAAGTGTGAATATTAAGAAATCATTGCTAAAAATGTTTGTATGGAGCGTGGCGTTATTTACGTGCAAAATGTGGATGATAAGAGATGTGGAGTTGTGGAAAGGAAAAGAATGGAAGTGTTTGAAATGTTGTGCTATAGGAGAATGCTAAAAATCAACTGAGTGAATAAATTCCCTAACAAGAAAGTTATCAATAGAATAGGGGAAGAGTGAACAATATGGAGGACGTTGACCAAGAGAAGGGATAGATTAATAGACCACTTTTTTAGATATGAGGGTCTTGTAAAATTAGCATTAGAGGGAAGTGTGTGAGGTAAGAACAGAATAGGGAGGCCAAGGATGGAAAGGCAAGATAGGTTAGCATGATAGGTTGCATCAGACCAGTGTTGGGACTGAATATCACAACAACAATAACATTATAGTAAATCAGTATTCGTTCTTAAGTCACTACTTCCATTATTATGGTAAATAGAACAAAAATAGATTTTAGGCCTAAAATGCATTAGGGAATAGATGTTTTGAATTATTACTTGTGAACTGTCAAAATAATTTTCAAAAATCATATTTTGAGTGTAAAGGATATTTTTACAATGTTTTGTAATGTTAGTTCCATACGATTTTATTTATAATTCATTAATTTTCTCCAGATTTATTTCACTGTCTTCAAGGCATAACTTCAGTTTTACTAGTTTTTATTTTCTGACTCTCATTGTATTGCCTATCATGCTAATTTAAAAAGGAGCAACTTCAACATGATTATGGAAACAGATGGGCATGTAAAACCTAAACTCAAAGTTCATAAGGGAAAAAACCATTGCTAATAACTTTCATTTAAACTAAATTTTACATAAAAATAATATAAATATATATAATTATGAATAATTTAAGTATATTTTAAGATGGTCAGATAATTTTCAGTTTTAAAATATATTAAGTCTACATATATTAATAAAAATTCCATTCTTTAACATTTTCAAATTGTATTTTCATTTTAGAGATATGAATTTTTTAAATAATATTTTAATTATACAATTTATTTCATTAATATAACATTTATTCATACTTAACATATATAAAAACTATAGTATACATCTTAATGTTTGCAGTACAACCTGGATTTCCGAGGTCTGTCTTCCCGTGGCGCATCCGGGTCCCCATTCCGAGAAGAAGATGGAACTGGGGCTGGAGCTGGGGGTGAAGGAGGCAAGATGGGTGGGGCCCCTGGCTCCGATCCCTCCATCTGACAGTTCGGGATGGCCCGAAGGGCCAAGGGCGATGCACGCCGTACCAGGGTGTCATTCCTGTTGTTCTAAGACCTGAACAACCCTCGTACGGCCAAAGGAAATGACCAGGCTGGAGATGAGGAATGAAATAGATAACACAATATAGAAACTATTGTCATTAAGTCCACAAAAATGTGAGACAGTCATCATCACAAACAATATTTTATGAAAACTTTGCTTTGAAAGTTGAAATTTCTATTATTATTTTTTACATCATGACAGATTATGATTATCAGAATGTGATTCTCATAAATATTTGTATTTGCTGCTATTTGTCTGTTTTTTCCACACAAGTCATGTCCTAATTTGAAAAAATTTAACAATTGTTTTCAATTTCATTAAATGATATAATTTAATTTTAATTTGCTGCTCTATATGGGGCATTTTATATTGTTTAATTTCATACAGATTTCATTTTTTTTATTTCAATTCAAAGTAGCATAAAATAAGTGCTCGAAATAGACAATTATTTAATCGAACATTCTCAACATATACAATGACAAATTTTATGTATGCCTCGATAAGATGTTTTGTAGTTATTATAATATACTGTTGGTAGATGAACATCAAATGACTAGGTGTTCACTTGGTAAACTGTTCCTAACAGTCTAAATACCTTAAAAGTGAAGTATGATAGTTGCTTAAAATGAAATCTAATATGTCAATAAATAAAAATTTATTATGTGGCAACCAAAGACTTTCATGAATGGTTAAGGTTATTTGACTGAACTGAATAAAATTATTTTATTATAATTGTATTGTTCTGTTATCATGTATTAACTTATAAGCTATAAACTGTTGTGAAATGTTTTATTCCCATCACAATTCAAACATAGATGGAGTTCGTCGTATTATAAAACATTTCACTGAAAAATATGATTTTTCAGGAATTATATTTGTAGTTGTTAATCTAAGTGTTGCTGTAAACGATCTCGCTAGTCTATTATTCAGTACAATATGTAAAAAAGACGAGTGTAGATTATTAGTTTTGTGTAATGGTGATGCCAGACAAATTGATATATAAAGATACAGTTGAACTTCTTAGAAATCTGAGGCTTCCAATGATGTCTTAGTTAATAAAGATCTAAAATACTATGTAAATGAACTATGAGCTTCCGACATTCCACCAACACTGAAATGCGTTGAACATAACTGTGCACAACACTATTGAAGTGCATATCAATAATAATCAGTGTTACAATTTTACATGTGTACTGCTGAAATTTTTATTGTGCCTGCAATATTGACATTTGTGATGTGTGTTTTGATTTGAATTCATAGACAATATTTTTAATTTTACAAAAGTTAATTAAAATTTGATTATCCTCAATGTATTGCTGGATAGAATCGGCAATAAATTATTTCAACATATCAGCTAAAGAAGTTATCTGTAACTCTGCAACTTTCGGGTCAGCTCAAATATAAAATTGTGAGTGAACATGTGAGAGAATAATTTTCTTGTGTTTCTGAAATGGTTTCTAAGGTATTCTTAGAAGCTATAAATAAATATGTTCCTAAATAAACATTCACACATCAATCTATTTCTGTTTCGATTGGTTTTTGTTTTTTCATGTCATTTTCAATAGATAAAAAGACGCAAAGAAAAATCAATGATTCAGTTTGTTCTCAAAATCTATTAAGATATTTGGATAAAGAGCTTCTGAGCATTGTATTTGTAATGGAATACATCGAATATCTAAATTATTCATTGATATCGAACCCTACAATGATGTGTTCTGTCTGGTGCAGCTTACAGATGACATCTGAGTGGATAATTTGAAAAAACTGTGTGTATGTATGTATGTGTAGGTACAAAGTTATTACTGTAATTATTATGTGATTTGTGTAAATGAATGAGAGCTCACATTAGATAAACAAATTCTAAATACTTTCAATAATTGAACTTGATGAGTAGCTGTAGTTGCAACTCCAAGATACTCGTGTAATAATAAATGCTCGTAAGTACCTCAGGGTAGCTTTTGATACAGCAATATTTTCCCTTTGAATGTTGTGTATTGCTTTCAAAAGGTTACTTTAAATGTTATTATCTTCCATATACTATTTGTAATATTGTTTCAAAGTGATGGAACCTTATTTATCAATATTGAGTGGTTCAGTATTACAATTACTATTATATTTAAATGATATTTACTTCTATTTTTTATCCTGAATATGATGTTATATTTATTGTCACACTATGTCCTTCGTTACAAGTAAATAAAACATTTAGGTTAGTGATAACCTTTTTTAATAACTACTGGATATTTATATTTTATTACCAACATAGGAAAAATAGAACTCATGAATATCAGTACTAAACAAGAAAATTAAGATATTCCGTACAAAATTTTGTAATGTATAGAAACTTTCAAGGAATATAATTGATTATTTCGCCCCAAAGTGCAGTGAATGTAAAAAATTAAATATTTAATTTTGAATGCTGCAATATATATTTATTTAGTTTACATTTTAAAATATATATTTGCTCAATAGATAATAGCCTTTAACTAATAGGGTGCATTGTAACATTTTATATAGTACTGTTAAATTTCATAGAAATTGCTGACATATTCTATAAAAATTAAATGCAGACAAAAAGAAAACTAGAACCTATTTGTTACAAATCATTTGTTGAAGATACCTGCAATTTCCACAATTGTATTGCAAATCAAAAATTATTAAATAAATTATAAATTATTGAATGTTAAACATTCAATATTGAAAATTATTTCCAAAATTGTAAATGATTTTGAACAATAATTATGTGAAGAAATGAGATCATATTGACTGATTATCTTCACTTTGTCATTTGTAAATTAATCTATGAATTCAAATAAATAGAAATCTTCTGTTTTGTAATCATTTCTAGTAAGAATATTTGTTTTTACCTTGGTCTTAAAGGTGCATATGATATGTACAGTATTAAAAGTATTTTCATAATTTATCTATTCTCAGGTTGATTATTTAGTGAAATATAAATAATGGAATTATCTTGAAGCACAAGTTTGTAGACCAATGTAAATATATGATTCAATAATGCGTGATATAAAAAGCAATTACTTTTATATTAAAACCATCTTGTTTTAGTTACAACATTAGTAGAAATAAAAATAAAGAATTCTTCCAAATTTTAATGTTTCCTTACTGTATCATTATATTTCAATTATGGTTGATTCAAATTCAGTGTATGTTTAGCAAAATTACTTAATAAATAGAATATATTTTCTATATCATAATGAAATGTAGGCAAAACTGGTTTGTAGGTTTAACATTTTTCATCAGCAGAGAGAGAGAGTACTCATACAATTATTGTTCTGATATATTTTGAAAGTATGTGTCAGATGAATATATGAATGTTATAGTGAAGTTAATTCACTATCTGAAATAGTTTGTGAACTGGTTTCAAATGATAGTACAAAAAATACAAAAGCTTTACAGTACATAATTAATAAACTCTAATAACTACATAAATTGTTGAATTAGTTTTGCTTCATAGTATTTTGCCTCTTGTCATTCTGTACCTCTCCCATGAGTAAAAAAATTTCTATTGACTTTTTTTAAGCACCTGAGAAATAGCCATGCTTTGTAATTATTTACATTATCATCCAGTGTAATCATAACCTTGACGAGAATAAACACATAAAATAAAATACGGATATTCAAGCAAAATAATGCCTGGAAAATATCATTAATCATATTTATGAAAATTACAAGTAGTGAGTCCACAGTGGTTCCAAATATTTTTAATGAAATTGCAACTAGTGCTGTTATGTAATGTTCCTCCTCTTCTAAACAAACTTTACGAAAAAATGTAACATAACTGATAATGAACTTCATAACTGATTGATTGAAGAGGTATCTAGATCTTCATTGGTAATGAATAAGATACCTTTAGTTGAGGATTCTATCATTCTCCTCATTTGGGTAGTGTGTTAATATCCATATAAATTTTAGCATTATTTTTAATGTAATAATGCATGCAACCTTGTTTAAACCATTTTTTAACTTTTTAATGTTCATAGGTTAAATGAAAAATTTTATTTAAGAAACAGAATTATTGATCAAGAATATTTTTGTGTTGACTGTCCCTTGTTGAAAATATAAGAACAAAAAATTTAAGCAAAAATTGTATATTTATAAGATGTGTAATAGATAATTAATTTTGTTGTAGTAGTTTTCAGTTCTTAGACTGGTCTGACACAATTATCCTATTCTGTACAAGCCTTTTATATCTACATAGCTACCACATCCAATACCCTCCCTAATCTGCATACCGTATTGCATCCTTGGTCTCCCTCTTCTGTTCTTAACCCACACACTTCCATCTAGTGCTAATTTTATAAGACCCTCATGTCTCAAAATGTGGCCTATTAATCTATCCCTTCTCTTGGTCAAAGTCCTCTCTTCCCCTATCTGTTTAGAACTGCCTCATTAGTAATTCTAACCACCCGTCTGATTTTCAGCATTCTTCTATAGCGCCACATTTCAAAAGCTTCAACTTTCTTCCTTTCTGCAACTCTTACCATCCACATTTCATGCTCATATAATGCCATAATTTGGTTTTACCAAATTTATATTTTGGATGTTCATATGAAACAACAGACCTATAATATTACTAATGCATATAGCAATCACAGGCATTGTTGCCCCTTTGTGTTATAAATTAAAAACATACACTATTTCACAGACCTATGATTATTTTGTAGGAGTTGAATTTAACATAGTAATTACAGAGATATAAATCTTAATGACAGGTATGTTTTAGAAAAGAAAAGTTATTTATTACATGTACCAAAATTGGATGGTAGTCAGAAAAGGTGTAAATGAGGGCCAAATTGAGTGAATTATAGAAAATAAGAGGTTTTTTTGAAAACATGAAGTACTTATTTAACAGAGTAAATGCCGACAATATTAGACATGACTAAACTGGGCTTAAGAGGAAAGTTATCCCCCAAAGTTAATCCCTCATATTTAAGCCCCTCCCGACTTTGTAATTAATTTATAGCCTTTATCAGTGACAACTTCTGTAATATAGTGAAAGTTTTCCCTTCCTTTTAAATAGATTTTTAAAACCCATTAATTAAAATTTTGTATCACGTAGCAGTTTTCCCTTCCTTTTGCAACACCAATCAGCTGACGAGGATAACTCTCCGCCAGTTCCCTTAACTGGAACTGACAAAATATTCCCAACATTTATGGTTTGTCACCTAAGATCCTAGCCAAGTTGCAGACAGAAATTGTCCATCTAGGACTTTTTAGTCGCTCAATATTGGTAAATTTTCACTTTATACACTAGAGTTTTTCACTTTACAACCTCTAGTGTATAATTCTCAATTCAATTACTTTATTGGTTCCTTAGTGAAACTAATTGCCACTAAGGTTCAGTGATTTTCTACACATTTTTGGTCCTTTCATTATACCGTTTCTGCCTCAACCCAAATATTTTGTGTACTATTTCTTATTTTCCTGCACAAGCAAAGGAATGAATACCTGTTAAATATAATTTTACTCCGACGTAGGCCTATTAATAATTTTAGCGTCATTTCCGAATAAAGCCACAGAAACAATTTTCCCATAATATTTCAACATTTGCCACGCCCTCTGACAATTAATTTATAAATTACAGAAGAAAATTATTTTTCTTTGATTTTACCTATTTGATATATCATTACAAATGCCATTATTCCTGTTAATTAGTAATGCATAGTGGCATTAATTTTGTTTTAAGTCAGCCTTTCTCTTTAGTCCTTAGAGGATTCAATTTAAAATATTGCATCATCTGTGTTGTAAGTAGCAGAGATTTCCGTCTAAAAGCGCTCGTGATGTAAGTCACTAACGTCACCCGGCTTTCGAGCCAATGGAAAATCATCTATGATCGACGTCACGTACCACGGGCTGACAAGTGTTTTAAATGTGCCATTATGTGTCGAATTGAGGCTTGCAGATCGGACACGTCGTGATGACGAAGCCAGGAGCTGGGTCTTAGAATTGTTCACCGCAATATTTTAATTCAGACAAGTGTTGCACCGGATGAGAACTGCTGATCAAGTGGAACATACATTATACTGGGTTTATTTTCAAGTTAATCAACTTTTGGAAAAACTCCCTGCACGTGAACGGAAAACAAGTCTGGATCTTCTTGTTACCCACAATCGTGTCAAGGATTTCAGATAACCTTCAAAAGGATCTTCCAGCGGTAGCTTACTCCTCCGTCTTCTTATCAAAACAAGCAAAATGAATCAAACAGTTCGGCTTCTTCGCTTGTGCAACATTAATTTATTGATTCCAGTTTAAATCACGCCTGCTGATGTTAGGTTAAAAAATGTAGGAACGAAACGTTGAATATAAGATTAGATTTTTTTTCTTACGTAAAGGCTATTGTCTATTTATTTCCAAACAGTCATATATCGCAACTAATTATTTACTAAATGGATAAACAAAAAGACAAAATTCACAGATAGAATAGCCATCGTATCACACAACGTTATAGCAATTCTTGCTGCTTTCGCCAGATGATTCAAAATACATGAACAACACATCTCACTGACGGAAACATTATGTGGAATTTATTTCATCAGCTATTTTTTACTGTTCACTGAATACTTCTTTATCTAATTTGTAAATTTAAATTTAGTTTGGTTATATGTTTCCGTCATCTCAATAATAAAATTGCCTGTATGTATGTTCCACTCACAAATCTAAACGAGTGGACCAATTTTGACCAAATTTGGTACACGTTTTCTTTGCGACCCAGAAATCATCACTTTCGGGTTAAGAGTTGGCTACCAGCCCCCAGGGGTTGAGGTGAAAAATTTTTAATTTAAGCAAAAACGACGAATATTTTTATCATATACATTCTTGGATCAATTGACTTGATACTTTGTCCTCCGATACTGCTAGCCTATAATTTCAACCCCATCCCTTTTCGAAACGGGTGGGGGTGGAGGGGAAAAACAAAAATAACCAGAAAACAATCGAGATTGGTCTCTAAACCGGTGTAATGTGAGCCGCTGGGTTTAATTCTGACATAAAAAAAATGCAATTTAAGTTACAGTTTGTCAGTTGGAAAGGGGTAAAACAGACTTCAGCATACTATCCTTAACGGATGGAATAATTTCTACTAAATTATGCACACTTGTACTTGGCGTCTCGGAAATCAACATTGTTGGAATAAAACAAGATTACCGCCACTTTGGCGGGGGTGAAAATATTTAAATATCAGAATAACTGTCGTTATTTTCTTCTAATTTATATTTTTAGGTCAATTAATTTGATTGCTTTTCCGCTGAATTTGTTTGCTTATAATTTCAACCCCATTCATCGTAGAGAGGAGTATTCATAAGGGTGGGGGTGTTGAGGGCGTCATATGAAGATAAAAATAAAAAGTTTGGTATCAAAAACTTGGAGTCGTTGAGTTTGATTCTGACATTTATCATGCAATTTAAATTGCATTTCATCCCGTTAAAGGGGCGTGGGACGGGGCAACACAGTTCTGAATAATACATTTATAGGACAGAACAATTTTGGTAAATATTGTTTCCATATTCTTCGCGACAATTTGAAGATTAGACACGTCTACCACCCCTAGGGGGAATTGTTATGTGCAATAAAGGGTCTAAAAAGAATTATTGGGGTCAATTACTTTTATAGTGTTTCCACGACAATAGTTGTGTATAATTTCAACCCCTTTCAGCATGTAAGGGGTGGTGGTGTAAATGAGTCATAAGAAAATTACTAGGAAACTTTCGAGTTTTGTGTCGAATACGGTGTATTGCGGCCAGTCGCTGTGTTAAATTATGACCTTTATATGCGATTTAAGTAAAAATTCATCTCTTAAGTTGGAGAGCATTTTTCTTGTACTGAAAACATTTTTAGCCCTGCTATTGTACCGGGAGTATTTTTGACTCTCTCGACATATTGGAAATATATTTGAGGTTCATAATGTGACGTCTCGATGCCAGTTTAATCATGTATTGACCAAGAAGTAAATAATGAACCGGGATAATATAAATAAATACCCGGTCAACGCCGGCTCCCCATTTAGTACATGATAAATTTGAAGGCGTACCGAGTAAATATTGTTCTTATGAATGAAACTTTCCTAGTTGTGCAGTATAAGACTATATAATATATATATATATATATATATATATATTGTGACGTTTTTGTTGGCGTGGTATGTAGAATCCTACCGGAATTGTATATGGGCGCCACCTACGCTTTACGTAGGACAATTTTAATTATGGGAACCAAAGAGATATATAAACATTGTTGTTTATATATGTCTTTGATGGGAACACACTCGGATTCAGGACTGAGAGCATGGATCAGGGGAGTGACGTCACCTGTTCCCGAATCATACAGGTTATTGAATTAAATAACACAAATACAAGTGAATGTAAGTATAACCACGGCAGCTTTACTTGATCAGTCTTGGAAAACAAAAGTTATCTATATCTAAGCTTAAAACTATTTACATCTAAGGAGCTCCTTGTTAATGCCGGCTTATCCTTGAAGAGGATTCAATGACATAATTTACAGTTAAAATACAAATTTCGGTAATTAATTTTCCATAGAGTCTGTTTGTTACGCCAGGGAGGAAAGTATCCAATTGAAGAAAATTTCACACGTTACCAGTCGGGTGTCACTCGCTTTAGATGTTGACTGCCTCAAGATGACGATCTGGAAACTGGCGGGATAATTCCTTCTTCGCAGCAGCTAGTTGCTTCTCCTACCCCTCCCAGGTGCAGAGTGAGTAAAAACAACAACGTCAACAATACAACAATCGTCTTCTCATAAGGACGTATACTTGCTGCAGACGCGAGCGCTACAATGCGTCTGGAAGCTTTACAAACGAAATTGGAATAAAACTTTACATTTGTTACCTACAAAGTGAGGCACTGTTACACGGTTACAATCTATGTTGAACAAGCAATGAATGAAATTAAAAAGAAATTTGAAATGAGTCATAGTTCAAGGAGCACAAATTAAGTCACCAAAAAAAACATTGTAATTTTATCATAGTCAGCAGAAGATTCGGAAAAATTGTTAAACACCATCTTGAAAACAGAGTACAGTAATGGAGTGTAATAAAGTCGTGTCAGATTAGTTAGTAGATGAATTTTGATATTTTGGCAGTAGAATAAATTTAGTGGTAGAAGCAAAGTAGATGTAAAAAGTCAGTAAAAGCAAGGAAACTTTCGCAAAAAAGAGAATTTTTACTTACATCTCATATAAACTAGAAGAGTAGGAAATCATTTCAAAAATTTATAAATAAATATCAGAAGAGCCATATTATTCAAGACAATGGATGCGTTATAACGAGGAACTATAAATTTGGAGTCCCACAGAGTTCTATGTTAGGTCACCATTATTCTTATCAAATATAAATGACTGCTGTCTACTCTGATTCTTTAGACTATGATCTTCTCAAGAAATTTAGATATTGTTGATAGTACACTTACGGGAAGATAGGAAGTGACGTCAGTTATGTTTTTGCCGGGTTTTTTAAATCATAATTGTTGTTGCAAATTTTAAGAATTTGGGCCCTTAAAATTAGATATAGGTACAAAACTATGTAAGCTGTATCTCTGACACCATATCCTTCAAGCTTTGCTCCTGAGGGATCTATGAAAAATGAAATTTTTATAATTAAGATCGAAAAATGATCATAGAGCAGAATTTGTACGGAGAGCTGCATCAAAATAGCCTATGTAATGACTAACACAAGAAAAATAACCACGTTAGCGTTAAAATTAAATGAGTATGAATTAATACAGTCGAGGAAAGAAAGAAATGGAATTGAATTAGTACTAAGTAGAACGTCAATTAACATCTGCCTTTTACAGTAACTTATCCGATTTAACTAGTGTTATTCAAGACGCTTGACTAAAAGACTTCATTATTTAAATCTGGCGTGTCTTTGTTAGAGATGAAAACAATTAAAGCGAAGAAACGTTAGAGGGCTTTAGAAAAGGACGTGATCTGTTTGGTAACATTGTCATATTCACGAGGATCTGAATCATAAAAGAAAAGTGCCACGCCTTTGCTGGCTGTGCGGAGAGGAGAGGAGAGTCACTGCATTTGCAAGGCGCAGGCGCAGTATTTAACTACATCCGCAGTCGTGCGGTGCGGCCCACACTCAGTCTACAGTCTACAGTCTGCAGTCGCAGTCGCTCTTCTCCACCTGCGCAACACACACCGAACATGGCTCTCGGTAAGCACTTCACTCTACTCTGTATTCAACTTAATATTCCTCAAAATAATTATATAACAATCAGAATCTACAGCGTCTCCTACGTATACTTTTGCGTACTGTCAGATACTTTTTCCTCAATTTGGCGGTTTTCATCTACGTATAACACAACCAAAACTATTAAAAGATCACTTGTTCCGTTACGGTCTCGTGAGTTCCAGTTCAGACACGTCCTATTTCCCACGAACACGTTTCTCAGACGGTTTCATCAATAATAATAAATATATAAAATGACATGTCAGAAAATTTTATGCAAAATTACACAACATTTACTTTCTGTTTTGAACAAGAGTAAATTATGAAATAACACGTAGATGAGTATAATTTATTATGATCGTCTAACAATAACGTTCCAAATTTATAATTATCATTTATTAGGTCATAATACTATAGGAATTAAATCATATGCATCAATGCCAAACTTGTTATCTTACACACCTGATGAGGATCCACAGCAGGATCTAAACGACACGTAATTAAGAATTAAACTTTTGTGACGTATTAGCAATTTTATTCATTTATAAATTTGTCGTCAACTAATATCCTCTCTCGTCAAATTGAGCTTTCCCACCCTATAAAAGTATTATTCATTTCTCCAATTTTTGGCATGTATAGAATACGTCAGGGCCGTTAAAAATCTATAATTCAAAGGAGAGTCTTAATAAGCATAAATGCGTAGCCCTAAAACCCGAAGAAAATGATATTTACAGTATTTTCTTAACTGCATGTAATTGCTAGTTGTATAAATATACTTTTCCAGGAATGTTGATTCCCAAAATTTTGACGTAGATCCAGGAGTCGCAATTACGTTGATATGAGCTCTTTTAGACATATCGTTGATATTTTGTAAAAGTATTCCATGCGTTCAGCCTAGAAATATATACTAAAATTTAAATATTTTAAATGTTTCTTAATGTCTGAAGAGGTCCTAACAAATGGGGGGAAAATCTTTTGTTCACGAAAATTTTACTGATTTTTTAATTTCTTTCAACCTCCTACTTAGTAAACCGATTTTTAGAAAACACGCGTTCGTACGCCGGCCCAAAGAAAATTGACACGTACTGTGATATATGTCAGAGACGTTACGATGTACATCACAGATACTCGTATCTAAAGAGCGACTTTCTGGATTTCTGTTCTTAAAAAGTGAAAAACGTTTTACTTGCTCTCTTTTTTCTGCAGTATTTTAAAAACAAACCACTTCAAAATACACCTGACACCAAAATATCCGGCAAATTCATATTGATATTAAGCCCGGAGTGAAATATTAGATTTGTATACATGGTAAATTATAAACTACTATTACAGAAACTAGATTCAACTGGCTTCAAGGGTATCTGCAATGAGTGGGTTCGACTCGTACCTCAGAAACAGAAAATTAACCTTTAATAATGGTTCGGAAATAAATTCAAAAATATATTTTGTGGTATACCACAGGGGCCAATACTTGGCCCCTCTTATTTTCCTCGTATTTATAAGTGAATTTCCAGAAATTATGCCAAAATCAGTGCCTTTTTGCAGCTCTCTTAAATTATATTTTGTAAGTAAACATAAAACATTGCACCCACCAGTTGCTTAACTGCTAAACAACATATAAAGATGGATAAAACTGTTTACATGGTACACCAACTTACAAATTTACCAAGAAACTACACTGACATTGCAAGCAAATTGACAAAAATTGGACATACATTGAGCCTGGTTTTCTTTTCAAAGAACTTAGAAGCGTTTGTTATGGTTTCATCACTATCAACAAAGTCTGCAACATGGAAACCCTAAGAACTGTTTATATTTCAATGGTAGCTTCCACAATCACTTATGAAAATACCATTATCGGGCTTCAGCTGTTATAAGATATTTATAATGCAGAAAAGAATGATAAAAATTCGTTTAGAACATACTTTTATCACGAGCATACAGTTTTTTGTGCCAAAAATTTACTCCTTCAGTACAGGAAATATTAAGAAAATTTACTTGTTGAGACAGAAGAAGTGTCAGGATCACATTAAATAATTAGTTTATTATATAATAAACTGCCTCAAAATATAAAAACCAACTACAAATGTTTTCGAATTAATGTCAAAAAAATTGTACTCTTTTTTTTTCAGTACAAGAATATGTAGATACTAACTCTTCATTGGCACAATAAGTGAATCTAAAATCATGCTTGAAAATGATTAAATAATTATTTTATATTTCAACACACACATATATTCATTTTTTAATATCTATTAATCAATTTTGTCCTATTCTCCTCTTTGTACAAAGAGATTTTTGAACCAAATAAAAAGAAATAAATATTTTCACGCAGATATTTCACATCAAGAGACTCAGGAAAGTACTTAAAAAATTAATTTTCTTACATGTAACGTATTTGTTTCTCAGCAGTGATTTAATCGACACCAGATCAGAATTTAACCTCTTGCTCATGGAGTACAATTAACCATGCCCATTTATAACAAAAAGTTACAAAGAACTTGAGTAAATTTCTTTGCTAATTAAGTATGAGTACCATGTTCATTAGCTTCAAGTCTACAGGACAATTTAAAAGAGATTTGTTGTAGGTATTTCCACGTACGGGAAATGTAAATCACTATGTCTGTAGTTTACGATTACGCAGGCACGAAGAGTTACGTTGAACGAGCGGGGCAAGCGAAGTGAACCGTCCAAGTCAGCTTTCCCTGCACATCCGCGGTCAACGACCTCGACGTCCTCCGAAGGTATCCACGATCCTCGAATTCCAATTCCTCCAGTCCGTCGCAGTCACGAACACGTGTTAAGTGGGAGAGGCATTCGGTTGTTGGGCCGACCACTGATCACATATCCTCTAATGAGAACGACCAAGGACGATAGCTAGCGTGTTGTAAATTCCCTTATTAAAATCACGGACTAACATTGCTGAGCATGCACAGGTTAAGCGTAAGATACATTCATTGCATATTTCTATATTGCCAAGAATATTGTCAACTTACAGCACTTAATTTAGTAATATAAAATCAAGGAATTAAATCAACTACTTATGACAGAATTTTTTCCTTATGATGACAATAAAAAATTATTTGTCAAATTAACTCGGTAGATTTCGATCTCATAATCATTCAAATTAATTGTTTATATTTCAATTTTAGTAATAATAAATACACTCCCTTATAATTAAGCTATGAAATTTCCCGTTAAACTCAAACTTGCAAAAAAAACTTTTTGGCTATATTTCAGTGGCATATTTCATAACATTTGAAATATAATATTTACCAATGAGAGAAAGAAGTCGTTTATTGGCGTGTCCAGTAGAATATATCTAGCTAAAAGCCACCGATTTCGACCTTAAAGAGGACTGCAAGAGGGTGAATCAATAGAGACAAGCTGGCCTCCGTCTAGACTTGATGGCATCACATGGCGCCAATTCTTTGCACACTTACATCTAGATGTGCATGTAGATAACGATCTACAAAAAATTCCAAACAATCTACATAAGAAGAGCTGTTTTTTATGGTGCCAATATTATAAGGAAGGGTGACCACCTTGACATCATAGATTTTTTGTGGTATACGAATTTGCCGGATCTCTACGATGTTCGTCTTAGCAATTCGTACACTCTCGTTTAAACTCTACTATCCAATATTTGATTTTTTAAACAAAGGAGCAGATACTCCCAAAGTAGAATCTAACTTGACTTTAGTATTGGTTGGACTTAGAACGTTGAAATGACTCGCATAAGAATTCAGGGTGAATGTTCACTATCAACGGCAGTTTGTTTTATATATTAAGTGTTCTGCCTGAAGGGATATCTTTGGACTTGGTCTGTAAAGGTTTCCTTCCACCTCGCCCTATCCTCAGCTTTCTTCATATACCAATTTTTTTACTCCCCTTTTAAGTCCTCTAGCATCCGTATTATTCTTCTTCTTCCACGACCAATATGTTTATCGATTTGTCCATAAATTACGTTATTTACTAATAAGTTTATTTTTAATATGTACCCAATCCAGTTTGTCTTTCTTTTGACAATTGATCTCTTCTCATTTACTATTTACTAAAACCTTTTCATTTTTTGCTATACCTCTCCACTTTATTTTCTCCATTATTTTCCATGACCTCATTTCAAAGCTTTACAGGTATTTTTTATCCTTCTGACTTAGTCTCAATATTTCTGGCCCGTATTGGGTAATACTGTAGGTGTAGTATTTTACCAGGCACTTCTGTTCAATAGAGTCTTTGCTACTGCAATGCGTGACTTTATTTTGTATGTTGATTATCATTTTGTAGCACTCTGGTCCCCACAAGTATACATAAATGTTCAGGTCGTCTTGATACTTTCATCAGTTTTGATTTTTCTATATTTACTTCATTCCGTATTTATTTCGTGTTTCCACCAGTCTCTCTAACATGTCTGGAAGTGACTTTAAACAGAATAAGAGAAGAGAGAACAATGTGGAGGACTTTGATCAAAAGAAGGGATAGATCAATATGTCACGTTTTGAGACATGAAGGTATTGTAAAATTAACATTAGAGGGAAGTGTATGGGGTAAGGACAGACGAGGGAGGCCAAGGATGGAATATGCTAAGCTGTTTAGGATGTAGAAATGAAAAGGCTTGCACAGAATAGGTTAGCGTGGAGGGTTGCATCAGACTTGTTTAAGAACTGTAACGGCAACAACAATGGATCTCTCCTGTTCCAAAATCCCCAACTATTTCAATGGCTTCTTTGGTTACGCATACTATTGGCTCCTCCGTGTTCTAGACGAACCTCCTATTTTTGTCTCAAATACAAAGTCATTTCCAATTTCTTCCATTGTTCTACAATTTACCCTGTTTTTATTCATCAAAACGAACACACATGTCTTCGTTGATTGCTAGTACTCACTGCATAACAATTTTCAGCATCCTTATGGTCTTTCTGGTTTGCTTTGTGTACCCAAACTGGTCCTCTCCCATTACTTCCTCTATCTCATCTTTCAGCCTTCCTTTGATTACAATGTAGCGTCTTGAAACTAAATCTTTATAAGGTTGGTACTTTAAACCTTTTTTTTACGGATATGGTTTCAAAATGATCTTATCAAATCATCTCACTGTGCATTTAAGTTCCGATTTATTGTGACGTGTCCGTCGTCAAACTTGAAAAAATGACTTGGTGTTTAATCCTGGTAGATGACGACAGAGCTTAAACATCGTTTAATGGCCGTGTTCCCGCGTGGAAACCCGAGAACTATTTCTTCAACATGTGCACCGGAATTGGGGTGGAGGTTCGGTCTCTGTTTTTCCTAATGGTACGTGGTCCAAGCGTGCTATCATTGATTCCTTCAGAGTATCCTTGACTCTTTGGCCCCGTATCATCGCCATACATCTCTCTCTTGATGACGAGCTGTAAGCTGATCCGGGAAGTTTTGAAAGTAGAAAGAACCAGGATGGGCAGCGTCAGCCACATACGGTGGGAAAACTAACGAAGCGACGCGGATGCGGCAAGGTCAAACACTGCGCAAATTGCACTCTGTACTTCTCGCGCTTATTCCTAGACCAGAAAACATGCAAAAAAATTATTATAAAGTTCAGGAGGAAGGGCTGTCGGGACCAAAAGCCATTAAAGGAATGTCCTGTGTGGTATGAGAGAGATTATTGGATCGCGTGCGAGCGCAATCGGTGAGAACAATCGATGAATGACACGTCTACGTGGCAACACCTCGCAGGTCGATCACATTCACAGCTCACAGGTAATGTCGGCGAGGCATAAAAAATACGTAACCAGGTGCGTACTATACATATTTAGGTGTTTGAGTAGTTAAATTGATTATTCTGGCTTACATAAAATATTTTGCGCACGAGCATTCATGAATCATATCGGAAAATGAAGATGATTCGTTTGTATATAAGGTTCAACTTCTTATACGAAGCTCATTCAATAATTAACCAGACGCATTTTTCTAGAAAGAAAACTGTGTGTTTTTACGAAATGAGACTTTTACTACTACTCAAATATTAATACACGTGTCCCAACGATGATTACGTGCCAAGTCTTGTAGGTTATATTTCGGTGTATTTACTTTTATCTGCGACGGTGAAAACTAGCGATCGGTGAAATGTGCGATCTCTAAGACTGTGAAAGACGCAAATTGTTGGTGACCGGTTTGCGCAGCGTCTGTGACGAACACAGCATCGTTGCTAATGACAGCACACGCCAAACATCATCAGCGAAGTGGCGGAACCCAAAATTGGCAGACAGGCCGATAAACATTGACAACAAAAAGCAAACGCGGCAAAGAGACAGCAGAACTCGACACTCTCTTGAGTAATACCGTTTTGACAAAAATAGTAAGGCGGATTACTATACCCTTTGTAACGGAAGCCAAGGCTAAACTACGAAAGAAACTGGTGCCATCATCGTAAAACCGACTTGTGCTAGACTCCAAACTTTCCTGGAAACCCCATTTTACCCACATTGCATCCAAAATCAACATCAAAATAAAACTCCTCAACAGAAACGCTCCAATCTCAATCTCCACGAAAATACTCCTTTACCTCTCCCTAATCCGCCCCATATGGTCATACGCATGCTCCATTTGCGGATCTACTGCCAACTCCAATACAAATAAAATCCAAACCAAACAAAACAGAATCATTTCCAACTCCCCCTGGTACCTTCCAAACTCTGTAATGCACAATGATATCCAAATTACACTCATCTCCACCACAATAAAAACATGTATCTCCTCCTTAATCAAAAGCTCCATCAATCATTCCTATGACACTGGTCATAGTCGTCTCCTCCTCCTCCTCCACACAACCGCAGACTCAAAAGAAAATTACATATAAACTACATCCTTCCACTCTCCCACTCCGGCATATCCTAACAATAATTTCTCCCTCATCTCATTCTCCGTTCTTTAACCAACTATTCCTTTACTTATCTTCATCTGATCCCCCTCCTACCCTAAACTCTCCGTAAAACATTAGCCAATCAAATATTATAAACTGCAATAAGTTGTTACGTCCACGGTTCTGTCGTTTCTCTCGCCTATAAATTGATAGTCAATGGATTGTCAATTTATACAAGCATTCATGTCAATTATTTATTCTGCGAATAAATATGTATATAACATGTCAGAAAAACTGTAATATCTTCGGATAAAAGTTTGCAATAATAATAATAAAATCCTAAACCTGCACACTTGATGATTGGAAGAATGGGGCTTGTAAACGAGCAACTGGCCGGCGATCATGACCGAGCAATATTGACCCAAATCCAGCAACATTTCAGGCAATATATCAGTATTGCCAAGCAATGTTGCCCGCATTGCAACTACTTGCGATATTGTCCGGCAATACTAGTCCCCAGCCCTCACCTAGAGGTCTCTGTAGCCAATCAGCTGAGTTAAAAATTAATATTAGATGCGGTTAGCACCGTTCTTTCTCCGTGTTTCGTATAAATATTATTCAGAATTCCAATCACGGATTGCCCAAACGAAAAAATTATTGCATTTATCGATGCAGTTCAAGCAGATTCATCATTTTGAGACGTGGGTTATTTGAGAATACAAAGTAAAAAAACTGTTTGGTAAACAATAGCCAACAAATTTGAAAACTGCTGAAACCTATATATGGGTCATTTATTGAAAAGTAACTAACAAAAAATAATTACTAAGTAATTCCTAATTTTTAAAATAATTATTCAGCAAGTAAGGAGATCTAGCCTGTAATTAAATCAATTCATTTTAATCCTTCCTTTAAACCTACGCATACTTCAATCGAATAGTTGTGCACTGAATAAATACGTCAAAGATGTATAGGGCAGTATTAAAGCATAATTTCTAATCTCGTATAGATTGGTGTTGCATTCCCCATCACCGTATCCTTTTTCCCTATTATGAGCTCAATTTTTGAAAGAAATATTAAAAATAATCCTTAGACATAGAAGGCGACGTTTTTGTATAAATAATTATCAATAATCAATTCGTTACTTAAATTGTGAATTGTTTAATGTTTATTTAAAAAAGAGTCTGTTCCTGTTTCCCATTCTCTTTAATTTCCTATCACAACTAACGATGCGCTAATAAGAACTTCTTCATTTTCGTCCATGTACTACGTGTAAGCCAGAAATGTTGTGGCTACACTGTGGCCGCATATACATTGCAACACATTGCCCGGCCATAGCTTGGGCAACACATTGCCGGGTCATAGCTTTCAGGAATATTGCCGGCAATGTGAAATCTTACAAGGCTAAGATCCGGACTAGCTGCTTCCTACAGTCAAGCATGGCGCTACGTCATCATATTCAGGTCGTCACGTCGATGACCGGATTACTCAATCATGAATTTGTTACTATGGCTAGAATATCGTGACACACTACCATATTGCACGATGATAATGGTATAATCTTGCTTCGAGGAGCATCAGAATACATCAAACAGCTTCCCTGGTCAGCATAATCACCAAACCTAAACATAATTGAACCGTTGTGAGAAGTTTTAGAACAAAGAGTGAGATTTCCAACACAATCGAAGCATTTTACTACAAAATATACTAATCTATTCCGTGAAGAATTGGTGAAATAAAATGGTGGCCCAACATAAATATTGTTTATGTGACAAATTTTCATATTTTATCCAGGCCCTGTATCTTCTTCGTTTATTTTTAGGTAGTCATCTAAAAAGTGTTCGTAGAGAAGTAAAGTTATCTCTGTTATGATAAGTTAACTGTAAGGCTTTGTTTAGGTGGATGACATCAGTGCATAATTAGGCAGGTGCAGAGGAAGTGGGCGCCATGTTATCGTACCCTTACGTAGTATAAACCCACTGAGCCACAGATAGACTTGCAAGTAGACAAGAAATACGAGACCAGCTACGAGGATAGTCCCTCAACACATTCACTTCTTATCAGTCCACATCCTACTACAAACCTTATGAATTAATTCAATTCTACTGAAGGGTCAAATTTGAAGCGTCGATATCGAATGGATCGTTTTTATAGCTTCCAGGTTAATCTTCCTGTCGTTCTTCCTTGCTTCTTACACGACACAAAATGAACAAACTCTATAAAAATTAACTTCTTGGTTTAGTTTTAGGTAGTAATTGTCATTGAAAGAAAAAAGAAACTTCTAACGCTTTAAAAACAAGTGTACAAAGCAATCATAGTTAGCATTCCGTTGAATTGGACTGTTGTATTATGTATAAAGTCAGTCTTGCTGAAACAGCTGGACGTGTACAAGTAAGTACAGAAAAACATAATTGTTGTTCAATGAACGACATTATTGCTCAGTACAACGAGTTAATTGAAAATGTAATGTCAAACAAATATCGTCACAATTCTGAAGGATCGTTAGATACAGTTATAGACGTTTATTCAACAGGAAGTGCTGTACAAAGGCTCGTACTGCGAAAGACTGCCTCCGCTTCGCGGTGCAATACAAGTTATGTATTCGTGGAATATTACAGAAAAAGAACAAACTCGAAGCAGAAAATACTAGAAACTAAATGAAAAGAAACAAAAACTTGTTACGTTAAGTAGGACCAGAGTCTACATTTCTGCAGTCCTGTTCTCAACCCCCGAGCTATGACTGCAGGGTCTAAGATGTGGCAATATTCAATCAGTTCCGTTTTATAATACGTAAAATGTATCCTTTTGATAAAATTAAAATTATGCCCGTTCTATATTCTTTAACATATTTCCGTCTCAAGTTTCGTAGGTTACAGGAAAAATCTGGGAATGACGAAATTGTTTACATCTTTTTGAATATAAAAGTACAGCCAACAAAGTCTCAAGGTGAAGGCTAACTTCTAATTACGTAAAAAGCGTCAATAATTGAAATGGCGTAGAGTGAATAAAAAATACGTAACCAACCGAAGGCAAGGTTGATAGAAAAATGTTAGATAAACGCCAGAACATTTCAGACTACATAATTTTATTCTTAATATATTGATAAATTACTTCATTATTTACGGAATGAACATAAAGCATTTCATGTTAATTTATGTTAATAATTTCACATCTACTACGGCAAACCGTATTTACTTGAGGTGCAACAAACATAAATCGCTGGTGAAGAAATCGTTTGCGATGGACAGAAACGCTCGATTCAGGGTCGTGTTTTCTTCCTAAGAAAGAAAATGTACGCTTGGCATATTTATAGATACTTCGTTTAATTATGCGTTTGTCGGATCTCGCCTATATCGTTTTATGGAGAATTTTCGGAGTTTCAGTTTTTATTTATTATAGTTGGACACAGCTCGCAAGGCAGTCGTCCGCTACCACGGCACACCGATTAAGGGCCAATGTTAAATAGCAACGTTGCTACACTGTTGCTTGCCTGGCAAACGTCCATCTATTACAAAATGTAGTTAAGTAACTAAATGTTACAGTCATTAATCTAAGTCCTCATGCTGCAGCGGTCTTTCTTGCATTGTTTCAACAGCTCCTCATCCGTAATTAATTCGTATCAGCAGCATTTCTTTGCTTAGATCCATAATTGAATTCCGCACTAGCCATATTGCTTTAAATCGAGCGTGAAACTCTAAAAAAATACAATAACTGTTTCCGGGCCAGATATCTTGAATGGACAGCGTTGAAGGGGAAATAGAAGTACTTTTTATGCGCATCCTGCAGGCGGGCGACAGCCTACGCCGGCTAAATTTAGGAGCCGCAGAACCACATGAGGTAGACTGGAAAAGAAAATCTTTACAGAGGGTGAATCCTCCGATTTTATCGTTTGAGAAGTGTTTGACGAAATACACCTACTTTCTTCACTTTCTAACTAAGATGGAAGAAGTTCATTACTTCTTTTAAACTGGGACCAAATTTCAACATTGCTTTGAGAATTTTGCTCCGACGAGAGAAACTTTCGTAAATTAAAAATAATAGATTATTTCAGTAGCATGTCTACTCATATTTGTCTTAATGGCCATGTAGGCCTTTGAATATAATTTCCATAATAAATTAGATCTTAGAGAAGTTATTTCCAATTGTGCAGGAAATAAACTTGGGAGAGGTCTATATTTAGACTTTGTACAATATCAAACTAGATTTTGTTTAAATTATTACTGCAAATACTAGATACTAGTTAAAGTCCATTGTCGTTAGCTCATTAAAACTTTAATAATTTAAATTCTAGCAAGACAATTTTCTCTGTTGTATATTAGTATTATTGTCTTTTGTCTCATTCTGTTTATTAAAGTTTTTTGTGAAGCTTGAGGCAGTATTTTCCGGTTTTGCCTAGTGACAGAAACGCTAGGGCTGATCCTGCCACAGAGTGAACTGCGTAGGACACGCAGAATTTAGGGGTTACTTTGAATATTTTATGTTTCCGCAACACAATAAGATGTGAAAGGAAAGACAGGCCCATTTTAACTGAGTTATGAGTTTGTAATCACCTTTCCCCTCTAATCCGTAAAACAAATTTCTTTACAGCATCATTTCTATAATATATGTCAGTTACTTTACCTATATAAATTTATATTACTCCTTTTTCCGCGCCCGCAAATTGTCATGAATACTTGGGTAAATTGCAACTCCGCTCTCGCTTATACACGATGTGCTCAATCTGAGGGATCCCGAAATCTAACATTCCAGAAACATTTCTTTTAAAATTAGAAAATGTTAGGTGTTGCTATATTATTCAACGACAATTACTCCCTAAAAGTAAAGCAAGAAGTTTATTCTTATATTGTTTGCTCATTTAGAGTCGCGTAAGAAGCGAGGTACAAACGTTAAGTAGACAGAAGGATTAATTAACCTGGAAGCTATACACGATCCATTCCATATGGATACTTCAAATTTAACCCTTCAGAAGAATTGAACTAGACAGTTTTTATGATAGGAAGATTTATAAGAAGAGAATGGCCTCGTATTTCTTGTCTACTTGCAAGTCTGTCTGTAGCTCAGTGTGTTCATGAGGCGTAAAGGGAAGATAACATGGCGCCCACTTCCTCTGCACCTGACTAATTATGCACTGATGTCATCCACCTAAAGAAAGCTTTACAGTTAACTTAGCACTTCCCAATACTTTCTGCATGACTCATTGACGATTGCTACCTAAAATAAACCAAGAAGATACGGAGGCTTGATAAAATAATACGAAAACCTGGCATATAAGCACTATTTATTAAAAGGTGTTGGGCCACCATTTTATTTTACAACACCACCAGTTATTCACAGAATAGATAAGTAGGCTGTGTGAATAGTTTTTATTGTAAAATGTCCATGAATTGCTTCGATGATATTGGAGATGGAAATCTGCTCCTCACCCTACAACGTCTCAATTATGTTGAGGTCTGGTGATTTTGCTGACCAGGGAAGCTGTTTGATGTAATCTGATGCTCCTCAAACCTAGACCTAGACTGAACCTTTCTGGCTGTGTGTATGTGCGCGTTATAATCTCGGAATATGGCAGTGTTTGTCTGCAATATGCTAGTCACAGTAACAACTTCATCATGAGGATCTCGAGATATTCATCCGCAGTAATCCGGTCAGTGATGTGGCCTGAAAGCGGAGAAGTAAGGCTTCTAAATCGACGTAAACTTCTCTGCTGTGATCAGCGCTGAACACAAAAATTTCACGACATTCGAATGAATTAGTATTGGAAAGCCCAAGGACAACCAATATAACTCGCAGTGTGTGTGAACAGTCCTGTTATATAAAACTAGGGTCTCGCCGAATGAAATGGGAGAGAACCCAGAGGAGTTCTGAAAAGTCAGTCAAGTCTTACTTTCTCCTTCCCGGTTTTCCCCTTTCCCTCACCTTATTAATTAAATCTCCCACAAGCTGAGGATGAGCAGTTTGAAGGGTGCACGCATGGGGCTCAAATACCTTCGGCATACGACCCAGCGACCCTCGTCAACCCTTTGCAATCTTGCTCCACATTGCACATCCCTCCTTTCAATTATCTTCCTATGCTATTAATGGGGAATTGCCTTCTTCAGGATCACCCTCACGTAGCACGTTACCCACCAAAATACGGTCATATTGACTTTTATTTATATATATTATTATATTAATAAATTAATCCAGCTCTTAATTATTCCACTCCATATTATTTTATGTGTTACTTTGTATTTGATATTTAATAGACAATATGGATTTTGAATAAAGATCTGTATAACAATAATTAGTATTACGTAATTAGAATGAACATCAGGCACACAATTCCTGAAAGCGGAGAAGTAATTTTCTATTGTTAAGTAAAGGGTAATTCTTTGGCTGCATGACAGTTTTCATATGTGTATGATTTATACATTTAATGAATTAAAAACCAAAAGGTTGTCATTGTAGCTATAAGGACTATACCCATATTATGTTCAGTACATTTTTAATGTTTTTTTTTCAAATCTTCAACGAAGAATCGATACGCTATATATACATTGATTGAAATACGTACCTTAATACCTCAATTTTCTGTTGACTGATAATTAAAAAAATCTAATTCATCACGCAAGTTTTAATAATATCAGTTGGCCCGTAAAATGCATTAATTTTTGAAAAATTATATTGTTTTCCTTGGGGTGGGACGTGGGGTGGGGGGGGGGCATTGCCCCTTGTTCCTTTCGGATCCGCCACTGCCTAATAAGAGATGGCCGGAAGGCGATTCTAATTGCAATGCGAACCCTCAAGATTCCATGGGCTTACCACTGCTGCATCTTGATTTGTTATGACTTGTGAGTTGTTGAGACTCCAGTCACACGAACTTCTTGTTCTCTTAAGTGCTGAAGTCACCTTGCGTCTCAACTTACTGGTTGAGCAGGATGCCATATTGCAGTGATTACTGATCCAGGGTTTGAAAAATGAGTTTGTATGTTGCCATGTTGGCCACGCCTGCGTATTCGCGCTCTCCAAACAGCGTGACTCTTGGTTCGGTAGGCAACATGCATATTGTCGCTTTGTTTGTGACGTGAAGAATAAGTTTGGAGAGAGGAGAAGGTTCTGGCATCGTGGGATATGGAATTTTGGGCGATGGCGAAGTGCAGCGTTGCCTCGTTGCCCCGTTGCAGCGGCTGCTGGCCAACTCCCAGAGCGGCAAGAATGTGCAACACTGTTGCCAACATAGCTCTTCGCACGCTTCTCGTCTTCCTCCACCTGGAACGCGGCCGAGGAGCCGGATCACAACACAATCAATACACATGCAGTTTTTACATTCTCCTCTAACAGATTTTATCATTTTAGAAATTACATTCAAATAATTTAACAGCATCACCTAGGGTTTGTACTATATGGGGAGCCAGAAGAACACTTGGAAAACACAATAAATGGTATGAATATGATCCTGGAGAAAGATTTCAACATGAGGATTAATAGAAGGAAAACCAAGGTGGGAAATAGTGGAATTGGGAAGGGATATTTTGGATGAAGTTAAGTAATTCTGCTACTTGGGCAGCATAATAACTAGAGTAAGATAGCACAGGCAAGGAAGTCTTTCATAAAAAATAGGAATTTACTTAGGGTAATATAAGTGTGAATATTAGCAAATCAGTATTAAAAATGTTCGTATGCAGCGTGGCGTTATACGAGTGCAAAACGTGGACAATAGGAGTTGCAGAAAGGAAAAGAATAGAAGCCTTTGAAATATAGGAGAATGCTGATGGGAGGATAGAGTTACTAATGAGGAATTTCTAAGTAGAATAGGGGAAGAAAGAACAATATTGCGACGTTGACCAAGAGAAGGGGTAGATTAATAGACCATGTTTTGTGACATTGTAGTTAACCTTAGAGGGAAGTGTGTGGGGTGAGTACATAAGAGGAAAGCCAAGGATGTAATGCATTAAGTGGGTTTGGGAGGAAGTGGGATGTGGTAACCACGTAGTTATGAAAATGCTTGCACAGGATAAGTTAGTGTGGAGGGTTCCATCGGACCAGTCTCACGACTGAATAGAACAACAACAATTTAACGGACAATATTTAGTATTTGTTTATTAACACACTATTACGTATTAAGTATCCATTTCATAAAACCTTTTAATTATTTATCGAGTCGAAAATAGAAAAAGTCTGAATTACATGAAAATTGACATATAAATACAGAATATTTTATTTTAATGTTTGTTTTCTGAAATAAATATATTTAGAAACAACTAAATAATCAATTATCGTTTGTTATTAAGGTCATTTTTTAAATTAATAATCAAGTCAAAATTATAATTATAAAAAAGAAATGTTACATAATGTTATTTATAAAATTGATTGTTGAAAATACTATAAGGGCAAACTAAGCATGCTCTTTGAACTAGATTGAAAGAGCATAAAAACATTTGTAGAAATTAGAGGGAGGTCATTAATTTGTTTTGGATAATGTTGAAATTGGAGATTTTAATCCAAATTCATTTAAATGTAATGTATCTGAAATGTTATCTATGAAAACAGCTGTTAACACACATTAAATTTGAGTCTTTTTACAATAATTTATTTTTTACCATTTTATCACTTTTTAAAATTTTGTATAAATTTTAGAATTTTTTAATTCTAATTATTTTTTCGATAGGTTACATTTATGGTTTAATTGAGGTTCTTTAATAATATATTATAATTTTTGTTTCATTTTCATACTGTTTAGTCAAAGTGTTTAATGAACCAATTTTAACTTCCCACTGTTATACATTATTAGCACCGTCTTTTCATAATTTTGGCTTATCGCTAACAATTTCAAAAACAAGATAGTAAGTATCGTTCGCTAAGTCTCTATCGTTGCTAAAGTTTGTCATAATATTAAACAACGGTTAAACCCTCTTACGTCCAATCAAAATGACAGCCACAGAAATTATTTTTGGATCAGCTTCTTCTCATCTGTTGTTGATTTTTCATTATTCTAATATGAGTCCCGTGAAAGATTTCAAAAATACAAAGTAAGTAAATTAAAACTGGGTTTGCAATAGACATGTCCAATAGGGTTTTACTTAACGTGATGCTACATTTCCTACTTTCCCGCATCGTACTCGAACACTCCTCGGCGATTAACAACTGACACGACACAAAGCTTGAATATTTTATTCGTTTTGAAGACTTCTGTGTTTTATTTCACAGCACTCTGTTTACAGGTCGTATTTTAACGTTCCTCCATTTATCCACTCCCAGTTTCTCGAGGGTTCAACAATGGATCGTAAAGCAGCATTCTCCTCCTCTCACAACATTCCATCCTCCACACGTCTCCCCGCTTAAGATTTTCTGGGGTGTAGCTATGTGAGATGCACCAGCAAATCTTATACGGTAATAATTCAGAGAAGCCAATCTAAATTATTACGTACAATCTCCGATTCCCCACGGCGTCTCTGACGGCATGCTACATAAAGACCTCAAAATACCATAAGTTACGTCATTTCAAACGTAAACGTAAACTGACTTCATTTTCCTCTCATCAGCACTGCTCCCATTCTCTCGTTATTAAATGGTTTTTTACTGGACATTACAATTTTACTAAGAAGACAAGTTTTTTTGGGGGGGAGGGGACTTAACAGGATACATGAGGGTGATCCTGAAACAGGCAACTCCCCTTTAATAGCATAGGAAGGGAATTGAAAAGGGGTGATGCGGAAGGTAGAGCAAGGTAGCCAAGGGTTAACTAGGGCCCCCGGGCTCTGGTTTAAGGATCCTACCCGGTGTTTCACTTAAAAAGATGCAGGGAAAACCCTAGAAAGCCTGCATCAGGTAGGTCGGGCATTGGGTACTATTCTCACGCCCTTCCGAATGACGGGAGACGAGTTTGCTATTGGGTCGCAGCATTCCCTTCTCCGTGTCTCCACCAGTTTTAGGAGGCAGTTAGCCGACTGATCCAATGGGATCAGCTGACTACTCTTGCCATATGCCCAAGGTCTTGGACCCCAGTACATATACCTCCTAAAATAGGCGAAGGTGTCTCAGCATGTGAGAACTTTGATACAAAAAAACAGAGAGAGTGCGAGGCATTCCCGACATAATGAGGTGAGCCCCGCAGTCACTCTGGGGTGAAGAGCCTGCGAGAAAACTCCCGCAGCGCCTGTTTATAATACGTAAATTATTTATTCGGCAAATAAATACTGTATGTCATGTAGAAACAACTGCACTATCTTCGGATATAAGTTATGTCAATAAATAAATAAAACAACTTGGTAAGAGTTGTCCAGGTTCTGATGACAGATCTTGATCTGCCGAGTAAGCCTGAATTCAGTGTCGTGATGGCGAGGCTTGCAGGGCGCGGCAGCCATTCTATTTTCGGTTCGTAGAGAACGGCGAACCCTTCGCATGCCGACACAAGAACCTTTATAAATAGCGGTGACACGCCCGGATCTCATTGTTAATTTCAGTGCATTGGTTTTAAACTGTTTTGTACCAACGTGACAGCCCCTGACTCGCATCAACGCACAAGTAAACTCCTAACAGACCCAACATAAATCCACTGTAAATAGAACACACTTGCATCGCAGTGGAGGGAAATGGCCTTCCCATACACTCTGGTTGCTGAGCAACCTTCATTCAAGCCGTCGTACTATATTCAGAATCGTTGTGGTGTTTCATCCCCGCTGTAAATACCGAATGCAGGACACCCTAGTTAACCCTCGGCTACCTTACATCACATCCTCCGGTCCTCGGCCTTCCAATGCTGTTAAAGAGGAGAGGCCATCGCGTTGATGGCCCTCATAAAGACACTCTACTTAGACAACGCAGGGATATGAAAGTTGACCTTGGTTCCATTAGCCGGTCAACTATTTTCATCAATCTAAAATTTCTCTAAATAAATCAATAATCTGACATTATATTCAGTTATAAATAAAAAGTCAATTTGTCAGCAGACAATATTGATATTTATTTATATCTACTACGGTCTATGTGTGTGCACTTCATCGGGTACCTAGACAAAAATTTAAAAACAATTAGGTCAGCCACCTTATAGGTGTTTTTACCCTGAATCGTAAGTAACGTTTACTAAGTTAGGTACATTGGGATGAGAGGGTTCGCTGAACTTATTTCCCCCATTCCTCGGGGCTCAACTACAACGTTACCGACCTGCTGAATGTCTGAATCAAACTCATTGTTGCAAACACTGGTATTTACCGTGTCGTCTCAGCTTGCCTGGAATTTGTCGCTGGATCCTTCTGGAGTTCCGCGTTGAGCGATGAAGAGCACTTTGAAGCTTCGGACGGGATCATACCTTCTTTCCGTCATTTAAATATCCTCGGCCAGGACAATCTCAAATTTCTTATTGCTCCCTCTTAAAACTCAACATTCAATTACCCTTAAGGTTCCATATTAACCTCCAATAATAATTTGCTTAAAATTATAAATCTTAATCACCGCCTTAATGTCTCGAACTCAATGTCCTCCAATATCCCAAACTCCATTATTCTTGCGTGTTTAATATTTTTCCCCATTTCCTTATTTCATATTCCGTCGGTGGCGGGGCTCGATTCTGTCCAATTCTTATCTGTTCTCCCTGGGAGGAGTCGTTTTCCCCCCTCCTTCCACCACCCTTCCTCACCGTCCCATGCCGCTAAATTTCACTATACTTTGTGGGGAAAACCCCAGTTTGTAACCTTAACTTCCTTCAAGCAGCTTTCCTTTGATTCCGTACCGTAGTTGTGTTTAGCATTACAAAAGTTTGATCCCGATATTTTTCAAATAAATAAGTCGACAATAGAATTGAATTTAATAGAATTAAAGGAGATGGTTATATCTCGTGAAAACAAATAGAACAACATGGGATGTCATCAGATATATTTTTTAATATTTAAAGATCTAATTGAACTATGTGAAAAACACCAAACGTGGTGATTTTGATGCCAGATTTGGATTCCAAATTGAGTAAAAATTAAATTAGGACCTTCAAGTAAGTTGGCTGCTGTACTTATTAAATTAATTAAGTTATAAATAAGGCCAAAAATTGTAATTAATCAATGTAACTTAACGGAAAGTTTCCGCAGGGCAACATTAACATCATCAAGGATAGTTTAGAGGCTAATTCCTATTCACAAAATTTCATAATCAAATTTTTATAAAAAGATTAGTCAAACACAATTCTTACCACGTCACATCACTGCGTCATTCCACCAACATTTACACAATTCATTAACCCATCTATTCAGAACCTACAATATTCATCTCATCACTAAATACGCCCAAAACACCGGCCAAAGAAAATTTCATTCGAATTTGAAAAAGGAGTATCATCAAGTCTGTAAGTAGAGCAGTGATGGAACGATTGAATGTCGCCAGATGCGTGGGTATGAGATTCACTTGAGCAGCAATTGGTCCTTCCTTTAATCACATCAACACGGCCCACGTGTCATCCATCGGGCCTCGACCCTTCAACATCCGACAACTGCAATTCATTCCTCAGAATTTACTCTAATCATATCTTGGACCCAACGGAATGGTGCATTGCTCAACTACTCGTGCTTTACAATAACCTCTTGTATATATATAAAAATTGATTAAGTCAAGGTGTAGCCGATTGACAGGCAAAATTATATACGCAACAAAATTTCAGCACGCTTTGTTGCTTTTGTCACTGCTTAAAAGTTTTTCAACTAACAATAATATATTGAATTATTAGTAATGTGTATATGCAAATATCGTAAATGGCCAATAAATAAAGTACATAAATCTACAAAAACAAGTGTTATTTATCATTGCCACATCCAAACAATCTTTGTACAATAATTGCCATTCATTTCTTCTGAATATCAATTTACGCATTTGAATCTTCCAGTATTGTCTGAACATAAGCCTAATTCCGAACATTTAATAGTTTATAGCCTCCTACACGGGTAACACAGCGACGTTTCGTCGACTGTAAGCTCTGTCGTCATCTTCCAGGCGGAGTTATATATAACATATCTGTTCAATTATTTCTATTCAACCCATTAATTCACCTTTGCATAATCTACGAAAAGCCCTATGAGTGGCAGCAATTTGAGCAAGTAATGGGCAACTAGCAATTGTGACTTCATAATAGCATGAAATATATATACTTCACTTTCTTTATATTGGTTGCGACGATTTCAAATATTACATTTCTCTGCCTATAACGGAATTCCGCCTCCAATTCACTTAATTATATACACAAACATTTTTACACACATACACATTCGTTCTTTCCATCAAGAAAATTCATATTATTTTCTCGATTGAACTTAAATACATGAATTACTTCAAATAAATAAAATTTTATAATGAAAATACTACTGCCTCTCGCAGTCAACGAGTCTCACCCCCTCTTTCTAAGAATAGAAGACCCCACTGCTCTTTTCTTGTTAAAAAAATCTGGCATATGGAACTACATTCCCGCTGTTGAAAATGACCAGTACAAGTGTGATTAACAAACGCAATTACTACAAACCGCACAAACCAGGTGACGAAAGTTGGAAGCTCTCGTAGCTAATTAGAAACAGCTATTTCGTATCGAACGCAAAACGTGCAACTAAAATTTTCCTATTGGCTGCAATTTTGTAAATTCCAACCACTGGATGCTATTTGAAATTGCAGCTTATTGGCTATTAGAAAGGGGAAGCTGAGAATTCGGAGCCATGCGGGGCGAAATAGAAAGTAGTTAACACTGCCAGTCCTATTTCCCAAAGAAACTTTGCTTCATTTTGGTTCACCCCTCAGGTGATCTGATATTAGTGAGTTTCAATGAAATTAATTAATGCTCTATTATTTTCATGTCAATTCATTTTCTTTTATTTTTGGGTTCAATTGGTCTGAATGTCTTTTTCAGTATTTCATTATTATTTAATTATCCTTGAACGCATGGCCACGAACATCAAATACTTTCTGTACTATTGACAAAAAAACTGCTTATTCCTGTTTCTCAGTGTCCGCATTGGCCAAAATTTATTTCCATTTAACAATTCATTTAAACGGTTTTCTTCTGAATTTTCATCAAGATCTGTAAGTAACCTAATTTTTGAGTCAGTTTTCCGGTGGCTTAATATCAAGTGACGGAAGTCTGAAGGTAAATTTGCTGACAAGAAGTATAAGTATAACCGGTTCAATAAATAAAAACACGGCCAAAAAGTCAGAATAGAAATTTATCACTATTTATATGCTGACTTTTTGGCAGTGTTTTTATTTGTCGTTAATTTTTGAAGTCGGAAAACTATGTTGTAGTTATATACGGTTCACTTTGTTTAGAACCTGAATAGTTAGTTGTATCGTGGCATATGACTGATCCTGACAGTCTGTTTCATGAATATCTCTGCGTCATCGCACCATAAAGACCAATCGTTTCATAATTAACGGAAAGAATGTCCATTACACTCAAATTCATTCAATCAGGGAGTGTCACGATCAGTAGAATCATGTAATTCACTTAAATAAACACAGGTTTGTGTAAGAAAACTGTCATCAGCCCCGAGGTACAATGAATCATTGCATCAAAAGAACGTGTGACAAGTGTTAACGTCATAGATATTATAAACAAGTGTGTCACAGACCTCGTAAGAAGGACGTGGTGGATAATCTACTTGGTGCGTCATCGAGGTGAAAGGCTTTGGATCAGATGGAAAGGAAGCTGAATCCAGGCTAGACTCTCTGTTCGCCATTTACAGCAATCCTACCTACACTCGGCATGTGGGACTCGGGCGGTGACGTCACGCGAAAAGAATCTCTCTGACCTTCCCACCAACTCGCACAGCTTTAATCCATGAATCATATCATTATCAGACCAGGCCTACAATGTTTTGCGATTTCTTTACTAAACACAAAGCAGTTCGGATATATCTGTGTGTGGGTGTTTTTATAACAGAACGAGTGTGCCTACTAGTCTTCCAAAACTAACCATTAATTTTTTTCTTACATAATATAGTTATGGAGTATCCATCCAATGTTGACTTATAGATTTCTCTGGTCTATGTACGCTTTTAAAAAAATTGAACATTTAAATCAAAATTATAATCAAAAACTTTGAATCATCAGTAAATTAAACGTACATCACTGAACCATTGCAGCAAGTACGCTATCTTTCAGAAGAATAGGAAACTTTTAGCCATCATTCCGAAAACTTTAAAGAAGTTTCACTTTACCATTGTTGGGGGCTGAGAAAAAATTTGGGCTACCCTCGTATGTGTGTATATATAGTGTAATGAATAATTGAAAACGGTAGGGAGATGTTGTTATTGTGGTATTCAGTCCTAAGACCCTCCACGCTAACCTATCTTGTGCAAGCCTTTTCATTTCCTTATATCTAGCATGACCCACATCCTCCCTAATATGCTTAGCGTATTCCATCCTTGTCCTCCCTCTTCTCTTCTTACCCCACACACTTCCCTCTAATGCTAATTTTACAAGACCCTCGTGTCTCAAAACGTGGCCTATTAATCTATCCCTTCTCTTAGTCAACGTCCTCCGTCTTGCTCGCTTTTTTTCTATTACTTCTATAACTTTTTCGTTTGTGATTCTATCCACCCATTTGATTTTCAGCATTCGCCTATAGCTCCACATTTCAAAGGCTTCTATTCTTTTCCTTTCTCCAACTCCTATCGCCCACGTTTTATATGCATATAACGCCACGCTTCGTACAAACATTTTTATTAACGCTTTTCTAATATTCGCACTTATATTACCCGTAAGTAAATCCCTTCCTTGTCTGTGCTATTCTACTCCTTATGTCTACTATACTTCTACCATCCATAGTAGCAGAATTCCTTAGCTTCTAACACCCTTTGTTATTCCAGTGTTTCCCATACTACACTCCATTACCTTGGTTTTGCTTCTATTAATCCTCACATTGAACTCTTTCTCCAGGACTACGTTCATGCCATTTATTATGGTTTCCAAGTCTTCTTCTGACACCCCTAATACTACAATATCGTCGGCAAAGCGTAAAGTTTTTATATCTTCTCCTTGCAGTATGATTCCTTTTCCATATTTCGTATTAACTTCCTTCAACGCCTGTTCTATATACAACTTAAACAGCATGGGTGACATACTGCATCCTTGTCTTACTCCTTTCTTGTTTACGGCTTTCTTTTCTTGGTCTTCAATTCTAATTACTGCTGCCTGTCCTCTGTAGAGGTTATGTATAAGCCTCCTCTCTCGATATTTTATTCCAGTGCTCTTCAAAATCCTTAATAGTGTGTTCCAGTCCACATTATCAAACGCTTTTTCTAAATCTACGAATGCCATGAACGTAGGCCGGTTTTTTCTTATCTTGTCTTCTAAAATTAATCTCCTAAAACCAAACACATCTTCTCCTAACTCGCATTCTATTTGATGTTCCATTCTCCTATAAACTATTTTCTTTAATATTTTACATGCATAGGATACTAAACTAATTGTCCTGTGCTGTGCGCATCTATCAGCCCCAGCCTTCTTCGGTATGGGTATAAAATTTGTTTGTTTTTTCTAAAATCTTCTGGCATTCTTCCTGTTAGGTAGGGAGATAAAATGGTAAAACATTGATAATATTTTCGTTTAAGTTCATATTAATATTTTTTCATATCTTTGAATGTCCATAATGAGGTCACGGAGATGTGTCTGTTCTTCCCGCGGAATTTGTCTCCTCACGGTCACTTCACTTCCCAAAAAATTATTCACTGTACTCTGCTTTATAGAATCACTAATATTTCACTTCACTTTTTTAGTTGGCACTATAACTTTTCTTCATCCTGTCATAAATCGGTGATGGCTTCTAACATGCTATTGCTTTAATTTTCTCTCCAAGGAGGAAATCTTACATTTTTAATATATTGAAAATTTTGTCATCTCCCCAGTCACAATTGCCCCTATGCTTTCCCTTTTTCTGTACAAAGAACATTATTTTTGGTCGTCAAGTCACCCTCTCCTCTTGCTCGCGTGACCTTGCAACACTTGCAAACGACCAGTAAACTATTACAAAAATAATTTAACTTTTTAAAATACCGGTTAGGTCGTAAAGAGCAACTAGTGTTTTCAGTAGAATTATTCATTATTTTATAGCTCAGCTTCTACGATTTCGATAGCTTGTGCTGTAAAAATAATACCTTTATTTAATGTAATAGAAAATACTGCAAGGTTGGTAAAAGCGAGTCGAAGCCGCTAATAATAGCACGTGTGTTAAAGTCGACGGTGACGCACCTCTTGTATCACCTCCCACGGGTCAAGGTTCCTTTTTAGAGACTTTCGTGCAGCTGACCGTCGCTAGGACAGGCAGGAACTGCGCAAATTCCATTCAATCTAAGTCTCTTATCTAACAGTCTTCCGTTACGAGTCCATTAAATGAAAGCGAACTATTTTTATCGATGTTTAACAGCATGACAGACGACGGGATTTGGGAAATGAGCCATACTGCTAACAAAACACAGATAAACCTAATGCAACAAAATTGTAAAAATTACCGAATAGTTAATGAAGTAGTCCGAAATAAATCGGATTAAAACTGAGCAACTTATGTGACTTTCGACAGGTGAAAAAAACTATTTAAGAGCAACAAACATCACAATTCAAAAGCTTAATAGAATAGTAAATTCATTAGATACTGATGTAGCGAAAATTTTCTTGGCTGTACAGCCCATTGAATCGAGGGCCTTGGCCTACCAAACGTACCTCTTTTCTGCAATCATTATTAATTATGTGTGATACAAAAAATTTGCAAGAGCCGATAAATGACACACAGCATAAATCAGATGTCGAACTATAGGCCCAATTTAGTTTAATTGAATGCTTCTTTATCTAATTAGTGTTCATTAACCCAACATATTATACTCTCAAAATTGAAAATTGTCACCACTAAAATCAGCTGCCTCTTAAAACTGATGGAGACACACAGAAGGGAATGCCGTGGCTCCACAGCCAACTCGTCTGTCGTTTGAAAGGGCGTGAGAATACTATGCAATAGCCTCACTTATGTGATGCAGGATTTCTAGGATTTTGCCTGCACCTCTTTTAGGTGTATTGACATTTAGGATCCTTAAACTATATAGCCCAGGAACCCTAGTCAACCCTTGGCTATCTAGCTCTGTCATCTACATCCCCCTTTTTCAATTCCCTTCCTAGGCTATTTTAGGGGAAGTTGCATGTTTCAGGATCACCCTCATGAAGGCATAACCGCTTTCCCCCTTCCTCCCCAAAAAAAATTTATATGGATTCTTACAACTATAAAAGTTTTCTGTTAAACAGAAAATTGGTGGCTTACCTGAAGTAAGATGGCAAGCAGCATGTAGTGTGTCAAATTCTTGAATTTTCAAAGACACAGCCCCATTTATCAGAATATTAGGAAAACATGGCTCTGTGTTAATGTATACTAATTAGATAAAGAAATAATCAATTAAAGAAGTTATATAAACTTGAAAAATAATCTTTAGCACTTGACAGTGGGAATTAGTGTGTCAGTTACATCAAACTCATCCTTTTCTTTGCAGTACCTCTACTAGACTTTATCATACAATCATCATATATGTTCATGAATTTTAGTATTGTTGAGTATTACCCCTCAACATATTTCTGTTACTTTCAACAGCTTTCTTCTTAATCTGGTAATTGTAAACCTAACAGTAATGTTCTTATTTACCTTACAGATCAATGTGTTTTTCTAGACAATTTGAGTGTTCAGGTTTCTAATATACGTAATTGTTGTATGTGCCGTGAACTACATTATTTCGATTAGAATCTGTTGTTGAGCTTTATTCTGTCTCTATCTAACACATCACAAGTACAAAAATCTGCCATTACTCGCATTGGGGATTTTTTTGTTTCAAGTGAAATCAAAAAAGCTTAAAAGAAAAAAATCCTCAGTAAATTTTAATAACAATTAACTGATATGCTCATCTTATTCCTCATATAAATATCATATTTCTAAATTGCCACTGTTATTAATTTGCTTTAGATACCTTAGTTTCACTTTGATCGCTAGATCTCATTTTTCAAACTATGTCAAGCACTGAAAATATAATTCCAATCCACTTAAATTAATTTTTGAACCTATCAATGATTTATTTGCAATGAAATGTTCTAAATGACAAAATTAATGATTCTGTGAGAATTTTTTTAATACAAAGCATGTATGATATCAGTAAGACTGATATTTAATTAATTTTCTATATTATTTCTTTACAAACACCCTTTTGAAAGACAGAAGGTAGTTGAATCCTGCACTTATCAATCTATATAGTAAAACTACAGAATAAATACAGAACAGAGTAGAAATATTATCTTTGTTGATTTATAACAATGTCCTAATTAATTCATAGCATATTGATTTAAAATATTTAATTCTTTGCAACCATGAAATGCTAATGTTTAATTTTATTAGAAGACCCTACCCCTCACTGATTTGTCATGATTATTTCTCACTGAAAATCTCATTTGATTCAAATTCATCAAATTTGTATACATAACAATGCTTTGAACTGGTATGATACAAACATTACAAGTATAGTACTTACAAAAGTGAATATTTATTTTGACAACAGTTTCTTAAAAAAGAAACTAATTTAAATAACATTTATGCAATAAAAATGAAACTAATATGAATGAAACTACATATATATATAAATAACTTGACGAAGTCACACGTATTGGATATTAGGATAGTAAGTAAGGATAGTAAATGAGGGAGAAAGATAGGAAATACGCTTTGAGACATATGTTTGGCACAGAATTATGCTCAGGGAAAGACATATGTCAAGCGTAGAGAAGAAAGGAAGAAGGAAGAAAGACTGAAAATATTTGGCGCCGCCGGGACTCGAACCCGGATCGTCACAGAGCCTCCGCTGTAGCCGCAGAGCGCTATATATATATATATATATATAAATTATATATTGGATAAGTGACGAAGTCACGCATTTGATAATTGGATAGAAAGAAAGATAGAAATATTTGGGAGAAAGGCAGGAAATTCGCTCTTTGAAACATATGTACGGCCGGGACTCGAACCCGGATCGTCACAGAGCCTCCGCTGTAGCCGCAGAGTGCTATATATATATGTGTATATATATATATATAAATTATATATTGGATAAGTGACGAAGTCACGCATTTGATAATTGGATAGAAAGAAAGATAGAAATATTTGGGAGAAAGGCAGGAAATTCGCTCTTTGAAACATATGTACGGCATGGAAACATGCACAAGGAAATACATATGTCGAGCGTAGAAGGGAATGGAAGAAGGAAGAAAGACTGAAAAAATTCAATGTGGCCAAGACTCGAACCTGGGTGCACTAAACAACAGTGCATCGCCCCTAAAACCAGGGCGTGCGTCTATCCACTCCGCCACCACATCGAGTACGACCAACCGAACATTTTATGTCTATATATTAGGTTTTCAAGTTAGGATGGATAGAGAAGAGGGATGGAAGAATTAGGAGCATCCGTTAAGGATATATATTGTATATTTGGATATGGTGTAAGGATAGAACATGTGGGAGATTTTCCTAGTTTAGTATATATAGAATACACTCAAGATTCCTAGTCAGAAATCTTTGATAAAATAATGTAAAAGATTATTTGCCATTTCTTTAAGGAAATTTTTCATTTTTTAAATTTCAGAACTTGCAACCGAGGACAAGTTGGAGTACATCTTCAACCCTGTCAGTGCAGGGTCATTGCAATTTAGAGTGAAAGCTTCAAATGATGCCCACATTGCTCTAACATCAGGTCCAGCAGAGAGTGATCCTATGTATGAGGTGAGAGAAATATATTACAAAATATTAGCCTTAATACAGTATTTTAATAAAGTCATATTCTGAAATAAATTTCCTGCTCTTAGGTTTTCATTGGTGGATGGGGAAACTCAAAATCTGTAATCCGTAAGAACAGGCAGAAGCCAGATAAAGTGGAGGTGGATACCCCAGGAATTCTAAGTGGTGATGAGCACAGAGGTTTTTGGATCCGCTGGTCTGGCGGGTCAGTGTCTGTTGGGAAAGAAGGTGAAGCTGACGCATTCATGTCATGGGACGATTCAGAGCCTTTTGGTATTGGATACTACGGCATCTGCACTGGTTGGGGAGCTACAGGAAATTGGGTATTGGAAGGTATGTTCAACAAATAATTGTGAATAATAAGTATAATTTTAATATAAAATTGGAAGCCATGAGACTAAATGATTGATTGATAAATGGATGGCATGTTTAAAATCATATTTCTTAAGTTTGTAATTTTTGTATATATACATAAGCACCTGCTTGCTTAATTTTATTGCATACACCAAAGTACAATAAGCACCTCTTGAAAATAATTAAGCTTTAATTAATGATTGGATAAGTATAATATTGTAAATTATAAACAAACATGTAACTGGAATACATTACATCATACCAAAAATATATTACAAAAACATGTTTGTTTTGACATAAATATGCAATAACTATTAACTAATTTGCATTTCCCAACAATGAGCTTCTACAGTTTAGGATTTGTTGGTGTTAATGGTAGCCAGTCCACATACTGGTTTGATTCAGCAGCCCATATCAATCTATCCTGCGCTAATCTTTCCTGGTCTTGGTCCTCTCCTATTTGTGCTCCTTACACTTCCTTTAATACTAATATAATGAGCCCTTCATGTTTAAAATGTGACCTATTAGTGCATCCACTAATTTTGTCAGATATCTCCACTTATTCTATTCAATACTTCCTGATTTGCGACTTGATCTACACATATGGCCTTTATCTGTATCACATTTCAAAGGATTCTGTTCCGCATTGTCGATTGTCCAAGTTTTGTACCCATACGATACCTATATGTAAGCCAATGTTTATTATTTCTTTGGGGACAGATTTCCTTGCTTACATTATCAGACCTTTTATAGATATATAGCACATTTGTATCCATTTATATTTCCCTAACATAATACTATTGTATAATACATTAACAAAGCTTTACAATTTTAATCAAAACAATTATAACATTTATTTAATTTGGGAATATGAATGTATAAATATTTCACAGCATAGTTTGAGACTTGAATATCTCCATTTAAACATGGCTGTTGATAGATGACGGCGAGGTTCAAACAGCTGATTGCCTACAGTACAATTTCAAAATGGTGTCTAAAGGTGCACTAGAAATTGATGTCCGCAGTCCTTCAAATGCACACATAGCCTTGACAACAGGTCCTATGGAAACTGAACCGATGTATGAAATAATACTGGGAGGTTGGGAGAACACTGCATCTGTCATACGCCACAATCGTACAAAACCCGATAAGGTAACATCCAATAATTGAACATTAGGATTTTCTTTTGCTAAATTCAAACAAGAGAACTAACTTTAGTTCAATATATTCATAAAAATTGCAAAGGTTCGACAAGATACTCCAGGACTCTTGTCGGACAATGAATTTCGGCGCTTAGTGGTGGAGTGGAACCGAGGTCTCGTGAGAGCAAAGAAGGATGGAGTAGTTTTAGTAGAATGGAGGGACCCTACACCTTTCCAAATCTCACATTTTGGGGTGAGAACTGCCTGGGGAGCTAAGGGACAATGGAAAATCCGAAATGTTGCATCAAGCGCATCTGTCGCCGCACCTCCGAGAGGTATTGGCGACCAGATAATTGTTCGTTTAAAACTAACAACCTTGTGTAAATCTATTAAATTAGTTTATAACTAAACAAATATTCAAAAAATGTTAACTTTTCAATATTGTAAAATGGAAAAAAATAACATTGAATACTGGCTCAGAAGTAGATTTAACAAGTTGGTTAAAACACTGTGTACAAAGTGTTGTGGAGAATTATCAAAAGCATAACTATTGTTTTACAACCCCCAAAACTAAGATTCCTGCAAGTTGATTTCAGACAAATCTGAAATTATAATGGGCATAGTAGCACACTTTACTTTATAATTCATGAATGAACATTAGAAATGGAACAGGTTACTTTGGTAGTGATGATAATCAACTGCTTTCATAAAATTCTTACAATGGAGAAGTTTAGTGTGTTCATATAATGGAGGTCAACATTCTTCAAAGTTATGATTCTTTTACTCCGCTTTACATATTTTCACTCAATATTTGAAAGAAAATTTTCAAAATTCTTTTCATATATTCAAATTTTTACAAGATCTTTATGACTAAACCTTCAAATAAAGTAAATTCAATTGTCAAACTACTTCACAAGTTTTATGCTTACTCATATGTGACTGGAATTGTTTGTGACATTACTAACACAGCTATTATTAAAGGTTTTTTTTTATCAAAAGGCACGTCTCAAATTTATAGGAAATTCACTTTCATCTTAATAAATTTTGAATGCTAACATGGTAGAAGTGAAAAGAGTCAACAACTACCAAATAATGTATATTTATAATTAGTATTGAACAGAAGTCTGTTTATTTCTCCACCCAATCACTTCTACAATTCAATGAAAATTAAATTTATTGATAGAAAATATGTTGATTGACTTTTTTTAGACCCTACCATTTTTTTACATTTTCTTTCATGTAAAAATATGAAACTGACAAAATACAGTTTTTGGTATTTACTAATTAAATTTTATTTATTCCGTTTGATGGGTAATTATAGTTCCTTTGCTTTTCATAACACAAAATTAATAAGATAGTTACAATTTGTATTTCCATACTTAGTTTTGTTTGTTATTACCAATTTCATATGTACCTATGTGTTGTGTGTTATATATTTATCCCAATGGTTTTAATCTGTTGCCAATAATATAAGTAATGCTTTCAAACAAATTTCTCCATAACTATTTAATTTTGTCATAAAATTGTTAATAGTTGTAACAGATTACTGCTAAATTTTAAATATAATAAATTAGATAGGATAAAGAGACGAGAATATTGTTAGCAGTCATGGTGTGGCATTTTCAAGTCCACACTCACGTCTTCAACAATGAGTGTCTGAAAGGTGTGGTAGCCAGAATATTATTATTGTATGCATTATTTCCAAAAAACAGAGCATGGAACTTGATATTTCAATGAAAATATGAAGAAAAAATATTTTGAACAAATTGATTATGAATGTGACAAATTGCCAAAATTTTTGAACAAATTCAAAATTATTTAATTTTGAATGAATATATTAAAAAGTATTTTCTTTTAAAAATTTTGGCAACTGATTAAATTAAATTGGCGTAAATTTATAACACAATAAAATAAAAATCAGTTGTAATAAATTTAATAATGTGTGTGAAGTTAAACGTTAACGTTCTTTATTGTTTCCGAAGAATAACGAGTGTGTCAAAGGCAATTACAATAATTACAAGTGAATATAATTAATGTATTTGGCAATTGATAATTATACTGTTGATACATTGCATGTTTAGAAACAAAAGAGTTGTAGGTTGCTAAACATGGTTATATATAAAAATGCCAACAATCATTTATCCTTTTCATACAAATTCCTTCCTGTAAGTAAATGTAAATTTCACAAGAAATGCATGAATTAATAATTATAATAAACTGTAAAATCAGACACTTCCATCACTTTGAGCACAGTGTTTGTGACGATTGTTGTGCATGATATATGTTTGAATTGAATAGAAATAACAAAACCAATTTTTATATACATGCTTAAATCTATGTTACTAATAAATTAACATGCATCTAATTGCACGATTTATGCTTAATGCAGCTGTTTGTTTTAAAAAATCTATTCCAGTTATTGAACCTGGCTGGAATTTGCCTGGCTTGGGGATTATTTCAGCTCCTGGATTTAATAAAAATTACAATTTTATTGAGAAAGAAATTACTATGGCTCAGAGTGGTATGCTTTTAAAGTACAAAAAGCAATTTATGAATACTTTTGAGCTATTTGTTTGTTTACCATTCTTTAAATGATTTTACAGGAGCACCATCGGCTCCATCTGGGGGTTCTGCAGTGTGGGTACCTACTAGGGGCAGCGAGATTCCTCCTAACGCCGTATCGGGTGGCTTCGACAATGAACAACTTTTCATAGGCCGTGCTCGGCACGAAGGAGCTCTTATACCAGGAAAGGTTGTGCCATCTCATGGCGTGTGCTATGTACCATGGGGAGGACAAGAGCATGGCAAAGAAGAGTATGAGGTTGGTAACATTATAATAAGCTGTAACTATATCTTTATTATACGGTGCAGCAGAAAATCAGGCAATTTTGTAAATAACTTTCAGAAATTGATGAAGTCGTTTACAAAAAAAATTAATCACACCATCATAATCTACATAAAAAAGCATTTGTATTTACCTTACAAAATTATTCAGTTTTTAAAATAAGGTTGACTGGTATGATTCCATGACCAGAGCTTCACCTGCGTTTATTTTTTTGTGGGGGTATCTGAAAAGTAAAATCTACCAGCAATGACATTGGATCAATTAAAAGAGAACATTCATTGAGAAATTGGAAGAATAACACAACAAATGTTAAAGTATGTCGTGGGCAGTTTTCAAAAGAACATCACCTAGTCAACGCCATTTTTAAAAAGTGAAATATAAATGCTCTTTCATGTAGATTATGATGGTATGAATAATTTTTCTTGCATACAACTTTATTGATTTTTGACAGTTATTTCCAATTTGCCCGATTTGCTGCAGCATCCTGTATTTACTCGATCAATAAAAAAATATGGAAAATACTTTGTTAACATGAAATATTTATATGAATATAAGAAAATGTTAATTATAGAATAAGCATTTTTCATTCAATACTAAATTTCAATTAAATTATCACTTTCTTGTATTTTTTCACGTGTTCTGAGAACTTCACTAAGTTATATAATTTAATAAATTACTGTTAGTGTATGTCAAATGATTTCATATTCCTAATAAATTTATTGTACTCATATAAAACACTACAAATGGAGATGAAATAAACAAATGATGAGTAATTTGATATAATTCTGAGAGCAGTTCTACATCAATGTTGTCCTTGGCAGGTGCTATGTGGGTGTGAGCCTGTTTGGGTAGCAGCTTCTCAAGGATCAATACCAGATGGAGCTTTGCCGTCAGGGGAATCAGAAGACGGAGAACCTCTTTTTGTTGGCAGGGCTCAGCACGAGGGCACAATGACTTTGGGAAAGGTACAATAATTTTGTTGAAATCATTTCCCTTTCAAATATTTTCAATTGATGTCATATCACACTATCCGTATAATTACATAGTCAGATTTATCATACATATAAATTAATGAAATATTTGAAATGTGAAAAAGTCACAAACAGGATAATTGAATAGTTAGTAAGGATAGAAATTTGGGAGAAACGTAGTGAATTCACTTTAAATAACATCCTGTGCATATATTTCTTTGCCTAACTAAATAGCATATTGACTTAATTCTAAATCTTTAACCTTTGTCGGGATTACTTCATATTTATGCACTGAGATAGAAATAAATATTATCTGTTTGTTATTTAATATGATTTTTATGAAAAATCTGGGAGAAATGTAGCAAATCTGCTTTAAATAATATGCTTAGCATATAATTAGACTAAAGAAATGCATATATTAAGCGTAGAGAGAAAAGAAAGAAAGTCTGAAAATATTCATTATTATTTTTTAAAAAAGTAAGGTAATATAACACGTGCTAAAAATATGTTTTGTTAAACTGATTTTTGTGCATATCACAATTGATTTGTAATTTTTTAGTATATTTAACTATCCTGAATAAAAATAGTTTTACTAAATTGAGATACTATTCTAAATACAATTCTGAGGTTTCAGAATGATTTAGCTTGATGTTGAAGCATTGTGGAAACAGACTTATGACCCATTTGAATTCACAGGGAAAGTCTTCAGTCTGAGATACTATTGGCATTTCAAACTTAAACCCTTTATTTTTCTTCTAATTTCAGGTACAACAAAGTCATACTGTTTGCTACATTCCATATGGAGGCCAAGAAGTTGCTTATCCAGATTATGAAGTACTTGTTGCAAAGTAAAATTTAATGTGCAGCATCAGTTGAAATTGCAGTTTATTGCGTCATAATGAAGAGTAAACATTTATATATTTTTTTGCAAATAAAGAAGAGGAATCATAACAATGTTGCATGCATTATCATTGTCTTGCAAATGGCTTAATTATTTTAATCTAAAAATTACTATTAAGTAGGAATACACTTAAATAAAAGTTGTAGTAGATAAATAATGTTTTACAATCTATGGTGGTAATGTGTGCATTGAAATTAAGTTACTTGCTACTCTAATTATAATGATACTCTGAAATTAAATTGCAGATATTGTTTAATGATATATTTTGTGTATAACTATCTATTTGCACTTCAATGTACCACATTGCCTTATGCAAACATTGTGATTTTTAGAATATCTTAATTTCATTTAATTATATATTCTTCTGGAATAATTGCAAAATTAATTAAAAATGAAATATAAATAAATGTTTATTTTATTTCTGCACAATCAAAATCATATATTATTCAGCCTTATCTACTTTCTGCAAAGTTCCTTTGGATCCCACAAGTAAGATAATATCCCCTGGAACAAAGAAACATAAAATCATTGAATAGTATATGATGGAATTCTAATGATTCTGGAGAATTCAAACCTCATTTTCTGACTCTAAGTTTAAAATAAATAAATGAAAAAAACTGCAAAAAGTCATAAAATATGTTTATTATTATTTAATTAATACAAATACTGTGTTTCATTAAACTTTGTGGTAATCCTCAAGTAACTACACACCAAAAATAATTATAAAATTAGTATTAGTGTTGATCTTTTTTTTTTGTTAAAATATGAAGTGATACCTGAAGAAGTCCACAAAGTTAGATAAAATGTTGTATTTGTATTAATTAAATTCTTTCCTGTCTTCTCATTTGTATGAAGAATATGAAGTAAATAGAAGATTTGTACAATCTTCAAGTAAGCAAAGTAAGCCAAGTACAGACTAAATATTCACAAGCTATACATCACTTATGCCAATAAACTTGTTACATAATCACACTGGCATATTTAATGAACTGTATAGTTGGGGTAGGAATAATTTATTCTAGCATACTAATTTTTTTACTCCAGTCGATAAAAATTGAAATAAACTAATGAAAACTTTTCACAATAACTTCCACTGTTCATTAATGAATGGTACAGTGTAAGGTATATACACATAAACCAAAGAACAGAATGTTACATTCATTCACATATAAATAATTTCTTAATTCTAAAATTAACTAATAATTTTATGATTATGATACCTGTTTTAAACAAATCAGTTGCATCTCTCACACCCACGATGCAAGGCAGTCCATATTCTCTAGCCACAACAGCCCCTTAAAAAGAAGCAATTATTTAATAATTTATAAAAGAATTGCTAGTATAAAGTGTGAATTAGATCAAATTGTTAAGAATTTCCTACAAAAATTTTAATCAAATAAGTTGAAAGTTTTTATTTAATTCATCCAACTTTTCTTCACCATCTTTGGTACTTCCATAACATAATTTCTTCAAATCTTACTTCAAAAATAAATAAAACTTATAATTTTGATTTACTTGGTTATAAGTCCCAAACATGATGTCAGACAAATAAAATGAAAACATTATGGTTTGTAATTGTTCATTAATGGATTTCATTTAATTATTAGGGAAAGCAAACATTCATTGATATACTAATAATTTGATGTATAGATTACTACACTTTTACTATGGAAGTACATGGTAAAGCCAATAACGCAACCAAAAGATTTTAGCCAATGCCAAAGTGAATTGCACTTAAAATAGTTTTAAAGCATACAATAGTAAAATAAATTCATTGCATAATCATTGCTCTTCAGCGTGAATGAGCTAAAAATAATAATATGGCAATCATATCTACCGTGGGATACCAGTCCTCCTATTTCGGTTACTAAGCCTCCTAAGAGAGGAAAATAAGGACTCCAGCCAATATCAGTGCTGTGAGTGATTAGAATGTCACCACGTTTTAATTCAGAAATGTTCTTTATTGATTTTATTACACAAGCTCTCCCTAAAGCATGTCCTGGATACACAGGGGTGCCACGAACTTCGCTTGAGGCATCAAGCTCAATTGGACTTGATTCCTAAAACAAATATATATTTTAGAAGTAGTTCCAATCATCCAAACATAGTTTTCTGACTATAAGTTAACATAATGGCCAAGAAGTCAGCATTTAGTTTTAATGATATTTAATTAATATAAATGTGACATTTTGTCTCCCTTTTGAGACTTGAATAACATAAAAACATAAAATAAGAATTTCAGAAGTACACGGTTGTTTCCAAACACATACATCTTAAGAATCATAATTTCGATTGGTAAAATGTGCAAATTTTGAATGAAGAAAATAATTTGAACAAAATTTATGATCAATTTTTTGTTATAATAGTTGAACTCTTTAAAATTTAACTTCCAAAAGTACTCATTGTTGCTATATAATTTCAGCCATAACTGTTGCAGGAGGTATTCTGTGACACCAAATTCCCGTCATACAAATACTTCTTTTCAGATGAGGGAGTCAAGGAGTGAAGGACGTGAATTGCTAAATAACCATGTTTATATATATATAAAAAATTGTAAGGTAGAGCCCATATTTAATCTTTTATAATGTTATGTTTGTAGTATACCTGATATGAAGCCTCAAAAGGAACACAAAATATTGCATTTATACTAACTAAATGTCAATAATATTATAGGCTGACTTATTAGCCATCTTTTTATTTCTAGTTGATTTGGTGTTATCATGCTCCATTAACATTTGATAATATTGCTTATACTTGGATGTTGATTAAAGTTTGGGCAAAGATTACAATTACACACAAGAAACCCACCACCATTCTCTGAAAAAAGGTTTCAGCAAAGAAAACCCCATTTCAATGAAGGTAAGGGAATGTAAGAAAAGTGAAATATGAGTTGCAAGACATTAGTAAAAGAGTTCTCACAAATGAGATTAGATGCAGAATAAGGCAAATGGACTTTAATAAAAATTTCACAATGTTCAAAGCTATAGAACAATGGCTAAAGGCAAGAATATAAATTTAGAATTGTGATATGTTAAATATAATTGAGCTCTTTACAGATCATGGAGCACGTAATTTAATTTAAAAACAAATTTTTTACAACTTTTAAAAAAATGAAAACTTTCTTTGTCTTCTCCACATATAAAAATAGATTATATTTATCTTTGTTCTCAATAGAAGCTTACATTAATTGGAATTGGAATGCCTTCAACAATTTCAGGAAATTTTAATACATCCCACTGAGGAAACAATTTACTTCGCCTGAAAGCCCTAAAAATAAAATAATGCATAAAAACGAGCACATAAAAATTATTAAGGGAAGTAGTTTAATTTTATATTCCAATTTAACACATGTTAGATAGTATAATTAATTAATAATCTGTGCCACTTACTTGGTCAAAACTGAAGAGTTTCTGTACTTCACAACTTGGCCCAGCTCATAAAATGTCAGGAAGAAAATTAATCGTGGGTCATTTAACCTGTTTTCATTTACCATAGCTTGTCCTAATCGTCGGAAAGCCATTCGAAATTTGTGAATAACACGAACGGTGGCTTCTTTCGATAATTCTCTATTGGTAACAGCTTTACGACACCAAGGTAAAAGCCATTTCAAGGCTTTCCTGTGACAGATAGAAAGTATATAAGTCATTTTAAAATACTAGCTCAAAAAATATTCCTACATATTAATTTTTGATTCAACTGTCTGTACCAGAATGCAGTCACTGAATAAAACTTTCTGCAGCTGAATATGAAAAATTATTAATACAACAGCAGACAGACAAATTTTAAAGACAGAAGAATTGCTTCCAAAGGCTATGAAGCTCAATTTAGAAAATCAGAATGGTAATTCTCAACTCAAACTCAGGACCTCCAGCTTGCCAAACAGGTTCTCTACTGCCCGAGTTGAATCTCAAACCAATGTCACAGACAGAACTTAACCATACTAAACATTTATGTTTAGGACATATATTTTTCCCAATTCCATACAGCAATCTTATTTAATATCATTAGCTACATTATCTGACTAAATTATAAATCAGTCAGAACAAATTTGATATAACATTTATAAACACCCAACATTTTGTTCCCAAATTTGGAATCTTATTTGGTAAATTTTAAAGAATCGAGAAATTTCAGTGGTTAAAAATTTAGATATGCATGTCATGCAAGTGTAGAGGCCTCCTTGCTTGTGTGACATGCAGGTCCTAATTATGTTCTTCCTAAATTTCTTGATTCTTTAAAATTCACCAGGTGAGTTCTGAATTTTGGAACGAAATTTGTGTAATAACCTATTTTTATACAGTTTATATTAACTTTGTTTTGAATTGTAGACTAATTTATTATTTACTTATTTAATATCAATCAGAGCATGCTTTTTGCCTTCAATACCATTGTTCCCTGGCTCTCCTGACTAAATTGTGAACTATTTATTCATTTATAACTGCAAAATATACATTTTCAAATGTATTCCCTCTGCAAGAATGATTATCTACAACTGTCAATGTCATCCCTCAATAACGCATGTGGAGAACTGCTCAAAACTCTGGCTGTATATATTTATATTTAACAGGAGCAGGTAATTTTATATGAAAGTAATACTTTTTTCTGGTAACCCATCTATGATGTACAGCTGTGATTGTTTGATTAATCAGCACCTTACTATCTCTCCCCTACCCCTGCCAATTAAAGGTCCACATCTCAGTTTTACAAAAAACAGTTATCAGATCACAAACAAAGGAAATGCTTTCAAATGACACAGCCTTGAAACTGAATTAAAGGATCAGAATGGAAAAATCTCAACCAGACCAAGAATAAAACTCTGGGCCTCTGCTTGTTACATGGATACTTCAGATGGAAACGGATCACATACTAAGTAGAGGTCCTGTGTTTGACTCCAGGTCTGGCCAACATTTTTACATTTTGATCCTGTTTGTTTGCCAATGCCATTCATGGAAGCTTATACATCACACTTTATGCTTTGAAATAATGTGGTAGAGAACCAGTTTATGCTTGATCTTTACTATCTATATAAATTATTATAAAGATACTAGCAAAAGTTGGACATGGAAAAATAAATACTAAAATGATAAAGTAAATTAAATCAACACATACATAGCCAATTTAGTCCATACTTGCATTTATATAGTTTAAAATAAATCTTATTACAAAGTTTGGTGGTTAACAAACCGTGAATTATCTTTCTTGACAGTTGCCAGTTGATTTATTATTTCATCTATTTCTTTTGAAGGAGCTCTGCTTTCCTTTATATTTTGGGGTCCTTGGTTAACCATTGACTGAATAGTTTCAATAACCGGGTCAGGATTCAGGCACCATGGTTCCGCTGCCAAATCAAGCTGCATGCAATACAATACTAATTTAAAAATACTTATTTCCAACCATAGGTAGGCATATTAAATGAAAAAAATTGTAGATTATATAATGATAAGTATCTGTAAATATATCTCTATTTAAATGAAATAAACTCAATGATCAAAGATTGAAGGTTTTCCCAGTGTATATTATGAACAAACAATTCTTAGGTGTCCATCCAGGTTAAATGGAGTTTAAGCCAAGACGTTTTGATGGCGTACACTGCCTTCTTTCTCAAGTGAAAATGCAGTCCTGTGGTTTTTGTGTCGCCTTTTTAGTCTGTGCCTAGGCAGCATGGTGCATATCCTGTTCCGATTGGTCCTCGGTCTCAGTCGGTAATGCCCTGCCTTCTCTGCTGGCTCAGGGACTCTGGTCGATTCTGAGAAATCACTTGTTCCAGCGTCTGGTGGTGTAATTATGGTCCTTACATCCAAATTTCTTCAGTACCAGATCCCAGGCTTTACTAAGTGGAAATCCTTGGTCCTGGTTCATGAGATTGCAATTGGTGGTTTTAATTGCTACTGCCTCCATTAATATGCTATCCCAATACTTACCACATTTATGTAAGTCTTTTGTGTCTTGGAAATGCATCTTGTGCCCCGTGTAAATGGAATGTTCTATGATCGCAGACTTAGAGGGTTGTTTGAGGTGGATATTTCTCTCATGCTCTTTTCCTCTCTCCTCTATAGTCTGACTGTCTGACCAATGTAACTGAGTCCACATTCACATCGTATTTGGTAGACACCTGGAGTTCTGAGGCCTAGTTTGTCTTTTATCGGTTGCAGAATGTAAGGATTTTTTTTGGGGGTATAGAAGAATGTTCTATAATTGTACTTAGACAGCATTCTACTAATCTTCGCTGTCACGTGCCCACATATTCTTCAGGACTTGACAGATTTAAAGTGGCCTCACAACTAATGGAATTTGTGTCAGCTAAACTCCGCCAGAACACCCAATAATGCATACACAAAATCATTTTCAAAGAGATAAAGGGTTTATGTAAATGTCGAACCTCAAAAAAACTAATCCCTTGATTTCTCAAAAACATTTTTTTAGACTTACTGCCTTTCTCTTTTGGACAGCAGATATGTGTTTCACGTTAAAAATGAACTATTTTATATTTCTTTAACAAATAACCACACATGTGCAGAAAGATCAGTGAATATTGTGTATAAAAAGTCAAGAAATTTAATGTTTTCTCTATAATCTCAATACTTAATTCATCTAAAACTGGTTTCCAACCATTCCATGCATTAGTAGTTTTAGATTGAAGGAAATACAAATTAAATGTTATGTGCCCATAAATTTTCACTAAAAGGTAATAGTAAATAAAGACATTTAAATGAGTTGAGATGGTAAGAGTAAATAAAGATGTTGAAATGAACAATACTTATTTACGTACTTCCTTATAACATCGATGTCCATGATTTTCCAAAAATGTTTTGTACTTTAAATTACCCTTACGACAATTAACTTCCATCCATTCAACAGCTAATGATGGTGATAAACTGCAAAACTCATCACCACGGCCAGTAGCTATTATAGTTTCTGCTAATTCCTGTATGGAAATGAAATTTAAAAATATAATGTTAAACATATTAATGCAGCATAAAGCAATGGCTAATATTATTTATTAAATTATTAAAACACTATTATATATTAGTTGTTATCTGTACATTCTTAGGAGAAACAACGCTTTTAAGGTGCTGTATGTTAAGTGCCAAGTTCTTAGCTTCTAAATTATTTATTAGTAAGGATGTAAAATGAGTAAACAGTAAATAACAGTTTATTTTGGCAATTTTAAATAATATTGTTAATACAAGAGTTATTAACATCTCTAAGTTTAAATAAGGCAAAAAATTTGTGTATTGTTAACCTTAGTTCAACCCAAACAGGGTCAAGATCAGGACCGAAACATATAGTTCCATTAATTTATTATTGGTTTTGTTTTTATTAATTTTTGTCTGTTTTTGGCCTCATTTCTCATTATTAATATCATAACAATATAGTTAAACAAGTAATAATTCAGTTAAAGCTAATATTAATATAAATAAAATAATTCAATTGATATTGGCCACAGGCACTGTAGTAGAATCATATTTATGTTATATTTTTAATTAAAGAACTGGGGATGTCCTGAAAGTTGAGGGATGTAACAGTTTAAATTCAAATAAATTATCCCATTTCTGACTTTTGGCTATTTTTTGATTTATTATTAATATAATAATGCCAACTATGTATAATATACTGTTAAAGTTCTTTCTTTTTCTTTAAATTCCTGTGCAGACCATGCAGAATTAATAATTCAGAAATTTTTGTATTTCCTTTATTGTGTAACTGATTATGACTTAATGTTTATAAGTAAATTGCTCTTGTTGCTTGTTTTCAGATGTACATCACAGTACTAAATGTGTTATAATTGTCAATAACACATTACATCACTGAATATATAAATTGGCAAGATAGGGTAAGAATACAATTTTTTTCATGTTCCAATATATGATGTTGTGATTTATATAATTACCAGATTTACCACCTATTTCATTTTCCCAATCTTCTATTATGCTGACACCCATTTAGAAATATAAAACTTTTCACAGAATCAAAATGTATCAATGGCCGTGAATCCAAAAATGTACATTATCATTAAAAGAGTTAACCTCCCTTAAATACAACTGTCTTAAGATTTTGTGAGTGAAGTCAAGTATTTTCTTGAATATTAAGAGACAAAGACCGGGGCATATTGGATTTTAAAATTGTACACAAGACTGTCCAGAGTTCTAGTCATTTCTGAAATCTTCCAGAAAGTCATTCATTTTCATAAATAGTATCCAAATTTCCAGAAAGTTCCACCAACACCAGGCTCTACTAGTTACAGCAATGTTTTAGTAAGTTCTGAAGACGCCTACTCATTCCATTTGACTAAACTTAGACTTAAATGTCATCACAATTGTCACTAGTCATCTCATCAATGCCAAAAACTATGTAAATGTCACTAATACATACTGCTTTTAACAATTTTTATATGGAACCTTCACTCCTAGGAATATCTTATCCACAGTGTTTCTTTCACCCATATTGTCATATCTGAACAAAGTCTGATTAAGAATGTCATAAGTGGACTGGTTTAATGTTAGAACATAAACACACATATAGACTATTATAAAATCTGAGTAAGTTAATGTTTAAGGAATGACAATAATAAAATGTGAGTCAAAAATTGTAAAACAATTCTTGTATGAAAGAAAGGATTATTTATTTTCAAAAAAAATAGTTTTTCCATAGGCAATATCAGAAAATATAGTTGTGCATCTTACACAACAGAACAGCATACACACTACTTAAAGGATGTGGAGTCGGGATGTCAATGTTATAAATAATAAATTTATAATTTATAAATGGAGCATAAATTTTCTGTGATTTTTTACAGGAAATAAGTAATAAATCTAATGATTCTGAAAAATAATTTGTATTGAGAGCTTTAAACTGCACAAAGATTGACTCTTACTCAGCTTTTACATAATAAATAAACATTAAACTCAAATAATGACAAAAGTAATACATTTCAGCAGCAATTTTCAGTATTTTACCCAACTGAAATAATAACTAGACTGAATTATATTTATAAAAAAAGGACAAGAAAAGAGAAGTAAAATATTACCTTGAGCAAAACTGGCACTTCAGCAGAAACTACATCTGAACCTGATAGAACCTTTGATATATCTACATAGTGATCCATAGAGAAATCTGGAATAAATAAAGAAGTAATAGAACAGTACTTGAAAAGAACAGATGGTAGGACAGGAAAAAGACATATTTCAGAATATAACTAAATTTAGAAGAAGATTGAGTTTTTTATAATTAAGAAAATCCTAACAAAAATATGAAAACACTACAGGTAAACATATCACAATTGCTCGACAGTGAAAAAGTTATGTGAGATTCCTGACATTTTATAATAACAAATATGAAATGGAGGGCAAAAGACATGTAAAAGGATAAATAAACGACAAATTAATAAACACAATTTGCTCTTATCTGTTCGTTCTTGCTAAATAAAAGTATTAATTTATAAATAAATAAAGTTGAAAATCTTGTAAACTGATTGGTCTTTTACATGGCCCAAATTAGTGTTTTAGCCAATTATTTATGGAACATGATTATTGTCCAATTAAAGAATAAATTTACATAGCTAAGCCTAACAGAATAGCAGTAAATACTCAAAAAGAATTAGATAGTTACAGAATGGTCAATTTTAGTCAACACACAAAATTCAGGTTAATTCATTCCTCATATTCTAAAACTATAGGCCTAAATTAAAATTTATATGATTTAAAATTACATGAAAATATAAAAAACTGTATGAAAATAAAAGTATTTTATAATTAATTATTACAAATAAAATAAATATATCAGCCAAAAAAGTAAAAATAATATAAAAATAAATTATTTGACATTAAGTATAATAATTGAAATACAGTCAAATTCATTAGCAAAACATATATGTACAATTATTAATTATTAAATACAATTTAAATTGAATAAATTCAAAACCAAATTACGAAGTTTTTATTTAATGAAACTGACATTTTGTCACCATGTTTGGGACTTGCTCACTAATTTCTTCAAATATAAAATTTTGAAGTACTTAGTTGTAAAATTGGATGAGCAAACAGTCAAATTGTATAAAAATCTAAACTGGACTGCCTACAAGGCAGCTTCAAACTAAAATGAAATTTACAATTAAGCAAATATGTATGTATGCAAGTACAATAAGAGTACAATTTTAATTTAAAAAAACATATGACAACATTAGAGATATAATGTGCATGCATTATATTCTAACAAAATTGCAGAAAATTGTTACAAATTATTAAAAATTTCACAGAGGATTGGATCATACAATAGGTTACCTGAGAAGAAAAGAACAAGGATCTAATTGTAAGTGTAGTGTTATACTTTCTTGCTTTTAGTGATTAATGATGTAAGCCAAGATATTAATACTCCAGTCGACACAACACTATTAAATAATAGGAAAACAAATAACTTCACATCAGGAAATCATCAAAACCACGATAAAAAGCTTTTATGAATGGTATCTTAAATCAGGCTTCAAATTTTCACCATACAAAAGTGAATGTATTAAACAAAGTTTTGTTACATTGCAACATTTAAGATTTGCAATTACAAATTATTTTTTAGTATTAAAATCAATCTTCTATTCAATAAAAAGACATAAAATTTTACAATTAAAATGTTAAACCTTGATTTAGGACTTAAGTTACAATAATTGATTTAAGTCTCCTTTTTATTTTTTATTAATGTTGTAATATTTTTATTGTATATTCATGAGATGTAATTCCCTAATTAATTTTAATCTATAATTATTCTGACTTTATTGGCTGATTTATTTATTTTAGAAATTCAAAAATGATGCAATTTTTAAAAATTGATTTCACAAACTTTATTATACACCAGTTGTATTACAAACTACAGAGTATAAAACTAAATGATTACAATTTTAATTATGTGCTGAATTGCACCATTACCTTCATCGCCTGCAATTGTCATCATGGCAATAACTTGTGAAAACACGCTAACTCTTGATGCAGTAGTATGATAGAAAGAAATCTAGGATAATGAAAATGCCAGATTAAATTATGTAACATAATAATTAATCAAGACATGTATATACATAATACTAAAGAGAAAATTTTCCCTATGACATGACTTTTACCAAAATTATTAATAGAGTAATTATATCGGTCTTTCTTTCTAGTGTAATAAGTAATAAATGTTATCATTATTATTAATTTCTTAAATTCTGAAATATAAATTTACCATCTAGCATAAACATTTAATATAAAGTTTGAAGAAAATATGAAGTAAACCTTTTTTAAATTTCATTATTCAAGAGTTAAATAAATTAGCAAAACATCTGATGTACAAGGGTCACTCCAAAAGAAACACATGCTATATTTACATAAATTTATGAGGGTGGTTCAATGAATAATGCCTCCAGTTTTTTCTCTTTTATTTGTCTTTGTGAATTATTTTCAAGATGTCATACAGCAGTTGCGAGGGATGGGGATTATGCAGAAAAAAGAAATTTTGTTCCTAAAGAATATATCTACATACTGAAAAAATAGGAAATCTGTAGGATGAAAATGTAATTTTAAAATAAAAGTAATTATGCTATACTCAATAAAGTGTGTTTTAAACAAAAGAAATACTGTACAATATAAATATAAAATTATAAGACAATCATGTTCTTATCTTGTACAAATTTTGTCCTCTTGCATCTTCTGGTTTAAGAATTTTAGATAATATTGCTGTTCTATAAGCATACAATGAAATTAATTATAAAATATTTTTCTCATAGAGCCTGGCTTAGGTTTATGGGTATGGAGGGATGTTGAATCAGTCCCTGGAAGTCAACTCGAATTAGCTCAGTTGGTAGGATGACTGACCCAAAAACGGGAGATTCGGTCGACATTTTTCCATTCCAGTCTTTCTTCTAACATATCAATATGCTCCTGCATGAGCTTCGGTTGAAGCATTTCTACATCCTTTGACTTGTATATTTTAATCCTTTTTCTGACTATATTGTTACCTTTTTAACTAATAGATTTTATAAAAAAAGGTAATTAAATTAATCTGACTTAATATTATAAATTATTTTACTTATAACAAACTTTACTTTATACTTTATCTGATTCTATTATAGTAACTGTTTGCAAATACGTTGTTGTACAAACAACAAACAAAAGTTTACACATCATACGTTAAAGGTATCTTACGATAACAGTTTTTATATGAAATTTAAAAAATAATAATAAATACTTTGAAGGTATCATTCTACTCTACTGTACTACAGTAATAAATAGAGATAAATGTTTTGAAAAAGAGTTAAGAATATATTTAGTTACTTTTTACAGTCTAAATTAAGTTTAACATTAGAGAGAAAAGGCTTTCCTGGTGAATTATTTTCAAACACAATTCTCAGGTTTCGACCTGGGTCAAAGTTTGTTTACACCACATTTTGACAGCAAGCTGTGCTGGCAAAGCTGTCGAAATACTGTGTTAACTTTGACTCCGGTTGAAACATGAGAATTGTATTTGAAATAAATTTAACATGTTAGCATTGTTAATGCTTTAAAATATTCTTACTTATAGAGCCTACTGTTTAGGTTTCTTTCCAGTAATAAACCATAAAGTAATTAAGACATATTTTATGTTTTCATCATATTGTGCAAAACAATTAATGAAATTAAACAAATATCTGCATTGAGAACAACGAGAATTGAATATTTTAATTTAATCAGGAGTTTCATTACTCTTTAACCAAAATAATAATAATTCGCTTAAATTATGGTAAAATTTATTTAATAATACCTCTTCTAAAATTGGCATACTTTTCATTATTTCCAAATATATTTCTTGAGCAGTAAGATTTTCAATATTTAATGTAAAATACTTTGAAATGTGCATAGCTTTTGATGTCATTTTATCAGCTTTCCAAGATACCTGAAACAATGCATTGCATATCTGTTACTTGGCAGTTCAAACAGAATTGGATATTGTAAATAGTTCCCAGTTTCTTACATGTTATTTAAAAAGACATATGATAGCTTTTAATGTGTTGAGCATGTAGCTAGTCTCAACTATGAAGTCTATATGATTTTTTACCAAAATGTAAAATAAATTATGAAATTCTACAGAAGCCTGTTGACAGTAAAATTAACTTGATGCAAGCTTTTCTTTACTGAAATGTTCCAGAAGCCACCAAATCAAATGGAACATAACCTTTCTCACCTACCACATCACCTACCTGATAAATTTTAATTGCTCTGCATTTGACATCAGCGAAACAAAAATACTTCTTTCAAAACACACTGCTAAGCACCACATCTCAGACAAACAAATACTTTCAACCAATTCACATTGGTCTTCCTTAAAGCCTTACCCCCTTACTAGCCAGATGCTGAATCTAAGCAAAGTTCTGGGTACATCCTTCTCTAAAATCTACCCTTCTCCTTGTTGTGAACCCTCTACGAAAGAGAGAGTTGGTGGAATTGCCACTTTGGATTGTTAGTGGGTTGGTTGGGTGTGGATTGTTTCATTCTAATAACTAGTATAGCCTGCCTGAATTCAACACAATACAGTAGAAGTCCTTTAAACTGACCACTAAAGGGCTGCCCCTAGACTGGTTTCAAATATGAGAGTCAGCTACTATACACAAAAAGAGTTAAAAATGAGAAATTCTGTATCCTTAATATTATTACAGTAGTCCTGCTTATGGATTTGAACTTATTTTTTGTTCTTACAATTTAAATAATTCTGAGAGCTTTGTCCGTTTCTTCTTTTCCATAATTATAAATAAAACAGCAACAGTTATGGCTAAGTAAAGAACTTTCTTTCCCTCTTTATGGCTCATTTTTTCCTCTTGACTTCCATTATTCTCTTCTTCTATAGATTAAGATTAATCCAAGGTTCCACTTTCCTCTACAATAGTTTGTACTATCTGTTCACCAGTGAAACCCTTTTTTCTAGTGTATCCTCACTAGTTGCTTTCTTCTATCAATTTGTTCTAAGGCTTCCATCTCCTCCAATGTAATAACTCTTTTCCATTTTGCACTCATTCTGACATACATAGAGTACACTTAAACAATTACACAGAATGAATTTACCACATATTCACAACAAACTACATTAAACATATCAGCGCTCAAGAAAGTATTCATATTTCAGTTGCTCTCAGCTGTGTGCTCAGTTATTGATTGAAGCGAGATCGTTTAAGAGAGCTTCTACTGTATATTTTGTTAACATGTGGTACTTATCTATTACCAAATGGAGGAGGATAACACATTTCAAAATTTTGGTTATTTTGTTTCATGACCAGCATTGAAATATAGGTCTTCAGTTTCAGGATGTCATTTACTAACTTTTCTCTATATCAATTGTTCGATAACGTCACACCATGGTGTTAACCTCCTTCCTCTACAGACTAGTAACACATATACATTAAATTGTCCAATTATGAAAGTACTATCACTTACTATTATGGAATCCAAAAGATTTTTTATTTTCCTAAAACTTTTCATAATGCCATTTCTCTGATATGACATCTGATAAAAATAATCTTTTGCAATGGGTCGTCCAAAAACACCTAGTTCACCTGCTTTAACACCATTTGTTACTGGTTCATCAACATGCAAAAGCAGTGTCTAACAGAATAAAAATTTCTGTGTTAGTAAGTTGTTTTAATTTTATTATACAAGTATAAAGATATTAAATATTTTAACTTACATTTAGAAGGTTTATAAACGCATGATGTTGATAAAATACTACACATTGTTGACAATATTTCAGTGGTGGATGATTGTGAGCATTTTTTTGTAACACATAATCTATTGTATTACTGACAAAAGTTTGTGATAATGGAGAAATAGCACCTGGTAAGACTTCTCTGTAAAAGATAGACAATAATTACATTCAAATAATAGTTTATATGTGTAAGATGAAAAATATTAATTATATTGAGATGGGTTTATAATTGTCACCACAGAAGTCAATTTTCTTTCATTCTAACCTTTCTTTCTGATGTAAATAATTTGTATGATTATACTTTGATGTTGACATCTCCTTAGCTTTCAATTAAGTATCGCAAAATCAATGGTGGAAATTTTTATGAAGAAAATAAATAAAACTTCTAAATGACTTGTGAAATTCAAATGTAAAAACTATGATACATATAATTAATAAGGACAGTATAGACAGACAAAAAACTGGAGGCTTTCCTGAAGTGAACAGAGAGCACACACTGTGTAGGGTGTCACATTCTTGAATTTTTGGAGGCACTGCCCACTCCATCAGAAGATTAGGAAAACATTCTGAGTACCGGCCAGCCAGTCGATAGCTGGCCGTCACTTGGAATGTTTTCCTAATCTTCTGATGAAGTATGCAGTGCCTCCAAAAAATTAGCAATTCAAGAATTCGACACCCTACATGGTGCCTGCCATCTGTACACTTCAGGTAAGCCACCAGTTTTCCGTCTCTCTTTCCTGTCTGAAATAAAAAGGGGGACTAAAGCCCCACAGCCTAATGGTTACTATTGATTTAAGGTAAGTAACTGCTCTCTACCCCATTTTCCTTTCCAAATGAGTTAATTATTTTGACAATGTAACATTATCTTTACTTATTTCATATATATAAATAATTTATTATAAAGAATTTACCCTGTATTTCCAGTTGTCATTGGTTCAAAATCAGTTATTACTGGTGCATCTAACTCATGCAACAATTCAAAGTCAGACCACAAGTCTAAGGTAGTAATTGGACGTGCTTGCAAAATGTAAATAATGCCCTGTAAATAATGGTTGTCATAATTGCAAGAATAAAGTTAACATCTTAAATGTAATTAAAATAAGTACTATTCTCATTCCAAGAGCTGGATCCCTCCGAAAATCTGAGAAGAGTTTTATCTCATCATTCAGAAACACTATCTCAAAAGGCCTGAGACTCTTGAAAATTCACATTTTCATACTACACCTAGCCAATTTAAGGTAAGTCCATAGCTTTATCTATAATTTATCATTATTTGGACTGCATCATCTTATTTTTCTTTATATATAAAATTGATAAGGATAATCTGAAACTCAAAGTCAACATTGTAGGTCAGAATTTTCAGAGACAACTGGTCCCTGAATCAGGAGAGGAGGAAACTTATTCTGACTGATAGCAACTGAATATGAGTCAATTACGTCAATAGCCATCAAAGACTCACAAACCTAATTTATAAAGTTACAAACTTAATAAATAATTTTTTTGTGTTGTTCAATTCAATGAAGGGATTAAATTGGACCATGAAGTACCTACCTCTGAAATTGCCCATTCAATATCACGAGGGTTCCCAAACATTATTTCTAATTGAATCCCTATTGTACTCAGATTTATACAGTTTTCTGATGAAATGCAAAGATTTTCTGCATCTTCAACATTTAAATCAACTGTCTCAATCCCTCCATCTGAAAGAAAATGAAATCACTGATAAGACATACTGAACTGATTTATTTATACTATGTGACCAGAATAATGTGAATGCTCATTATGTAAATCAATTAGAGCAAGAATAATAATAATAATAAACTTTAATTCAATTGAAAATTTTTACGAATTGAAAAGAATATATCAGTTTTATAAACTACATAATTGTAGATTAGGAAACATATATAATAATGGAATAAAAGTAGTTGCAGTGTGCAGTATACACAAATTTTTAATTAGTGTATGAACAAAAATACTTACAAGCTCCGTAGAATTGAATTAATAAATTAATATAAAAAATACTCAAGAGAACCAGGTATCAAACCCAGTATCACGGTTAGGTGTGCAGCTGCTCTAACATTTGAGATTTCCTGTTGATGATTTGAGATCCTTACAAATCTTTTGTATCTCCATTTGTTTATCTCAGGCTTATTTACTATTCACAGTCTTCTATGACATAATTCTTAGCACAGGAGATATAAAGAATATTCATAGAGGTTTGATGGACAGAGGAGTTCAGAAGGTAGAGGAGCAGAAGTACCAGTTCCAGTTCAATTCCTTGTTCTCTTGAGTATTTCATTAATACATATCTGATACAACCAGATACCCCTTATTCTTATTATAGGATGAATTAACAAAATACTAAAAATGTTTCAAGCTTTTGTAGGCCTGTAGAAGGTATTTGGGAATATAAATTGGAAAAATGTTTTGTATTCTAATGGAAATAATAAATAAAGATTAATCTTTAATCAATATAAAAATTAAGTTCCATTACTAAAAGAGAAAAAATTAACTGACACAAAACTGATATTAGAAATGATTCAAGCTAAGGAATGTACTGATTACATAATATCATATATATTATGGGGGTGATTCTATCATTATTTTAAAAAGTTATGCAGATATGGCAGTGGCTGATGTGAGTAAAACTAGCTGGTAAAGCTTTAAGATTTCCAACTAGTCATAGGTACGAGAGGTCATCAATTTTATGGCTCTCTGGAGACTTGAGTCTGGACAGGCACAATAGAGCAAGATAATCCCAAAGTCCAGAGCCCACTCAAACATAACACTGTGGACATGAGGACAAAAAGCCCCGAAAGTCAGCATGTAGACAGTGAATTTAGATGTGGCAATAAAAAATAATGTATGATGAAACTGGGGAGAAAATTTGGAAAGCTGGTCAGAAAGAACTTGGAGAGACAGTAGAGAGAATTGTGAGTTAGTCATGAAGGAGCAGTACCTGATCACACAAGCTCCTCAAGTTATGGTATGACAAGAGACATAGTAATTGCTGCAGAAATTTATTCAGTAAACACCATGCCAGAGTTCTGCATCCAGACATGGTGGGACCAGCCAAAGACCTATGGAAGGAACATCCTGCAAGCAGTAGACATGGACCAATGCAGCTTACCAGCCAGTATGATATAAGCCAGGCCGTATAAAAATAATCATAATGATACATCTGGACCCTGTGCCACAATTGTTGCCAATAATTCCAAAAAGCATATGTACATCCTGATTATAGGAATTCGTGTATAGTATTGTTTTGTTTGTTGTGATAATTGTGTGAAATAATTATATAGATCTTTTGCTTATTATTGTAAAATAAATACATAAAATCATTTGGGTTTCGAGCCATGATTATCTACTTTGTAATACAATTTATATACAGCATTAAGAAGAAAACTATTGCAATGAGAATGAAATTAACAGCTGGACAAATACCAATGTAGTAACTTTCAAATAATATTGTTCTGTTATGTATTTATATTTTATAAAACTTTTAGCTTTCAATTCTTAGTTGTATGCATATGATTTTAGTAAAACAAATTATATACCAAATAAAATGTTATTGTAACATTAAAATGGTGCACATATTTAACCTGTATACTTTATAAAAAGGCTAATCCTTTTGGAAGAAAGTTTGGTTTCCTTATCAGTGCATATCTAAGAGGCATACATTGTGGGAGTATGAGGGTTGACTTTTGTTGAAACGAGTTTAGGAATATTTATTGTTTTATTATAGTTAGATAAACATCAATACAATGTATGTCTTAAGATAAAAAGGCAGAATCAGAGGTGGGAACATTATTCCAAAAGCAATAACCCTACTAAATGTAGCCTATTCCATATATTCAGCTGTATCTGATATATACAAAAGTGCTGCTTTAAAGTGTTGAATTAAACATATATAATAATCATTAATTCATCACAAGCAAATACCAGTAACCTCAGATTGCTTTCTTGACCAACACCAAACTTTACAAGTTTATACAAGCAGTTATAACTCAGTAATACATTAAGAAATATAATATATTGGCCTTTTTTACACAATTTTTAGCTTTGTTAATAACTTAAGTCAAATACAGCTCCATTGTTTAAATCACATTCTTATTTTTGGCCACTTTCAAGTCTACTGGAAAAATATTCTCAGTTTAAAGGTTTTCCAAGAACGATGAGTTATTCTAAATAATTATGTTAAAAGTAACTTTAAATTTAAATTGCTGTAAGTATTAGCTCTCTTACCTGCCATTTTAACTATTTTCTCTTTCTTTCCAAGAGTATAATTTTTTACAGTTAAAGTGTTTTTATAATCTCTTGAGACAACAATTGTATCAGGTTCAGACAATGCAGACACCACACTCTATGTTCAGAAAAACATAAAATGCATTTATATATTTTATACTTCGAAATATATGTACATTATATTAGCGAATCAATATGAATTGTTGTAAACAAGAGAAAATATTTTCAAAATAAAATATCTTGAGTCTCAAATTATATTCTTCGAATATATTCAAATCTGAACTTAACTAAGTTTAATGATTTATTTTCAAAATGTTTGTAAACTCATAGTCCAATACATAACTCATTTTATAAGAACACTTTTCTGGATCTGCTAATGTGGCAATGAAAACATACCAGCTTACTTCAATGAAGTTCTAACAGTAATATGTACCCAACATTGTGCAAAATGTTCCATTTTAAAAATTGAATTAGGTTGAAAATGCATTTTGCCACTCAAAAACCACAATTTTCATGTCATCACAGAATTTCTTCATATTTCAAACAATTAATGTTTCATATTATAAAAAACAAATGAAAGTTAACATTAAAAATTCCTTTTCTAATTGTTAGCATGTAGAAAGTATGGACAGATGAAACCACTCTCTTTAGCATTAAAATTTCTTTTCATAGTATTGTTAACAAAATGAATTAGTATTTAATACACTTTAAAATACATTTAAATAAGTATCAGATACTCTGAAATGTTTTTACCTCCCCTAGTCCATAGTTAGCAGTAATTAAGATCTCCTTGGGATTACCAGAAAGGGGATGTCTCGTGAAAAGGACACCAGCAGCTTCAGCTGGTACCATTTCTTGCACTACCACTCCCATATCACAATTGATAGCCTGACCATGTTGCCTGAAACAATTCACATTATAATGTTATGAATAATCAGGACTGCATCAACCTATGATACAGTTATTTCAGCTGACACTGTAAGGAGCGGCACAACCAGTAAAATCAAAATACAACTGGAACCATTCAATAACTAAAATTCTTTACACTAATAAACTGAATTTTCTGAAGTTATGACAAAAAATAAAACTATATTAGATTACAGAAGCTTATGTTTTCAAAATAAAATAGCAATAATACTATTTGTGCAGTTTTTAAAAACTCACAATTACTGGTCTAGGAGAAAGTTTTTTGACCTGAGAGAGAGGAGTAGGGGTGAGAACATAGAGGAGAATGTGGTGGAATCTAAAATGGGAACAGGAGAGGGTGGCACATATAATGGAAGAACAATTACTGGTAACTAAGTCTACTATTCATACCTTTGACAACAACTTTCAACATATAGCCAAAAATGAGATGACCTTAAAAATTGAAATAGAGACTTTTATGTCTGACCTCAGGAGGAAAAGTGGTAACTTAATTTAGAAATAGCAGATGTAGGGTTAATAAGATTTCATATAATGTTATTGCAGAGAGGAATCTCCAACTTAGAATTCATTTTAAAATTATTATTAGATTTAGTATCAGCCAGGGGAAGACAGACTATTTGTCCCGAATTAATTAATTTCAGATAAATGAAACTAGACCCTCTTAATAATTTAGAATCTGACTCAACATTTGAACCTCCTATTGTATGTAATTTTAACAAACACCTAATCTATATTAAGGTGGCAATCTACAGGGAAACTGTGGACCAGTGCATCTTTATTTTAATGAATATCATCACACATGATTGAATATAGCATTGACAGACAAGTGCATATGGGTGATGCCACACGACTTAACTCCACATAATTAACCACAACTGATTTAATGCAGTGTTACACATCTGGAAACATAGAGTATTACTGTAACAAAAATGTGTTTTTATACATTTTCATCAATAAACCATTAGAATGTATTGTCTCATTATTTCACCCTTCCATGTCTTTGTTACCATTGAAGTGTAATTTTCAGTTTTTAAGTTGGTATACATTATGGTACTACCACTCGATATAACAAATTTTTGTTTGTAACCTTGGTACTCAAGAAACTTAGTCACTTGTAACACCACAATTATATTTTTGGATTTGTCTTGAGACCGGCAAAATATCCTAACGCTTATTGTAAAGCTTATATATATAATATTTTACTCTGTAATAAAATCATTATATAGAAGAAGACTGATTATGTACCTAACTTACCAACTTTGTCTATGCTAAATATAAAAAATTACACTGATGATGTGCTACCAGGTACACTAGGCAAATGGACTCTAAAAATATTTTTAAATAATAGTGAACACTTGATTGAAATAGAAGAAGTCTTAGTGATCAAGAGACCAATATGTAATTTAAGTTATATAAGGATTTGAATAGACACTAGCCTATGCAAATCCTGTATAAGGGGGGGGGGGGATGTAATATAATAACATTAAATTATTAATGCAATTTAGTGTCTTCCTGGTTCAGGGACCAGACTGTGGTCAGATATTTACTCATCTGGATTGTAGCTGCATAAATATTTTCTGAATTACACAGGGTGACCATTCAGCAGGTTAAGGTTGGTCACCCTATGTGCTATGCTCACTGCTGAGCTCGTAGCTGGAAATATTCCATTCTCCAAGAGCTCTGATTGGAGGAAACAACATTATCAGATGGAGGGGTTGAAATGGCTATCCTCTGTGCAGAGCTCTTGGCAGCAGAACCAATCTACCATCAAGCAGGTCAGTGGCTCCTGGTACTATATGCCAGTCTGTCTTCATAGCTTTTGTGTTTTATTAAATCTTATTTATTCTTCATTCAACTCTAAATTGATATACATAAATGTATGTGTGTATATATGGGATAAGTGACGAAGTCACGCATTTGATAATTGGATAGAAAGAAAGATAGAAATATTTGGGAGAAAGGCAGGAAATTCGCTCTTTGAAACATATGTACGGCATGGAAACATGCACAAGGAAATACATATGTCGAGCGTAGAAGGGAATTGAAGAAGGAAGAAAGACTGAAAAAATTTGATGTGGCCAGGACTCGAACCTGGGTGCACGAAACAACAGTGCATCGCCCCTAAAGCCAGGGCGTGCGTCTATCCACTCCGCCACCACATCGAGTACCACTATAAATTAAGACACACTGATCTTTTCCCATATTGTAAAAAGCAATTTGTGGTAATAAATAAATTATCATGGTATTCTCAAATTATACAAATACGCACAGACTTCAACACGCCAATTGTTAAAGACGATTCAAGAAAGAAGCAGGAAACACTTTGAAAAGATCTAAACCTATTACAACCATAACTTCAACAAGAAGCTAGCAGACCTGAAATAAGTTTTAGGGGCCTCCTTGATGCAGAGGTCCTCATCCTGTCACTTTTTGACTTAATTTATAAGAGTCTACCTGGTGCATATTTATAGGCTTAATATTTTTAAGTAACAGTTGTTGCAAAAGTGAATGTTTGTCAACCTCTATTTTTCATCTCATGGTAATTAATCTTAAAATGAAGGTTTGACAGGAATACTATTTGGTAATGTTTGTGTATGTTAAAGTTATTGCCATAATTTAAGTAATAATTTGTGAATTCTGATTGTTTGATTAAGGTCTCCCAGGTTTATTATATTGGATGGTGCATTACTTATTAAAAAGAACTGATTGTTCAATAGTAATAGTTTTGTAGTTGTGAAAGTGGAAATGGGTGCTAACAAGGCAGCATGTCTGTTGTGTGTAGAGGGAATTTTGGCCTTACCTATGAAGGAAATAAGAGATTTGAATTAGGGGATGGGGGGCAAGTGAGCTGTAAAAAGTGTAAAGTGCAGAATTAGTAGAGGATTCGATTCAGAGACTCATCATTGGTGATTTGCGTTTGCACAAATTTTTTTCATGACTAAAATATCTAAGAATCTGAGCAACCCTGGTTATCATCAAATTAAATTTACCACCAAAAACTATGTTCTTTACTTCCATGACACTTCCACCCCAATTTGCAAAGTAATTCAATGTCTAGAGGGCACATAATAAGAGGATCAAATTAATTATTGAGCAACAGCTATGTTTCAGAGATCCCATAACAGGATTTAAAACTTGGTGGCATAGCTACATTTCAAAACACAATATAGTCATGCTTGGCAGCTCAAACATCAACAAACTTAAACATTATTTCAATAGTAGCTTAATATTAATATGAAATTTAATAATATTTTACCTCCGGTACTGGACAGATTGATAAGTAAACAAGGAACCCCAGCAGTTCTGTATAGCTTTGAAAATTTCAGTTTCACCAATAAGTCCAAGAAAACTTGCATTTTGGCCAGCTGCAGAAAGATCCTCAGAATCTTCCCCAACAGCTGATGATCGAACTGCATACCGTTGAGACATATCAAATTCACACATTATTTTTTCCAAACTCTTCCTGACTGGTCCACAAATAGGTGTTGTGTCAAACTTTTCAACAACCCTAATAACAAAGAAATATTATTAAGCTCATACAGTAAACATAACAAATATGTTTTTAAGTATCTGTAATTGCTACTAACACCTCCGATGATGTGCCAGTGTAAAAAATAATTCATGTGGAAAGTAAAGACAGAAATGTGGTGACTTACCTGAAATTGAACTTTGGCATCACCATGCAGGACAGAAGGGAGTTCTTCAAATGTCAAGTGCCCAAGCCCCTTTCTCAAGACAGTAGCACTGAACAATGTGCAGGCCAGCCAAACCCTTGTGCACCAGCCATTAGATTGCAGTAATCAAGAGAGAGTGATTTTGTAGGTGGCTATTTTTGGTCGAGGCTTAAGTGGGGAAGTGTTTGTTAGGTACCTAGAAGGTTGTAAAAAGATGTGGAGGTTGAGTGGACACCTGAAGGCAATGCTTAGGCAGGTGGGTAATATTGTGGGAACAAGTTTTTTATAACTGAATTGGATTGTAGTCCAGGTGGAGAATGGAGTTTAATTTCAAGGTTTGTGGTGAGGGGTGGGCAAAATTATTATTGAGAATAGGTGAGAGCATTTAAGCACAAACTAAGTATTATATGAGCTACAAAGAACACAGCACTGGGCAAGGTGAGCTGCCAATTTTAAATGGTTTTTGACAAATTATTAAATAAATTACTGTTTATGGACTTGTGGTTTACTTGAATTAATCAATGATTATTCAAAAGAATTCACATTTAAGGGATGGCATTTTGAAGACATTCATAACTCTGAAAAAATTGCCTCATGACCCTTCATACAATATTGCCATAATAAGAGGCTTCTTCCTACAATTAACTTTCTTTATTCAAAATATGTACGAAGGCAAAATACTTTCATGTTAGGAATTTGTTCCAATTTGATTTTATATTTGTACACTTTTAATAATTCATCCCTATTACATGTTATGCAGACTAAATAAGAAATGTTACACATTACAGAACGTGAAGTATTATCAACCCGGTAGCTGTTATTATATAATTATATGCTATGTAATTATCCTTGCGATCATGAAGCACATAAGATTAAAAACTAACAAGCCACCATTGGACCCCTTAATAAGTCAATGAGCTTGAAAGGTCACCAAAGGGCACATGTTGTTTTTCGACACACCACTAAAATAATATACTTTGCATTTATATGAAACAACTATTGTTTGAAGGCATACTCTGCCAGTCCACAAATTAAAAATATTATTATTAAAGAAGAATCAAGCTTTAGGTCTGATTACTAAATAAGTGAAACATTATAAATTTTCCAAGTAAAAGATTTAATTTTACATTTTTAATCAAAGAAACGTAATAAATTTGACTATAAAAATGAAATTTAAAAACAGTTTTATTAATAATAAAGAAGCTAATTAACATTATTAATAATAAAAATTTATTTTAAAAGACCAAACATAGTATCTGTTGTCAGTAATTCCTTTTTTATTGGTATTTCTCAAATCCATGAATGACTAAAAGTGTGAAATGAACTTGGAAAGATGAACTAGTTCAAAATCAAGCAAACATGAAAATTGAACTGCAAAGTTTGGGACACTTAATGCTACAAGTGAAAAATAGGTTAAAACCATCAACATGCTTCATTTCATAAATTATATTTTTATTCTGTCAACACGTGAACCCACATCAATTTCCATAGAATGTAATTGTCTCAAGTACAAATGTGAAGTTGCTCCTTTCAGAATAATCAACTGCCTGATGTACATTATCCTTAAAGATGTATATATCACTCTAAATTCTAGCAAGCATTACTCTTTGATTGACATCAAAATCACAAACCATCTATAGTATATGCATTTGTCACAATACATGTCATAATAACATATTAGTCATGACTAAATCTAATTAAACATTTCCTGCTCAATTTATGTCAATAAATACAACAGGAAATATGTTGGCACATCAGTTTACTTGATGGAATTGGCAATGATGGTTGCCAAAACAATTGGGTTAGTTTCAAGTATGACCTGGGTGATCAACTGAGATAGGAAAGTGGAAACTGCTTAACAAGACTGTTTACTATTTAACTTAATGAAATAAATTAACATTACCTTTTGCATTGCAGTTTCAGTGTATCCTCAGATAATTCTGAGCACATTCTAACTAATTTATGAACTTCATTTTCTAGCTCCGGATTCCATTTTAAATGATCATTCATTGCCCGAACAGTCAAACAAAAACCAATTGGAACCAAGAACTTCAGAACAAATAAAATATTTATTAATTAGCAAGACTAACATAACAATTAAACTTTATAAATATTAATTACTAAAGAGAATTGTTTCATTTTAATTTTAACTTACCTTAGAATCTTGTATTGCACTTAACATGGAAAGGGAAGCTCCTTTACCACCAACATTCTTACTATTCTGACATGCAGGGTCACTAAAAGACACCGTATAGGAATCTGTTTTTATATCTGGTTCCAGTAAATACTGTACCGATGCAGTTGGAACAGGGCATCTTCCAGAATATCTATTGCAATAAAGAATCCTATTTTCAATTTTACTGATAATGCTCGCCAATATTATTTATGAAATGTAAGTTTGGTTGAGGAGATGTTGGAGTGGGGTGTGCAGGGCTATGAAGAATATGACTATAACAGTATATCTGAAGGCTACTCTCTAGTAAATTGGGAGTATTGTATTGTAGACTTTTTTATTTATGATTTGTGAAACAGCCAAGTGTAGGCTAAGTGAAGATTGGGGATGATGTCTTGCAAGCAATAAGTTAAGTGGTATACTGATACTTTTTGTAAATTATTAGTATTGAATCATATTCTATTGATCCTATAGAGAAGCAGAGCTTCAGGGATGTGGAACCAGTCAAAGATTGCACATAAATTGTTATGATTGCTTAATTACTATTACTCTATGTTACTATTTACATCTATATGCTTATGTTTAACTTACAATAAGATTTGCTTAAGTTCTACAGAAGAAACAAGATATACCATTTGTACCTGATTATATAATATTGTTAATATCTCATACTCAGCAATTAGTGTCTTAACAATATACTATTGTCACGTGTTTACCTGAGGTTATAGGTCCCCAGGGAACCACAAAAGTAAGGTAGAGATCATTTATCAATGTTTCGATGAACAGAGTCTGCCCGTGACTTCACTTTCGAAGTTGACAAGGAACGGGAAATGAAGGTGAGATATTAGGTTTATCTCCAAGAGTAGTTTAGATGGAAGAAACATTGAGAATCAGTTGGTAGTGTGGATAGATTCACTTAGGTTTGGCTAGGTAAAACTCAAGATGTCGCAGTGGTTACCAGTCAAAACACAGATGTGTAGTTTAGATAGGTGTATTATTACAATCAATATAATACACTGTAAGGAAAGGGGGAAAAGGAATGGAAGATTGTTAGGGTGAACTCTAACAGGGAAGCGAAGCAGAGCTGAGCATGAATGACTTCCAGGAAAGTTGGAACGAACAAGCATTTAAAGGTTTGTAAATGGGTCAATACTCGAGGCGAGCTGACGAAGCTGCCACATGAATTCTTTTGTCTCTACTACCAGGGTTATTGGCCTGAATTGCAGACATATCAAAGAATGTGTCAAGCAACACAGGTAAATGACCTCTGCGATACGGCGATTCATAACACTATGTCTATGTTAAGGTCTATTCTAAGATACACTCACCCTCATCTCCATAAATTTGTCAATAGTCTAGAAGGAGTGGCAAAGTAAAAATTTAGTTAGTTCATGTTTGAACTTGTTTGTATTTATTTTTTATTGTTGAAGGGAGGCTGGAAGTTTATTAAACATGCTAATAGCATTATAATGAACAACCTTTTGTAGTTAGACTTCCCTTCATTGCGTAAATTACTTTTATTTATGGTATCAAAGCTATGCACATCTGAGTATGTTGTGAATAGGTGATTGTATATGGTAGCAGGTAAGAGTGAATATTCCCATTTTACTAAAGAGCCATTTGCTAGATGTTTTTGGTGAAACTTGACACAATTTTCTGACAACCTTCTTATGAAGATTAAGAACTTTGTCTTTTCCAGATGCATTACCCCAGAACATTTTACCATATATCATTAGAGAGAGACAGTATGCAATATAAACTATTTTTCTTATAGAGAACGTAGATTTTCCCGACGTAGATGATGGACAGATAGACGAAGAGTTCCCGGAATTCCAGTCGTGTAGTGAAGTTCATTGTACAAAATGTTTCAATGGCTGGCATCGCTATTTTCTTCAGGTGAAGTGTTGTCATCCTTCTTTGCTGGTCACGAGGACTGTTTAACCTTGAGTACCAGGCTGTAGCCCTTGCCTTTATTTCTATTAAATTTAAAACATGTTTTGCCTGATTGCCTCAATTGGGCCCAGGCATGCCCTAATATTAAAATTTACAAAATTAATCAATATAATGTCTAGTTATTAAGCCTATGTTATCTATCCTACACTAAGTCTGGTGCACGTGGCCACCGTCTTCCTGTCCTTGACACAGGACTACAAGAACCTCTCCCCTTCTACTACTACCTCACTGAATGATTGTTGTTGTGGTATGCAGTCCTAAGACTGGTCTCATGCAACCCTCCATGATAACCTATCTTGTGCAATCCTTTTCATTTCCGTATAACTAGAACATCCTCCCTAATCTTCTTAGCGTACTCCTTTCCTCCATCTTCTGTTCTTACTCCACACACTTCCCTCTAATGTTAATTTAATAAGACCCTCATGTCTTAAAATGTGGCCTATTAATTTATCGCTTCTCTTGGTCAACATCCTCCATATTGTTCACTTTTCCCCTATTCTGTTTAGAACTTATTCATTAGTGATTCGATCCACCCATCTGATTTTCAGCATTTTTCTATAACACCACATTTCAAAGGCTTCTTTTCTTTTCCTTTCTGAAACTCCTACTGTCCACGTTTTGCACCCATATAATGCCACACTCTATACGAACATTTTTAGCAATGATTTCCTAAGATTCACAGTAAATTCCTCTTCTTTGTGAAAGCCTTCCTTGCCTGTACTATCCTATCTACTTCTACCATCCCTAGTTATTACACTTCCCAAGTAGCAGAATTCCTTAACTTCCATCAAAATATCCCTTCCCAATCTAACACCCTTTGATATTCCACTGTTTCCTACACTACACTCCATTACCTTGGTCTTCCCTCAATTAATCCTCATATTAAACTCTTTCTTCAGGACCATGTTCATGCCATTTATTATGGTTTCCTAGTCTTCTTCTGACTCCCCTAATACCACAATGTAATTGGTACGGCATAGGGTTTTTATTTCTTACACCTTGCAGTATGATTCATTTTCCATATTATGTTTTAACTTTCCTCATCACCTGTTCTATTTATAAGTTAAACAGCATTGGTGACAGACTACAGCCTTGCCTTACTCCTTTCTTGATTTCTGCTTTCTTTTCTTGATCTTCAGTTCTAATTACTTTCTGACTGCCTTCTGTAGAGGCTATGTATAAAACTTCTTTCTTGATATTTTATTCCTGTGCTCTTCAAAATCCTTAATACTGTATTCCAGTTCATATTATTAAATGCTTTTTCTAAATGTACAAATGCCATGAATGTAGGTCAGTTTTTTCTTGTCTTCTAAAATTAGACACAGAGTCAATATTGCTTGTTTATCCCTACATTCTTCCTAAAACCAAACTGATCGTCTCCTCACTTGCATTCTATTTGACTTTCCATCCTCACATATACTATTTTTGTTAATATTTTGCATGCATGAGATACTAAACTAATTGTCCTGAGCTCTTCGCATCAATCAGCCCCAGTCTTCTTCAGTATGGATATAATTATGTTTTTACTAAAAGCTTCTAGCATTCTTCCTGTTACATAGATTTTGCAATCCATCCTGAACAACCATGATATTGCTTCTTCACCTGAAGATCTTTTCAACTCCGCTGGAATGTTATCAGTTCCTGGCGCTTCATAATTGCTCAGCCCTGCCAATGCCCTACCAAACTCTGACCTTAAAATTTTGTCCGCCAACTCTTCATCACTCACCTCCTCTTCTTCTTCTATTACTGACTGATCTCAATTTCCACCATGATACAGCTTCCATTTTTCTGCCTGTTCTTCTTTATCCAGAATTGGCTTCTCATCTGCTCTCCTGATGTTTTTCCTCTTTCCAAATGTATCTTTCATTTTCGTGTAAGCTGCATCTATTTTCCCTTTCACCATTAAATCTTAAATCGCTTTGCATTTCTCTTGTAGCCAAGCCTTTTTGGCTGCTTTCCAGTTCCTATCTACGTAGTTATTCTAGCATCTGTGCTTTTCTTTACCATTTTCATCTCTCACATTTTTATATTTACACCTTTCATCAATCATTTTTATTATATCTTGTTATCCATGCTTTCCTACTAGTCTGAGCTATTCTTCCTATTTTTTGTCGGCTGCTCTAGTCATTTCTTGCTTCAAGAGTGCCCATTTCTCTTCTATATTGTTTCTTTCTCCTTTCTCTATTAATCTACTCTTGATATCTTCTTTGAAACTTTGAAGCACCTCCTGTTGTTTAAGTTTATCTAATTCCCATCTTTTTTTTTTAATTCCTTTCTTGAGTTTCTTCATTTTCAGCATGCATTTCATAATCAGCAGATTATGGTTGGAGTTTACATCTGCACATGGGTACATTTTGCAGACCAGGACCTGATTCTTATATCTCTGTCTCACCATTATACAGTCTACTGAATGATAACCTTGTTAAAATAACTAAATATAATTAATGCCTTGGTGATAAAAATGGTTAACTTATGAAAAAATTAAGATTTCACTGTGCCTTAAATACATTATTTTGAATGTTATTGTTTCATATTTCAACAATAAGTGCTGTTTTGGTATTAGAAAATAGCTCCTTAATACTACTAAACATTATATGAGGAAGGAATCATCAATAACTGCCATTCAAATTGTAAACATACATGAATGTTATTTATACATATAACATCTGTAACACTAACAATATGATTCATAACGTTTTACTTTTTTGAGATAAAACTAACCTGTACCAAAACTCTGAAATCCCATATGCATCATTAGAGTTAATACCACATTGAAAAGGTTTTAGATATACCTCACTGTTCCAAGGTTGGCCACCATAGAGTATTGCATGATTTTTTGAAATTATATTAATGTCAGCGATGTAAAATTTGTCTCCTGCTGAAATATGTAAAGATAACTATCAACTAAACAATTCTATTAAGATTTGATATTATGTATGATAAAGTAATTACCCTAAAAATAATAATCTATTACACCATTATAATTTGAACACAAAATTAACTTGAGAACATATAACATAAATTGGAATTTATTAAAATTATTTTCAATTAATCCTTTTAATCTGAAACAGTTATACTTAAAATTAAAATGCAATAAATATTTTCTTAGATAATTGACCAATTACTTCAATTTGTTAATAATGATATATTTCATTATTATTCTAATAAAGATTTGAATTACAATAACATGAGCTTAATAAAATTGAAGTGGTAACTTGTTCAAGGAAAATGGTTCTCTAACCTTTAAAACGAAGAATGTAGTGGTTTGGAATACAATTCCAATGCTCAGCAGTTTCTGGAAGTGATATATTACTCCAGCTTATTGAAGACTGCCCACCATTTGGCAAACACACATGACCGAATACCACACTGTTTAAAATGTCAAAGAATGTTAAACACAGGTATGAATTTCACTGAAAATAATTGGTAACATCTGTTCTTCAAAAATATTCAATTTATGATCATTTGAAGTATAAATTTTTTTGGTTGTATTCTACACATAGTTTTAGGGATTAACAGTTATTCGTATGTAACACAAAAATATTTCAAGCATATTTGTATTATCATTGTTAGCTGATATTATGGCGATGCATAAATTTACTGCAAAATGCTCATGTGCAACAGCACAACAATTAATTTAGGAAGAATTGTTTGGTTCAAGATTTTAATAGCCATTACAATAACTGTTATAATGGAGAGAATTCCTGGTTTGATTTTGAAGACTAAACTTTCTGTTAATACAACCAGTTGGTTATGTGCTCAGTCTCCCTTAGTACTGGATACCTTTCACCTTTTAACTTCCTGCACCATCCATAAAGCTTTTAGAAGTGCTACTTTTTTGTGCTATATGCCCAATAAGCACATAGAAACCAGGCCATGCGATGCCTTTACAGAGTGATGACCAGCGTCTGTTGACTAGGGGTATATATTTGAATTAATTAAAGGATATTTTAAAGAAAATTATATATAGTGTGGCACACTATCTTACATACAATACTGCCATCATGTGTGGTTTGTTCCTAAAATTAACCTTCTTTATTTAAAATTTGAAAGAATGAAAAATACTTGTGCGTTATAAATGGCTTTAAATTTGTTTTCTTTTAAAAAATCGTTACTTTTACATATTATGTAACCAGAATTAAGAATGCATCATATTCTGGCTAGTCATGTGCCAGAGAGTATTAGTAACAAGTCACTTCTGCAGTATTATTAATATTTTACATAATTATCTTTCTAAAATAAATTCTTGGGGTAATGTAGTATATAACTATAAAGAAAAACTCACAAACCACCACTGAAATTTACCCATTAGTTTATCCTCTTAATAAATTATTTATTAATGTTACTTACTGAGACATCCCTTCATAACTTGAGGCAGCTGTTATAGTGAACATCAATCCATTCCTTGCAACACCTGTAAAATTCATACTTCTATGTTGCCATACAGATTGATTCAATCCTACTCTTCTCTGTGTGAGCCCTCGTAGATAGAGAACAACAGGATCGCTGCATTCAGGAGTCAATACACCATATAAAGTTCCCCACTGGTCATAACCACAGCCAAATTCTTTCCTACAAAGTCACCAATGAGTCACATCTTCAATATGAATTATGTAATTAATTGATCATGAGTCTGAATTAAAGTTAGATCCATATCATGAAAATATTTATAAACTCACAAACAAGAAAAGCACTAATCACTCTCTCAAGAAAAGGTCATAGCAGAGAAATAATGATTCTCATAAATGGTAAATGTGGTTAAAAAGGTAGGAAGAAATTAGGAACTTCAAATAAAAAGGAAAAAACAGGAGAAAGAACTGTGTTTTGTTTATTCTAACTGTACTGCAAAGTTAGACAATGAATTCAGGATTTAATCAGTATAAACTTTTGAGTTTGTAAATATGGGGGAAGCCAAGTGATATTGTTTCACAACTTGTGAAAATTTATGATTTTCTGATGAACTTGGAGTTGTAAACTGTAATTACAACAGCTGATTATAAAATGTGGACTTTCCCAGAGTAGATTTTGAATAAAATCTTCTAGGGCTTCAAGCCAGGTCACGTCATCAAAAACACTACCTTTCTGTCCTAGCCATTGTCTTCAGATGAAATACTGATTTTTGGCCTTGGGGTTCACTTATATCTGCCGGATGCTGCAGCAGAGGTGTTCCCCCTCACTCCTACTCCACTTGTCTTCTCTGAGATGGTATGATGTATTGAGTTCCAATTTAGGAGACTGTCCCTAATTTTAATTTCTAAAGCACTAAAATGATACTGTCCCAATAATTGTGGTTTAGTGATTTTTTTTTGTAAAAATTGATTTTGTGCCTGTTCATTATGGAATGTTCAACGACTGCCAATTTTGAGGGCTGTTTTAGTCTAATGTTCTGATAATCTGCTTGAAAATGCCAAGTGTTTTGAAGGTAAGACTATCCTTTACCAGTTTCAGGAAACCTCTGATCTTCTTTTGTGGGCAGAATACTGATTCAGTATTTAATTTCGTCACAATTCTTGTAATTTTTCTTGTCATGTTTCTGGTGGGAGGAAGATAAACCAAAATACCCTATCCTGTCTTTTGGTAATTTTCTGCTTCAGCATCTGGATCTGATTTCCTCAGTATCCATTGGCTTGGAAAGTCTTCTTCAGATAGGCCAGTTAGGTTGTAAGCTTGTCTGATCAACTATGGTTCGTGCAAAATATTAGAAGATTAACAAATATTAATAATATTAAAAAGTAAATATTTCATTTAAGATAAAAATTGATGAATGACAAACAATTACAAAATAATACAAGTTGATTCACTAGTGCAATTTATAAATAAAATATTAAATGATTACTCACACCATTGACAGCCATTGCCCATTTCTCCATGGTTCCCTTGCAATAGCTTCACTAATGAGTTTAGGGTTCCAATCAGCTTGGAAATCCATTGGCCTACTACATGCCTTCCATCTATAGTAAAAAATTAAATCATTTTAAATATATTTCCTCCATTTTTGTAATATAATAAGAGTCATGCTGCAATTATATTGTTGCAGATGAATAAATTACATACATTTAAGTTTATATAATAAAATGTAATTCGTGTAAGTTATCTGATTAGTAACGCTGATAATACCAAAACTATGAAAAAATTTAAAATTTTGTAAACAATTAGCCATTTTTGATGTGTATAGTGTTTTCCATCAGTAATAAAGACAGCAGCACTAGTAGTGTGTTGTTCCAACATGGACAATGTGTGCTTATTTGGTGTTTTGATCATTATAACCTTAAAAGACAGTTTGAGCTTGGCTACAGTAACCACAATATGGTGTCAGAAGTAAAGTAACTTCTGTGATATCTTTGTAACTAGAAAACATTATAAATATCATAGCTACATGGAAAGACTTAGGATTTTTGAGAGAATGTTTGTTCACCAATAGTGTTGCCAATTAGATCACTAATCTACATGACAAATAACAGTCAATATTGTCAACATTTTGATGTAATAACTTTTAATAGAATCATTCACTCCAATTTTGTGTGATTCACGTGGTTTGCATTAACAATGTCAGATGATGTAATTGCTCAGTTGCCACCATCATTTTTAAGGCAACCAGGTCCATTAAAACAAGACTACTAACCTATCATAAAATTGGAAAGCTTGTATGGAAGAATATGCTTTCTATGAGAAATCTGCCAGCTATTTCATGTACATGGAACAGATGTGAATGCTTACATTCCTCTATATTGCTGGTGCATTAATGAGAGGTATGTATAAGAACTTTGAGTTTCCAACTGCACAGCAGGGGACAGCACAAATGTTGAAGAATGTGCTAGAGAAATTCACAACTGCATTCCAGCCATACTCTAACATAGCACACTCAGTATACAAATTCAACTTCCACAAGCAATGTGAGGGTGAGAAATTTGAAGAATGGCTGCAAGATCTACAGACAATTGCTAAAACCTTCAAATTTGACAAACAATATGGTCTCACCCATAACATGAAAGACATGGCATTCATAGTGAAGCTTTAAGACAATGTATTATTCATACCTACACTAATTTCACGCTTGAAATGATGATTCAAGAACATGTAACGGCCAAGACTTCAGCACAGTTTGCTTGAAATATGGAGTCCACTGAGCCTAACCAGAATGTAAATGCTGAACAGTTTAATCAATTAACCTGAGATTAACACTACAGAAGACAGGTCAAAAATCATTGAGGCATACTACTGGGGCTAGGACACCAACACAATCACTAAATTTAGCGAGTTCAGTAAAGACTATCAACTGCAACAAGTATGGATTGCACCACATACACATTCCTGCCCAGCATTTGGATGACAATTTAACTTCTGCAAATGTCAAAATCACTATGATAGTGTTTGTTTAAAAAAGTGAATTCAAAGAAAACAACCATAATTTTAACTGAAGAGTCAATGAATGCATTAAACACTCTTCTCCTTGACTCACTATATGTTGATAACTGTCATTCACTGCATCACCTGCCTGTTATATTCAAACCCCTCTATATTAAAGGGACACCAGTAGTATTCAATCTGGATACCAGAGCGAGGTCAAAAGTCATTTTTGATATAATTACACACATTAAACTCTTTCAATTCAAACCATAATAAATGAGTTATACTGATCATCCACTACAAGTTTTGAGGACAAGAAAGACTTATGTGTAATTCCAATGGCACAATGTATGAATTTCCATTCATTATCATTAATCATTGTCGTGAAATACTTTCCAAGTTTGCATGTCTTAAATTTGGGTTTATTCTACAAATAACTCCATCTGTAAACACTATCACAAGAAACTGACCGTGACAAAAAAAATTGCTAAAATTTAAACTAAAACTAAAGCAATCCTTAAAAAGTATTCTGATGTCTATAGAGGCTGAGGTTGCCTACTGACAGAGTTTGACCTACACCTCATGCCTGACATGGTTCCACAAGTGTTACCTGCACATCACACCCCAGTCACTCTAATACACAAAGTCAAAGCTGTGCTTTCCAGAAAGGAAGCAGAACAGATTATCTATAAAGTGACTGAGCCAACCAACTGGGTTTACCCAATTGTAATTGTTAACAACCAAATGGTAACTTGCTTTGATCCTGTCTACTTGAATGATGCAATCATTCATCATCACTATCATCTACCTACATTTGACGATAGCCAAGAGCTCTTTCTCAATTAGAGCATATTTTTGTAGAGACGGTAGTTGCTGGAGTACAGCTTCTAAACAAAAACTGCAGAAATAACAGGTGCAGTTGTAACAAGTTATTTGCCAATCGGATTGCTGATAATACTGGTGTTGAGTTAGTTACACTACTAGACACTCTGAAAATTGAGGCAGATGAGACTCTCAACAAAAGCATCATTCCTCCGCACTTTCACTACACTGTGGGGATGATTTCACTTCTTGGTCTACCCAAATCCATATGTTTCTAACTTTCTTAATAAAATAACTCTATTTACTGTTTCAAAGGTCCTCTATAGATCTGCAATGACCACTGCTATAGTATGATAATTGTCAATGTCACTCTTCCATTCATTCAGCACACACTGAAAATAGACCAGTCGTCGGCTAGCCGATCACTGGAAATGTCTTCCTAACTTTCTGATGAAGGGGCCAGAGCCTCCGAAAATTCAAGTACTCTAAACCTCACAAGGTGTCTACCATCTTTGAACCTCAGGTAAGTCACCTTCTTTCTATCTCTCTGTCCTTTCCCCATTAATTGTTTTAATTAATTAACATGACAATGTCATTTTCTGACTCATTTATATATATTTGAAGAACAAAAATTCCTCATAGCATTTTTCTCAAACAAATTATACTTCATACTTCCATTGTGATTTCACAAATTAAAATATGCTATTTTAAGCCACTTTCCAAAAAGTAAAAATAAAAAAGTCTGTTGCAAATACTTTCAAGTATTTGAAAAAAAAATATACTATTTTAGATGAAATATTAGAAGTGGCAATGAAATAGGCTCAGGCTCTCAAAAAATTAGCATATTCTTGTAAATGAATACTGGTAAAAATAAGTTTGTAGTAATAAAATAATTTTTACAACTTTGAGAAAGCAAAGTATTGAACTGAACCATAAATTTTTTAATTTTTATGTCATGAGTAATAATAAACTTGTGTGTGGTATTGTATCTTTTACTTACATAAAACTGAATCGTATATGCTCCATTTCATCATACTCCTCATTATGCCATTCCTGCTGAACACCTCGTCTGAAATTTATAAATTTAAATTCTTAAGCTATAAATTAAATTGTAACATTTCTGAAATTATAAAAGAAAGTAATTTCATAAATATTTAGTCTTCTAAAAATCTTAGGATTAATTCTTTTATAATGATTGACATAATAAATAATTTAAAATCTAATCATGAAACTGGGCATGTGAGTATGTGTGACCTGCATACAAATTTAAATGTGTGGAGTAATTTCAACCAAACTGGACATGTGTTTGTGTGCATGATGAGCTTACAAATTTGAACAGAGTAATTTCAACCAAACTTTGCGAATATGTTACTAACAATCTGGGAACCAACACTGTGGGTTAAGAGAACCACAGCGCACTTAGTATTGAGGGTAAAAGGGAGTGGCATTTTAAAAATACACAAAAAGGGCAATATTAGCATAAAATAAATAGGTTTTGAGGTCACTCACACAAAGACAGAAATATGTAATGGTTTGAATAGCCCATCCTCCTCCTCATCCTCTCACCTCACCCCACATAGTTCTCACTCACACCCAACATGTCCTTTCAATACATCTGTCTTCTACACCTTCAATCATTTATATTTCAGAGGAAGCAATGGACAAGCTCACAGATATTAACTAATTCTATAGAACAAAATAATGATAAACCATTGTTGGAAGTAGAATAAATTTATTGCTTTAATAATTAAAATAAATCTGAGGAGTAATTTATTTGTTAGAAATTTTGTTTTAAATTACAATAAATATATTATAATGGTAAATACCGTAAAAGTCCATTAAATGTAATTCTCCATCGTCTAAAAGGTTCACAAATGCTAAACTTTAAACCTCCACCACTCCAAGCTCGTGAAGTGTTGCTATAAATTACTGTATGTGGGTGATCTGAAAGAAAGCATAAAAAATAAAGTAAACAAAATTTTATTAAATCATTTAATGTCTGATATTAAAAGAAAAAACTGGTCATAAAATTATTTCATTTAAACATAAAATTGGTGGTATGCATAAAAGAGGGAATAGTAGAATACCTCACCGCCATTAATAATACACTGGATGCTTCCCAGATGAATGAAAAATATCCATTGTTACCCCAGTATACAAGAATAAAGGGAAAGTAACTGCCCAATTGTGCTTATACCAATCTTGTCAAGAGTATTAGAACATGCACTCAAGAATAAAGTTGTAAACTTCATTGAAAGTTATAATGTACTTGATGCAGAGCAACATGGATTCTGAGCATGGAGATCTCAATCAAAATCATGAGTAAATACTTGACACTCTAGAAGAAAAAGAACTGGTCATTAATGACCTATTGGATCTCAGCAAGACCTTTGACACAGTGGCCCCCACAAGACACTGCTGGAAAAATTGCACCACATTGGTATCTGTGGCACTGTATTGCAGCTATTTGAGACATATCTAGTTGACAGAAAACAGGAGGTGAAGAATGGAAATTCTGTGTCCAACTTACATACTGTTTGAAGTGGCATTCCACAAGGACCATTCCTCAGATCTCTACTCTTCATAGTATACACAATAGGCATTAGATGCCTTTCAACAAACACGATGCGAGTTATGAAGTATGCTGATGATGCTACTGTCATTACTAGAGAAGCCATGTACAAGCAGCTAAAGGCATAGCCCATGACAGTCTAAACCAGCTCCAAGAGTGGTTCCAGGCAAACGGGCTCCTTCTAAATTAAGAGAAAACACAACAGATTGTGTTCTCCCACAAACTGATCCAGACAGATTGCAGTGAAGTCATTTCGGCTAAGCTTCTAGGGCTCCATGTAGGCCAAAATTTAACATGGACTCCTCACACTGCAGTTTTAGCTAAAAAGCTATCAGGGATAAATTTCCTGCTGAGAAGACTAAGCGATACATTACCTTCCAGCAGGTTACCTATACCCATAGCCACCCCATATGTGTGAGACTATGGGGTAGATCAAGGCATAGCTAAGCAGTATTTTTTGCCTAGAAGAGAGCACTCTGACTGATGGCTGGAGTGAGTTCATGAGAGTCCAGCAGAAAACGTTTTCACCAGATGATGATACTGATGTTAATAGTCATATGTCTGTGCTCCACACTCTTAGCACAAGAAACCATCATGCTTGCCACACTGATCAACTTTCACATGTGTTTGTGCTATTTTTTTCTTTTCTTTTAGGGATGCGAAGTAGACTTTACCTCCACATCCTGGGTCACGCTAAAAGTCTGAATCTTCACAAAACTCATTTTTGTGCCCTTTTTTAGTAAAATTAGTAGAAATGATGTGGATAATAAAGTATCAACAAGATAAAAAAATTTCAAGGGATTAAAAATGCAGTTGCCATTTAAAAAAATTAATTTGTGCTTGCAGCTTGGGAGCATGGCCTTAAAAGCTCAAAATAATGCATGCATTGAATGTCCCCCTCAAAACCCTACTACTTGTGTATTAATCATTTTTTTATTACCTTCAGAGAAATGTAGCTGTACTGTTTCAGACGTGTATATGTATATAGTATATATACTCAGTTGCAGCATCAAAATATAATGGAAGGCAGATAAAAATGTTACAAAAGTATTATATTTCTCATCCACTCAGCTTTTTCATCTATTTTTCAGTAATATATGAGTACCAGGAAATTTTACTAAGGAAAATCACCAAATAGGTTTATTGAAAAACAAATATCTATTTATTTCAAACAACGAGATTAACAAAATCCTCAGGGTATGGTCACCAATTAATCATCAACCATCAGCTGTGTGCCACCAAGAACTCACAAATATAAACCATAAATCAGAGGGGCATCTCACTACCCTGAATTCTGGTAGCTTGTTCAAGATCTAGCACCTCCTCCTCCAGTCGCATCCCGTCATGAACACACTACACAAATTTACGCCATCATGTCTGGCTCTGGACTGTTCTTGACTACCCTGGCTTACACACGCATTGCGGTATAATACAATGGACTGTCTCAAACTAGTCGCCAACAATACTGTTTGGGGTAACATGACTGTCTTTAAACAAGGAGTTGGAACTTCATGTTCTTGTTTGTACACATATTAATAAACATATGTTTTTTATAAAAAAAAATATAGTGGTATAAAGTAATAAAAGTGAATAGGCAGTAATTAGAATTGAAGATCAAGAAAAGAAAGCACAAATCAAGAAATGAGTAAGACAAGGATGCAGTCCATCACCCATGCTGTTTAGCTTAAATATAGAACACGCAATGAAGAAAGTTAAAACAGTGTAGTATGGAAAATAGTGCAATAACAAAGGGTGTTAGATTGGGAAGGAATATTTTGAGGGAAGTTAAGGAATTTTGCTACTTGGGCAGCATAATAACTAGAGTATGATAGCACAGGAAAGGAAGGCTTTCACAAAAAAGAGCAACTTACAGCTAATATAAGTATGAATATTAGGAAATCATTTCTAAAAATGTTTATATGGAGTCTGTCGTTATATGTGTGCAAAATGTGGTAGATAGGAATTTCAGGAAGGAAAAGAATAGAAGCTTTCAAAATGTGGTTCTATAGAAGAATGATGAAAATAAGATGGGTGAATAGAGTAACTATCCAATAATTTCTAAGAAAAAGAGAAGAGAAAGCAATATAGAGAACTTTGATCAAGAGAAGGGATATGTTAATAGGCCAAATTTTGAGACATGAGGATTTATAAAATTAGTATTTCAGGGAAGTTTGAGGGGGAAAGAACAGAAGAGGGATACAAAGGATGGCATATGCTAAGAAATTTATGGAGGATGTGGAACATGGTACTTATGTAAAAATGAAAAGGTTTGTGCAGAGTAGGTTAGCATGGTTAGCATCAGACCAGTCTAAGGACTGAGTTCTACAACAACAACAAGAGAAATGGATCTTATTTATGCTACAAGACTAATTTATAACTCTTATAACTTAAATACAAATAATTCAAAGTATGAATCCTACTTGGATGCTGATATACTGTCCCATTCTTTAGCTGAAGATGTATCCATATTTCTAATGTTCGGTGACGTCTCCTTATAATTTTTAGAAAAATAGAATTCCCATTATTGTCTACCCCAAATATTGATTTACTGTCCACACTCTGAAAGTAGTAAAACATTCTTTGTTAATTGAAATTTTGTCACGCTGAAACATGAAATTCTTTCTATAACTCAGTAATCTGGATTACAAAATGCTAATAATATAACTTGAATCATATTACATAGTTTATACACCACTTTAAAGAAAAAGTAGGATATTATATAACAAACCTCTTCATGATGGAGTTGCTGAGGTCTTTCAATTACTTCTTCCTCCTCATTTGGTAACACATTTTTCAGTGATTTTGTATTTATCATGCATCCTTTTTTTACTCTCATCCAACTTATATATGCCCACCATTTTTTCAGGATATAATTCCAATCTGTATGTTACAAAGTTAAAGTTACATAATACAAATACAAGGTTTCAACAATTAATTTGAGTTAATAAGCCAGTAAGTTCAACTTTTGGCTGTGAAATCATAATACTATTATAGAAGTAACCTATTTCAACATTATTTACATAATACAGGGTGGCCTACAGGAAACAAATATTTTTCCTTATTGATTATTGGTTTAAAAAATAATTAATAACATAGAAATTAAGTTGAAATTAGCCCATTTTGAAATGTCTATTTGTGGTGTATATTGCAGCTTTCAGTTACTGGTCATACAAGCAGAGCTTCAATGACTGCACTTCGAGCATTGTTGCTTGATCGACTCACTTCTTGATTTGGTAATGTCCCTTGGCCTCCCCACTCACCTGATCTTACCATGTGAGGCTATCATACAGCACATGTATACAAAGGGAAGCCATTAACACTGAAAGAACTAAAAGCTGCAATAATAAATCAAATCACACAAATCAATGAAGAAACACTGGGAAACTGGGACGCAATTTTCTGTAAAAGTCTTCAAAAGTATGTTTGTAAAAATGGTTATCATGTAAAAGTTGTTAATTTCCTCAAACAGACATTTCAAAATGGCTAGTTTGAACTTTATTTAAAGGTATTAAAAGTTTTTCAACAATAATGGAATACTGGTTAATATAATAATGTCCATATCCCATGAGCCACCCTGCAAATATTAATATTTTAAGTAATTTGAATTGATAATAAATGTCTACAATTATTTTAAAAAGTGAATTAATAGTGAAAGTGAAAAAAAATGCATTGTAAAATGATGGAAAAAGCATAAATGTTATCAGTGTAATAAATAAAACAACTGAAGTGCATAACAAATTAAAATTAATATCAACCAATATGCAAATAAAATATTTGTATTCTGGAAACAGTTATATAGAATGAATGCATTAAAATATGTTTGGAAGTTTGAGTATTCTCCCCATTTGCCATCACTTAATAGCCATAGAGCAAGATGTAAACAGTTTGGTATTACAGACATAATGGCTACATATTTTATAAAATTAATGTTGTCATTGTTGTGGTATTTGGTCCTCAGACTGGTCTGATGCAACCCTCCATGCTAACATATCTTGCACAAGCCTTTTCATTTCAGCATAATTACCACATCCTCCCTAACCTGCTTAGAATGCTCCATCCTTGGACTCCCTCTTTTATTCTTACCCCACGCAGGGGTTGGAGAGGAACCCATTGTGACACAGTTCACGGTATTGGTCAGAATATTGGAAGTAAGTGGTGGTCAAAACATGGGGAAATAGTTCAATGAGCCCTAGTGAGAAATGCCCAGCAAGTAGTCCCAGCTAATTGGTTATGTGTACCTTTGTGAATAATGACTTAAGACAGCATAAATATGTTCTCCCCTTTACTTTTAGCTTTGTTATAATTGTTGTTTCAGTTTATTTGAATAGTGCAGTTCAACATGTGTGGAACAAACATAGTGTATTTGAAAAATTTGGCAATATCTTATTGTGCAAGGACTTTCAGTTAATAATTAATTATTAAGTCAGAAATATAAGAATTTTAAATCAAAATAAAAGACATTTTGTCTGCAACTTTAAGGAACTCCTGCCACAATTTTCATACTTCTTAATTTCTTGATGCCAGTTTAAATCACACTAACTGAGATTCCAAAATTATGAACGAAACGCCATTATGACCATGGTGGATGAAGATAGAGTGTGCTAAAGATGTTTGAAGAAGAAGTTGGTGAGAGTTATAGAGTAAATGATTCAGTAGATCCAGACATAGCATGTAAAATAGCAAAAAAATTTAAACATACAGCTAAACAAGTAAATATGGTTACGACCTACTGTTAATAAAGTTTATATTACATTTTTTCTGACATTAGACAGCTTATTTATTGATATAAAAACAGTCAGATATCTTAATTATTGATAGGGCTACTTATAATTTAATCCTTAATAGATATTTTGTTTTACTACCGCAACATCCAGGGCCGAAATGATGATAAACCAAAACTTATATTGTTAAAACTGAATTTTTAACTACATAAATTACACTTCAAAACTTCAAGAATGTAATTATAAGTCATAATAATACAGAGTTGTATATTGAATATAAATTTTCCGTACTTAATTTTTTAATTTATATGATTTACATTTAATCTGATATGAATTATTTCGCTCATCAATCAAAAATAAAAGTGCTTTGTTCATCTATATTTTTACACTACTCCAATCATTCCTGTGATTTTTTAAACATACAATTTTTTGCTAACACCGATTGTTTACCTAAAGGTTGTATTAAATTTGAAAAATTTTCCTTAATTCTGGATTGTTGCATGCGTTTTGATCTGCAGATCAAACACTACATTTTATCAAGTACATTATCTTTATCAATATATATCTTTATCAATACAATGCGGGCCAGCTTGCGAGTTGCAATTGTCGCAACTCGGGCCAACAATAGAGTCTGGCGAGACTCGAGCCGTCGTCATGGGGTAGTGAAAGGAGGATGTGCCGGCAGTTGCGGACGGAGAAAGACCACGCCCTGTAGTGATAATTTTTCTCATGTTCTGAAATGGATTAAAGCTATTAAAATCCACTTTTTTGGTATTTTTATTAAAAAATACCTGGCGCCCAAAAAGCATTTAAATCCTCGAATACGGAGGTACGCCGGATCTTCTACATTTGGCGCCGCAGCGTTGGGGCCAGAACAACGTGGTTTGGTGAGGACGACTACGTGGTACCCTAGAATTATACGACGACTGAATAAGTGGGAGCTGAGGGGTCAAATGTTCCTGTGACCGCCGTGTGGATTTCGTCGAGAGGTGTGTGTTGTGTATGTTGTTAAAATGGAAGGAGTGCAGGAGGCTATTACGTGTGAAAGAGTAGATGAGAAGGCAGAGGACGCTATGCTCAGGGACATAATAAGATATTTGATGAAAAATGAGGAAGTTCTTGATGACATGGTTAATAGTATTATGAAAAAAGAGGAAGTTCTTGATGACAGGGTTAATGGTATTAAGGAAATGCATGCAGGAAGAATGTGTAAATAGTAGTGATAAGCAGATAGAAAATATGGTAGAAGTAGGGCGGTGTGTAGATACGAAGTGCAGTAACATAGAAAAGAATAGGGACTACAAAAAAAATCAAATAATACCAATTTTGGTGAATGGGAAAGAATTATTAGAAGAAATTGAGGATGAAGGGGAAGAGAAATCATCTGACCATGAATTGTTATCTGTTGATATTGACATTGAGGGAGATGGGAAAAGAAGAGCCATTATTGACACTGGAGCTACATCTACGTTTATCAGTGAACAATTATATCTTGAGCTGATGGAAAGGAAAGCAATTCTAGAAAGCTTGCCAATAACTGGGATGAGAGTGTATGGAGCCATTGGGAAGAAATTTGAGAAAAGCAGTAAACAGATTCTTTTAAAGGTTAGAATCCAAGGTCAGGAGATGCTTATTAGATGTATAGTAGTTAAGTCTTTGTTTGTACCTTTTGTATTGGGCTTAGATTGGATTGTCAAGCATAAAGTAGTTTTGGATTTTAGTAAAAAAGAGTGTCATATGGGTTTACCAAATGAGATAGCCAAGGAAATAGAAATAAAACTACCATTGGGGGCTAAGGATGGACCAAAACAGCAAAGAGATCATTTGTTAAAAAATGAGAGTGTGTGGTTGCTGTAACAATAAAGGAAGATCTGATGCGGAAGGATCGATTTCATAATGCAGTTGCAAATAAGTTTAAGAAAAAATTTAAACGTGTAGAGCATTAGATGGAAGCTGATAAGTGTGAAGGTAATGCGAACGCATTGAATAAGCAGGTTAGGGAACAGCTGATTATGTTTGCAAACAAAGATGAAGTAGTGAAATGTTTTGTTAATAGATTTAAGAATAACTCCCGAAAAACGTACAAGAGAAAGGTACGTGGGAGAAACATTCATCAAAAAACTGAGCGGAACTTAATGATTAGCGGAAAATGTGCTTCTATGTCTCAAAATTGTGCATCCTATGGTGAAAACAGAGCAGGAAGAAAGTTATGGAATAGGGGTGGATGTGGATTTCCTTGGAATCCAGGTGGAAAAACTGAATGCGGTATTCTGTTAATGTCAAACTAATAAAGATCAGATGATACATCAAATTCAACTGGCATGGGATGTAAAATGTAATTAGTTTATAAGATACAGATGTTCTGTTGACGTGCGTTAAACAGCTGACAACAATTAAAATAAACGTCATATGAACTGTCAGAAACAGCTGATGGCAAATAAAATTTTATGTAATAACATTGTAATTAGTTATAAGAAACAGATGTTCTGTTGAAAATTTGCGACGTGCGTTAAACAGCTGTTGTGCAGAGACAGTTGACTATAGAAAAATTATGGCCAAAGTAATTTTGGATCTTGACAGCGAACAGCTGGAAAGACATCAAACAGCTGATTACAGAGTTCTTAAAGAAATGGTTTGGGTTGAAGTTATGTGGTTGTAATTAAAGTTAAGGGTTTGTCCGTGATTAGTTTATAATAATTTTGAATTATTTAATTGATGAAATTGTATTTTACTGGATGTTAGGCTGATGAAGGATTGAATGGTACGTCAGAAAAATTTGTAATTAATTTATGAGTGAATTTTTGTAAAAATTTTGACTAAGGGCGTTGGTCAGTCAAATTGTTTACGACTGTGTTTCAGTAAGTGTCATTAAAAATTGTTCAATTTTTTAAATTCATTGGGGGCGGGGATAATGTAACATGAAAAGTTACACGCAACAATGCGGGCCAGCTTGCGAGTTGCAATTGTCGCAACTCGGGCCAACAATGGAGTCTGGCGAGACTCGAGCAGTCGTCATGGGGTAGTGAAAGGAGAAGGATGTGTCGGCAGTTGCGGACGGAGAAAGACCACGCCCTGTAGTGATAATTTTTCTCATGTTCTGAAATGGATTAAAGCTATTAAAATCCACTTTTTTGGTATTTTTATTAAAAAATACCTGGCGCCCAAAAAGCATTTAAATCCTCGAATACGGAGGTACGCCGGATCTTCTACAATATATATATATAGTGACGGACCAGATGTCGCCCGCCGTTTTCTATTGCCTTTCTCAATTTTTTCTTAACTTAAAAATTATTACAATTTTCTTTTAAAGATTTCGATATTTTTATCTTTATTTTCCGTATTTCTTTTCAGAATAAGACAGAAAAAATTTTCTGCTTTTTTATGTTTCTTTCCTTTTTATCGCATCTGTTTATCTTAAATATTACTCCTACTTCCCATTGTGATTACTTCTTTTTATTGTATCGAATTGTTGCGATAAACAGCTGGTCAAGTACAAATAACTTAATCTAACCACTTTATCTTTTTTGCATTGTCGATCTTTCTATCGCAATAATACGTCTCAATAACTTTTCTAGGCATTTTAATTTCTTCGCAGTCTTCCAACACAGGCTCCGCCAATTTAAATTTACTGCAGCGCGTCAATTACATTTGTTTACAAATTAATTCCAATTCTTTAAATACTCTTTAGCAACAGTTTGCGTAGAAAATTATTCTCTATTTTTCTGTCTAATTCGTTTTTAAAGAAACTTTCCCGTTTTCTCACAATTCTCACTATTTATATGCTTCGAATCGATATCGATCGATCTTTGATCCTTCACCCTATTCCTTTTCGGCTCGAGAAATGAGTTCTGCGATTCAGAAAATACACTTCGAGTTTAACTGACGTGCTGTCCAACTTGTTCCAGAGTTTCGCTGAGATAGTTACTTGGAAGTTCGTGATCGGGGAAGTAACCTACACCGATTTATAATTCAAAATTCATGCTTTTCATTTAACCTTGTCAACCGTGTGTTCAGATTATTTGTGTATTTGCAGAATTTAATTACGAGCAGTCGGACTTTCAACATTAACGTACGTGTGTATTCATTTTTATTTTATGCAATCTTCGTCTCAGAACTTTCCGACTGTGGGAGAATTTAACATTCCCGAGCAAAGAGACAACTGGACTATCTATACCACTAAATAAAATTGAAGTTTTTGACTGTCTGTCTATCCGTATATTTGTCTCGAATAGGCTCCGAAATGGCCCAACGGATTTCAATGAAAATTTGAAGGTTTAAGGCAATTTAACTTAAATAATCATGCATATTTAATTTTGATAATGATATTAATAATTTATATTACTTCATATATATTATATTAATTCTGCGAGATGTTTTCTTTTCCATGCGTGCGTTAAAATCTCCAAAGTGATTGAGGGTAGCTATACTCTTGATTCATTTATGATTCGAAACGACTTAACGGATTTCAATGAAAATTTCAGGGATGGAAACCGTAATTTTAACTTAAATTTTCGTATGTTTTATTTCGATATTTTGAAGAGTTCAGAAGATATATATATATCTTCTGCATGGGGTGATCCTGAAATAGGAAACGCTCCTTTAACAGCATAGGAAGGGAACTGAAAATGGTGGATGCGGAAGGTAGCCAAGGGTTGACTAGGGCCCCCGGGCCATAATTTAAGGATCCTACCCTGTGTTTCACCTAAAGATATGGAAGGAAATCCCTAGAAAACCTGCATCAGGTAGGTCGGGCATTTGATGCTATTCTCACGCCATTCGGAATGACGGGAGGCGAGTCTGCCGTGGGGTCGCAGCATTCCTTTCTCCAGTTTTAGGAGGAAGTTGGCCAATGATTCAATAGGATCAGCGAACAACTCTTACCATATGCCCAAGGTCCTCGATACCAGTTCGTACACATCCTAAAATAGGTGAAGGTGCCGCGACATGTGAAAACTTCGAAAAACCAGAGAGAGCTCGAGGCATTCCCGACGGAGCCAGGTGAGCCCAGCAGTCAATCTGGGGAAGAAATGCCTGCGAGAGAATACCCCTAATTTTTATTGGCTCCGAAACGAGCTCCAGAAGCGGCCAGAATTCGTGGAAGATGGACCCCAAGATACCGGCGTGGGCAAAGCTGTTTACCACACACAGTGCATCTCAGGCGTGTTTGTGCCAATATCGAAAAGTGCGTGGTGACAATTTTGTTGCTGCACGATAAGCCCATAAAAATTACCCATAAGTAGATAGAGTCTTACTAAATGCAATTGAGCTAGCCGTGGTAAATTAAAAAAAAACTAGACCCTAAAGTATAGTAATTCTTATTCTCTCTTTTGTTTTCTGTAAATAAATTTAATTGTTTTTATTTAATCTAATCCAATAAGTCATTTTTATTTCAATTAATCCAAATCCCAATTTATTATAGTCAAGTATATATGTATATATTGTAGCGGATTCCGCGTTCCTCCGTATTCGAGGCTTTCTAATCCCTTTAGGGCGCCAGGTATTTTTCACAAAAAACACCAAAAATGGATTTTAGTAGTTTTAATTCCAATCAGAGCATAAGAAAAAATTATATCTGCAGGGCGTGGTCATTCCCTCATCGTCCCGCCGACACAACCTGCTCCTTCCATTAGCCCATGACGACTCACTCAACGTCTCGCCAGACTACAAGTTGCGTCAGTTCCTCAACAATTGCAACTCGCAAGCTGGCCTGCATTGTTAAGTGTAACTTTTCATGTTACATTATCCCCGCCCCCAATGAATTTAAAAAATTGTACAATTTTTTAATATGACACTCAGTGAACCGCAGTCGTAAACAATATGAATGACCAACGCCCTTAATCAAAATTACAAAATATTTACAAAAATTCACTTAGAACTAATTACAATTTTCTTTGACATATTCTGTCATAAACAACGGAAAGTATCCAGAACGATTTCGTGGTGTGTTTTGGCAAAGCACCACGTTATTGCAGCGGAGGAAAGGCTTTTGCCACGGAAAGTGTTCTTGATGCGCAACGCGGTGGGCGACCGAGCACTCGAGTCGAATATTTTTCTGATGTGGAAACATCAATTCAACGTTCCCCGGTGAAATCGTTACGCAAACATTCTGCAGAGTTGGGCATTCCGACATCGACAATGCGAGACCACATAAAGAAAGATTAAAAATGAAATATTTTCGTCAAACTAATATTAATGAGTTGTCAGTTGCTGATCTGGATTGACGTGTTTCCATTCTTGTCAATTCCTGCTTGAACGCATTCCGAGAGCAAAGGACAATAAAAATGTCATGTTTTCTGGCGAGTGTGCGATTTATCGCAGCTCTCGTACACGTAATGTCTTTTCCGGGTTAAAGACAATCCTCACTTTTTTGGAGAAATTCAGAATAATCCGCCTCATGTTGTGGTTTTGAGCAAGGATGACAGCGGAACACCTGCTGGCTCCGTCAATCAACACACTTATTTGGAAAGGAACGAAGAGTGGTTACTTCCACAATTGACGACACGAGGGATTGCCGAGACCGTCTTCTTCCAACGCCACGTCGGCCAACGTCTGGACGAAATTTTTCCAAATCGCTGGATTGGACAATCTCCGGCACCATTACATTGTCCTGCAAGAAGTCCGGACCCCACCACACCTGATAAAGTACTGTGGGCTATTGTGAAAGAAGTTTCGGGCCCGTAGGATTTACGCTATACATACCTATATATTTTCAAATTCAGCTCTGTATATACTTTCACTCTAGACACAGTTTTAGAAAGGTGCCATCCAATACTAATTGTTGTGATAGTCACTCAACGGACTGCTTTGTTGCCGCTTTACACATCATTCTGTTCTGCGCTATTCTGTTCATCTCCAAATATCTGTTGCAGATCACATCAGGTTTAATTTGCCAAAAATATTTTAGTATTGGTCTTTCACTTCTACTCTTGCACCACAATAAGGTCTATTAGTCTATCTCTTTAGTGTTCTGCATAATGTTCTCTGTTCACCGATCTTATTCAAGATCTCCTAACTTGCAACCAAATTGTGCCCATCCTAATTGTATGACGGAGTTTATTGTGATATTCTTCTTGAATAGTGGTTTATCAGGATCTGTTATCCTTGTTTCGAGATTTCTATTCTGCGTCCTTCGAAATAAGTAATTCTCCTCATTCCAAACACCTTCTTCAGCAACATACCATCTGATATCACCTAGCTAGGTGCCCAGCGCAGCCCGTGTAATTATTTATATTAGCACGGTACATTATTTAATTCTCGGAGGTGGACAAGGCAATGTACATACAGTTCTTTAAGACAGTTCTGGAGAGGAGAGACTTCCAGGATTCAATATTGAAACAGATCTCCCAGTAACGCGTTAAGCGAGATCGCGATGAAACCAATCTTACGCAGCAGAGATAAATTAGACTTAGAGAATTTTCTGGTAGGAACTTGGAGATGCAGTAGATGGTGTGATCTTCAAGAAAACAGTCTATAGAGTGATTTCGCCAGATAAATATGAGTTCATCGCGCGGGCCTCCAACAACGTGATTGCTTTCTGCTGAAAGTAAAAGTTATCCCTACAACTATTTCGCCACCAACTGCCGTTTTCCGGGAATCCTTCGTGGATTTCTTGGAGTTCAGAGCTACCTGCAGCTAGAACATATACCTGGACGCCGAAAACGAGATAAACAGATGTGTGTACGAGGATTATTTCATAAGTCTGATAAAAATGTGACAAAATAATTTTTTATTTCCCATCATTGTCTCCTACCTATAACTATACACTTTGCTCAGCGAGTTAGCAATGTTTTCAACCATCACTAAAAGAGCTTTTGTCCGTACGACCATTTCCTCATTTGTTGAAAATTTCTTCCCACTTCTTTTAAGTTCGGGAACAAGAAGTCAGTCGGTTTTGGGTTTGTTTAACAGGGTGATTGAGAAACTAATTCGAATCCCAACTCGTACTCTTTCACCACTGAGTATGCTGCTGTGTGCGCTGGTCTTGGTCGTTTCTCAATCAGGACCCGTTTCAAATAGTATAATACGGCCCAGTTATGGTTGTGCCCTTTTCTATAAATCTGAATATTATACCCTGAGAATCCGAAAAGACAGTGCGCATTATCTTTGCCTTCGAAATTTGACTCTCTGAGGGTATTTGGAGTATTTCCGCAGGCTTTAACGTACCGGACAATTAATTGTACATATTTTCAGACTTTTTAAAGTTACTGTGCTTCTTTAAGGTACCAGTAGGTTTCTTGACTCGATTAAGTTTCTGAGTCCGCGGTGATTATGATGAAACTCAGGGGATGTAAAGGTACATTTTCTAAATTGTGACGCTCTCGATGATTTAATTACGAGTTGACAAAAGAGATTACTGTCGAATTAAATACTGTAGAGTGTTAATATAAATGAATTCCCGGGCAATACTGGACACCCAGCTAATAGAAAAGATTGTACTTGCAAAATGAGTTAATATACACGAATTTTGGTGATTTTACGATTATTAAATTGGGAGGGCCAGGCATTGTATTTCAAGTCGATGAAACGATGTTGAACTATTAAACTTTAATATAATTCCTTAACCCCGACGCCTTAAGGATTAGATAATAAGACTGTGTAAATTGAGTCTTTAAAAAATATTTTCTTTATTTTACCATATTTTGCATTATTAGATTGTTATGGAAAAAACGATTTTGAGTTAATTTCTCTATTAATATACTACTAAATTGTATTTCATTTTAACGCTTTAGAAAATAATATCTGGGTCCCATATTTGAAAGAGATTAGAGCGACATTAGTATAAACGGTAACAGTTAAGGATAGTAATAGTAGAGTTAAACAGTTTTACAGTAGTATGAACTGAAGAGTTTGGTTTTACAGAGGTCAAGCAATGTTACTAATCTTTCCATGTCGTAATTATTTCTTACTGAATCACTGTCGCGATCAGTCACAGCGTTTCTGTGACTGGCTTCGTCATCACAGGATGACTATGGAAATATAAGCTTATCAGCAGCCGATCGGCTTAGAAATACGTTAATATTTTAATAATGCACTGATTGTAAGTCCAATCTCATTTCTATGACTAAGTGTGGTTTACTGCGCTAAATACAGAGGAACCAGAAAACAACTTCCTGGATTCCAAAGCAAAAAAATAATCATCACTGGGTTTTAGAGGTGTTTTACACATCGCGACTGAAACTCATAAGCCTTTCTGTCAAAGAAAATTTCTGAAAAAAAATATGTTTCAGAAGCTAATTATTTATGTGAAATGCTTGTCGCAAGTGTTGATACTTTTTCTTCGTTACTTACCTGGTCTACTGTATATGCCAAAATTTTTTTCCATTCGTCCATGTCTTCTGTAGGATAAAGCGTACAAAACAATGGGGATGGAAAAAAGCGCAATGTTACGAAACCATTCTAAAATTTCTTCCATAGCCGAATTCCGTATGAAGTATTACAGGCAATCAGATGCAAAGAACGAAGTACACTGCTGATATTATTAACAAGACCGATTTAATGGACCACTATCATCGATAACACTAACATATGTGCATGGACTGATAAGATATCGATTTGATAATTCGTTATTTAATAAAATTCAACTGATAATAGCACTCCTCATATCTGAATTTCATATGAGTGAATCAATATTTTATTAAATATTAATCTTCTTGGTTTCTACTGGTGAAATGTAGAAGTATGTTCCTTGAATTGTTGACAAGTGATCAGTTCATATGACTAATACACTAGGGAGCATAAGTATTTATTCAAAGGGATTAACAGTACGGAAACATTTTGTCAGAATTAATTATATAAGAGAACGTAATTACCTAATTACTATCTGTTGATTAACATCTCGACTTAAACATATACATACAGACAATCAACACAAAATAAGTCTTTACTAAATAAAACAAATACAACTTTTAGGAGATAAGTATTCATGCAAGAACATTGTAATTCTCCTACAAAATCGTATCTTTATTCTTTGTATGGATTTCTTTGGCATGAATAACTTGTATAATCCGTTTTGGAATTAAATATATCCATTTCCTTGTCATTTCGGAACCGATTGCATTCCATTCTTGTAGCAACCTTTTATTTTCCCCCAGATCGTTCCACAGATCCTCGATTGGATTGAGGTCCGGGCTGAACTTGTCTTTTCAGAGTGTGCGGTGTATGATAGAGCAGCCAAAAACGGACAGTTTCCGCAGTATGTTTGGGGCATTATCTTGCTGTCGGCACCATTCAGCAAATTGGCCGTCAGTATGTCCAAAACTCCATCAATGGAAAGTGTGAGTACTTCTATTCTTGAAGCCGCCATGCACCCCTACTACTTCACCTCCTCCATTCTTCACAGACCAGCACTCAGCAATCACGCAGGTACATCCCACGTCTCCCGTGCCTTTGACTCTGTAAACTGCGACATTCCGATATCATTCCCGGACGTGAATCCCAATTCTTTCATAGCACAAATATTTCAAGTCTTATCTTGTCTCTTGGCACGTGATTGCACCATTCGTTTCAGAAAACCAATTGTATTTACCCCGGGGTATATATCTGTAAAAACACCACACAAACATATGTGATGTGGTGTTCATAGTACCACTACCATTATTATTATTATTATAACAACAGGATAGGTTTCCAGTTTTTTAATGTTATGTATTATTAGGACGTTCAGCAATAAACGCTTATACAGGGAACATGTTCCAGTATTTTCTACACACTGTCCTGATTATAGTTTTTAAATAAACAGTTCTTTACATTAATCATTGTTTGTCGTTCCTAAATACTGTATTGAACGTAAAACAGTTTCCTGTCGCCAACAGACAACTAACAGAAAAACATCCCAAGGTGAAATCAGGCCAGTCTTCGGATTGAATACCACAACGCAGTGTTGCATATCTTAAGAGCGAGACCGAGAAGTTTTCATAGCATGCACGTAGCTCGTACAATGTTCCGTCCATATTTGTAAACTCTGAAGCTAACGTATTGCTCACGAGCCGTTGATGGACCAACTTTGATCTAGTGCCAAATAAATCTAGCGGCCAGTTCAGTGTGGCAAATCGGCAAAACCTCCTCCCCAGAATGTATTGGTATGATCCAAAAATAGTAGTTACCCGTTCGGATATGTTTCTATCCATGCCAAAGTCACCACTAAATTTTGTCGCAGCAAATTTAGACCTTAATTGAAGGCCAAATACTCAGCAAGAAATATTCTTTTTTGTTGTTATGGTAATCAGTCCTATGGCTGGTGTGATGCAACCCTCCATTCTAATCTATCCTGCCCAAGCCTTTACATTACTTCATAACTACCACGTCCTCCCTAATCTACTTAGAGTATTCCATCCTTTCCTCCCTCTTCTGTTCTTAACCCCACACACTTCCCTCTAATGCTAATTTTACAAGACCCCCATGTCTGTAAACGTAGCCTATTAATCTATACCTTCTCTTAGGAAAAGTCCTACAAATTATTCTGTCTTCCCCTATTCTGCTTAGAACTTTCTCATTAGCGATTCTAACTACCCGTCTGATTTGTAGCATTCTCCTATAGAACCGCATTTTGAAAGATTCTATTCTTTTCCTGTATTCAACTCAGATCGTCAACGAATCACACCCATATAACACCACACTCCATACCAAAATTTTAAATAATTATTTCCTAATACTCATATTAGCCGTAACTTCCTCTTTTTGCGAAAGCCGTCCCTGCTCTGCTTTCCTACTCTTATGTCTGCTATACTTTTACAAGCCGTAGTTATTATGCTGCCCAAGTAGCAGAATTCTTTAAGTTCCTTCAAAATATCCCTCCCCAATCTAACACCCTTTGTTATTCCTCTACATTCCATTAGCTTGGTTTTCCTTTTTATTAATCCACATGTTATACTATGCCATTTATTATGGTTTCCAAGTCTTCTGCTGACTCCCATAATAACACAATATCACTAAAAAACCTTATGGATTGTATTTGTTCTCCTTGCATTTTGATTCCTTTTCCATATTCATTTTTAACTTTCTTTCTCGCCTGTTCTATATATAAGTTAGACATCATGGGCGACAGACTGCATCCTTGTCGTACTCCTTTCTTGATTTTTGTTTTCTTTCCTTGATCTTCAATTCTAATTACTGCTGACTGCCTTTTGTAGAAGTTATGATAAGCCTTCTTTCTCGATATTTTGTTCCTGTCATCTTCAAAATCTTTAATAGTTTCTTCTAGTTAACATTATCAAAGGCTTTTTTGTAAATCTACAGACGCCATGAACGTAAATCTGTTTTTTCTTATCCTGTCTTCTAAAATTAGACGTAGAATCAATATTGCTTCCTAAAACCAAATTGATCTTCTCTTAACTCGCATTCTATCTGATGTTTTATATCTCACAATATTTTGCAGCTTACATAATCTGGCATGGAATTCAGTTCCACGAATGATGGCATGGTGTGGTTTTTCCAGAAGTGTGTTGTGTGATCAGTATTGCTAGCCTTGCTTCGATCCAATAGGCCAAATAAGATTTTGTTCTTTGCATTGTAGACTTTTTTCACGAAATTTATTGAGATGGGAGTTTGTACATCTCTCATCTCGAAACCCATGTTGTTCTGTATATAAATGGCCCCATACACACTTCAACGTGTTGTCGAATCGTGTCTCTCAACCTGGTTGATCGCAATAAAAATAAATTCAACAACATGGTTTCCAATTTATAGTTGTCAGCAAAACACGAAATCTACTCGCCAAATTTCCAAATCTATTTTATATTGCGCCTTTCTTGCGATTAGTCTGTATTAAAAAATTATTGTTCGCTATTCACTTAACCGCTTCAAGACTTCATCAAAGATTCGGAAATAGCAAAATTGTTGATGTCTATAAGTACAAAACACATTTCGCTGTTGTTTCCAAAAGATAGATGTTCTGAACACTATTCATACTGGAATAAGTGGGTTTCTTGGTCCCTCGGACGTTCATATTCGTCGAGGTATCACAGAGTAGGTTCATATATATGCACTTCTCCTGCTTCAGATCTATCGCCTCTTCAGTTTTCTTCCCCGTGGCAGCATGTTTGCATATTTGGTATCCAATTCTTCTTTGAGTGAACCGCGGCATCCCGTTCTACTTCTTTTAAATGACTGGGTAACTCTTCCCAGTCCTCGTTTCTTGAGTTTTATTTTTATACGAATCGCATTTTGCTTTCCAGTCGTGGTAGGCAAATACGTAATTTTTATAATTGTATTATTAAATGAGCAATTGTTTCTAAAAATCGGCTTTGTTTATCATTAGTACACATTTGCTGGTTCTCGATGAAGTAATAATGAAAATATTCTTCCAAGTTTATTTAAATAAGTATGGCACTATTTCGGTTGGCGATTGTGGACTTTTAAAATCACAAGTATTAATTTGAGCATAATCCATTTATCCTCCAAATACATCATTTGATAGTTTCCAACCTACAAAGTTCCTGTTGCTTGTGAGATTCAGATAGGCCCATTTAAATTAAAATTTAATATTTAATATGAACGCATCAAGAGCGTTCCCAAGCGTCCGTGGACTTAACTAGTAATGACACGAATCAGCTGTTCGTGCTTTTGTACACGGAGGCCTTAACTTGGACTTGAAACGTCTGTTCTTCAATTTCATTTCGACGATTACTAATCAATCCGATGTGCTCTAAACTTGAGGAAACATGGAACGAAATAACGTCGGAATTTCCACAAGAAGTAAAAGATAACTGGTGGTCAAAAATAATAAAAAAATATGGCGAAGAGCACAGATACTTCCACAATTATAAGAATATAGAAGTAAAAATTGAACACTTCAACAATGTGAAATCTGCTGTAAAAGATCCTAAAGCAGTAGCGTTGGCCCTTTTGTTTCATTAGTAAGTTTTTATAGTGCTCGTTTTATTTAAAAATCATATCCTAATGTTGCTTGAATTGAAAACACGTTCAAAATTGTGCACACATAGTAATAAATACTTTTGTATGCTCATAACAATTTAGTATATAATGTATGTGTAAAATCTTAGCCTTCTCCACTTTACCTCTATATAAGATAGTAATAAATACATAACAATTTAGTATATAATGTATGTGTAAAATCTTAGCCTTCTCCACTTTACCTCTATATAAGATAGTGTATTTCTGTTATTTCATATTGTTTTCTTCATATTATGTGAATAAAGATAATTATTATTATTGATTTGTGATCTATGCCCATATTGCCTAATCTCAAATTGTATCTATTATTATTGCAATTACACCGACTCAGAAATTACTAATCATTACAGTTTTCATGATTTTATGTTTATTGCTTCAGTTACATTAGTTTTATTATTTATAAATTTAATAACTCAGTATTTTGATCCTACTTGGATTTATACACATTCTGTTGTATAGATTACACTGTCACTTTTAATTTCAATGCAATACTTCTTTTTTTGATGGTTTATAAGAAACCGTATATTATTCCATGTAATTTTCATTTCAGTTTTGAGTATGACCCAAAGGTCGCTGATAATGAAGAAAAGAATATTTTATTCTTCAACAACTTTGCAAATGAAGCAGGGATTCCTAATGTGAGTTTTAGGATACATAAATAATATACTTTATTTACATTGAATTTGGATTCTATATCAATTGTTTCATTTGTGAAAAAATAAAGTTGTGATGATTTACAAATAATAAGTAAGGTGTTAACATATTTTTTTATATTATTATTATTGGTACAGCAATATTGGATTTTCAAATAGTTATTTTACTTTTTCATTTACCTGAATCCTGTCGTATGATAGGAAAATAATAGTTTTATGTTCCTTTGTAATTTTGAATAATTCATTTTAAAGCACTTTACAGTAGATGAAAATTTTTCAGGACTCAAAACTTCGTCTTGAAGTAATAGATCTGTTAAAAGCTGCAGCTACCCATAGCACAGAAGCACACAAAACAAATGATTTATATGGAAATGATGATTGCCACTTTTTTTTGGATATAGACATGGCAGTTCTTGGATCCAGTCCTGAAGATTATGCGCAATACACTGAACTTGTTCAGAAAGAGTATGAATTCTTACCAGAAAAAACTTACAAAGCTCTTAGATGCAAGGTATTATTAAATAAATTATGCAGTTATAATAAACTTTTTCCACATTTTAAAATTCATTTGACTAGTATTATAAACAAACATGAAGTAATATATGTTTAATAATTGATATGAACTTTCTAAGAATGTTTATATCTATTATTGAAATAGTTATTTCAAATAATATCAACACACATCGCCAGGGAAATCAGTTGTGACTATGTAAACAAAATTCTACTTTTTTTTTGGCCTTGTGAATAAAACAATTTAATTTCACCCAGTGCCACATTGTAACAGCTTTTACTCATTTCATTATGATTTCATTTTTGTATTTTAGATGATTTTATTTGTTATCAAATAAAGTGATTGGTAGAAGAATATTTAGGGAAGAATTTTAAGATGTGAGGACATTCATAATGCTACTGAACAGTTGGGAAATACAGAATGGATTCAGTTTTTGTAAGTTATTCAGACATTATTAGTACTAACACAATACTTACTATAAAAGGAGTACTAATACCTGCTTAGACTTTATTAAATATTGTCTTACAAGAGATCAAAGAAGTACTGCTCTGTGTTTAATCTTCAGCTTCCTGTTTTAAAATCTAACATTTTCTTTTTAAAATTCATATCAGCTAACTGCTGACACTATCTTCTCCAAATCCCTGTACAATTATTTGTTCACTTTTGTCCTTCAATAATGTCATGTAGCAAGCAGTCTTCAAAAGACTCCTCCAATTGTGGTCTCTTTTTTTTCAACATATTGCTTAAGTTCTTTTATTTAATTTTAAGTCATTTTTAAAGAGTATTACATCTACTGTAATAATGTTATCTATAAAATTAATTGTTTGGATTGTAACGCATTGTATATCGGACAAACTAAAAAAGATTTAAAAACTCGCATTAAGGAACATAAAAACAACATCAAATTAGACATTCAAAAGTACACAGTCATGTCCAAACACATATATATTAATAATCACAATTTCGATTGGCAAAACATGGAAATTTTAGACAAAGAATTATGAGTGAACTCTTGTGCAATCAATGTTAAATATGACACTAATAATTTAAACAAAATTTATGTTACTCTTGTTGTAGTAGTTTAACCCTTTAATATTCTTCTCCATTGTTAAAATTTAACTGCCAAAAGCACTCATTGTTACATATCATTTCGGCTGCATCTGTCGCTGGAGATGGTCTACGAGCAAATCTTTCAAATGTAAATTCAATAATCTTTTCGACTGAAGGAGTCAAGAATAGAATTGCTAAATTTGTAAATTTTTAACCATTTTATTTATATATAAATTTAAAATTGTAACATAGAATTAATTCTAATTTATTGTAATTTTATGTTTGTAGTAAGCCTGAGGAAGTCTCAAAATGGGGTTGAAATGTCACTTTTATTAATAAATAATTATATATTTAATGCTGACTTTTTTGGCAGTCTCTTTATTTATTGTAAATATTCAAGTCAGAAAACTATGATGTAATGTCTATTAGAATATTGAGAACTCCCCAAGCATTGCAACCACATTGATCAAACCAGATGCATTCATTTGTAAAATTCAGTGCCAAATATCCCATTAATTTATAATTAAAAACTTAAAATATATTTTATTTTAATGTCATTCAATGTTTTATATAAAACGTTAGAAAATGGAATTTGTCAGGCTAATTAAAACAATCGGGACAGGAAGAGAGATATAAAATTGGTGGCTTACCTGATATGTAAAGTTGGCAGGCACCATGTTGACTGTGGAATTGCTTTTCGAAATCTTCTGATGAAGGGACAGTGCCTCCGAAAATTTAAAACCTTCACACTAAGTGTGGTGCCTCCAACTTTACATTTCAGGTAAGCCACCAATTTTATATCTCTCTTCCTGTCCTGATTAATTATATATGTATGTGTAATGCTACATAATGTATTTTACAACTTCCTTATCAATCAGCATAAGTAATTCTATTATTTTGAAAAATACTTTTATTTAATTTTAATATCCGAACATTTTTGTATTTTTGAGTGATGTTAAATTGATGATCAGAGAAGTTAAAAGTTCTATTTATGAGTATAAAAATGATTTCTTATCCAATTTTTACAAGATAATATCTTCTGACTTGTCAGTCATTATCATTCTAAAAATACCTCTACAGATCACTGTTTTACAAAATTGCTTCCATGTAAATTATATAAAATGGTGATCTATCTAGAATGATGATGACTGAAAAGTTGAAAGCTCTCATCTTGTAAAAAAGTTTTGGACTGATAAAGTTTTTAACTTCCCCTACTGAACATGGATGTCATGATATATATCACCAGTATAATTATTCTGTTATAGGTTCTTCAGAGCTTCCTGATGATTCCAAATATATATGCCACCAAACAGTTCAGAGAAAAATTTGAAAAACAAGCTAGGGAGAATGTACAGAAAGAAGTTAATATGTTGAAACCTTAAACAGCCTTGTTTGCAGTGGATAGCAATTATATTTATTTTTATAAATGTACTAATCATCAGTTTAATAGTATAAAGATGGTTTCATTATATAGATCACCATATGAATATATTCATTTGAATGATATTAGTGAATTTATATTGCATTCAAACTGTCAATTTGTTAGATGTTTGTGGTTCTTGAAAGTCAGTGAACATAAATGTATTTCTAAAAGTATTTTCTAATTTCATGTGAGAGAACTTTCATATACTTAAAATCTTTAATAAAGTAAGCAATCAGAAAAATAATATTCTTAACCCATATTGAGGTGCCATTCAGCATTCTACCTGAAAAATATAAGAAAGGGAATCAAAACTGTATAATTAAAATTACAAAAGACTTATTATTATGGTAATTAAAATTGTTGATTTACATGAGGAGGCATTTGTGCAATAGATTCCAAGAGGTTTTCCACAAATATGATCTCTTTTGAAAATTTGTAACAAAATTCAAGCAACTAGAATAATGGAATGATAAAAAATTATGCAACAGTATGTTTAATTTGTGTAATGGTACACTATGTGGGTGCCTAGCACTGCTTGTGAATTTATTTATATTGGGTTAGAAAATTATGTAATTTGACAGTATACTTTTCATCAACATGTGATTTAGCTGACATTGAGACTGTCACATTTCTTGGACCATTAACTCTATTATGGAAACACACTGTTATATGCCAATAACTTGGATAGTGACCAACAGTACCATAACATAGTTGAGAATACTGGTTTGATACAACCCTCCATGCTAACCTATCCTTTCCAACCCTTCATTTCTGCATAGCTACCACATCTTTCTTAATCTACTTAACATAATCCATCCTTGGCCTCCCTCTTCTGTTTACCCCACTAACTTTACTCTCACATCTCAAAATGTGGCCTGTTAATATCTCTTGATCACATCTTCCAAATTGTTCTTTCTTCCCATATTCTGTATAGAACTTCATGGTTACTAACTCTATCCACAATCTGATTTTCAGCATTCTTCTGTAGCACCACATTTTGAAAGCTTATATTCTTTTCCTTTCTGCAACCCCTGTTGTCAACATTTCGCACCCATATAACATCACAGTCCATGCGAACATTTTTAGGTACATTACATAAGCATGGTATCTAAAGAGTCTATGAAATCTCAATGCATTAAGAGTGAAAAAATATATCTGGTGCTGTTAGCGAGTAAAATATTTTCTCAGAATTCTAAGGGAGACCAAAATATATGTGGTACCTTAAAGAAGTCAAAGCTAGGCACAATCCTTGTGTTTCAAGTCATTTAGCATATGAAAAAGGAAGTCTGAAAGAGTCTTGTACTTTGAGATATAAAAAAATAATCCCATCAATTTAAGAAAGTTACTATTTTATAGCTTTAAGGAGCCAAAAAAATAATATAATTAGGGAACGAATAATACTCTTGATACAGTAATGGATCATAAATTTTCTGTCCTTATTTTAATTTTAAACAGTATGATATACAGACAGCTCGTTTTATATCATTCCTTTTTTAAAGATATCCTTCAAAAGTGATGGACACAATTGGTAAGCTAATTCTAACTCTTATCCCTTGGCTCTACAGTCCATGTCCTACCAGGTCAACTGCGGACTTTTGTCTTATATTACACATTCAGAATTTGGAGTGACATGTAATCAGCATATCAATTCTCAAACAGCCTTAATCCCAGTCTCAGTGACCATGACTGCACAAACCACCAATTCCATGCCAGGGTGTGAATCCAGGACCTTAGTGTTGTGAGGCAGCAATGCTAGCCACTAGACCACAGGGGGTTCGCTTATTACAGTCGTGTCATATCTTTAATCCTACTGTTCAAATACTTTTGTTGTGTTTATAAATAAAACAATTTGAAGCATTCAATTAAACAGTTTTGTATATTATATGAGTGGGAGATCTGGTGTGACTTATTTTACTATAGTGTATTGTGATTAGTGAAAATTGCTTTAATGTAGTATTTTCTAGAAACTCTGCAGGCCTTTGCTGGTAGTTTGGTAACACATCGAAGAAAAATAAGGTGGGAAATGAACATACCAATTTTTTGAGAATATGATTCATTTTATTTATTTATTTACATCAAGGCTAGGGTTTGTATTGTATAATTATTGAATTCTAAAAATAAGCCTCAATTATATGAATCACATGAGAAATCATATGCACATTTAAGGGCGTATTGGTAAGAAAAAACAAACACTGTAAAAACACCCTCATCCAAACTTGCAGAAGAACATTTATGGTAGTTGAACATAGATTTAAAATTAGCAACTTCTCTATTATCTCAAGTTCCATCCTCCTCTTCCTCTCACACATTTCTTGCCTTTCTTTAGTTGTTTGCCTTTGTTCTCTATCACCTTATTATTCCTTCCTAAAATCTTCAACATCATCCAAACATCTTTTTCTTGGTATCATGGTTCTGGTTGCATGATTCATTTTTTATGCCATAGTCATCTTCAGAGGCTATAGCTCGAGAGTTCCATAACAATAGTTGTTTAATGATATGGGCTTGTTAACCCCATACCCAACTACAAACCTTGTAAACCAGTGTCCTTCTTTTGGTCCGCCCCTACCATACAACTTGTGTGGGTCTGAGACCAGAAGCCTAAGCTCCTGCCAGGGTAGCTCTCAGAGTTTACACATCAATTCTCATGTACGAAGAAATCGTATTTATTAGTGAACCTATACTTAAAAGACAACAATGTAAAAATGATTTTGTTCTCAGTTCAATGCACCCAACTGTGGAAATTGAAAATAACGAGAAGAAACTTCCCGCGACGGTCAAATTTTACAACCAAACGAAGTTTGGAGTTGATGTTGTCTACTAACAGGCACAATGTCAGGTAATGACTGGTGCAAGTGTGGTACAATATTTTGGACATGACCGCAATAAATATACTAGTCATAGAGCACCGGGAAGAAAACTCATTCTTGCCTGAGCAACATTTCAGGTCAAATCCTTCAAGGGTTCAATAACAACAGATTCAAGCTGAAGCACCTATCAAACGTCAAGTAGTCAGGCGTTAAAATAACAAAGCGTCAGAGAGTTGATGTTTGAGATAAGCTGAACTAAAACTCTGAGGAAAAAAAACTTATCGAGTACTAGCTCAGGCGATCGAGCAATTTCTACTATTCGCTTTGTAAAACGAAAAGACGATGCTAAGAGCGTGAAGTTAATAAAATAAAGAACAATTCAGCCTTTTATTATGTTTGTGTGAAGAGTCAAACAAATACGTGTATTAACGCACAATTTCTAGAAATATTTCAATTTGGTCACTCATTTTAATCGAATGCGGTCTGCGATTAATAGTTTTTATAATACCGGACCGCTTGTCGTACGCGACAAAGACAGAGGTGAAGGAACATTGCATAATACCGTCTCAGTAAAATGACGCTTCCCGCCGCGACAGGCCTGTTTCTGTGTTATATTCCATTTGAACAGCAATGTATACGCGAATCAGGTGTACAATCTTTCACTTGTCATCCGAGTTATAATCGCCTATCGTTCTCGAGTAATCATCGATAGTATAGTTATCGACCATTCACATGATTTTGTTGAGGTTATTACAAATATTTACATCGAAGTGCGCCGGTAAAGAATGAATTTTTCCACATAGCATACAATCCGTATAGTGATTTAACCTGTTTTTGTGTTACCATGAGTACATACAAACGGGTTCAGGTAAAGTTTCATTATATTTAGATCCCGACTAAGAATTGCATTATACGAGTAAATTGATAGTGTTCTTATTTGTGACTGTGAAGAGTAGTTTACTTTCTCTTCGAGAAAAATAAAACCAGTTATATTTTGTTTTGCTGATAATCTGTTGAACAATTGTTAAAATAATATATATTTTTATTTAAAGATAACATTATCTAAATGTTTCTGTGAACTCTGCATAGAAGAAATAAAATGTTTCAGGATGTTCGTTTGTTTATTTTTATGTGAACATAATGGTATGGAGCTTCAAAATCATTGCTTCTATTCTATACACGAGTACTCGAATACCACTTTATCATAAAATAATTACTAATAATACAAACTAATTGCTGTATGCTTTCTGCATCTCACATCTGTTATGTAACTAATACTTATGTATTGTATAAAGTCTTGAATTTTAATATAATAATTTTACGTATTATTCCCAGAATAATAGAGATATGTTATCTGCAGGTAGGACTGAGAAGGTCTTATTTAAATAGATACATTCAAAATCATTTATCTGTAATACAAAGAGGATTGTGCCTTTGGTAACCCCTAACTTGACTGTTTGATGAAACAATGTTGTATATTATTATTCTATTCCATCTTGGTACTATTGAGTTTTTCATATGGACAAGTCAGTGTTGAAATGTGTGTGAGGTTTTTTTCTTGTTCTTGTTTCTTTTTTGAAAGGCCCATGCATGCTCATTCAAATAAAAAATATTTTCATTAATACTTACTTACAGCTTGTTTTATTCCATTTCAACATCAACCCACCTTTTTGAAAACTGGATATATTTCTTGCACTATACATCACTAATGCTAAAGCAATATCTTAATTACCATACATTCAAGTTGAAAGAAGTGTCATGATTAACTCTTCTCAAATATGTTTGTCAAATCTAGAAGGAGCACTGTATGATGCCCAGTTTTAATAATTGTTAAATCTAATTAATTTCTTTACAAATACATTTGAAAGAACCAGTAACAGTGATGCAAGATGATAATTGCAGTGTCCTCTTTATTTGAAAAGTGATACTAATCACCAAATATTTTAGCTTGTCTGGAAACATTTATTACTAAAATTTTAATCACAATATTTATTTAATTTATTATCTGATGCATGTTATTTATATGGTTTAAACCAATAATTTTATTTTGCAGCAATGGGCAACATTTGCAAGGGTTTGGCATGTATTTGATGCCAAATGGCAAAATCCGTTTGAGTCAGCTCCGTACTTAGTTAAATTTTTACGGGGTTTGAATAAACCAATATATCATCCTTTAAGTAAGTAAATATTTTAAATTAGTAAACAAGATTGCCAGCCTTAGTCACAAAGACACAATATTTTTCTTTTCAGATAATTGTGGAGATCATGTAGTTGTTATAAACAGTAAAGACATTGCACTTCCTGGTGATGAATGGCGTAGAAGAGTTTATTTTCATCACACAGGGTATCCTGGAGGTGCTACGTGGACACTAGCATGGGAGCTTCACGACAAAGATCCAACTATGGTATCTATACTCTTTTGTTTTATTATTATTACACAATATGGATGATTTGTTAAAGTATAGAATGTATTAAAGTGAATAATAAGTTTAGCTTTTATAATTCCAAAAGAGAAAGTTGGTGACATGGTGGGATCTATTGTTAAACAACAAAAGCTAGCTGTGCAACAATTTTGACTGCTCAGAGATGGCCGGTTATCACTCAGAATTCTTTTCCTAGCTCAACATGGTGCCTGCCATTTTTACACTTCAAATAAACCATCAATATTCCATCTCTCTTTCCTGTCCCTATTAATTGTTTTAATTACCTGACAATGTCATTTTCTAACTTGTATTTATATATATTGTAATATAAACATGGTAAACTATAAGTTTACAATGAATAAAAAGATGGCAATTCTCTGCTGATTATTGGCCATCTTTTAATCATATATTACAATAATTTAAACGAGTACTATCATTAGTATAAAAAATAAACAAATTATTAAAAAACAGAAATAATTTATTACATTTCTTCTTGACTAAATCATGACTCAAATGTTTTAGACTTGGAAAACAAATAAATCATCAATTACTGAATATGTATAGAAATTAGGAAGAGACTGTTTCCAGGGTACAAACACTGGGTCCTGTAGAATAGGATGGTAGCAAACAGTTTCTATTGAAAGTTAAATCTTGAACTTTCATTGCACCACAATTTGTATAGGCAAGTTTCACAAATATTTAAGAAACAACTTTGCCGAGTACTCCGTCATGTTGAAATGCAGGTACTGCTGTCACCACTCGGGCATATAATGTAAGTCCATAAAGCCGAAAATTCACAATATGATTAGTATTTTTAAAGAGAGGTTCCTTTATCCAAGTATCTTTATATTGACATTTCACTTTAAAATAGCTTCAATTTGAATGAATGTTAATGCAATTCATTTAGTCACCACAAAATTTGCAGTTCACTCAAATTCACGGAGTCTTTCAAAAGTTTGTAAACAGTCCACTCAAATTCTTTATCTAATTAGAATGTTGTCCAAATCATACCGACTTGTTAGACACTAGACTACTCCAACACAGTCACCAGCTGAGCCTCCAAAACTTACTTACTCAACACTTCACCTCATTCTGGAGCACAGTGTATACTGCATTATATTCTCTGACAGCCTGTTGTCGTACACAGTTTGCCATGTTTTTTTGTACACCACCTTCTGACATTCTGGAGCAAAATTTAACAGGCCCTTCCCAACAACACCGTCCAGTGTTCTGGAACTAGATCTTTTCGCTCTAGAGTGGCAAGAAATATGGCGCACCCAGGCAAACCTTGGAAAAGACCGAGCAAAGGAAGTGGCCAGGAATAGAAAGATGCCAAAATGGCAGCAGCAATAGGACGAAGACACCCTAGGGAGGTGGACTGCGAGACTAATACCACGCCTGGACTTTGGATAAGAAGACACCACATAGAGGTGTCATACTGTATGGCACAGTTCCTGACAGCTGCTTCAGGGCATATCTCCATAAAATTGGAGTGAACTCCAACTGCATTTATTGCGACGGGGTTGACATCGTCAACCACACCTTCGTCCTGCATGATCAGTGGACACAATTAAGGGGAAATATGGAAGCACAGTATGGGCCATTGACACCAGATAATGTAGTTAGAATAATGTTCTCAAGCAAAGAGTCTTGGACCGCAGTGTCAAAATTCACTAAAAGTATCCTCATAAGGAAAGTGAGCGATTTTAAACTTTTGGACAGCGATAGAGAAAGCTGAATAGCATTGTATATACATGACATGTAGGGTAATTCTTATATATAGCATTACTGTATTTTATAGCGTGTGTTTAAGTGTGTAGATATATATAGAAATAGTATAGGATAAATGAACAACAGTTAGGGCTACGAAATAAAGCAAGATGGAACAGAGGTGCCAAAGAGGCTACAAAACGGCTCCACCGCGAAGTAATGCGAAAGCGGTTCCGCAGTGGACATAAGCCAAGGAGAAAAGGTTTGTGGTTTAGTGAGTAGGAGTCTCACACTACTTGAGGGGTGCGGATCCCCCTCAGGTGTCCATGATGGATTCCATAATTTCCCTCGTAAAAAAACATAGACAAAATTTAATGGTCTGCTCTGGACAACACCCTCCTGCAATCTGTCAAGAGTGTTTCTGCTTCCCTCAGTTCTCCAGAAAACACTGAAAATTTTCCAATCAGAAAATGACATTTGCAGTGACATCAATTAATCATTGACTTCAAACAGACAGTCTTTGAAGCTTCTAAAATGAAAATTTCAAGGCTTGCTCACATGTGAACTTATGCTGTCTTGTGTCACTCAAATACCATGCCAACAATACAGCCACCTCAAAGAGGGCTCCTTTGTCAAAGGCAAAATGCTGACCGGCTGTGTGTCTGATCTGCCACAAAATAAGTTAGATTATTAATAAAATGTCTTTCTTTATATGTCCTTAATCACAATAACATTAAAATGAACTGAAGCAATCAATAAAATTAATATTTCTATCTACAAATTCCTTGGTTGCAGGCAACCTATTGTAAGAAAATTAAGGGGTATTAAATGTGTTTATTACAATATTGGCGAGGACAAGAAAGAGAGAAAGAAAGGTGGTGGCTGATGTATAAAGCTGGCAGACAGGTGCAGGATTTTCTCTGAAATTTAAGAGGTATAGCCCTTCGTCAAGAGATAAGGAAAAAGAATTATGATTCAGGACAATTATCTTCCAAACATATTCTGGAGTCAACATTCTCTAAATATTAACCTTTCTCTCTCCCTTCCCCGTCCTCTTAACACCCATAGTTTCATGAGTACATGTGAAACCATTTTTATATGTGTGTACAAGTGAAATTGTGTATGTATGACTTTTCATGTGTGCATATTGATGGTGCACACTTGTATATGTATATGTCAGGATGTTGTGTGTGTATATCTCCAGGTTCCATCAAACCTATCCTGACCTTCCATGAGAGAGAAATTTGGTGGCCAGGTGTGGTCTATGGTTTACCAGCAACAAGCTGAATGGCAACTGCTTGGTTGACATCTGGCCATCACTTGGAATGCATTTCCTTATCTCCTGACGAAAATTTGAATCTTTGCAATATACAGTGGTGACTTCCATCTTGAAGTCAGGTAAGACACCACCTTTCATTCCCTCTTTCCTGTCTTCATAAATTATTTTCATGATATTGGCAATATCACATCCTTACTTGCATATATAATACTGAAATTAATTTTTAATTTTCAGATTGTGCAGAAAGCTGTTTATAGTGCAATGAAAGGAAATTTACAACGCAGGTATACAATGCAACGCTTGCATATATATCCTGATGATAATGTCCCTGCTGATGTAATGAAAAACATAAGCAACCAGATTCGGCAACTTCGGCCTGTACCGACTAGACTTGATAAATATCCCAAAGAAATTGTAGAAAACTTTCCTAAAGTTATGGATTGGCCTAAAGATTATGTGTTGCGGTGAATTATTGTGTTCAAACTCTTAGTAAATTTAGTCATAATTCATTTATATTCTGTTTTTCAATGTGTCTTTGTGTGAAATACAGATTATAAATAAATTTGTAAGCTGATACAAAATTCTTATCCAAACATAATTATATGTATAGGCTATTACAGAAAGAATGCATTTGACTGGTTTACTCTTCCTATGCTCTTGATCTGTTTATGCTCCGAAACGGCTCGACAGATTTCAATGACAATTTCAGGGATTGAAACAGGAAATTTAACTTAAAGTTTCATTTTGATATCTTGCAGAGTTCCGGAGATATTAATGTAAATATTTATAAATCCATTGAGTTGCAGTGTAAAAATCAACTGCTAGTTATAAATACTATTGTGTTCCTATACCATTCATCCCAGTTACTGTGTTATTGTAAACATAATTTTGGCAGCATGAGAGAGGGAGGGAGGGTGGGTGAGCAATATCTATTGTTGTAAACACAAGAATGCAGGACCTGTTCAAAATCAACTGCGACTTATAAGGTTTGCTGTGAAGGGATCATAAGTTCAACCAGTGTATTATACAGACATGTTCATACAGTATTGATAGATTGACATTCATTTGTATTCAATTATGTTTCTTTTGCAACAGCAATGCTAAGTGTGTTCTTGCGGTCAATTACTTTTAGTTCAAATACAATTCTCGGGTTTCAACCTGGGTAAAAGTTTGTTTGCACAACGTTTCGACAGCAAGCTCCTCCATCGTCGCCGGGTAGTCCACCTGGTGAATATTTGAATCAAATTCACCGGAAATGCCTTTGCTCTTTAATACTTTTATAGTGTTTCCCTGACAATGTTAATGTGACCCGTGTTACATTACGACCTTTAATATGTGATTTAAGTAAATATTCATCCCTTGAGTGGGGAAAAAAATTTTATTCCGTCAGAGAATTGAAAATATTTTTAAGCCCTGTTATCGCAACGGGAGTATTTTAGACTGTCGAGCTACTGGTAGTACATTCGATGTTCATATTGTGATGTTTTTGATGCTGGTTTAGTCGTGAGCTCCAAAATTAATAATTTTACGTATTCTATGGCTGTAATAATTGTAAAAAAAATAACTTTTATTGAGAGAATGAATATGGTCAAAGATGCCGAAAGGAATCAATTTTTTTAAGATATTTAAAACGACCGAGTATGTGTGTTTTATCTTCTCTAACAAATAATTAATTAGTAATTCTGTACAAATGTTAATATTCCCCATATAGTCCGTCTAATATCCACAGCAGTTATCAACTGCTCATTAACAATCATATCCAACATTAACGCTAGTATGGAATCCGGTGAATGCCGCTGACGACGGTAAATATGTTTCCAACATTGTGGTCCGCTGGCGCAGGTATAAACAAGTTCGGACTCGCTTTCTTTAGCGACTGCCTCCACTTGAAAACACGAAGATATTTCCTCGAGCTTACAACGTTCTACGTGTCCTTACCCTTAGACTGTAGCCCTAATATTGCCCGGCCATAGTGTGAAAAAGATTACCCCGTATTAAATCACTTTATCGAGAGGGAATTCATTGTCCCCTGCGGGGATTTGTTTCAGCGACATATTCCTTGCCCAAATGTTCTAGAGTTAAAATGTATCCCGTTTTTGTTATAATACAGTCCATTAAATATACTGTGATGAAAAAACGCGGATTTTGTGATATTGTGGCGTTATGAGGCGCAGTTCGGCCAACAACAATGTCTAGTCGGCTAAAAGCGGGTGAAACCCCGAAGGGGGTGCCCCGCGGGAAACTCCCGCCGAGCGTGTGTAAAAAATGAGGGCGGGGAACCCCGAAATTTTGTGAAAGGAACTGGCGGGGAACCCCGGAATTTTGTAAGGGACCTGAGGCGGGTAGCCACGGAGTTTTATGAAATAGACCTATGGCGGGGAATTCCCGTCGGAGAATTTTAAAGGGGAGCCGATGGGTGGCTCGTGATGAGAAGCCAGACGAGTTGAGGAGAGGACGGACGTGATGAGATGGAATGAGAGTTGAGACGTAAGCAGATGCTGTGAGAGGTGGGCAGAGAGCAGTCGTGATCAGATGTGGTCAGAGGTTTGCAAACGTTAGATGTTTCGAGGAAGCAGATGAGTTGCGGGTCTGTGTTCCTACTACCTTCATCGGTAAAAATCCTGCAAGACGCCAGAGAGACGCGGAAACATTCGTGAGGTGGATGTTTGTAGGCCAAGTAATTGTGGATAAGTTATTAAAAAAGCTGTGAAACTTGCTTATTGCTCTGGTTAAATAATATTTAATGATTGTTTTTTCTATTTACAGTAACTGCATACTCCATCTCTCGAGAGACCCAAAATCCCCTGAGATTAAGCCCATGTAATCACTTTAAATTAATAAATGAAAAAATTTAAAATTGATTATAATTTGTTGAATTGATTAATTAATGTTTTATACCCTTAAAAGTATATTTCAATACTTAAACTGTATTCCGTGTAATCATTTATAAGGTTCCCAATCGTATATCACATCCGTCATCAGAATGTAAAATTACATTCTGCAGATGAAAGCGATATTGATGTAAATAAGAATTGAGGTTATAATTTTTAATGGCTAATACCAGAGATTATTGAATGGGATGGAACTTTGTAACTGGCAGCCAATTTGACCAAGTTCTGTCTGCACCTTGTTTTCCACTGAGGCAACATGTAGCATGCTACATGAAGTCTTTCCCTTGAAGCAACTACATGCGACAAGTGGCAAGTCTCCGAGCCGCACGCTACATGTTGATTGTTGTTACCTTTCGACGTGATTCCACGTGTCGTCGCTTTCCAAGAGCCATCGGATCGGTGCGGCTTGTAGCATGTTACATGGAATGGAACAATCGGAATACTACGCCTTTTATTGAAGACTAGCTATGCCCGCGACTTCGTTCGAGGAGAAATGCCTCTTTTTATTCTGCCCTAAAAACGAAAGTACGGTATCTTATTTATTATCGCATTTACGGCAAACCTTATAACTCACATTTGGTTTTGAACAGGTCACTCGTTTACAACAATAGATGGAGTGAGAATACTCTCTCTCGTGCTGCCAATATTACGCTTATGACGACTCAGTAAATGGAATGAATGGTATACGAATGACTAATAGTTTTCATGCCGTCTTTCGCGCGGCAATTCAATGGATTTATAGATATTACAATAATATATTCTGAACTCTGCAAGATATAGAAATGAAAAATGCACTAAAATTCCTGTTTCAATCCCTGAAACTTTAATTGAAATCCGTTGAGCCGTTTCGGAGTCTAGTCGAGACAAACATACGAACAATCAGTCAAACAGACACTTCTTAATGGTGTAGGTTACCGTAACTAGAGTGAGTTATGGAATAGCTCTATACTTGTAGAGATAGTAGAATAAAAATGATAAATTAAATGTGTTAGCTCTAGAGGAGATAGTCCAAATATGTACTTCAATTTTTATTCGCTGACATAATTTGAAAATTTCGTGGCCTAGCTCCTATTTTATTGTGATGTTCTTAGAATACACTTATATTGATACACTCACAGATTTCTGTAGATATTTACGTGGTAAGTTTAGGTTAAAGGAATATTAAAGATGGAAGACTTTCCCGGTGTTGCTGTTGGAAGAATAGTTCTCGGGTAACAACGTTCTTTAGCCGCGACGTTGTTACCCGAGTGGAAACCCGAGAACTATTCTTCTAAAGGAATATTTTCCCTAAAATGTGCGTAACATGCAGTTTTAGAGACGCGGTCCAAAAATGGGCTGCATGAAACAATTTCAAATTTACTGAAAAAAAAATCAAATAAGCATAATAAATACTCTCTTTACATTACTAAAATTAAGACACATTTCAACAAATGAATCACTTCACAAAGTTTTATTAACAGAAATCACAAATTAATTAATCTTTTTCTGCATCGGCACATTCAGTGCGTGTACAATTACAACTCGCGAGACATTACACCCGCAATTCTTCCTCATTATCTTCTGAGAATCGTCCGCCGCAGAGAGGCAGAACCTGGATTAGGTTTTCCTACAGGCAATGTCTGTTTCCACAGAAAACTCCTCGCTTTTAAATCTTCTGCCGACCTCCTGTGGTGTAGTGGTCAGCGCCGTTGCCTCACAACACAGGTTCAAATCCTTGCAAGGGCTTGGATATTTCTGACGTCTTGGTCACGAGGACCGGAATTAAGACTGTCGGAGAATCGGTACGCTGACCACGTATCACTCCAAATTTGGAATGTGTCATGAAAGATGACAGTCCGCAGTCGACCCGGTAGGCCAAGGAAAAATGTAATGTGTTCTTAAAAAAAGGAAAAACTGGCAGACTCAACTTATAAAGAATGGGACAGTATGCTGTTCCAAAAGACAATAGATTAAGAATGGAAAGGAACGGAAAAAATGTTAGCAAATACTGCGCAGTTGCAAAAAACTCGTTTTGCGAAAGGAAAAGTGATGAAGATACCAACCGTAATAACTATAAGAAATAAAACTGAAAAGGTGTTAAGATTTTATTAAATTTAATTTTATTGCACTAATTGTATATTCAAGACATCCTATCCCGTTCTACCCCGGAGGATGGGGCAGAACGGGTAATTTGTTTCTTTTTAAAAATTCATCAAAAGTCTAAATTCCTTGTTTTAAGTTATATTAATATTAGATTTTAACTTAAAAGTAGATAAATATAATAAACATAGGTTTTATTCTTTTATGAAGTGATTTTTCGTTTTCCAAAATTAAAAAAAAAATTAAACATAATTGTCTGTCCCGTTCTGCCCCGACTTCCCCTATAGCTAAAAAAATTTTGTTTCAGTTGATGAAGAAAATACTTTTAAAGACAAAGCTATACAACAATAATAGAATGGGAAAAGACTATACAGTACTGCCAACTGTGACCTCTAGCAACCAATCTTACAACACAAGACTTTAATCCAAATTAGTACAATTTTAAAATTATTATTTGACAAATCAGGATTTTACTTTAACAGACAAAGATGTGCAAACAAAATTAAATCACAATAGTAATTTATGTTATTGACATTTATTTAATATGCTAGCGTATTTGGTGCTTTGGTATTTCTTCCTGATCTTGTTGTATTCAATTTTTTACAATCAAGGATTTTGGGTTGTTTTATTTAACGACATATCTACATGTAGGAAACAGTTGAAATATTCCTGGGTGTAAATGGACCACAACTCACAAAACAAATTTTGAAGGTTTAAAATTCCAATCTAATGTACTCTTCTGCAGTGTTTTGAACTTTTTAGTGAAGTTAACCACTTAATTAAAACGATGCAAAGTGTCAGAATTAAACACTTAGATATGCGCACTATGGTATTAATTTCGTCAATAAGTAAAAATAGCTATTATAAAATTTTCTAAATCAGTAATCGTGCAACTCAAAACTATTTTACAAGAAACTTACGAAGTGACTCAAAATAAGCTTATCAATATGAAAACTTCGTCCAAGAGGAAAACTGACATAATTTCAGTAGGAAACCAATTAAAAAGTAGAGGTTCTTTTTAAAAATATTTATATCAAGCCATTAGCAGCCTTAAAAATTAAGAATTAAAAACTATTGACGACGCGCTTGTCTTTTGCAGTTGTACATTATTTAGTTATCCCAAAGATGAATTGATGAAACACTTAAATATTTGTTTCTGAAAGACAATGAAGGTGATTGCAGCACGAAGATTTTACATTATGTTTCATCAACATTAATGGTATTTATTTATACACTGAAATTAACTTTTGAAGCTGTATTTTCTGGAGAATGAGTCTTGCGATCCACATCCACTTTTGGAGTCTATTTTCACATATAATTTAAATTCAACCTTTCCAATACAGTTCCATTAAATATGCTTTGTAGGAATAAATTTCTAGCAATAGATTCATAATATTATGTGGTTGCTCCTTTGAGGGTCTTTTCTGAACACACTCTCGAAAGAAAATCTTGCAACGATTAAATCAGAGATGTTAATAAACGCAGCCAATGTTCTGTACAGAATTTCCCTCAAGAACTCGCGTAGGACATTTTTAAAGTTCTTATTTATGGTGTTGTGGTACTGAAGTGTCAACTTGAATTTGGTTGAGAATGAATAATGTACCTGACGAGAACGGTGTGAAGTATGTAGTTGCAATGCCTCCTACAATGAGGCAAGTTAATATCAGAAAAGGTACTTTTTATCAGATTCATAGTTAATTTCTCGATACAGTTATTATGAGAATTGTGGAATCAAGGAATGTGAATAATAATAACAATTAACTTCATAAATAACATTAGTCGTGAATGTATAAGAAAATTATCGAACTTAATGAGAGCTAAATACTGTTTGAATTACATTAATTTTTACTTTAATTGAAATTTAACTAAAGCAGATATCGAAATTTTATTTTAAGTTTGAGAGTTTATACAAAGTGTGCATATTAAAGCATTTACAATGTTTATACACTTATTTTATTGACTTGCTTTGAAGGTGGAACTGGAATATAATGGCGTTCTAATGTTTAATATATTAACGTATATATTTTAATTTTTCGGAAAAGAAACTAGCACTATATAATTTTTCCCCATCTTTACCCAAACTTTTTCTCAATTTCTAATGCATAAACCATATTGAACATTTTTGTTAATTCATTACTATTATAATTTTAATAATTTACAGTAAATATCAAGGACTTGCCTCCTGCAGCTATCGCAAGACTGATACAAAGCAAGAAAGTGGGTGCTGCTGGTGATTCTGCAATGACTAGGTAAGTTTTTGTAGATCAGAAATACGGATTAACTTGAAGATTTTAAGGGATATGATGTTACTAAATGTTAGCATAAGTAAATATACCTGTGGTGATTTGTATTTTCTTGTGTGTGTTAAGTAATCATTTTCTTGAATTCCAATATTTATATGGCATTATGTAAATTTTTGATTTGACTCTTATTTTCATCTACGTCATTACTTATGAAATATTTATTATTCACCATGGTATTTTCTCTTTATTATGTGAAAAAGTATCAATACAAGAAACAAAGGTGTGATTTGTGTATCCAAACTAATCCAGTTCCCTAATTTCTTTTAAGGTATCAACTAATTTACTTAATATTTTTCTTTAGTGATACAGCAAGATCCGAGGCCAATAACAGTGATGATGTGGAACTAACCGTAGTGTCAAATTCACAAGATGCAAATAAAACCTTAAATACTGTCAGGCGGGAAAATTATAGTTCTGAACCTGCAACTAAGAAGTTCAGAGTTGAAATAAGTGCACCAGCAACAAATCATACATCAAAAGAAACTGATATTGAACCAGATCAAGGGTCTGAAGTGCTTGGAAAAGATGATGTAGATGATGATTATGAAGGTTTAGAGGAAGACATTGAGGAAGACTATGAAGTGACATTTAGTAATGCATATGTATCATCAAGTATGAAAGGTAATGTACAAAGTGATGTACGAAAAAGGTTCACTGCAAAGGATGACGAGTATTATTATAGTGCGGATAATTCATATAGGGCTAAGAGGACACAAGCTTCGAGTGATTCAGACAAACGGAAATTTAAGCCAAAATTATTTCGTTCTGAGTGGCTTGAAATTGACATTTTTAGAGATTGGTTGGATAGAGATCCATCCAATCCTAGTAAAGCAAGATGTACTGCTTGCAATACAATAATGAATGCTGGCAAAAGTGAATTAGAAAAGCATGCGACTGGTGCCAGGCACTGCCAAAATTTGCAAATTATGCAGCAGCAGCAATTACTTATGTACCAGACACAATGGAAGGATGAAGAAGGTAAGTTCACAGATGTTTTGAGATGGAAATGAGGTAATACCATTTGTCAGCATTTGTTCAAATTTGTCACAATTTTTGGTATATTTATTTTGCATAATTAATGTAATTATTTTTCTTAAAATTGATTACTTGTAAAGTATTGACATATTGATGTATTATTTATGAATGGTGTTCAATACCATGCCATTTTAATTAACACAGAAGCATTACTGGGATAAATTCAACATTCGAAATTATTTTTTAAATTAACAGTAATCATAATATTTGATTCTGAATTTTTTTTATGTTTACAGATGTAATATCAAATGTGGAGACAACAATGGTTGATGGAGAAGGAGAGCAAGTAGCTTTTGGGTAAGTCATTGCCAGTGAAGCAATTAATTGAAAAGATTTAATTTTGTGGTTGATATAAAATGTTTATTTATAAGCAGCTCATTTTGATCTATATTTTTCAGGGAAAGTGGACAAGAACAATGCAAAGATGAACAGTTGGCAGTCTTAAATAGACTAGCAACATCACTGGATACATTAACTTCTAACATTTCTGTTGTAATGGAAAAACTCTCTTCCAACCAGGAAACACTGTTGCAAATTTTACAACAGCTTATTCCAAAATAATATTTAACTTAAGATTAATGTATATTTTATTTAATAAAAACTTCATTTTGTTATGTTAACATTATGCAATTTTGAATATGGTGCTCCTGTCAGAGGTGTAAAGTTTAGACAAGACAGTTGGGCAGTAATACTCAAATTTGTTGGCATATATGGAATTTGATAGTGTTAATGTTATGCCAATGTGAAGTGGTCATTTTTACAGTACTTTGTTTCTTGAAGTATTTCTTATATACAAGCTCAATTAATAATCTTCAATAGAGTATATAATACATAAAATTAAAACAATTAGTGTGGAGAAAGAGCAGTGGTAGCTTACCTGAAATTGAAGCTGGAACTTCAAATGCGTCCTTTTCAAGGCTTTCCTCTGAAAATTTGAAGAATTATGCCCTTACCTCAATTTCATTGTTGAATTGTCCAAAAACAGTCTTGAGATTAAAATTTTTGTCATTTTGAACCTTAAAAACAAGATTATGCATAGTTACCACTATAACAATAAGGAATTGTATATTTCATTTATGAACACTGGGTTATCTGCACATTTCAAATCATTTAATCATAATTTTAATTTTGAAGACATCATCTTATATAAAACACCTGTAGAATTGATTTAAGAATTACTGAGACCATATTAACCTAAACAGAGCCATAAATTGTAGCAACAAAGGGACTGAAATTTCAACAACTGAATTTTAATTTTTCCGTTATTGAATTCTATTAGTTCTTAAGTTTATATATATAAGGTTCGAGTCCTGGCCACATCGAATTTTTTCAGTCTTTCTTCCTTCTTCCATTCCCTTCTACGCTTGACATATGTATTTCCTTGAGCATGATTCCATGCCGTACATATGATTCAAAGAGCGAATTTCCTGCCTTTCTCCCAAATATTTCTATCTTTCTTTCTATCCAATTATCAAATACGTGACTTCGTCACTTATCCCATATATTATCCACATATATATATGTAAAATGTATTAGAGAATGTAGGCTTTTCCGGTGGATAGACTGAACAAGAAGTTCTAGGGATTTCACCCGGGTTATGTCAATCATTGGATACGACGTTTCGAAGGCTATCTCCGCCATCGTCTTCAGTTACGGTTACGGAGATAGCCTTCGAAATGTCGTATCCAATGATTGACATAACCCGGGTGAAATCCCGAGAACTTCTTGTTCATGTAAAATGTAATTGGTTGTATATCAATAGAATCAGACAGATTATTTTACTTAATCAACTTTGACAAAATTGTACAATGTAGGCATTTACTTGTTGACATTGAATGTTTTTTAATATACACCGAATTTTAAGGAGTATGTGTGTGTATATATATATATATATATATACATACATACATAAATGAACTATACCATTCATTATTGTCATAGCGGTTACTGTGCATAATCTTGTTTTTAAGGTTGAAAATGACGTCGAAAGCTTTCTACTGATGATAATTTTAATCTGAAGACTGTTTTTGGTTGACTCGACACTTATACTCTACCTGTCTTATTACTAATAACTTCAATTTCAGGTAAGCACACCACCTTTCTCTTTTCAATATCAATTGCTTTAAATATTTTGATGTCACTTCATGACTTGCATCTGTCTTGGTGATACTGGACCTAAATTTCAATCTTTCATTTCAATAAGAAATATTTTGACCACCTCATCTTCACTGGGTTCATACTCGTGTGACAATTTTTAAAAATGTGTGTCCCAATTACGTGATTCATGTAATTGTAGAACAGGAAAGCATTCCTTCTTTGAGGTTATTAAATTTTAATGGAAATAACTGTTAGGTGGTGACTGGGGGACCCACAAACTGATTGGCTGATGCATTACATGAATTACTACAAAATTAGTACTATTAAACTGGAAATGTTGCAAATGAATTGAACACAAAACCACGGAAATGTTGCAGCAGAGAAAAGCTGGGTACTTTTCTGGCTCTTTAAGCCTCGGGCATGATAAAAGCGGCAGAGTAGTGAGCGATGCCGGCTATGATAGAAAACCCTTGAGAAGGTACATGGGTCTCTGGCTCGTCCTGCATTCCTCATCATGAGTTGTCGTGTGAAGTAGCAAAGCTTATCTTTCTCAGTGACTAGTGGCCTTTTATGGAATCGAATTTTAACAAAAGGCAAGAGAAAGTTTGGAATTCATCCCATAAATAGGAACAGAAGATTTTACGGAGAATACCACCGTCTTTTTAGAAATTTAAGAGGTGACGAAAATAGGTTTTCAAAACCTATGTTCTCCCTCTTAGGTCAATTTTGCTGCACAGGGAAATGTGTTTTTCTGCTATCTGTTATTTGGATTCCGTTAACTATATCCTTAAATCCGTAATTATTTCGTCAAAATCATTTCACCAATCTTTTAAAAACTTGGGCTGATTTTATAAACCATATGTTGTTATTTTCATTCAAGGTTCAACTCTCTCACTGCATTCCTTCTCAAACTATCAACACTCCACAAGATAAAATAATATTTTAAGTAACAACATTCCCTCTTAATTTTATCACTTCTAGCCGAAGGTAGGCATTGTCTAGTTGTGGCATTTGATAAGTTTTGTTTCCTATACTTAATAATTTTCGTGACCTATATTTTTCTTTTACTGCCATCAGCAATTTTCTTGCCGCATACTATAAACAAAGTCATATTGCATCATTAAAAACATTGTGTCTGCCTTTAGCAAAATGTTGTTTTGTTAAGTTGTACGTAGTTATTTCCTTCCAAAAATTAATAAATAATGATTTTAAATAACTATATCAACACTTCCTTCACGTATTAATTTGTTAATATTCTAGAAGCAGGGGTTGCTCAATATTTAATATGCAAATTAAATGATTTTTACTAACAGAAATTACATTGTCTGTGTCCTGTTTTTTTTGTGCATTCAGTTTTTTTTAGTCCCGGCCGCTTGGCATGGGTAAAAAATTTATGTCAGCGGTGGGCAGCAGCCGCTCGGGCTGGAGTTGTACCGCTCCACCGCCTGCACTTGCCATCATAGCCAGTGAAACCGCGAACCCATTGAATTATATTGGAACATTAAAGTGAGCGTTGCCGCTCGTAGCTACCAGCTCCCTGCCACTCGCCGATTTTATCGTACCTGAGGCCAACACTTAGAGGGTAATGGAGCATTGGGATTTAGTTTACTGTATTTGGAGCATAAGTTGTGTTGTGCATACTACAATGGCAAATGACAAAACATTTAGTTATTAATTTATTATCAAGAACACACCTGTTTCGTACTTATTTACATTTATAACAAAAATCGCTACTCTTCAGAATAAGTTCCTTTCCATATTTTTTTATATTGGCATTATACACATATTAACAGTTCACAATTGGAATTGGAAGTAATGATGCAGGAAAAAGTTCCCTTACAACCACATTCGAAGGTAATTAACATTCTTTCAATCTATACAATCTGATAATTTTGCTTTTTTCAATGATTGATTCTCATCTAAACACAAACGACTTGTTTCAGGCAGTATGGTACATTTGCGTTTTAAGCTGCAATTCTCCTCCCTTTTGACCTCTTGCTTGGTATCTGCTAGTGCTGGACAGTCATCTTTGGCTCTATTTACTGTTGTTTCCAATTCCCTTAATCTGTGTTCCCAATCTTCTAATCGTTGTTTCAGTTCATTTATTTGAGCATTTTGTTCATTAATTATTGTAGAAAATGTTTTAAATTTCTTAACATAAGATGTCAAGTGACGATGATGAGATTTCACCTAAAAGAAAGTGACTTTTATTGCATCACACAGAACTAGAAGTAATTAATTGCACTTTGAATACCCAAATTATGTATAGAGAAAATATTATACCATAACAAGCATTAAGTTTGCTTCAAGTTATAGGGACTATACCTACTTTCTTTTTGTAAATTAATTTTATCCACCTTTGATTTATTAAAGTTAATTTGTTTCATGCTCTTTTAATAAATGAACTCTTAATATATAAATGTGGCAATATTTATAAGATATTAATGATTAGTAATGCCATACTGACCTTATGATTTAGCTTACAAATCAAATCAGATTTTTGTTTCTCATATGATCTCAAGTTGAGAAAATGGCGATGGAAATTCTCAAATCTCCTCACTGGTCCATCTGCAATATAACTGTACTTAGTATCCCATCAATTGTTTTAAAATTTATCATTTATAAAAATAGGCAAGTTAATCTTAGCAATTCAATTTAATCTAAAACAACTTTCATATAATGCCAAGTAAATTAACTTTTGACAAAAAAGTGAGTTCCCAGAATTCCAAAAACATGTACAATAGAAATAACGTTTAGAAGGCTTTCATAACAAAACATACTCTGGACGTCATTCCAATTTGAAGTTACTTCAAAATTGGCAATACTGTACAAAATTTGATAGTCAATTAAAACATTTGAATTTATCATTAGTTTGATCAAAGTAATTGCTGCGAAAGGTTACATTGACAACATCTCTTAAGTTTTTGTATCTGAATCTGCAAATTTTCTCTAAGGATGTCGGGAAGATTGAACTTTTGATTCTTAGGATTAAAAATACAATTAAACAGTCAAACAACCCAAAATATACAATTAAATTTTCTTAGCAAGGCGCATCAACCTTAATGTATAAAAAAATTTACAGCACAATATTACCAGGTAACTTTGACCTTTGCATTACAACAAAGTAATCTGTATTGGAGCTCTAAAAATCCAATTATTATACTCACCAGAATTTATATTTTAAATACAGCAATATTAAAAAAGTTGATCGTAAATACATATAACAGTTTATTAAAATACAAATAGAATATAAAAATTATTTTTTCAATAACTTATGTTTACTGTACCTGGTATTGGGTAACTGGGACAGCACTGAGATTCTTGCTTACTTTTTAGTAAAGGGACAATTTTTTCTTCAAAATGTTCCATGGCCATTGATGATATATCTCTTAATTCTTGTAAAACATTTAAAGTACGAGGAGGAGTACAATTATCATAAAATTCCATAAATCGTATAACCCTGTATACTTCATCAATTACCTACAAAATCAATGAATAAAACTTTAAAACATGTGTTTTCAGCATGAATGATTTATTAATAAGAATAATGACTAGGCAGGAAAGAATATCCAGCAGATGTATCAGATCTTAATAATAATTTAAAAGTAGTTATAAATGTGTAATTGACACACTTAAGAGTCTTGTGTGTATTCCAAATTATTCACATAGATTTTCAATTTTAACAAACATATGAACATAACTTAAAAATTGAAGGGCAGATTTGCAGGTGGACAAAAATGAGAAATTCTACTTTAAACCGTTTACCAAAAATGGCTAATGAGTACAGTATCCTTAACCCCACAGACAAATAGATCCTTCGTTGTAGTGCATTATGAAAATACTCTGTGCATTGACAGCAAGGAAGGGTAGAGGCATTTATACAACCTAGGGGGAAATAGGAATGTTGACATCAGCTACAGGAATTTTGAGCAACTTGGATTCTGGATAAGTGAGTAATGTCATCCACTCTTCCTTGCTTCTTCATTCGGGTTCATGTATATCAGACTCTCTAGGAATAGACTGAATTTAGTAAGTCTGCAACCTTGCGATTGCACGGACTCTCGTATTACACATCTGATTCCTCTCCCTGATGACAGTTTTATAACTGTTAAAAATGTTGCAGTAGTTTATCTTATTTTTTACTCTGCTATCTTTCTTGACAATTTACCCTGTCATCTAACTTGTCTGTTTGGTTGCCTTTCTGTTATCCTTCTCCCTAGTTCACTTCTCATCTATCTTTCTCCCTCTTCTTTTTACTCAGGCATTGATTGGAATCCTCCCCCCTCCCCCCCAAGTATAATAATATTACCTCACCATTGCCAAAAAACTTTGAAACCAGAAATAACAGTGTGTTTGACACATTACCTAAAGGGTGGTTGGGCCATTGGTAGATAGACAAGGGAAATTAAGAAGACCTATATATTGTGGCACACAATCCAATTCAGTTGGAGCTACTGTTTGTGTCAAAATAAGAAGCAAGGCAACAAAAATTCGATTGCTTATTCATAATACCAAGTTATATTTGCAGAGTATTCGTGGGATTAAATTCAAAGATTTCTTCAGCAATTGCACTGAATCCTACAGATAAAAATGGATATTTAAAGAGGTCATATATATATATATATATATATATAAACAATTAATGGGGAAAGGACAGAGAGATAGAAAGAAGATGACTTACTTGAGGTTCATAGATGGTAGACACCTTGTGAAGTTTAGAGAACTTGAATTTTCGGAGGCACCGCCCCCTCCATCAGAAAATTAGGAAGACATTTCCAGTGATTGGCTAGCCGACGACTGAGCAGACAAAATTTGCTGCTCTGCTAACTTGGGTCGTAGCAGAGCAGCAAATTTTGTCTGCTCAGTCGTCGGCTAGCCGATCACTGGAAATGTCTTCCTAACTTTCTGATGAAGGGGGCGGTGCCTCCGAAAATTCAAGTTCTCCAAACCTCACAAGGTGTCTACCATCTATGAACCTCAGGTAAGTCATCTTCTTTCTGTCTCTCTGTCCTTTCCCCATTAATTGTTTTAAACATGACAATGTCATTTCCTATCCCATATATATATATATATAAAATTGATCATATTTGTACTTTAAATTAATAAATGTTTTATACACAAAAAAGTATATTACAATAATATTAAAATTGATCATATTTGTACTTTAAATTAATAAATGTTTTATACACAAAAAAGTATATTACAATATATATATATATATATATTATATATATATATATATATATATAACATTAAGTAAACTAGTCTCCCAACCCAGCATTAATATAACTGATATTTGGGATTTATTATCATCACATCTGTCCCTAGTTGTTTTAGAATAAGCAGCACTTCATTCAATTTTAACCATACCACACATCTGTAAGGTTTCTAATTAATCTTGAGAAATTGTTAAAAATGACCTCACTCACGGACCTAACAATGCATAGCCTGTTTGCTTTCTCCCCCTACTTTATAAATTCAAGGTCTATCCTACTCTTCCTCAATCATATGCTAATAGCCTTGATAGCAGATTCTGAAATAAGCTGAATTCAGTAGGTTTACTTTGGTATGGAATGCTTGGACTCTTGTACCCCAGCTGCTGTGATTCGTAACAATTTTTTTCCTGAATGAAAATAATTAATACTTTCCTCAGTTTCTTGCTTGAATTTTTATTTAATCTTTCTATATAACTTAAATAAATGATGGAATACCTACATTATATATCAGTTTCATTACACCATTATCAATAAACTTTAAATTTACATTCATAAGCAACTACAAGATTGTATAAAACTGACATTAATGAATCACATCCACTGAGAGGCCAAATTATTAAGACCACCCCATCAACATAATGTTGTGCCAACTTTTGCCTTTATACTGCTTCAATTCTTCTGGGTATGAATTCTATCAGATGTTGGTAGGTAGTATGAGGAATTTGAGACCATATCTGATGAACTGTAGGTTTGATTGTACTGGATCGAGATAGCATGTCCATCCAATTCCACAAATTATTAATTGGATTAAGATTGGTGATAATGTAGGCCAATGAAGCAAAATAAAGTCTCTGTCATGCCTGATGAACTACCTGAGGACAATGCAAGTTTTATGACAAGGAACATTGGATTGCTGAAAGTATCCTTCCTCCCTGGCGGAGTACTTTAAAATAACAGGATGAACTTGATCTGTGATAATACTTGTTGTTCACAGGAATCAAAGAGCTCGTACCAAATATACTCTAAACTATAATATTGCTGCCACCCACTAAAAATGCTGAGACACTGCAGTTGTGGTACATGCTTTCATGTTGTTTTCTCCATATTCGAACCCTGCCACCTGCGTGGTGCATTTGAAAAAGTGATTTATCAGACCACATGTCCTTTTTCCTGTTATCTACAATCCAATCGTTGTACTCCTTAGTGAACTGAAGACCTATGCTCCTGTTTAAGGCAGACAGTACATGCTTACAAAAGGTTGTTCACTTTCATAGCCCATATTGTGTAATGTGAACAGTTCATTGAGAGAGCTATTGCTCTCCTGTTGCACTGGCAAGTCTCCTTTCAGGTTGAGTATTGAATAGTCTGTTATGACCATAATCATAAAGTTGAGACTAGGTTTTCTGCTTGGTGGTGGTCCATTCTCTGTAAACATCAATAACTGCTACTTTCTAAAACTTCACCATGCAGCTGATTTACTGATACTGCTTCCCATCCTTTAAGCGAATAGAATCGTCCTGAGTTCATACTGTTAAAATCATGTCTTTTGCCCACATCTTTGAAAACAACACAGAACACCTTTCCTGCATTTCTCTCAAGCAGCAACACTGTGGTGCTGTCCGGTGGTCATAATAATTTGGCCACTTAGTGTATATACATGCAGTAAATTCTTGACTGAGAAATCTTACAATGGAATTTGAAAAAATAGATCACCAAATTTTAAACACAATTATAATAAGATGAAATATCTAGCTGGAAGTGTAATCACAAATGAACAGGAATTTCCCCAAAACAGCAGAAGCCTCATTTGAAAGACTTCTATGTAAAAGTATGATAAGGTCTGCAATATTATTTATGTAAGACTAAAAACTAACTATAAGAGCAGGCACACAAATGGATACAAGTTCAAACTTACTTGGAGGATAAATAATTTATTACCAATATATTAGCATGTCAATAGGGGTGCAACTAAAATGTGAACACACAATGTTTAAAACCCTTTGAGACTGTAAGTTTAGGCCAAGGTGTTTACATCGGGGTCAGTGTCTTTGAAATGTCATGATCTAGCTTACTCTCGCCCAGAAGGAAGCTTATCCAAACACGTTGGGAAAACTTTCACTCTTTGATAAAGAGAAAGGAATTGTTCTTGTCAGGACATAATTACAAAAAAAATCATTAGTCTATATATTGACTGTTACGGTTAATCTGTCGTTATAATACTATTGAGATATGGTGGCCACAATCAGACATTAATATCTTTAAATAATTAGGTTACCAGTTCACGGCATTTCTTCCAAATGTCATGAGCTGGTAATTAATTATTTAAGTATATTATTGTTTGACTGTAGCCATCATTTAAATTTCTATGTATGTACAATAAAAATATAGAGATAAATACTGCAACTGAAAAGTTTAAATTGTGAAACAGTTGTAAAGCTGTATATTTGCTGGCCACATAAAGAAAAGCTTGTTGGAATGGGTAAAACCTTTAATAACAAACATAACTGAATTGAACAGGGAGTCTCATGTGCGATGCAACAAAAGCAAATAATCCAGTTGTATATAAGCATGATAATGTGATACAGGTGACATTGAAAAAAAAAAACTATCTGACTTTTAGTCAGAAGGTATGTAGTAGTTTAAACTGACACTGACAAAGGTAAAGTCATTAAAGAGATTTGCTATTTCCTCAACTTGGTTTGGGGGTTGAAGTAAAGACCATAGTAATTAGAAAGTCCTTTTAAACTGAAAAGCAATACTAAGGTAAGTCACTTTACTGTGAACTAGAATTCATTTCATTTAAATTTATGAACTGCAAATACATATTTTTTAAAACAATTGACACTGTACCATTTATATGAAGTTTCAATCAAAAATTGAAATATTGATTCTGAAAAATTAGTCACTCACTTTCCCAGGTATGAAGCAGCATACGCCAATTGAAATATACTTCATAAAAGTCATGGATAACATAGATAACCGAGTCTCAATACCACTAAAAATATCACTATGTTTGGCTAAAGGATGACTTCTCCTTTCTGATTCCCGACGAGGTAGCTTTGCTTTTATAGCCTTCAGACAGCGGTCATTATACTTTTCCGCAGCAAGATAGCCCTTGTTCAAAAGTTTTCCACATATTACATTAAAGTCTCGACATACCTGAAAAAAAAGGAACATATCTTATGTTAGTGAAACATGTAAAAAAATACAGACTTAAAATTTATAAATATTTACTTTCAATTAGAAACTCTCTTTCATGGCTGGTATTTATGAGACTGTATTTGGAGTAAAATAATGTTTCAATAGTACAGATACCTGTTAAAATATTTTTTCACACAAACTGCAGTGTACCTTCTTCACATTATTCGATTAATTAAAAATGGTTTGGTGAAAAATGTTTGGTAAATGATTATATTTAAAAATAAAAGGGCTTTAAGTTAAGTTTATATGAAGTGAAGATGAATATTAATTATTACAAAAAAGAATTTGCCAAATTACAGACAAAAACTAGTGAAAAAATAAAATACATGCTTCTGCAAATCTTTATCATCAGACAATTGAAAAATATTGTGGCTCTGACATTTTAGAAGCAGCAAGAGAAGAAATTTGGAAACAAACATATTTATATGTAACAAGAAGGAAAGTACCAGTTAATTGTCAGGTTGATTAAAACAATTAATAATGACAGAAAAAAGAAGATAGAAAGCTGGTGGCTTACCTGAAGTTCACAACCGCAGATTCTTATTTCCAGTAGTGCATTTAGTATAAACAAGAATTGCTTGAAGAATACGTAGATCATTGACAATTAACAACTGAGGTTCTAATTGATTTAAGTGGCAGCTATTAAAATAAATATGAGAACTAAGTATCCGAATAATGTGTAATCACAGTAATGCCATGAAACGTGTTACTTTGGACACTAAACTGAAGTATTGGACACAATGATGTACAGATGATGTAACCGAAGCTGGGAAAGACTGTTCACTGAATCAGTTAATGAGAAGTTGAACCAGAGTTTACAGGTGTAGTAGAAATTTGAAATGACAGTGGATAATAGACATAATATCGAGAGTATCTTAAATTCATATAATTATTTAAGCTAAATTAACGACCCATATAACAGAAACTTAAGTTTTTTTTACAATTTAAAACTTAAATTTGTCTTCTTAAATTTTAGTCGTATGTTATAAGGGTTTTTATATTCCAATTAATTTATATTATTTACAGACATTAATTGTTCATGTATTTAAATTTATATACTCGCAGAAAAAATGTTGCAGTGTATGCGTGAAAAAAGTTAACAATAGCGAAGAATAATTTTAAAATAAAGGTTAGTACAATAAGTAAATTACTTCTAATTATTCAATATCATCATCAACGAGTTCTGTTGATATTGTACATATTGTCAATATTTATTATTAAATGATATAATTTCTCCTCACCATTTTTTTTATCGGCAACAAATGATCGAGTACACACAAACTAGAAGATTCATTTAGGAACATTGCCCTATCCAGTATTTGTCATTTAAAATTAGTACTTATATTGAGATGGAAAACAGAAATGTAAACTGTGAAGGGTGAATTACATGAACCATAAAACATTCAATGATTCACTGCATAGATATAGAATTTGACATTTGTATATAGGAAATAACAAACTTCAATATAGGTTTTCTTCTACTTACTATCCTCTTTTTTGCTATCTCGTCGAAACTCAAGTAAGAAAGTATTTTTTCCAATACTATTTCAGGTAATTCGAGCAGCGTCGACATCCTAATCGTACTATTTCTTCTTCATGAAATTACAACCTTCGAACTCCACTTCTTTCTAATACTAAGACGTCAAAGATAGTTCTCCAGTATATAGTATCTCTGTTTAAGCGTTCATCTGTTTTTCATCTCTGCCCAAGCCTTACCCTTGCCTTCTTTCTTATCACTCGCGTTCCTAATTACCACGAGTGGAGATCTTGAGCAAACTTGCATAGAATGAATTGGGTTGAAGGAAACGACGATGATCCAGGTCACTATACAACATACAATTAACTCGGACTTTATGCGAATATTAGAGTCTAGTATTTCTCTTATCTGCTGAAACACAATATTTCCATTTATTTTATTATCTTTATTATGTAATGCATTTTCTTTTCTCCCCACTATAGATGTTGTTATGAACTCGCCCGCCGGCGAAACAGTGCTGCGATCTCTACACAGACCCTTAAAGATGCCTGAATCTGACGACAGCGGGTATAGTAAGCAACGCACTTTTGAATCCAGTTTCAACATGGCGTTCAATGGTGATGGACCTATGGTTAAGCGTCAGCGGACCGATATTGACTCCGGCCCGCATAGAGTAAGTTACCGAGTACTCCAACGCTGTGTTTCATTCTAAACACTGTAGATTTTACATTTCAAAAACTTACCTCCCCACTGTAATAGTGTCTTATTTTATTGATTGAGCATTGCATGACGCCATAAATTTCCGGCGCCATTATATATTATTGTTTTAGTTTACTGTCTAGTTCGCAATTTGAGTAATAGTGTAATAAATTTGACAAAGTTCCTGGTAACTTAAATTGGTTGTATACTTCGTTGAGTAAACTTTCCCGCGTCGCCAGTAGGCATGGTTGTCGGCCTATTCCGTAGTTTCATACAAATTTTGTTTACCCTAATGTAAGTATTTTAATGGGATTATCCATAATAATTTTACAGTATCTTGGTGCTCAGGTTTTGCTTTACTTACCCTTCTACCCATTCAATAAGTGCCACATTTTTTCATACCGGCGTCGTCTGTCCGCTTCGTAAATTTCAGTTGTCCACAAACGTTAGTTTATTTGCAAAATATTGGGTTATTAAATTAGTGTCATCGCGTTGTTACTTTGTTGATAACAGAAGCATTAAGCTATTATTTCTTTTATTTTCGGCCAGATTTTCCATTTTTCTATGATTAATGCAGGAATAATTTTGTTTGTAGACATATAATATTTTATTAAACTGTAAGGAGTCTGTTAAAATAGTTTAGCTGTACACTATTTAAATGTTTTCCGAAATGTAATTAATGATATTTTACATTTAGTTGACTAGTTTATTCCAAACAGTCAAAATCTGATATTCAATTTTCTCATTTTTCTTTCCAGAACCACGGAGAACAGTATGGGAACTATGGAGATGAACCAAGGAGGAAACGGTAGGCACTGAACATTTATATAAATTTTGTTTACATGCAATAGAATTTCCTCCAGATGAAATCTGTGCTGTTGCCAAATGCTATATAGTTTAACAATTATGACGGACAATGCAAATTGAAATATTGTGGTAAACTATTCCTCTGTAAAATTGGTAATGTCCAAAACCCACAACAACATTGTGAAATTGGCTTGGCTGTGCCGATGACAACTCTGAAAAAGTAATGGCTATTACAACATGATTTAAAGGCCCCTGAAGAAGGAATTTTGGAATGTCTAGTTGTAGTTGCTGAGATATCTGCAATTGGCTGGTCAATTGTGATGTTGCCACTTACTATGGTAGGTACTCATTCTTCCTCAAAGTCTCACCACAATATCACAATCTTAATTTGGAGAGTAAAGTTGTCAAATAGTCTTTCATTAATCATTTTACTGTCTAAAAGGATTATGATTCTAATTTTTTATTAAAAAACTGGTCATTCTCATTGAAATTAAAAGCATTTATTCATAAGCTTTCAACATTAGTAAATTTATAATAACAATAATGAGAAAATAGTGAAAAATTTGTCTTACATAAAAGTCAGGTTTTACAAATTGGGAAAATTTCAAGAGTCTCTTAAAGCCAAAACTTGAAATTGGAACTTGTTTCAGATGTGTGTTTTGTATCATAAAATAAAAAGAAACTTATTACATATAGTCAAGATCAATTCTATGTGCACTATTTATGCTATGAATATATGTTGAATATATCTCTTAAATATGTTCTTTAGATTGTTTGGAAAGTTTTATAATTTGGGTTTATATGAAAGTTTGTTTCCCTGCCAATTTATTTGTAGAAGAAATGTTTTAGGGATTACTAATTTGTAGTAGATTGAATAATTCCATTAATGATGTCAGTAGGCAGTTTTCTTTAATTATATTTTATTGGTAAATTAATTTTGATGGTGCAAGCTGTAAGTTATTTAGAATTTCTTTAAAGTATCAATCGTACACACTGTTGCATTGTTGCTGACCATAGCTGCATAAACAGTTTTGTCTCATGCATCCGAAATGGAATAATTTAATTACAAAATGTTTCATCCCCATCAACTTTAGTGACCTGTTCAGTTTTTTAATTAAAATATGACAATTTACTGTTGCTCCAGCAACATTCAGGGATGTATGTTGCAGGAGCAACAGTAAATTTTTGTAATATTTTAATTAAAGAACTGAGGAGGTCCCTGAAGTAAGGGGACGAAATGTTTTCTAATTTGTTGTCGGTAGTTGTTCTAGAATTGAATATGTTAATATAAATTGTGCCTTATTTTTACTTTCTAGAGAGGTCTTTCACTCATTAGAAACTAATGACTTACGAAAACTTGCTATTCTTTTGTGGTAGTTTATAAATGTCGGTTTGTTTGCTTGATACTTTTCAACTATACTTAAATGCATAATTGTGACTGCTTGCTTGAATGAATTCTGGACAGTTACAAATTTGTTGTAGCAAATGAAACATTTCATTAAATAGTCTGATAAAATATGATCATCAATGACTGTTTTGACATATTTGTTAGAATTGCCATGTCATTGGTGCCACTTCCTGATCTTTTGTGTATTTTACTCTCAAAAATATTTTATGAATAGTATTATTCGCTTAGAGTATGTCTTCCGCATGATTGACGATTCTAATATCTTGCATACAGTATATATATATTTCTGCCACGTTGAAAGTGGAAGAGACAATACTGAAAATATTTGCTGTAGTGTTGAATTATTAGGAAATATAAATAGTGCATAGCTTGGATTATTGGAGTGCAATATAATGCTAATAATTTGCAAACAAAATGAGTACTGAATGATAGAGGCATAATTAGATATTGGAAGCCTAGATTAATACATTTGCATTATGATAATGACTTGTTAATCTAGTATTTCTGGAGTACAGAATTTTGTCAATGTTCAGTTTTTACTGTGAGTGAAATTTTGTTTTGGCTAGTGCGCTGTAAATTCTTATTCTGTTTGGAAATTAGGTAGCAAGGATGATGATGGTTTATTTAGTGTTATTTGAGTAACTAAAAATTAAACCTTAATCAATTTGAATATTGTATTTTTTTTTCCTTCTTTTTGCTAAACACTAGTACTCTAAATGTTCTCTGCCCTTTGACAAATATCTGTTGCCAAACTGAAAATGTAGATTTTATTTCTTATTGGTAGCTGTCAAAATGTGTATTAGCATTACTTGTCATTGTGCCGGTTCCATTTATATGGAATCACTGTCATTGCTATTACATATTTTTGTATTATCATCTCGTAAAATTCAGTTAGTTCATCCAACAGCACTTTCTTAAAAATTATTGTACATTGTGCACCCAGGATGTGGTACAATTTCTTTATTAATGAAGATTTGAATTGGTAGTAAAATGTTTCCTAATTTTTTTCCATTCAGTAAAGATATTTTTATTTAAAAGTAAATTGGTATTGTAGTTTTGGACTGATTTGAATGAAGAACTTTTGATAATGTTAATATTAGAAAGAATTATAAATCCACTGGAATTTGTGGACCTTGCAGTAATAAGTTGTTGGTTAACTACTAAAATTTCCTACTGGATTGTATTTTCAGGTGAACACTAGAATGTTTTGCTATGGAAAAGGTTTAACCTTTCGTGTGCTTAAATTAACCCCTATAATAATACGAACTGTTAATTGTTTATTTGCATAGTCACACAAACTTGTTTTTATAAAATTAATTTCAGTATTCTCTTGTAGGTTTGAGAGTCTTGAAGTATTTTGCAACAAGTAATTTTTTTTCTGGTCACAAATAATGCTTTATTGTTTTTACTCATGTTAAGGATTCAGAGATCTTAAAATAGATCTTTATTGGTTAGTTTCAGCCATTTCCTAATATTTCTTGGATTATATTCAAGTTTTCTACTTGTACATTTCTACTCCTGAACTTGTTGCTGAATGTATAAAAGCCACAATTTTTAATTTGTGGTTTGACTCCAAACTCTGAAGTTTGTAGCTGATATTTGTGTGTTCAAAACAGATTGTTCTTATTTCTTAACAGGGTTCAAAGTGATCTACAATATCAAGGAAAGTCAGGATCAGTCAGGGATATGAGATGGTCACAAAATTCCAGGTACTGATCCAAATTTATTAAATATTGAAGGGACCAAATGTAGGAACTTATAAAGTTTAAATAAGGAAGATTCAAATTCCTGTCACCTTTTAAATGAGGAAGATATAAATTCCTTTATCCTTTCCTTGTGCAGGCCCAGCAAAGACAATTGTTCGTGCATGGTTGTAAGTTGTTACTTCATATACATGTGAGATTTGAATACTAATTTATGAATTATTTTGTATATTGCATGCCTAAATTCTTATGATTTACATTTTTACTAAATATCAATGAAAGATCAATTCAGTCCATTATACATTTCTAGAAAATTTTTACTGTTAACACTTATTTTAAACATGTTGATTGTTGAGTGACATAATTTATATGGTCTGAAAACTTCAGTAACTTTGACCCTGTGGGTGTTTTCCCATTTTATTTCTAATTAATCTTGCAATCTACTATGGAAAATTAATGTTATTGTCTCTTGTTAATTTTTGTGATTTAGAATATTAACTAACCTCAGATTTCACTTTATGTAAATTTCCCCACACATTTTATTTACATTATTTGGAATTAGTTTTACATCACAAAGACTGTTGCTTTCATGTTTGTAGGTTGCGACCAGAAATTGTTCTGGCACAAAATTAGTACAGTAGACTCTAGATTATCCGTGGTAATGGTGGGGTGAATTCGCATGGATAAACCAAATGACATAGCCATATATTCTTGTATAAAATCAACAAATTAAAGTTTTACACCATAAAATCCTTCATTTTTTTGCTGAAGGCTGTTAGTCATTATAAAGTTTCTGAAGTGTGGAACGTGGCCAAATGTAGTTCAAACTATTATATTGCAGATTTATAAATGAAGTGCACTATAACTTTAACCGCACTAATATCCAAATACCATGACATTGACAGACCAGTTGCAATGATGAAAAAGCAATAATTCAACACTTAAATTTTTTTTCAAACATCTAAACTACTCTACAACCTGCTATATTAATAATACCTGATGAATATGGTTTAGTGACAGACAGTAATGTACTCTCCTCCCATTACTACAGGTTGAAAGTTGCCCAGTGTCTGTTGGTCCGTTTGTCTCTGAAAATACATTGCCGTGGTTGAACCTCCAAGTGGATAATAGAGGGCCTACTGTAATATCTTTTTGTGAATAGTTGGTAAAATTTGACCTGAAATATTTGTTAGCCTATTCAAGTGAGTTAATATCATGTATAAGACTGAATATTGGAATACTTTAGTTTCTTGAGAAATATTGTTTAAAATTATATACATAATAGCGTTGCCTTAGTTTGTTTAAAAATGCTTTAAAAGTGTGAGGGATTCGAAGGGTCTTCTGCAAATATTTCTAAATTTGCAAACATGTTTAAAACTGTCATTTCCAGTTATACCACAGAATTGCCAACTGATTAATTACATGCATGTACATGACCTTTGTGATGTAGCTTACATTTTTGAAAACATTCTTCTTTGGATTTCCAGTGATGTGGCTGCAAATGGAAAATAAATTTTTTAATATAGGTTATGTCTATTGTCATTAATTTTTTAATGGTTATATCTACTTCTAATAGGAAATGTTGCTATATTATTCTTCTTTAACGTGTTACCCCTTCCCCAATATTATTTAGTTTGAGAACTGATTACTTATTTCACTTGCCACTTTCTTTTCATTACAATTTAGGTTTTGTTCAGAAACCTAATTTTCACAGATGCTGTACACACATCAGATTTTACTTTCATGTAACACTACCACTTCATTCTTGTTTCAGAAGTGAACCGGAAAAGGCAAATCATGTTTTGCTTTTTACTGTTATGAGTCCTGTTTACCCTATTACTGTGGTAAGTGAGTACATATACATATAAATATTAGATGTATTTAGAGTTGTTAGATATTAAATGGAAGGAATCTGTCACTTTCGATTGTTAGAAATTAAAATGGTGACTGCAATTGACTTAAATCTTTCAATAGAAACAGATTTGAAGTGTACAAATTATTGATTACTTTTGGAGTCGCAACACAAATCAATCTCTTAAAGTGAATTTTTATCCTAAAATGTTAACAATTACAGTTTTCTGTAAATACATTTTCTAAGGTATGCATTGGAATTTTTTATACTCCTGTCTCGTGCTGGACTGAAACTGTTTGTAAATAAAAAAGTATTGAAACATAAGATGTCTAGTTTTCGCATCCGTGCATCTGGGAAGGTCATTCTGTTTATCAATTGTGGCTTTAAAGAGAGAATGATGATCGGAAGTATACACTTGCCGTGTATACATTCCCTTCCGTTTGTTGTGGGTACAAGAATAGCTCTCCTCCTGCTTATTGTCATATGAGAATTTAGGTTAGCTGAATTTGCTAGAAACCTGGTTGATTCTTGTCCCTATTTTAGTGCTAAATGAAACAAAACTCAGTTGCTTCAAATTTTCGTTATAGTTCCTCATTATAAATTGGCTCTGTTTTTCGAATACATTTGCCAATTTATTTCCTCAGCGTTTTTAGTTTCTATCTTTTTGTTTGTTTAATGTACGTGATTTAAGTAAATTACGTTACATTACAGGAGTTTCCTGAAGCATCGGCATTTCGCTTTCGTACTACAAGTTGCTCAAAAGATTAAATATGATATTGAGGATGGGATTATTTTCGCTTGTTATATTCCTATTAACATTTGACAATGTATATTTGATTAATTAGATCTTGTAAAATTGGCTGCAGATTTAAATATGGTAAAAAGCCCTCCTAACTGCAGTTTGGAGTGCGCAATTTGACTCGCCACACGATCTACTTGGGTGCTCCATGAATCGGTGCGTCAGTCAATCCTGAAATAATGTTTAACAAGTTGACGTCGCCTTGCTTCTCAAAAATAGTCATAACTGAAGTATCACCGTACAATAGTAGGCAGTCCGGGAAAGTATGGTCAATGCGAAAAAAAGAACGTCCAAACAGGCATTTTCAAAAATTTGTGTGCAAATATTAAAGTTTGTTTTGAGGGTGAACGCGTAGAATAATTGAAAGGTACGTTTTTTACAGAATAGAGATAGGGAGTCTTCTCAATGATGTATGAGAATGTAATGGCGAACGTCGTTTCAAACATTTCATATCCTGGAAGATCTTAATGCTTCCTTATAAAATGCATATAGCCCAGCCACGTAAAAGGTTTGGCATTTGACAATTCTTTTTTCCTATTTATTTATGTTGTGACCATTTCTAAAACCCAAGTTTTCCTTAAAGCCATGAAATTTTGCTAAGTTTTTTGCTAATTATGAGGAATGAAGCAATCTAAGGAAAGCGATCCTCGGTATTAAATAAACGAGTACAAAAATTCTGCTTGGAATGGTATACTTGATTACGAATTATGGTTGAATAATTTAGTAGAAATTGTCCGTCAAGTATAGCCCATTTTATGATTTTATTAATTCAACTGTTATTAGCTCCAGAATCGTAGGAAAGTTGTAGAGAATTTAATTCTCACAGCCTTGTTTTTAAAATTGGAGAATTTCTAAAATACGATCAAGTAGCGGACTGCGCAAGAACGTTGTGGCGCTGAAGTCATGGGTGGTACAACTACTATTATACTTAAATGATTTTACACATTTACTTTGAGCTGTCATGGTTAGGCATTACATTACCTGTAAAAGTTAATGTTTAGTTAACCATTCAACTTGCACAGAAAAATTCTACTATTCAAACATTTCTATCTCTGATATCTTTGTATAAGAAATCCTCTGACAATTGTAAAAATATTTATGTGAAGCCATGTTTTATAGGATAAAAGCTCTATAATAAAATTTCTCAACATCGGCGAATGCTGTCAGAGTAGGATGCTAAATGGTGAGTAAAAGTAATTCCAAGTCTTCCTTGAAGTGTTAAGCGATACACATTCTGAAAGAGTGTGAAATTATCGACAGCTGCAACAGATGCCTATCGTACCTGTGACAAACGATGTCAGAGTTGCAACAATCTATTTTCTCGTACGACTTTAATAATTTTGCCTAGTAGACTTGCAGCTCCCGATATTCTGTGATCTGATGTCATGCCTGTTTTTACTATTCGTCAGGCTTTGTAAAGGGAGGATGTTCTGTAAACCTATCATGTTGTCTTGCGAGAACCTGTCGTGCCCACGTGTTCTTCGGATGTATACAGAATGTACATTACTAAATATTTTAATTTCATTTCGAATATTCGTGAGGTTCACCGTTACACAAGGCCTTTTTTGCCAAAATGCCATTGGCATGGGTGAGTCATCCAGGACTCCTCAAGTCTGAGTATCTGGCGAAATCCCACTTAAATATTCGTGGGAGCGACGTGCTTGCCTGCAAGTTTCTGACATTATGATGGTCATGTAGGTTTCATTAAGTTTCAACACATACTGAAAGTGCATACTCGTTCGAGAGGTCGTGAACTAATCATTTAAACCTATTTTTAAATACAAATAACATTGAACAATATTCAGCTGACTTCTTACCGCGAGACCTCAAATTAAATGTGTAAAAATGGATGTAAGAATCTTTTCTGTTAATTGAAGCACAGTAGTACTTCTAAGGTAAGCTAAAACATGACCGCGGTCAGTTTCTTCAATGTGGATTTTTAAATGCAGATAGTGAGTTGGAAAGAAATTGCATTCCCTGTAACTTTTCTTGGACAAATGAATGTACGACCGACGATTTAGGAGGCATAAACTGTTGAGATACGACAAACTGAATTATTTTCAAATTTATACAGACCATACGACGCAGATTTTTGTGCTTTAAAATTTATTGCTGGACATTGATTTCCATAGATTTTCATTCTTCCATATAACTGAACATCTGAAAATAGGTGCAAAATTTCGTGTTATTTATTTATGTTTGCTACAGAAATTTTTTCCCTCCACGTCGTTTAAGTTGGAAAGTTTGGTTTTTTATTAACGGTCACAGTATACACAAGTACATTAAAAATCTAATACTTTGTGTGTAGAAGAGGCCTTTTTTAACATAGCCATTGGGCAAAGGATAATTTCAGAAAAAAAGACTTACTACATTGAGTGTTTCTGCTTTGGAGGCACACTAATCGTGCGAAGGAATTCCTATAAATATAGTTTTATAAATTTTGAATGGTTAATGTAAATGGTTTGTATCGATTTGTATATTAAAGTTTGCAGACGAGTGTTGGCGTAAGACCGAAAACTTTTGCAATTGGAACTTTAAGACTTATTTGCTATTTATGCGTTATCCATGCCGTATATCCTGTCCGACGTTAAACCTCTCACTGTGGATGTTTTCGAGCGATGCCGTGGTCCTAAGTGTGCATCACATTTTCACGAGACTTTTCAGTATTTTAAGTTAAAATAATAAACTCATCAATGAAATGAATAAATCGATATTTTAACGCATATACTTGAGCCACATATCCTAAAGTTCTTAGTCACTTCAGCTGTGGTAGGACAAGGTTTGCGTTCTAAATCTATAGAAATTAAATTTTCCATGTCCATATTGGGACCTACTCTCTTGCAGGCCGCGCGTACACCGAAAAAGAAACAACAAAATGGTTAGTCAGTAGTCCGCCTATGTCAATGCATTTGACCTCCATTACTCGATGATTTTGTTACAATAAACGGCTCAAACACGTTTCCAGTGTGACCGAAATCTTAACCTTATTTTCTTACGCATTTTCAAGGAATCTTACTGGGATAAATAAAGTAAGTATAGCATTCATATTTTGTAGTTAGCATGTCTACATATCAGAGGATTTACAGCATTACAACATAATGTAGTTTGGAGAATTTGGTGCAGAAACCTGCCCCCAAAGTGAAAAACGCCAAAAATGAGCTTTTTCAGGGCAATAAATGGTTCAGGAGAATCGTTTTTCAGTTGGCAACATTAGAAAGATCAGGATTTTCTGTAATAGAAAACCTGGGTTTTGGTGTCTCGACGAATGTCTTATTTCGGGTCAAAGACAACTGTAGTCCGCTGTCGACGAATATCGTTCCATCGTGTTTTTCACTTTGGCGCCTGTTTAGTTACACCAAAATAATTAATTATCTGCAATGCTGTAAACCGTATCAAGTATACATACCTGTGTAGACATAGGAACTAAAAATATGAATGCTGTAACTACTTTATTTAACCCAGTATAATTCATTGGAAATGCGAAAAAGCAATTTTTTTTGGCAATTGGGGGTAGGGGGTGATATTTGTGTAACTTTTCGTAATCTACGAATGCAGTTGATCTTAGGAACGTATTTTCAGGATCTATTCTCTAATAACTGCCACAATATTGAAGCTCAAAAGTGACTATTTTGAAACATCGACTTCGACGAACCACAGGGTTCAACGAAAAGTCCGTATCTCAGCCGGAAATGCAGAATTCGAACTGAAATACTGCACATGGCCATCTAAGACTTCAAAGTAAAACTGTCAAAGTTTCACCAAAATCCCAAATGGTAGACCACTAGGCGTGGAATGGCCCAAATGAGAGTAGACGAACGCGCCCGAACACATTTCCCAAATATTTGGAACTAACCTATTTAAATAAAAGGTAATTTATACTGGACGTAATTGGTGATTGTCCAAAACTCACAACTCTTCTATTACTTCAACTCAAATATTGTGTTCAGTTTGATGCAAAAGTTGTGAACCAAGTATGGTAGAGAGAATTTTGACCTCGTAATGTTGCTTTCGATGTGATATTCATCAAACAAATTAATCTAAAGAAGTTTACGGTTGCTTGTCAAAGTGAGACCTGTACCGATGGACAGTGGGCCAACTCGCTTCCAACCTGTAAGAAAAGTGGACATAATATCCTCGTATGGAATGTAGTATGTCGGGGAATGAAGTCCGAACGCGAACCAGGTTCTGATGCGAGTTGGACCATGCGATTTACTGTCTTCACTACTGAAGCAGTAAAGGTTTGTCGCTTCTCACGCACTGAATAAGTTTAATTAAGTCTCACTATTTTAGCGTTAAATCTCGCTGTAAAATTTCAATTTCAATTTTTACCTATAAAAATTACTTGGGAATCGTAAATTCTGAGATGAGTGACTGCTGGGCTCACCTGATTATGTCGGGAATGCTTCGCACCCTCTGGTTTTTTTAATCGAAGTTCTCACATGCCGAGACACCTTCACCTATTTTAGGAGGTATGTGTACCGGGGTCGAAGACCTTGGGCATATGGCAAGAGTTGTCTTCTGATCCCATTGGATCAGTCGGCCAACTGCCTCCTGAAACTGGTGAGGGCATGGAGAAGGGAATGCTGCGACCCCACAGCAAACTCGTCTCCCGTCATTCGGAACGGCGTAAGAATAGTGCCAAATGCCCGACCTATCTAATGCAGGTTTTCTAGGGTTTTCCCTGCATCTCTTTAGGTGAAACACCGGGTAGGATCCTTAAACCACAACCCGGGGGCCCTAGTTAACCCTTGGCTATCTTGCTCTACCTTCCGCATCCCCCCTTTTCAATTCCCTTCCTATGCTATTAAAGGCGAGTTGCCTGTTTAAGGATCACCCTTGTGTAGCCTGTTACTCAAAAGTAAATTAATTCTGAACACAAACTTGTAATCCATTTTTAATTAAAAATAATTTGCATTACGGAGAGTGTTACAGGGGTCAGGAATAAACAGGAAAACGATATATTATGTGATGAGACTGCTGAGGTTTTAAGTCATATATATAGGAAATGTGTGCAAATAGGATTTTAACCAAAATCTACTATATGAAAACTGCATAGCAAGGTTAACAGTTTGGAAAGTCTTAGAAGAAATTAGTTGGGACACATACTTGCATTGTTGAATCAGAATGGTAGGATTTTGATAACATTTCATGGCGAATGAGAATTTTTCTGGAATTAGCGATGTTTTTTGTTAACTATTCTTATATTTGTCATTGTTTTGCCGTGGTCGGATTAATGCAGCATTTTAATATTTGAAAATTTTGTACTGGTTACTGTGTATACAGGCTTATATATTTGTCTAATATTCATCAATGGCTAACTGCAGAAACAGAGAATATTAGTTTAAACTTGCCAATTATTTAAAGAAAAATAAGAATATGTATAATTTTTGCCCATGTTCATGGAAATGTTAATGAGAATTTTAATGAAATTATCTATAAACTTATCTTTGTTTACAGATAGGTAGTATCTTCAAAGTTATTTTCTGTTCTTGTAAGTAATGTATGTCCCTAGAAAAATGTAATTTTATTTCCATTTCATTTAGCATTGCCCTCAGCAATCTGTCTTTTTATCATAACGAGGGCCTTGCAAACAAGAGAGGTCCTCTTATGTTGGCCAAATACCTGTTCCAAGTTGACAGGGATCTTGGCCTATAAATATCTCAGTTATGAACCATGTTAATTGCTGAATGAAAAGCGAATCATTATTAAATAGTGGAGCAGCACTATTGATGACTTCAGGGTTGCAGATAATTTTGCAATAACAAAGGTAGCCACCAATAAGCAATTAGTAAGATAAATGTTTTTTCTGCAATCTTTGCTGCTTTTGTCCAGGTAAGGAACTCTGAAACTATGTTCCTTGAAACAAATGAAATGATTGTGCATGCTTAAAATTTAATAACCCTGAATATCATTTAACTTGATGAAATATACTAAAGGTACATTATAGTTTTTAAGCATTTGTGGCCTCAATGTGGTGGAAAACTATTCCCACGTACACGTGGTTACTAATGAATTTCCTATGCAGCTCGTTGGAACTGTATAATACATAGTGATTGTTCACCATTGCTACTTGTCCCTTTTAGTGTGTTGTGGATACATTGCCATACCATACAAAGTGCCTTCAATCGCACATTGAATCAAGGCAGCGAATTAAATATTTGCTGTCGACAGTCACTTTTTTACTAGAATAGGGATTATTTTGCTCCCAGAAGCTGGGTGTGAATGTGCCCTGAATATTGTGCTTTCAGAGTTTGCATTAAATGTCACAGTAGGATCTTGTCTTTCATTAAATTTAATATCAAAGCTGTGGTCTTTATGAACCTATTCTGAATTTTCTTTCCTGTGTCTTATAAACTAAAGTATTATAAGTTTCGAGTAGTTTTTAGAGGTGATTGATTTGTTAATCTGTTTTTAAGTGTTGTTATAGCATTTTTATTAAAACTATTTGTTTACTATCTAAGTGGTCTAATTTCATAACTACTTTTGAGCAAATGGTTTGTTCCCTATATTCACGGCATTTTTGAATGTCTTTTGTTTAGTATGGCTTGGTTGTTGACGTTTTAGGAGGTGGCTGTGGTGGTATAATAAAAAATTAGACATCATTATGTGGTTATATAATATTGCTCTAATGATTTTGGAACAATCATTGATCCACCATTTGCTAATGTTCGTCATTCATTACATGAGATTGTATGGAACGAGATATAAATACTAATATACTAAGTTAAAATTGCAAAAACCTGTATAAAAATATTTTGTTGGTACACCTTTTTTAGTGTCCTGAATGCCGTTTTAGGGATTGGCTTTTACTCATTATCTTTAATATGGTTATTTTTCAGTTAAAAATGCGCATATTTTGTATTTTTAAAGTTTTTTGTCTATCAGTTTATACAGCTTGCGAATGGATACTATGATAGATTACAGAATAGCCCATTCCTCGTTTATATGAAACTTCAGTGCATTCCTCGCTCGTAAGAAGTTGGGGATTTAACCTAGATCTGACTTAAAACACTAATGGGTTTAGTTGGGGCGAAGTCGCGTGTTGTTTCTTGCTAACATGATGCGCCCAGCTTTACGAGGATAAATGTGAGGAGTCTGGTAACAATAGGTACATTCTTTTTTCAATGTGCATTGAGTTTCATGCATTGAAAAATACAAATTTCTAATTCCCTCTGACTAATGGAGATCGGGTAAAGTTTTCATTCGTCAAAATTTTATTCGCGGTCAGGTCATTTTTCGGTTATGAAATGGAGAAAGTCTCATGGAGCCAAATTTGGATTACTCTGAATCGTACTGGCCGAAACAATACTTTTTTCACGCCCTCAAATGGTTTTTCACTTCACCTTTGGCAACCGCTGATTTGAATATTGTTTCGTCTAACCTTAACCAGAAATCTTTTATTGCTCTGCAATGTTTCAAAATCAAATTTTTAAATATACTTCCTGGAGTCAGCACGTATCACCCACGCAGAACTTAATCCACGATATTCAAGTTTGATATCGTCCAAATCTCAAGCATTAATGGGACGGTATTTTATAGAATGCCGGAACTTTATCTACTAATTGTTCAGAAGAAACGCCATTCTTCCCAACATCCACGGTTAAATTAATTTATCCAGTAATAAAGGGTGTAGAATGTTATGCGCAATCTTCATGAACTTTGGTTTACTGTATTCGACCTGCATTTTATATTTTAGATTAAAACTGTACTAATCTCTGCCCACGAAATTTTTTAATGGCATAGGAAGGGAATTTGGAAGGGGGATACGGAGAGGAATAAATTAGGGCTGGCGAACTTTAGTTTAGGGATTATCCGTTTTCCGCCTAAATGACAGCAGTGGAGTTCGGTGTGGGGTCGCAGCATGTCCCTTCCGTGCATTTACAGCTAAGGGGACTGCCGGCCAACTGGCCAAATAAACTATAGGCCAATGTAATGTTTGCAGTGTGTGCACAGTTGCTTTGTTTAATGTCTGCGACCCCGTCAAAACTCCTCGCTGGGTGGCATGCGACGGGGGTGGCCAACTTTTTGTATATCAAGCGCCAAATTTTTGGCACGAGAGGTCAGATGAGCCATGCAACTCTAGCACATTTTCTAGAGTTTAACGTTCATGGTTAGGGGTTAGTAAAAATATATGATAGAATCTGCTTCGCCTATGAGACTAAAATTAAAAATTCATTTACGCCATTTTAATGAGACGATGATGGCTTCATGATGCTGTTGTAGCTAAGTCTTGTTAGGTTAAGATAACCTTGGACTCGCAGAGCGAGATCAGCTTTGAAATTAGAATTGTCCTCTCTGTTTGCCACAAGAACGGTTATTAAATTCTTCTGTTTCTGACGTTTGACCATTCACTGTACTTATCTATACCGATAAATAAAATTGAAGTGTCTCTGACTGTCCGAAATAGGCTCCGAAACGGCTCAATGGATATCAACGAAAATTTGAGGGATTAAGAAAGGAAATTTAATTAAATAATTGTGCATATTTAATTTCGATATATTGCAGAAAATATTAATATAACATGAATATAAATAACGATTAATTTTACGAGAAGATTTCTTGGAATTGCCACGGCGTGTAAACCAATTAAGAGTTGTAAGTCCTATTATGCAATCTTCTATCATTCGTACTATCTTGTTGCAGCAGGCTGAGAAAAAAATTAACTTCTTTGGATCGTCATTACGATGTATCCATAGATTGATAAATTTTATTTCATTTCTCGAGTCGGGTAAATTTTAAAATTTAGTAATTGCCAATATGAAAATAAAAAAAATTGAGTTTGGTGTCGAATCCGGTGTAATGCGAGTCGCTGTGTTACATTATGGCCTTTGATATGCAATTTAAGTAAAAATTTAATCACTAATTGGGGTGAAAATTTATTTTGTTAGAATACGGAAAATATATTTATTCCTGCTATTGTACCGACGCTATTTTGGACTCGAGATACTAGGAGTATATTTGAGGTTCATATTCATATAAACTATGGGTTTAATCATGTTTAACCAAAAATTAAATAATGTACCGGGATAATATAAATAAATACCCGGGCAACGCCGGGTTCCCAACTATTTTATAATTCTTGTCCGAAATATAAACAGGCTGAAGGATGAAATGCGCTACTTTTAATCGTCCAAAGCGCCACGGTTTGGCCACCTCTGCCTTGTGAGAACCTTAAAAACAATTGTGAATCATTGCCTGCTTATAACTTCGCGTGTTCTCTGAAAATGTATTCCAAACTTGCTTAATGCTGTTGAAGAAAATTTTGACTAATCGTAATTTGGGTTATCGCATTCAATATCGGAATTAAGCGTGACTATTGCAAAAGTGATTCGGATGACTTTTCTGATAGTTTAGTTTCAGGAGAGCCAGGATAGTTACTAACAAATGTATGATAAGCACGAATCATTTCAGTTTCAGATCTAATTTTATAATAATGAATTATCAGTTTCTTGTGGATATCTAAGTAATTGATGTAGTGTTGTAGTGATTATGCGATATCATTTGAGCAACTTAACGTTAGTTAAGATTCAAAATATAGAACCGATTGTTTCTGGTATCGGCCGCCCGTTATTTAGATCCCTCTTGGAGGTATTTGGTTGTGAGTAATGGGAGGAGCTTTCAACCTGTGAGCGCTATATTGCTACTTGTAACCTTAAACCGCCGTGTAATTGTAATTCGATGCTGCCAAGGGCCGTCAAAGCTGAAGAGGGCGTTCTTTTACTCCCTCCACTGGAAATTCTATCGAAAACGTTGTTATTTGGATATCTCGTGACTCGCAGCTCAAACTAGCTCCGCAACTAGAAGAGTAAAATTATCGATCCTCCGTAATGCAAGAGTTGTGCATACGTGATACATACCTTAAACAAACCATTTCAATACTGGTGCTGTGAACAGTGTTTTGTTTGTTTCAGGATGTGCTGCATACCATCTGTTCGCCAAGTGGTCAGGTCCTGCGAATTGTCATCTTCAAGAAGAACGGCGTGCAAGCGATGGTCGAATATCCTTTACTACACTAATACAATACACTTGCAGTCAAATCAAACTCTCATTTCAGCTTTGTTTTCTGTGAGTGACTGGAGTAGGATGCGAGGTAGGAATAAAGGGAAATCAATTCTCATGTAGATTCGACGTTGGGATGTTATATTTCAGGAACCAGTTTTGCAAGGCGTCGTGAAAAATTTACTACCACCATACGCCATGCTGTGAGGCAGTTCTCCCCCGAATTATATTATCTGGAATATTCCCGTTAATGACTTTACGATCGTTTGGGAGCAGTACGCTCAGGGATTGGATTTTCCAAGCGGAGCCAATTTCCGTTTCCAAACGTAAGTAAATTTTCTTAGCGTGTCCGCTATTCGTAAGATTCAGTTTCAAAACTCCGTTTCACGTAAGGGAAAGTATTGTAATTTTTCCTTGGGCAAGCGGTTTTGGATGGTTCTAGAAGCCAGTTACATTTACATTAAGCTACGTAGATTGAATAGGTTTAAATGCTCCTCAGCGTCGACACATTAAGTTCGATTGCATTGGCGCCTGCTGCCCACCTTTGTTTTCTTTAATAATCGCCTCTATTGTAAGGGTAGCCGTGCCGCAATTATTGCAAATGGATGCTTACCGCAATCCTCTTCCACTGGGTTTTTAAGCTGGGATTTAAGCCATCGCAACGCAATCAACACTGCAATCTCGCACTATATTGTTTCGAGTATTTACCTCGTTCATGAACGACTATTGTTCGTATAAAGTAACTTCGCCTCAGACCCTAATCCTAAATCGATTAGTTTACTGTTGTTGAATAATTAACCATTACCAAGTTAGTGTAAATAACAGCTAAATCTAAACCTGCCTATCGAAATAATTTGGTACACTGTGGTAATCAGTCCTAAGACTGGTCTGCTTTAACATGTCAGGCTAACGTATCCTGCGCAAGCCTTTTCATTTCTACGTGGCTACCACGTCATCCGTAATCTTATTAGCGCATTCCATCCTAGTCTCCCTCTTCTGTTCTTACCTCACATGTATCCTTCTAATACTAATCTTACAAGACCCCCGTGTCCTATTAATCTATTCCTTGTCTTGGTCAGTCCTTCAAATTCTCTTCCCCTATTCTCCGTAGAACTTCCTAGTTAGTGACCCTGTCCACTCGTCTAATTTTCAGCATTCTCCTATAGCACTACATTCAAAGGCTTCTATTCTTTTCCTTTTTGCTGCTCCTATCATCCACGTTTCGCACCTATGTAACGCTACACTCCATACGAACATTTTAGCAACGATTTCCTAATATTCACACTTCTTCTATTCCTTCCCAAACTAACACGATTTGTTATTACACCGTTTCCCACACTACACTCCATTACCTAGGTTTTCCCTCTATTAATCCTCATATTGAACTCTTTCTCCAGGATCACGTTCATACCATTTATTATGGTTTCCAAGTGCATATCACATGCCTTAAAGTCGAGTTGTCAATGGGCGAATCTATTTCATTTTCCCATTAAATATATTAATTTTATACAACAATTCTCTTTTGATGTGAAATTATAACCCCCATCTTATCGTTTGTTTTGATGTGAATTAGTTTTGAATAAGAATTTTCCTTAACTTGAGCCACGTTTGACAGCGTGGAAGCCGCGAAGAGGGCGAAAGAGGCTTTGAACGGAGCAGACATATATTCCGGCTGCTGTACACTCAAGATAGATTTTGCCAAGGTAAGCTAAACTTTTAATTAATTGACTTAACTAGTTATTTGTGCAATCCTTGGAAGTTGACGACCGTTGTGCCCCGTTCTTGTTTAAGAATTTTCTAATGCTGTGCTTTATGTACTTTATTTTCTGGTTAGGTATCACCCTGATGGGGTGCAGTAGTTTCCAGTTGTTAATACTAGGATGCATGCACATAAATCAACGTAGGGATAACGGTTTCATTCGCCCCCCAGTGAGAGCATTGCCCCACGTGCTGGGATTTAATCCTAGCTCCAGATTAGTGTTTCTTCTGCATACTACATTCAACTTTTTATACAAAATAATTGCAATAGTACATTTTCGTTTGTGTTTAAACATTGTATGAAATGTTAATGCGTGAATATTTACCGCAGTGTGCAGTGTATGTGGAGGCTGTGAATGCCCAACCATTGACGGGGGAAAGTAAATTGTTTAATGCGATTCAAGCGTCTTCACTCAAATCGAGAAATATAAAAGTTTGAAATGAATTGTGCAGCTATTTTGACGTCAGTTTGCTTTCGATACGTATAGATTGTAAATATTCGCCCGCTTTTCGTTTATTTACCAAGTCAAGTTGCGTCATGGGACCGGAGTGTTTCTTCCGCATGAAAAGCCGTTCTACTTTTTTAGTTTATTTGCCGACTATCTGGAGACTAGCCAAATTGGACTCTTTGTAGGGATTCACTTTTCGCTTCATAAACATTAGTATGAATTCGAAACAGGTGAATCGTGGCTCAGCGCTATTAGTTGAAAGCGCCTTGTTTCCCCTAGCAGCGTGGCTGACATCTACAATTTCACCTAACTAATGTACAATATTTGATATGGTCTGCTCGGCTAAAGATCAAGGAAACCTTATGAATTTTTGTGATTTCTGTAGAAATCCATTCGTTTTCCACTTCCAGCTACACACCTGAGACTCTTCCACAAGTCACAACACTACATTCAGTCTCAGTCGTTTGTTTTTCGTTACTGAATACGTGCTGAATTCATTCTGTGAAAGGGTTGTCACAATGGAGAAGAGGAATCTTTATAACGAGTCTGTGAGCAGGATTTGCAACGAATTTAACGTGGTGAATAACACTATCAACGATTGTAGACATAATGTGGGGAAAAAATAGAGGATATCTGTACCGAAATCGATTTGGAATAGTATTGAAATAATGTTGCACACTTTGTTAACTCACCAAAGAGATGGTCGATTATGCCTTGTGAAATTGGTTCACACAGGAGCGGCGCTTGTGAATTTTCTTAAACGGTTTACAGCTGAAGAAAAATGCTATTTTGCTTTCCACGTTTCAATAATAAACTGATTTTTTTTGGGGGGGGGGGGGGCTAATGGTTTGATTTCAAACGCTGCCGAAGAAATGCTTTTCCTTTGATAAGGTTTCAAACTGAGCAAAGAGCTGATTGCACTGGCCGTGTGTTCTAATGTGCCGGTTTTTCGTAAGTTCACTGGTCATCGGCAAAGCTAAAAGGCCTCGAACTTTCAAGAACATTTATCGTCATTTCCAGGGTTCTATCGGGTCCAGAAGTCAATCCAAGCGAAGTGGTCCAGCACTCGTTGCCGCACCATCTCAGAAAAAATTAATATTGTGATCGTGCATTGCCTCGTGTTATGGCAGTTCATAACTCATTTTATTTCATTTAAATTGTCCGGCTCAGAAATGGCCGCTTCTTTTGTTGTAGCGCGCACGCCGTTTTCGCGTTTGCAGAGATCTACGAATTTCTTAATTGTCCACGATTGTGTTGACGTATCCTTTTCGAATAAACGGCATCGTGTTCAGTACATTCAGGCCTACAAGTTAAACCAATACTTACCTAATATTCTTTCATGTATTCTGTGCACCACGAAGTTGTCAATTTCAAATTAAGAAAATTCAATTTCCGTAGGCTTAATTCCCCAAGAAGAAAGTTTGAAATTATCGATTTCCACGTGTACGATAAGTGCGTATATCAATATAATACTTCAAATATTTACACATTTTATGATATATCCACTTATCCTACACGTGAAAATCTAGAATTTCTTGCCATGTTTAACCATTTTTATACTACCTTTGAGTTTAATCCTAAAGTTCAAATTTGTATCATAGCTTGCTACTATAAATACCTATTATGCGAACAAACTTTCAGATTTTTATCTATATGCCCAACGGAGATAAAGCGTCTCAAACATTGAAAAATTTTGACAAATCCCGTTTTTAAATGAGTATAATTTGTAATTACCACTGATAATTTATATAGAGTAACCACCATTATTTGTAAAAGAATGGAAATTATTGAGGTTCTAAAACTGTTTCTTCTTGGGGAAATAAGACTACGGAAATTGAATTTTCTTTATGGAATCGACAACTTCGTGGTACACAGAGTACATTAAAAATTATGTTTGTAAGTATGGGTTTAACTTGTAGGCCTGAATGTACTGAACACGATGCAGTTTATTTGAAAAGGATACGTCAACACAGTCGTGGATAATTTAGAAATTCATAGATCTCTGCAAACGCGAAAAAACTGAGTGCAAGGTACAACAAAAGCGGCGGCTATTTTTGAACTGCCAAAACACGAGTCAAAGCGCAAACAAAATATTAATTTTTTCAAAGATGGTGCTGCATCCAATTTCCTTTTTCCTGGACCACTTGACTTGGATTGACTCTCAAATGTAAGTGTGAATCGATTGTTATATTTTCAAAGAGTCTGTGAACGAGTTTGTGCCAGAAAAAGTAGTTTGAGTAGAAGAAGCCTCAAGAATATTGTTTACCTTCCTCCCAACGTGACGAGCCTTATCCAAACCACGGATCAAGGAGTTATTGAATGCTTCAAGAGGCTATACAGACGCACACTCCTCAGATCTTGGGTGGAATGGAGAGCGAAGAAGACCTTGATCTTGTCATCTTTAAAAAGAAGTATCAACATTCATTATGAAATGTATATGGTGGCCGGCGAAACCCCAAGCTGCACATTCATAAGTTCTTGGTTATAAATCAGTCAATATGACGAAAAGCCTTTTTACCATTTGGGGTTAGAACAAAATATCGTGGATGTTTCGAGAACATTGCTAAATTTAAGTGAGGTTGAAGAGAGATCTCGAATAGTGGTTGGTGACGATACTCTCATTGTTGATATTTGTAGAGGAATATGGACACTAAGATGAATATCTGGGTGCTTAATAAGGAGATTATGAAGAAACGTTAAGAGGAAAAATAACTAATTAGGATAGATGGAAGCTCTTCATTAGGAAGAACCAACAGGATGAATAAACTGATGTCGATCTTTTATTTATAAAGAATGGAGAGATTTTGTCTTCAGAAAATTATGGAACGGGAAAAGCTTGCTTCTTTAAATTGTAAAAAACTTCCAGAAAATCCATGAGCAAGTCTTCTATAATAAAATTGATGATAATTTGATCAAATTTCAGATACTGTATATATTTCGTGTTTATTTTTTTGCAAAACAAATATTCATTTGATAGCTGTAGTTCAACGTAATTAAATAAAATGTTTCTATTAATTGCCTTGTGCTCTCACTCGTTGTATTCAAATTGTCCCGTAGTGCCCTGGTAGAGGGCTTCTACTGTATTGAAGCATGAAATTCGATCCAAAATACTGACTTAGAAGAGAGTAATCGGCCGAACACCAGGTTATGAGTCACAATGCCAACTCTGTTGTCCGAAACGCAGTGGCAATTTATCCATAGCTGTTTGCCGGTAGTAGTTTTCGTAAACATGCCGTCTTGTGACAACAATTAGAGGGCGTGTCGGCGTAGTTTATTAATCCCCGCATACTTGCACAACGGTGGCGCGCAGGTGTCAACTATTTTAAGGGCTTGGCTTAATGGTGTCGCGACGAAGTTGACTCAGGGAAGGTGACCTCATTTTAACGAGCAGTCTACAAGCCACCATTAAGTCTGAATAAGAAAGTACACGGAATGAAAAATGAATACAATGTATGGGCAACCAAGGAAGCGATTTTTCCTTCTATCGTAGACGGCTCAAAAGAGTATTAATTGAAAAATAATTCTGGTTCTTCGTATTTAATCGTATTCTGTGCAGGACTGTTCGCCTTGTAATAAATCTATAGGGGGAATGTTTATTCAATAAAATAATTGAGATATTGTAATAAAGAACAATAAAAACATTTACTTTGACAAAACAACATATTTACTATAATAATTACAATTCCTTAATGGTTGAATATTTGCGCCGGCATTTATTTTCAATAAAAACTATTACATATATATTTACAAAAATTATTTATATTAAATTCTTAAACACTAACAATTTGAAAACTTATCTCAGGGTCGCACGTTATGGGCCTTCTCATAGAACAGAAACTAATCCACTTGGACCTGGCAGCAAATAGTCACAGGAGTTATTTACCGTGTCGGCTTTTCACTTGTTCCGGGCTCGTCTTCCCTCCAGATCCAAGCTGCCGATCACCGCTCTCGCACCATCTGGACAATTCTCCTCTCAACGCTCTCGACTACGAATCTTTCAGCAATCTGATCAATCTCAACCACCAATCTGCCTCAAATATGCGACACCCATCACCCAGGTGGCAGGGGTGGATATCCTCCAATCACAGCCCCGGTTACACTAGGGGAAAAGCACGCCCCCGGTCGCCAAATTCTCAGTCTGATTGGGAAATTCCGAAACCGGCGACCAGGAGTCTGAGCGTTCCGACCCAAGTGTCAACCGCCGTCTTCTTTATTTAATATTCCAGGCCGCCAAAGCCCGAGCCTTATTGCCCGTTCTGGCGAGATGGCTCATCTGGCTTCTTGACCTTTCGTCCCCTAAATTATCAATCTTTTATGAGGAGTCAGAAAGTTGCTCGATATTTGACACTTGGCAGGAACATCCATTCGCCCCAATTCAGTAACTGTACGCATGAAGGTTTGCTGTGTGTGAGACGCGTAGGGAGCAGTGGTAGGCAACCCGCAACTCTTTGGCCTCTTTAATATACATCACTTGTGGGCGCGTACGTTCAGTCCGAGGTCTTTAACTAAAGTTGATTAAGATATATTGAGGCAGCGTTGTGTAATGGAAGAAAGTGTAGTGATAATTGAGAGGCATGTACATAGAGATGTTGGACGAAATGAGGCACGCAATACAAGTATACAAGCGGTGTGTAGATGCGAGTTGGGTTTGACTTCAGCGAACTTATTTTAATCTGATTGAGAACGATTTACGAAAGGCCGATTTGTAGAAACCTTATTAATTTAATAACTTTTAAGTTCAAAATATTTTACTCCATAGAAATTTTTATTATTTTAATGATTACTTAGACATTTATTACCTTCACTTGTTTAGGTGAATTGCGAGTGGAAGACTACTCGATTCCCAAAAAGTATAGGAATGGGATTTATCGTGGCAGTATGTTGAAACGGATTTGAGGAAACACTGACTCCTAGGAGAAATAATATCACGTCTCGTAAACCTGATCATCATTTGATTGCACTTGGTAACACAGATTTTAAGGCGTTCCCCAGGTACGATTTTATTCAGCTGTTAACCACTGGAACAGTGTCAATTGAATTGAAATACAATTGGAGGAATTTAGTGCTACTTTTGCATGTTTTGTGCCAGCAATGTTTGGTGAAAAATGGTTGAAAGTAGTTCGTAGGACACTATTTATAATAATTACCATACCAAATTATCGTAAATAATAGGTATTGTAGATGAACGAACCCATTTTATTTGACGAAAGAATTGCTTTGTTTCTCGTAGTCTGCTAATTCCCTCCTGTCTAATGTTGTGTACATTCGAATGCAAGTATATGAAATTGATTTGTGGCCGTACAACCTTGGATCGATACCTGTGGGAGCCTTTCAAGGTTCTCGCATACCGAGGCACCTTCACCCCTTTTGGCAGATGTATGTACTGGGGTTTCAGACCTCGGGCATACGATAAGAGCTCCCAATCGGCCAGCTGCCTCCTAAATCTAGCGGAAATACAGCTGTGGGAGCAAACTCCTCTACCGTCATTCGGAATAATACCCAATAACCTTACCTACCTTATGAAGTTTTTATAGAGTTCTCCCTGCAACTCTTTTATGTGAATCATTAGGTAGGACTCTTAAAAAGCCGTTGGTCCCCAATTCAACTCTTAGCTACCATTTTCTACCTTTCCCCCTTTTTTTCTTATTATGTTATTAAATGGGAATTTCCTGTTTTCAGATTACCCTCCTGTATTAGTGGTACTGCAGAGTACACTCCTCATTTCAATTGATCTACGTTGATCACGAGTGTTCAGTTGAGAACAAAAGATGTGAAATTTTCTATTAATCTTCTAGGCCTTACTTGCTAATGAAAACTTTGCGATAATTTTCTTTCACCTTCACTTCTCAGGAAATTTACATATAAATTAGTAATAGGGCCGTCAGCTTTTCAAAGCACGCCATTACTATAACGTGCTGTAATTTTCTGTTGTCCTGCTAGTTTAACGTGTACAATTCTGGTCGCTTGATGTCGAGGTTTCCTTTGAGAATCGTGTTTTAAGGAGTTTAAAATTAACTAAACAGCTTGCTTCCAAACTTAACTTTCCCAATTTATTTTGCACTAGAAATTCCGGGAGTTGTATGGCGGACCCCTGCCAGGAAGCAGTTCTTTGCCAAGAATGAGTCATAGTTTCGTCAACTAGAATCCCGTCGACATGCCGCATACCTGTAAATATCGCTAGCTTCCTTGTGCCTTGTATTTCGGGATCAAATTTTCTCGCATCATTGCCTATTGGCTCGCGGCCAAATTGCCCTTAATCAGCTACTAAATTAATTCTGGGGTAAACCTGGCTCTGCGTAATGATCGGCGAGAACTTTGATAAAATTGGTAGCGTGAAGGGGAATTCGTTCCGTATTATGACCGCAGCTGTCGATGAAATAAGATTCAGGGATGCAGATAATTGGAAACTCGGTATCTTCACTATATTTCAAATGATTGTCAATCAATTTCATTCGTATGATTATATTCGCAATTACGTATTGTAAAGTGTCTTAATTAGACGATTGTAAGGTACTAAGTATGAGCCCAGAATCGCCTGTTGACATCAGTGACACGGGATAGTCTTGAAGGAAATGCCGTCACGTGATTATAAGTAGCAATGGAAGACTTGTTTTAAGTGCATGGTAATAGTCTGAGTTGAATGGAGACGTTAAGCGCCGATGTCTCACCGCGGAGCCGATTTATGACTTTGGCACTCAGCCGCTGGTAAATATACCAGTTGGTAGTTGATTGTGTTTGTCAGCCACGCTGCGTTGAACAGCTCTTCTGTCAACCACTGTCGTCACTTAATCCGTAATAAACGATGACGGCCGGGAATCTTTTCACAGTCGTCCTGTCTAGTTTCATCAAATGTAAATTGGAAAGGATTTCAGCGGGTGAATCTATGTCAACTCAACATTTTACAAGCAACATGACTTTAATAACTGTCTAACCAAAATTTTTATTTGGAATATAGTTTTGGCTAGTTTTTGATTCTATATATGTACGATTTCTTAGTCGCTACACTATAGGAAGTGTGTGTGTATATGATTATTTTTGCGCGGAGAATGGGTATAGATTGCCATTCTGATCACCGCAAGACCAACGGAGGGGTTATCGTACCATACAAAATATTGTCAATTCAGTTTATTAATTATGAATACTTTTATGGGAGTACAAATTAGTTCGGTCCGTATTTTCGCTGTCAATTGATTTTATTTCAAAATAAAAACAGATTAATCAAAGTGTTGTCGCTGATTACGACATTTTCCCACCTCTAGGGCAGTTTTCCAATTCAAGCTGGGGAAAAAATGTCCACATTTAGGCGATCCAAGTTTCGATTTCTACGAAAGAAGTGAACCGCTGACCTGCCAAATCATGTTGCATCCGTCAAACCTTTTAAAATGCGTTTACGTCCTATGGCCGAACGTAGTCTTGCAGAAAAATAACTGTGTCGTTTTTCTCATAATGTGCGGCTCAAAGTACTCAGTTGTAGGCTGTACCGATCGCCCGTAATGGATTCGCTAAGTTGTAGCAGCTCATAATACACAACACCCTTTTGGCACCACCAGATACACAGCATGAGCTTCGAACCGTGAATATTCGGCTTTGGTGTGAATGTCAAGTCCGATTTCAACGATTGACCGGACATAGGGTAGAATTTTTCTTCTTCTTGGGGTTCTCGCAAGATATTTCTCCAGTCATTCTCCTATGTAAAGAACCTTTAATTCAGCTGCTCGCAAGGAAAAAATCGCCATTCAACGTCTTTGTTTCGGTTCATTAGATTTCAATCGTACGGAAAACCGCCTAAGTCACACTCGAGCTCCTCTTGCGTTAGTTGGATCTACACACATTCTTGAAACGGAAACCATTTCCTACATGATACGTCAATTGGGAGTATTTTCACCATAAACTTCCACAAGCGTTTCAGGTGTACGTTTCTTCCAGTGTAGAATTGATATACATTAAATATGTATGGTTAGCAATGAAGTTTGAGTAATCCTCTGGGCGAGACATGGTGTCCGAAATGCCTAGTTGATAGTACTATAGTACGTGTTTCATTTGCATGCATGCTGTAAGATAATTTTGTTTCGCTTAATAATACCACTCCAGGATTTATATAACTTTATTCGAAAGCTTAGTACATTGTAGTTGTACGAACATAAATTACGTAATAATATCCCCGAGAGAACCTATAACATTCTGAACAATAAGAGATGAACTAAAATTAATATTATGTCAAACTATTCACGAATGTCAGAATTTATGTAAGTATGCTTGTAATTTTAGAGTTTTTGGTTTGAATAGATTAAATCATTTTAATTAGGCTTCATGAATATCGTAAATGAGCTCTTCCGACCAGGATTACAAGTGAGACACATGTAAGCAATAGAATCATTTCCGCGTATTTCCAGAGTATAAGCAGTCTTAACATGGCTGTACCAATCCACCGATCGGGAAATGTGGTCTGGACCAAATTGCTTATTTGATCAATAGCGGGAACCGTTTACAATTTAATTATTCGTTTGGAGCTTAATGTTTATTTAGAATTGTTTTTTGCATTTAATTGTTAACGTTACGCCTTAAATATTATAATCGACCGGAAACGAGGTTGGTTCAACTGAGTTGAACTTTATACGCATATGTTGACCGAACGAGTTAATTTTAGTGGAATGTTACACGGCGCGTAACGACAATTAAGTGAAAGGGTCTGGCTAATTCTAGATTTTATTGCCTACTGTATCACGGCCCATTAAGATTTCTGTCAGTCGAGCAATTCTTGTCCTCGAAGTGGTGTCAGGAGTGAAGGGCGTCTGTCTGTTCCATTACTTAATGTTTTAAGAATTTAATTTTTGTTTATTTGAATGAAGTTGGTTTGAATGAAGTTTGTTTGATTGCAGCCGACGAAGTTGAACGTACACAAGAACGACTCCGAGAGCTGGGACTACACCAACCCCAATATGGGTAAGTTCGTATCCCAAGGGGATCCCCGAGCACCTCTTTCATCTGACCCCTTAATTTCTATGCAAATGAACACACGGCGACATGGCTCTGCGACGAGCCCTTTACTCTAGCAATATTACTTCGCAGTTCTTCTAAATACAGCGGGGCGCATGTCTCGTAATAGGAATATTTTCATTTCAAGGTAGCACTTGTATAAAGGCTTTGTCAGCGAGTTTGGAGACATTTGTATTACACACCATTCACGCGAAAGGCTCTCAGTCATCACACGTACGTATTCATTCCGCCAAATATTGAACGCCTGTAAAGCCGAAGGACGCGAGGACATTTCACATTCTCACCCAGATTTAAAATTTTGTCCTTCGCGCGGTAACTTTACACTTATCTACAAAGCTAAATAAAATTCTTTACATTTAAACGGAATGCTGCTACCCTCTGAATCGACCTACTTTCTCCAATCCTCTAATAAAGTACAAGAATCCACTTGGCGCCGGTAGGTTCACAAGATTTATGATAGCAGGAAAAGAATGAGAGCTGTATGTTGTGGTTCCTTTGGAGGCATGCAAGAAGCGGTTAAAATCATGTCATTGACAAAGTAAACGTGGTGTGGTGGGTGGTTTATTTGTAAGCTCATCTCTAAAGTAGCAGTTCTCCTTGCTAACAGCGGGCACTTGGCTTCTATGCTTGGTATCTGTCCATGCCTTATCGCGATCGAGTGGTTAATTTGGCAGGTCGTATTTTTAGTAGACTGGAGCTCCGAATCAGGAGATCAAAAATAAAAACTTTGTATAATGACTCCCGCATGGGGGATTTCTATTTCAGTATCCCTCTTTGAACAGCGCATACTTTGCCAAATGTCGGGCATAGTTTTGTAATGAGACGCGTAACGCACACTCAGATTATTATTCGCTGTAGATGGACGAAGTTCATCTCTGGTCGTCGGTCAACTGATTGAGCGCTTCTGCCTAATCGACGTCATTGTCGAAGTAAAGTTTGGGTCGGTGGGCGCGACAGTGAAGCTCTTGCTTTCCATCAGGATCGCCGCTTTTAGTAGCACTCGATTCCAGCAATATGCTCCAAAATATTCAAATATTTGCCAACGGAAGTTTTTAGAAATAGCAATTTTAGAACTCATTTCAGGTTGGTGCAGTTTTATCTGATAGATGTGGAATCTACTTCGAAACCTACGCGCAAGAGGAGATTATCCTACGATAATATTGAATCAATATTGGATCATGACAATAAATGTAAAATTGATAAGCCATCGTGGGACCGATGATAAGATGAGGTGGAATATTCTTTTGGAAAGTGAAGAAAATTGGAAGCAGTACCCAGTAGACTCCGGAGAAATGGTGCGGAAGATTGTTCCAAAGAAATATACGAAGAGTGTTCACAAGTCCACTCTCCTGCACGAGCACGACTGAGACGTAAAATCACTGTAGCGTGTGCTTTTGTTTGGATCCGTATGTAACATGCCAGCCAAAGTATTAACCCTTATCGTTGTGTTGGTGCTTTCAATGTTGTCCAATTGTTACTAGAAATAACGTTAGCATGACGCTTCTTCCTCATCCCTCGTAACTGGCTTGCCCATTTACACCAACCGGCGGGAACGGGTAACTGCTTCAGTTAATTAATAACTTGTGGTGAAGCGCACAGTATGCTTACGTAAAATATCAGCCTGCACATTTCTTGAATATGAATAGTTCGTGTGAATGGGGATTTTACATTTTTGAAACTGGGAGACAGGTTAACGGATTAATGGCAACCTTCAAAATTGGAGGTTAGATCCGACTTCAGAGAATTTCTTTTTGCGAAAGTTAGTTTGGCCTGCGTAACAGTAGATTTGGAGAGTGAAGAGCGAACCCGGGCTACACGCTGCATCGATCTAGGCCTCGCTCCAATCACAGCCGAGCACGTGCAAACTTCAGCATGCCCTACCCCCCCCCCCCCCTGTGTTTTCTTACTTTACTTGGTTTACACCATTCAAGGACTTCTTCTAATTGCATTCGAAAATTGTCACCATTAGATTACACTCCCGTCACAACCCATTCCAAATAAAGAGAAACATGCGACGTTGTCAGAAGTTTAAAGTAACCGTAACATCAATCTTTGCTTACATTATAGTGTGTCTTGTATCTACCCTATCGCAAATTGCGAGCGAATCGATCTCCACATTTAACCAGTGTGACATTCCAGTGGATTCATTCACAATATGTTCGATAGCCGGATTACTAATGTTATTTTAGTATTTTTAAGTAAATGTTTCTATATTTTTAGTATTTCCCAGATCCACATGCAAACTTTTCTGATTTTTACATTTTATTGTGATTACTTCCCTCCTAGTTTATGATACAGGCATCATTAAATATATTTTCAGCTTTTATTCGCCCTACTCGACCAGTTTAATTTTTATTTAAAAATTTTAATTTCTATATTTATTTAAAACGACGTGACGAGGTCATGTTTATCTCGGAGGTAAATTAATTTTAATGTATCCACATTGCAGCAGCGTACGTTAAGATTTATCTCATCACATCCCAAAAACATAAGTTTGCGGTAAAGGAATTGTAGCGTGACAAATCTTTCCCACGATAATTTATTTTTAAATAAGATTTTTATTTAGTTATCTCTTTAAATGTGGAATATAATTACCTTAATGAGCTGCTTTACATGTGTCTTCTCGTATTCTTAGTCCAAAATCTTGGTAAATCAGAAGTAGTTTGGTGCGGACAGTACATCGCTTAAGACATAAAGCTTTCGTCCCTACTTTAACGACATCTTTTGGGTAATTTGATAAACTCCGACAAATTTTTCGAATGAGAATAAGTCACGAGAGGAATAATCCTGAATTTTGCACATGTAGTTCTAAATTTGGATGCTCGTCATATAGGAGCAATAAACAAACTGGATGGGTATCATTGTCTAGTTTTATAATTTACCACAATATCGAGTATGAATGTCTGGAACTCTGTTTAGTTTTCCCAACTGTGTAAAGCGTGGAAAATGTCCGTCATAGGTCTGGTATTTCGAAAGGGTTTCAACGTGGAATATCTGAGAGCATGTACGCTGAAGCGCGTTCAAGTAAATCTAAATTTCAATTTTGGAGTTTCCAGCGTTTGTGAATTGTTAAACGTTGGTAGAAATCGTGAGTAGAAACAGCCTGTCGATTGTGCTTCAATGAATTTTCTGGCGAGAGTTTGTTACATTAATATGTGGACAGTTACTTGACCTTAAAGTTTTGCACGAAAGATGGCCGTGGTCCGCCCTTACATGCCGAGTTAATCCTAGGCAGCAGCGATTTATTTTGGATCGTTCCATTGTTAGCTGCTGAAGGAAGTTGTGCCTATTTTCACACAGCTGCAGCCACAGCCACACCGGCTACCCGTGCTTCTATATCGGTTGAGAAGATGGACACCAGTCCATAACGTGGCTTCCGCCCCGCTCTTAGTATCTGGTTACATCCCCGGACATTTGCTCACCCTTCACAGAGCCTACTTCTCAACGAAATTACTTATTGTAACGGAGCATAGGTCATACAAATCTGTAATTGTAAACAAATTAAGTGAAACTGATCTTCTCTCAGGTATTGATTTAGAATAGCGGCGTTTTGTCTTTATAATTGGGGACGATAATCAGACCAGTTTAAAAAGTTAATTGCGTATAGCTAGATGTCGCTGTGTAACAATACTGCAATTTATTGCACCAATTATCACCTCGCCACATTTGGCTCGTGTCCTGCATGTCGCTCAAATTTGTAATTGTGCTGACCGCGGTGACAGTTTCTAAGAACGTTGGCTATTTATACTTTTTGATGTGTCATCCCTATTATCTCGGACAACCGAAACTAACGCTTGGGGTGTTTAAGATATTTATAGAAATTTTTTCCTTTTCTCTGGAACACGTTTTTACCAACGCTATTACAGGATATGGCTTGTCCTATGAACATAGATTCCATTTTCAGCTCTTTTTTTTTTAGATAGCTCTTTCTACCCCTAATATTAAAATTTGTATAATGCAGGTCACCTGTTTACATTCTGGAGCTCATTTGATTCGCACGGACTTCGTAGACCACGCTTATGCTTTATTTACTCGCATATTTTCCCGAACTGTAACGAACGGATTTTCGTCTATTAATCTTCGTCCGCCAACACGACTTATAAATAGCATGATTAATTTGACGAGTAGCGCGACTAAATTGTTGCAAGAAAGACTGCATGCCGCCAATTCCCTCTCCTCGTAACTTTAATCCATGTGTCATTGTGATGCTGTTTGTTTGCATAACTTTGGCGCGTTCAGTTGAGTCTCGGAATAGCAGTTAACTTCGGGCTATCTTCAGTTGTTACGCTTTAAAATTTACGATGCTGTTACGGCCGGAGGACCTGGTTTGTTTCCTCCCCAAAACACTTGAAAGTGGAGCGCAATCGGAGACGTATTTTGGGCCTTTACACAACACGGACATACATTACCAACTGAAACATTCGCCGGAGCCCGTCCGTTGTAGAACGATCGTGGAGGTGGTGAAGAGCGAACACAATGCACACTTCCACCAACATTACATTGGCCAAGAACACGGGATCAACTCTCAACCTCTTCAAGACACTAGAAATACCACGGTTGAGAGTAACACTGCATGTTAACTGTCGAGAGACGGTGTACTGCACACAAACACGTCAGGAACACAGCACCAGCAACCCTGCTGTGACTGACTTTGTGGTGTTTGTCTGCAGGGGCAGGGGCTGCTACGGCGGCGCAGGGAAGGCGCCGTGAGGGCGAGCGGGCTGCGGCCTCAAGTCTCAGGGTGAGTATCGCGGGACACGAGCTCACGCCACGACGACCAAGACCGCGCTATTTCACTTCATCTCACCTAATTCATAAATAGACTATTGTGTTGACTTACGGTAAGATGGGTTCCCAGTCGCCGTCATGCCGCGATGGAACCCTGTGGTTTGCAACTGCAACTTCTGATGACAAACTCTTGTTTCAAGTAGGGCCGGGCCTCCGTGATGACCGCCATTCGGCCGAGGCTCGCGGGATTTAAAACCGATTTATCATCTGTCGTGACCCTATTTTGAGACAGACCTCTGTCAGATTCGTTTGTCAGCAGTAAAACTTATTTTTCCACAAATAAATTTTATATAGATTTGATTTTCGGCCCCGCCCACCAGATGTTTGGTTTATTTTGTCTGGATTTTGACAATGTTCAGGTTGTTACCCTTCGGTCATTTCTATTACTCACTTGCCTAGGACTAATACTTTCCATTTGTTATGCCAATTGACATGCAGAAAATGTTAATTTCATGATGTTGAATTTTTAAACAATGCTTGTATCATTTCTATTTCTGCATATGTTGTCTGAAATAAACAATTGATTTAATGGATGATATTCAAGAGAGGATTTTAACTGTGTTGATTATATTGGGGAAGGTGAATTCTTTGGGTCGTGATGTATCACCCACGCAAGTATTTTTGGACTGTCACCTAAATATTGTCTTGTGGTGTAGACTTGAGAAATGCTATCATTTTTGTTCAGTTATTTATTTGGGGTTGGTGTGATCAATTGCTGTTGCCCCTGTATGTCTGTCATATTACTAATATTACAAAATTTAGTGTTCTGCCTAATGGCACATCCAAGTGAGGAAAGTTCTATTATAGTCCTAAATTGTACTGCCACATTAAAGCTAGATACCAATTAAATTTGTATTAATTTCTCAATTCCATCTTTTGGTATTACCTGTACATGTCACCTTGACAATGAAAATATGAACTTTCTTTCTATAAGAGATGTACCAAAAGGAAATTATATTTTGTCAAATAGAAATAATTTTATGAAAATTAAGGACTAGACATTTGTAGCGAAAGGTTAAAAGTTTCCCTCGGACGTTAGATGAAATTAAACTTGACACTTGTAGAACTCCACTTTGCTTCCTTTGTATTCAAAGCACAGCCTTACTTCATTTAGTTTTTATTTGTCAGGATTTTGACACCTAAAGAAATTGAGCTGATTAACTTTTTTGGTTGAGGCGAGTCGAAGTTCTCCACTATTTTTTTTTGGGCGGCTTATCATAATTGTTACCATTTCAGGAATGAAACCCGATGCTCCAGGTGGAGGAAGACCTGCACCACTTTTACAAGAGCCTCGTTTTGGCGCAGGCCCACAACCATACAGTACGTAAGATCATTTCAGAGTGAATTTCCTGCTAAGCTGTCTACGTGTAAACGTGTCTGGTCTGATCGCTTCCAAGCTGATGTGTTTATTTCATTTTTAACCAAAAGCTAGTGTCATTCAGTTATGCTTGTATGCACGTCATGTGGCTTGACTATAATTTTGTCCCAACCTCTTCATCTGTTGTGTAAATTTTGTTTCCTTGGAGTATTAGCAGGTATTGTTTAAAAAGCTAGTAACATTAACTTTCTTCAAGTAGTATGTTGGCATTTGAATTCGTGCTTTTAGTTCAGCTTAGAATTGTTAATGACATGTTTTTATGATTTTATAATAGTCTCTTCAATTTTCAGGAGGTGATGGTATGCGGGGTGGTGGTGTTCCACCATATGTCTCCGGGCCACCGGATAGATATGACGACGGGTATCAGAATGGCCCCGGTTCTGTATCATATTCTGATCATTATCAAGATAGATATCAGCCAGTGGACAGGTAAATTACAATTGTTTTATTATAAGTTATTTATAATTATATTTTTAGTTTTTGAATGACAAGATTCTTAAAGAATGGAGTTGAGCAATGGGTAGACTTATTGGCTAATTGAAACTATAATGACTTTACTTTGACTCCTGATATATTATGAATTGACACACACTCAAATGTTTCAACTTAAATTCAGCACCTGAAACATAAATCTTGAATTGAAATGTTTGAACTTTTTTCAGATATGGTTTGAAACCAGAGTATGGAAGAGAACCTCTTCATCCAACTCCCCCTAGACCTGGCTTTGGACCTCCATCTTTAGCCCAAGCTCCAGGTGGCCCCAATCCTCAGCCACAGCAAGGTTCAGTGATGATGGTTTATGGATTAGACCTCGAAAAAGTTAATGCTGACAAACTCTTCAATTTATTCTGTCTTTATGGAAATGTTCTGAAAGTAAGTATAGTCCATTAAATCTTCTTGACTATTATAGTAATTGTTTTATTAATATTATTAAAATTTTGCAGATAAAATTTTTGAAAACAAAAGAAGGTTGTGCAATGATACAAATGGGTGATGGATTAGCTGTGGAACGTTGTGTACAAAATTTAAACAATGTACCTCTTGGCTCAAAAGCTCTACAGCTTGGGTAAGATGCTTTCTTTCGGAAAATGATACTGAATGTGTAATTTTTTCACAATTTTAGTTTGCCTGAGTTTTATTATGGTATAAAAATTTATTGGTTGTAAATGGCAGTTTTATACAAAAATAAAAATATTGTTGATTTCAGGTTTTCTAAACAGGCATTCTTAAGTGATGTGCAAAGTCCCCACCCCTTGCCAGATAAAAGCCCATCTTTTAAAGATTTCATGGGAAATAAAAATAATAGGTTCATAAATCCATCCATGGCTAGTAAAAATAGAATACAACCACCATCAAAGGTAATTGTTGTTACTTTCCCTTTTATTTAAAATTATGTGACAAAAATTACAGATTGAATTTTTAATATAGATTCTTCACTTCTTCAACACTCCACCCAATTTGACAGAAGATACCTTGAAGCAAGTTTTTGAGGAAGAAAGTGTAGCTCCCCCAAAGACGATAAAATTATTTCCTTTAAAAAGTAAGTATTATAAAATAAGTAACAACTTATAGGTGTCTATTTGTGTGTGGATTCTTGTTTCATTTTTTATTTGTATTGACTGCAAGACTTCAATTTTCTTTAACTGTACACTGTTTCAATAGCAGATCGAAGTTCATCTGGACTTGTCGAATTTGAAGATATCGCACAAGCTGTTGAAGCTCTCATGACTTGCAACCATGCTCCCATTCCAACATCAGGTATTTCTTATTCTTTTTTTTCCAGAATGATCTATGATGATTTCTATTATGTGAACATAATTCCAATTTATTTTACAGGTGGAAAATTCCCATACATCATGAAACTGTGCTTCTCGTCAGCCCGTCATATCCCTAACATGCGCCTCAATGAAAACAATAAGGAAAAGGATGAATAGGGCATCTAACGAACTGCCACTCCCAATTTTATTTGCATTACATACATAACTGTATATGTAAACAGTTCTTGTGTTGCTATCTCACAAATAATTTCATTATCGAATTAATCCTGTTAGATATTTATTTTAAACAAACATTTGCAAAATGCAAGTGTCATTTTTACTACAGCTAATTAATTATGATGCTAGAATTCACTTGTCAATTTAGGTTACCTCCATAATTATCAGTAAAGCTTTAGTAAATATCTCAGTTCAGTTTATGCTTCAAAAATATTCATTAAACTTCTAATACTTCCTTCTAAAAGACAATGCAAGTACTTTGTTATATTTCAAGTTACTTACACAGATGTTTTGGCAGTTATGGCTTGTAGAAGTAAATTAAGTATAAGTGTTTCATTCCTCATCCGATCATTATTATTTGAAACTACAAAATTGAAATATATTTTAGTAATTGACTTGTAACTGAGACGCATTGCCGCAATTGAAGATCGGATTGAGGTATAATGTCTAATTTAATGTTGCAAAAGTTGGGATTTTACTAAGCATGCTTTTGAGAATTGAATTTGCAACTTCGAATAAATTCACTTTTTTTCACAGAAAATTGCAATAGTCAAAATTAAAAATTAATTTCTGTAATTTTGCATCATTTCATTGCTATTAGGATTTGTAAATCTACACCAAATTATTCCAGTTTCACGTTTGTTGACAAATTTTAGATCTGATTATAGAAAAAAGAATATGAAACTATGACCGTAATATACTGGAATTGAATGGCATGTTGTGAAAACATAGGAAGGCCAAAAGCGCAGCAAGTGATAACAATATGTTATTACTAGAAAAGAACTTAACCTTATAAAATCCTCATACCTAACCGTATGGGGTTAATCTAAAACATATCAATATAGTGCTTATATAAATAAACCACAAAAATTGGAAGCATACTATTTTCAAAGTATAATTCCATAATTTTTAATATTGTATTGGTGTTTTTTACATGTTGAATGTGTAGTATTTGAATTCTTTAATTACTCTGCACTGCTTGGTCTTCCTCTTAAGTTGCATTGAACAAACTCTTGTTACATTGTCATTTTTACTTATATGCCATTAATATAGAATTAGAGCTGTTAAATTGTACTTCTTACGTACGAACCACTGCTATGAAAGACAGTAGACTTTAAGTTTTTAGTTTTATAGATTAGTCTGTGACTGGACTAAGGATACTGCCTAGTTTTATCTGTAAAGAGAATTCTTCGTCCAGGTAATTTACCTCTTACAATAGAAATATATTGTATCACTTTGAAATAAAAGTTATTATACTTCATTTTTCTTTTTTTGTTAAATGTTCCTTTTTTAAGGCTTCAAAATTATTATTTTTTGCACTTAGTCCCTTGTTAAATCTAAGTTCTTGGAGACTACCATAATAATAAATTGTCATCTATTCATTTGCCACTTATGGATAAACTGTATTTATTTTCGTTACTTTTATAGGGTCACTGAATTTGCAGCCATGTTTATGTTTCACTGATTTTCGTAATAAGAATATGGTTCAGGTTTTCCATTGATTGAAATATGTGGAAGGTGAAGTTTTTAGAGTAGTAGATAACAATTTTGTTTTTGTTGCTGTAAAAAAATCTAGGAAAAACAACTTGTCTACAGGGTGTTGTGTCGGCTGTGTCTTATAATTGTGTAATTATTTTAACATAGTATAAAATCAGTTCTAGAAAGTCTTGCCTTGGTTTTCACAAGTGAATAGTCATTTGGTAGGCATGGACTGAAATAATCATATTTTAGACTATAAAGAATGCTGATGCCCCATTTGAAATTCTCATTTCTTGTACTGGTTTAAAGTTTTCATCTTTATCTTCTGAAGTGATTGTTCTATTTTCTGTACTGTACTAGTGTTTTTCTCTAAAAATCACCTTCCCCAATCAATTTGAAAACTTGCAGTAGCCTTTCTAAATTTTTGTTAGCTTTGCTGAATCCAACCTCCTGAAATTTGTATGCACAGAAGTGAGTAGATAAAAATACTATGTCACAAGAAAATACATTTGAAAGAAAATACTACTGTTAATTTAATGCTTTAACAATAATAAAAGTATAAAATATTAAAATTTTCTCCGGAAAGTTAATTTTTGTTTCATTACTTGTGAAAAGAGGAAGTGGCTTATCTTCTTGTGCATATGAATGTTTTTTTACTTGTCCAATGGCTTCTAAATTAGCTCTTCATGTATTGCATGTTCTTTTACACTATCTTGTGGATGTTACAACATGATTATAAACTTGGCTAGGTGATCATTATTAAAATTATGAGTACAAAATTGTTCCAATTAATTTTCTATGCAGACTCCTTGTTGAATTGGTAAGCTTTAACTTTTCTGTTGTGATTATATATGAGAATGAAATATCATCTTGCTGTAACATCTTTTATTTTTTGTTATTCATTTAGCCACAGATGCAGTTTCAATCAATGAACAAAAGGACATCACATTTGTGGCAAAATTGTTTCAACAAAATTTATGTAACATTTAAGTAGCTACGACATTCCTAAGAAATTCCTCTATTGCATTCCATATTTGGTGGTTCAGAAAATTCTTTCCTTTAGTAGCATTCATAAAAATACATTTTCCTTGTGTAATAATGTCACTATTGTCTAATGAAATGCTAGTAAACAGCATCACACCATTGTAATCCTGCCAAAGGTGGTGATGGTTTATGATTACTATGAGGCAATTATCAATACTGTAATGATATGAATGATTAAAATTTTCATATCAAAATTATAAGCCGGAAGTCTAATGTTAAGTAATGTCTATGAATCAACCTTTTCACAGTAGATATGCTTACGTAAGTTTACTATGAACACAACACTTACAAGTACTGCATTCATTGATTGAAAATCAAAATTTTTTAACTAGTCATAATGAAATAAATGTTACACAATCATGCATCTAATCTTTAATTAAATCATTTCAGACATTAACACTTCGTTGCACATCCACCAGTTACACCCACACATTCAACCAAACACTAACATCTACAAAAGAAGATCAAGACAAGGATTCTGGACACTATATGCAACAGGAAATTTCATAATCATACTAATCTTTTTGTTCATATTTTAATAGAAGCCATATTTAAACTTCAGTTGCATGTACTTATTAGTTCTTTTTTCAAATTTTATTAGTAGCATGTGTAAGAACATGATTGCCTGAAATTGATACTGTAGCTCACATAACAAATTTCTTCACTCTACTGTTGGGAACTTTTATCCCTCTTTTATTTTATCACTTTTGTATAAAAACTTGTTTGTCTAAAGCTATATTTCCCATACTCTTACTGGTGGTTTGGATTGATTTAATTTAAATTAGTTTATTCTTAAAGTAAATATGAACTAGCATAACTTCTGAAGTTATCATTTGGTGGAAATCCTGTTGCAAATAATTCGGGAGACTAGTTATATGATGGTAGGAGGGGAGAAAATAGTTTATTAAGGTTCAAATTAATGTAGACGTAATAGTTGCCTTCATAAACCTGTGTAATTATAATCCATCACCACGTTCTTTTGAACTTGTATTTGCACATTAAGACATAAATATTTTGTATACTGTACTTTTTCACTACATTGCACAATTTTCTTTGCTTATTATGTTAAGCGATGTTTAAAAGATTAGTATGTATACAAAAGTAATATAGGTTAGTTTTTAAATATATGTAGACCACACTTAAATTATTGTGCAATTTCAATTGAAGTAGCACATTTACTAAAAGTTTATTACCAGAAATGTGAAGAGTTTTTACCATCTATAGTTAAATGTAACTGCAAAGGTTTTTAATAATATGTTATTAAAATTTTTCCACTAATAATTAACATTTTCTTGTTCAACTTTTTTTAATGAACTTGAGATAGTTTTGTATTGTATTTTATTGGTAATAGTTATTTACAACTTAAAATTTTACAGAAGAATGTGAGAAACTATTCCTTTATAAGCAGTTCTGATTTAACTTTAGAATGGTAGAAGCTTTAGTAAGTGTAGTTTAGTGTAAGGTAAAGACAAAGCAATTAGTGTAAGTTAAAAGCCACTTAAGTCAATTATAAAAGTAAAATTTTCCTGCTATTGTCACATTTTCTAAGACTTGGCTTATTGCTGAAATTTCAGGTGTAAGCTGTAATATTCCCCCCTGTGTATATAAATTGCACATAACTATGTAGGTGTGAGGTTCTCCCAAGAGAATGAGCTTCATTTCATTGAAGTTGGTTGTTTTTTGGTTACATCATCTTCATCATTCAAAAAATTATTCAGTTTACCAGATAACCACAAACTTCACTGAAATATAAATGTTGTATTATATACATTGAAGAAGGGGCAAAGTTAAATTTTCATTTTCCATTGAAAAGGAATGATAAATACTATTCAGTTAACTAAATTTTGAATAAAAATAAAGCTAATCACATTTCCATTTTATAGCTATAATGATTTTTACAACATTGTACCTGAAAAATATATGTTTAGAATATTATTAAAATTATATCTGCTCTAATTATCCAGAATTAATATTTGTTTAATTAAAAATGAAAAATATAAAATGAAATTAGCCCCTTCATTCATACCTTGCCAAATGTCAAACCTCAAGACTTTTAACGTTTTGTGCAGGTTGTGTAGTTCCTTAATGTCTAAGGTAGTATTTTAACACATTTTCTCATCCAATGGGCTATTATCTATGGTATGAATGTTAAAATTGTCTTGTCCACGCAAGTTCACTTGTCTATTTGAGAAAGATATAGTTTTATCATGTGGAATAAATAGTATGAATGTTTACACATATTTTCTTATGAGAATTGTTTAATTTTAATAACAAGGCCACCTGAGCAGACCTGCTCAAGCTGTAAAGTTTTATAGTCAAATGTTAACATTACTTAGAAAAACTCTTCAGCCCATGGTCTGCTAACTTGTATGCATTATAGAGGACAGCATAAAAATTGTATGTCAAAGCAATAGCTAATTTTAGGTTCCAAAAGATATCACTTTGCTGTCACCCATTTGAAGTATTCGCTCTAAAGAAAAGTCTTAAGTTTGTATTCCGATTTTTTTATTACCAAATTCTGATCATGTGAGAACGGGCAATGATAACTTTTGGATACTTTGGCTTCTGTCACTCGGTATGTTCCTCATATTTTCATAATTAAAAATTCTTTCCACTATTTATTACATTTTAGTTAACTTGTATGATTTGATTGTACAAGAAAACCCCAAGACACTAGAAAGAGTGTAATAAAATAACTGGGGAAAAGAACTACTCGCAAATAAAGATGCTGATGACCAGTATTTGTACTAATTCTTTCAACAATTTTCCTGACTGATTTATTAATTGTGACAGTCCAGTTCTACTGCAATGGAATTGTGGAATTGAAAGTACCCAGTCTTATCCATTTCCTGCATGCTGTCTACCCATGCAAATGATTCAATATATCTTTCTACACATGTGCAAAAGGACTCCACATGGCTCTGAAAATTTTTAATGTGAGCCAAACGTCCACGTTCTTAAGTGTGAAACTATATCAGAAATGAATTTTACTTCACCTTCCTATTCTGCATAAATAAAACTTGTTATATAACAATTATGATTCATTGAAGATAAGTTAATTGGAACAATTACTATTCAAAGCTTGTCAATGGTTACAAATGTTAACCCTTGCTGTGCATGGTAATTATTAAAATTGTCACTTTGATTGGAGAAGTTCATCTTCTAACCTTGGAGTCAAATTGAAGCACTTACCTTAACATTCTATTAACTACATATTCCACAAACTACAGTATCTTGTACTGAACTTATGGTAGCACAATGTCTCTTTTTAATATTTGAACAGTTTTATCAGATCATCGAAATGTGTAAATATATACACAGGTGATGCCATTGTCAACATAATTAAAACAGTGACAGGAAATAGATAGAAAGGTGGTGGCTTACCAGAAGTGTAAAGCTACCATGATGAGTGTGGGGTTCTGAATTTTCGGACATTCCTGACACCCTCGTCAGATATGGAATATCATTCGGAACGTCGGTCAGCCATCACTACTATTCTTAATCTGACTAAGCAAGTTCTCGGCGAGATTCACATAGTATTCTGAGACAAGTTGCTACTACACCGGATACTAATGAGAATAGTGTTAATGCAGTTAAACAAAACTGTAAATTGTACGATAGAACTCGTGAAAGTTAACCTAAGAAAAATTTGGAATGTCTATTTACAGAGGGAATTCATATTTTCATGCTCAAGAATATAGTTTTTTTAAAATATCTTTATCTGTAGTTTCACAGTGTAAAACGCACACAACAGCCATGCCCACGCAAGAATTTGAGCCCAGAACCTCTGTAATAAGAGGCAGCAAATGTTATTTTTTCTTTGGCGATTTTGATATTAAATAATCCTGTGCTCAATAAACAGATTCAAAAATTAATCGACAGCAGAGCACAGACGAGGTCAACATAGCGGCCACAAATTCATTGAGACACAAGTTAGACTCCGTTACATTATGGCGCCCAACGTGGGGCATCGAACTTCGGAGTAGATGATTGAGTTCCCGGGTCCCATTCATGTCGCTAAGCTACGCGGGGCACGAACTGCGTAATTTCGTTGAAAAGGAGTTGACTGCCGGATACATTGTGGTTACTGAAAATTTGACGGAGAGTATTATAGGGTCATTCCATGTCAAGTGGCCCAATTTGAGCAACGATCCCCGCGCAACCATTTCCGATTTTGATGAAATTTTTACAGTTTGTGATATGATTGCCTTCGATGGACATCTGTAAAATTGCAAGTGGCCGAGATACGCGGTTTTTCGTAGAAGGTTGTCGTTCGTCAGAGTCAACGTCGTCATAAAAAATACTTAAGCTTTAATATTGTTGCAGTTATTAGAGAATATACGTAGAAAAATCGTTTGTAATGTAAACCTTATGCGTAGATTACAAAAATAATGAGATGTTACACAAATATCATCTCTGGCCAGCATGGGCCCTAAAATAGCGAGAGAAAAAAATATTGCCTTAATCATATTTTCAAGGAATCCTGCAGGGATAAAGAAAGAAGGAACGGCATTCATATTTTGTACTTCGTATGTGAAAAAAGGCCAAAAATGAGTTTTTTTTGGAGCGATAAATCGTTCAGAGAGACACCAGATATCATTTTCTAGTTAACACCAGTAGAAAAATCAGGATTTCCTGTAACAGAAAGCTTTTGTCAAGTTTTAGTGTCTCGATGGATAAGGTCAAAGTCAACTAGTACGCTGTCCACAAATATCGTCTCATCGTCTTTTATTGTGCAATAATCGTTTAAATAACGTGCTCTTCAATGCTATTTCACTTTCTTAGATGCACGATTCACGTATGAGGTAAAAGTAAACTTGTTTGTATCAATCACCTATGTATTATTTCCTTGAGGTCACCAAAAGCCAAAGCATTCCTTCCTAGAGGCGCGATTTTCTTTTTCATTGCTGTAACATTAAATTACCTGGTATAAAATACGTAACACGATGAGTAAAAATCGAATACAATAAACAAAACACCTTGCCTTTACAAATCAAAGACTGACAAGGTTTCTTTGCCTGCAGGTTTCCAAGCCTGATCACTATATAAATTTATTATAACTGAATTTTTTGACAAAGGTTCCCAAGCTAACTTTGTAGTGTCAACTAAAAAATCTGTCGTGTACAATGATGCCTGTACAATTATTTAGCATTTAAAATTAGTAATTCCATCCTGAAACTGGAATCGATTCCAAACTTTTGAAAGCTAGAATGCAAGAATGAAACCTTTATTGCGCTACGGACAGTTCCACCCTATACGCTAATTATAATGGGCTTTATATATGTATATATATTTGTGTGTGTGTGTTTGAGCGAGAGATTTTCATAATTCGAAAGATGTTCATTCTAAATCTCCAAAGATCATTGCCTCGAAGGAACCGAAACAGACATTTCAGATTTTATCTTTGAAATTAATATTTTATTTTCAATGCGTTCGCGCAATATTTGTTGACATGCTGTATTTATTTGAAAATACAGTAGATTATCCTACCATTTGTCGTAAGAAACGTATAAAATTTTTGTAGTAAATGGTCCGGAAGTTTTCTGATGGACCCGAAACGTTTGGATAACGAGTTTAGTTTACACATTGAAGGTTAGTATTGATTACTATTTTTTACTTACAGAAATTGTTTGTGGGCTGACATTAGGATTCTAAAATGTTCAGATTCCTACATATGTAAGCAATATGGACAAAGAAAGACCCTTTCAGTATTCTACACATACCATTTAACAATAACTGCAAGTGTATTATCCGGCTCATTAAACCTACTCCATTAGAAAACAAAGGTTATACCGTCAATGTCTACACACGTCAAATATACATTTTATTGACTTCTTTTAATTCTGTGTGTGTACATTTTACCTTAATAACCGTATTTTCCTTAAAACAGTTTGACAATATCCACGTTTTATCATACGGGCAATAAGCTACGTTGTAACTGTCGAAATTGTTTGGAAACCTGAATCAATTTAAATCGGTAGAAATGTGTTGATGAAGTTTGAAAGGAGTGTGCGTCTTAAGCAAGTCAGATTTTGAAAGAATATCTAATAATTCGAATTTTTATATTTAATAAATCGAAAGAATAGTTCTTGTAATGATATTTGTTGTTTGAATTTTATTCAACCAATAATATTAGGTAAACTGCTTCGAAAATTGTGGGAAAGAGCTCTTGTAGTTTGTAAATATATCTGTTTCTGTGGGACTGTTCCAGTTGATGATGGACAAGCAAAACACAGCGAACTGATTGTAACGACGCAGCCTGGACAAGATGGAGATATGTCTGACTTACGAAGGTAACGATTTAAATACACAAATAGACTTCTAGACACTATTACATTTGAGGTTGTTATAACACTTGCGTGACCAGTCAATAAAATATCCTCACGTGCTTTTTGTTGTAAGAATGTGACGATATATGTCGATTATGTTTTCGAATTTGGAAAATTTTCGACATCGTCCCTGAACTAAGTATTAAAATGACGAGCTGATATCTCTTTCTATGGTCTATCTTCTCATTGTGATATCGAATTTTTACTAAATTATTGAGAAATTCGAAGAGCGGGTGTCATATCCTTTCGTTGTTGAATTGACGTGATATTAGAGATGGAGCCAGACGTTTCAAACGAACGACTCCCATCACGCTCTGAAATAGAGTCCGAATAAGTCGGCCAGGGTACATCAACTCCACTCCGCTCGGCTCAACCACTACTCAGAGCTTCGGTGAAACGGCCAAAAAGACTCCGAATTTGAGAACGTTGTGTATCAAATGTTCTGCTGCCTCTCATAAACTGGAGACATACGATTGTGCAATGTTTCAGTGACAAAATTATTAGTAGTGCTTCTTATTGAGTAAATTGTACACTAAGTGGCCAAATTATTGACACCTGACAGCTAAAAGTCCCAGATAGCTATAACGCAAGGAAGTGACATCATAGAATAAAATATAAACGTAAGTTATAAAGAATCAAGAATAATATAAACCATATTCAGTCCTCACAATATATTTTATTTATTGAGCAAAAGCTCTCGTCATAATCAGTAGCTTTCGACCTTGAATATGATCAAGAAGGTCGAAAGCTACTGGTTATAACGAGAGCTTTTGCTCAATAAATAAAACAAATTGTGAGGACCGAACTATGGTTATATTATTCTTGATTCTTTATACCTTAAGTGATATCATTATCGGTAGAAATGAATCATCAGTTTAACTGTGTTGTTTGCGAATGAACGCGGGATGATCGTAGGCGCTGGATGCGTCGGAACCAGTAACAGCAAAATGGCCGCACTTTGGAATGATCGAGAGCAGCCGTTGTTAACGTTTGCAGAGAGTTTATTGCCAATGAAACGTCAACGGCAGGCCATGGTCGTCACAGGTTACTCAATGTTCGAGCTGAAAGGCGACTTACCAGAGTTGGTCAGTGCAACAGAAGAGCAATACTGTGTCAAATAGTGGTGAATATTAATCAAGTACTAACCGTGAACGTCTCTGAACGAACTGTATGTGTTATGGAAGAAGCCGACGATCGGTTCGAAAGCCTCTACTGTTTGCCTTGAACAAGAGCAGACGTCTTCAGTTCGCAAGGGTCATGTGCTTTGATTAATAGCGATCTCAAATACAACATGGATCCGATTATGGAGAAAACAACACGAAAGTATGGACACCAACTGCATTGCCACAACGCGTAAAGCTGGTGGCGGCAATATAATGGGTTGAAGGATGTTTGTTTGTCATGGTAAGGGTTTTTTTATTCATGTGAAACAACGTCTGGAAGTCCAATGATATTTACGTATTATCTCAGATCAAGTACATCCTGTTACATTAATGGCGTTGTCTTCCAACGATGGATCCTTCCAGTAGGACAATGCTGCTTGTTCTCAGATGGTTCTAAGAGCATGACGTAAACTTTACCTGGTTTTGTTGGTTTAATCACCAAATCACAATCCAATTGAGAATTTGGGGGCCATCTGTCATCTGGATCCAGTATTATAAAATGTTCATTCCTCCTACCACCTACCAACATCTCATAGATTGCATTGTGAGAATATTTCAAGCAGTATCAAGAGCGAAAGGTGGCCCAACATGGTATTGAGGGGGTGGTTATAATAATCTGGACACTCAGTGTATTTCCCTCATTTTGTCCGCGTGCTCCATCCGTGGATGTATTTGAAAAAATATATTTGCATACTGCAGGAAACATTCGGAAAAAAATCAGGGAAGGAATAGCATACTATGTTCCAGTTAGCAACTAAGGCAAAACGTTGACCCGGAGTACTACAATCCTGAAATTAGGAAACTCACAGTAAAAGTAAGAAAAGCTCACAATAGAAGGAAAATAAATTACTATCACAGGAACATATTTCTTCACTTTCACAAAAAGTTTATTAAAACCAATGAAATAGTCCAAGAATATTATTTAATAAACCTGCTTGAGGGAATATATTTATTTCCCTCAAGCAAGTTTATTAAATAATAGTAAATAGTAATAGTAAATAATAGTAAAATTAACTAGAGCGTTGCTCCTCCTCTAATAAAAGTAGTAAATATCTTTGAAGTAGACGAATCAATTGTAGCCATGGTGACCGGGGAAAAGGTGGGCTTACCTATTTGGGATAACTGCAGTGTTCAAAATTAATGTCAGTCGGCCCGAATAGAATTTCAGGGGAAGTACTGAAATTAAGAGGGGAAGCCGTGATGGTTTACCTCATATTTCTATTTGAAATATCTGCTAAAAATTCTGATGTTCCATTCAATTGGAGAAATTCGATTGTAGCTACCATATTTAAATTAGGCGCGATCGGAAACCAGTAATTACAGGCCGTGATTAACAAAATCTCCAATACTTCTGCTCGGCACACAATTAACTAACAGACTATAGTTGTACAAATTTAAATACAGATACTCTATCACTTAGAGCCATCCAAAATTTCCAAGTAATTCCCATTAACTAGAATATAGACGCTCCAAATGACGGAACCCTCTGTCTCCTTTAAAACCACAGGCAGGACTGACAAAAAACCATCAGAATTTCATCATTCTTCCCCCTTTTTCCCTCATGATGGTCGGAGTACATTTCATAACTCGTCTAGGTTTCTCCCGCCTTTAAATGACCAAAATTTACCAATTATAATTCTTTTTATTTAAAATTCATAACCACAACAATTATGTATAAAAAATCAAAACTGAATTGGATGAAGTTCATGTGGACTCTGCACCAGCATTGAAGACCATTTACTTCTGGATTAATGAGTTTAAACGATGTCGCAGAAGCACAAAAGATGAAACACGCTCCGTCTGCCCAATTGATGTCTCCAGTCAGGGAAACATCCAAAGAGTTCATAATATATCGTAATGGAATATCGCAGACTAAAAGTGCATGAGGTAGCTGATGCCTTAGGCTTCTTAACTGAACAAGTTATTTTCATCCTCCATAAAAAAAACGGGCCATGAAAAAGCTTTGTGCTTGATGAGTGTCGCGACTGTTGACATTGGACCAAAAACGGATTAGGAAAAACATTTCATCGCAGAATCTAGCAATGTTTAGGCATAAGTCACAAGACTTTTTCGCAGATTCGTAACCATATTTCAAGATATTTCTCTTCTTCACTGGCGATTGTTCAACTTCCACTGCCATACAACGCCACGCTCACACAAAAACTCTTAAAATTATTTCCTGTTTTTTAAACCTGTATTAGCTGTAAGACAACTTTTCTCTCTTTTTTTGAAAGATCTCTTAATTTGTGATGTAACTTAATTCTCGCTGCTTCTTCATCAGCGATTCCGCTTCGAAGGTCCGATTTTTAGTGGATACAGGTGCTGATGTTTCGGTCCTGCTACCGAAATCTGGAGACAAACGAACCAAATCAAGCAGAACTCTTTTCGCAGCAAACGGAACCAGCATTTCAACTTTTGGGGAAAGATTACTCCACTTAAATGTGGGATTGAGACGCGAATTTATATGGCCCTTCATAATAGATGACACCGATTATTGGTGCAGATTTCTTGAGTCACTTCGGGTTGGCAGTAGATCTTCAGCGACGACGTCTCATTGACACTACAACACGGTGCTCGGAGATGTAATGCCTCGTCGATACACGCGGTCTAACCAAGTCATAAATATAAAGACCTCCTGGACAAGTATACCAACTTGTTCACTGCGCCATACACATGTATTCGCCATGGAACGACGCCTCTCAGCGGATAAGCTTACAGAGCCACGACTCGTCTTCAGGAAAATGTGTCAGCAAGAGCGCTTGGGCTTCACCTTTGCATCTAGTGACGAAATCTGACGGGAGCTGGAGGCTTTGCGGTGACTACAGAGAGCTTAACGCTGTAACTATCCCAGATCGGTAAGGGTCGACTATAATATACCAGCATCGGAGATGATATTCCCAAAACGGCAGTTATAACGCCATTTAGCATTTTTTGAATTTATGCGTTTACCATTTGGGTTTCGTAATGCTGTACAAACCTTTCAGCGATTCGTGCATCATATTCTTCAAGAACTTCCATTTGCGTTTTCGGATTTGGACGACATACCGGTGGCCACACAGAATGAAGAGTAGCATCGAACATACCCACAGAAGCTGTTCGAAACACGGTCTGGCTATTAACTCCGCAAAATCAATTTTTGGCGTCTAGAGATCTATTTCCCCGGCTAAACATCTGCCCCGAAGGCGTGCGTCCCCAAACAGACCGGGATAGTGCAGTCGTAGTTTTTCCAAAGCCGAAGGAAAATGGCGAATTACGCTGCTTCCTCGGTCTCGTTAATTTCTACCGAAGGTGATTACCAGGAGCTACCTCGGTTCAGGACCTACTTTATAAGCTAATTTCTGATAATAAAAGACACGATCAACGACCCGTACAGTGGACAGAAGAGACGTCGGTCGCATTCGAACAGAGTTAAAAAGATCTCAGTGAAGCAGCACTCCTTGTCCATCCAGATCCTACTCAACCAATGTACCTATCTGTGGACGCTTCGCAGACGGCGTTAGGATCTTCTCTACAGCAACAAGGACAGAAAATTGTTCCTCTGGCAGTTTTTACTCGTTGCCTGTCGCCAGAACAGCAAAATTATTCAACTTATGAGAGAGAGCTACTCACCGCTTATTCAGCAGAACCTTAGTCGAAGGACGACTATTTGCTTGCTGTCCACTTACTTCAGCATTTCAACAATCGGCAGACAATGCATCACCACGTCAGCAACGCCACCTGGACTACATCGCACAAATAACTACTGACATCCGTTATATACCGGCCGATAAGAATTCCGTGCATGACGCCTTGTCTCATATTTCCACTATAACAGTTTTAGCGCTCACAGATACGGAATTTTATATAAAGTTGTTTCGGTAGCGTGTCTTAATAAATATATTTGTATAGAGTTCAATAAAGACTTTACCAACACATCTACGAAAAATAAATCCCTAATGTTTGATGATGATATTGTGGTATTAGGGGCGTCAGAAGAAGACTTGGAAAGCATAATAAATGGCATGAATGTGATCCTGGAATAAGAGTACAACATGAAGATTAATAGAGGGAAAACCAAGGTAGTACAGTGTAGTTTGGGAAACAGTTGAATAACAAGGGGTGTTATATTGGGAAGGGATATTTTGACTGAAGTTGAGGAATTCTGCTACTTGGGAATCGTAATAACTAGAGTAGGATAGCACAGGCAAGGAAGGCTTTCGCAAAAAGGAGGGTTTTACTTACGGGTAATATAAGTGTGAATATTAGGAAATCATTGCTAAAATGTTCGTATGGGTGTGAAACGTGGACGGTAGGAGTTGCCGAAAGGAAAAGGATAGAAGCTTTCGAAATGTGGGTGTGGGATGTAGTAGCTATGCAGGAACGTAAAGGCTTGCGCAAGATTGTTAAGCATGGGCGGTCGCATCAGTCTTAGTACTGAATACCACAACAACACACGAAAAATAAATTTGAGTTAGTGCAACTAGTGTCTTTATATAATCAATCTCCAAGACGACATATTAAACATTTTTTTCTTATTTATAAAGTAATTGATAAGTATCATTACTTATTATTGTACAGTTATTATGCGTAAAATAAAACTTTATAATGGTTACATTTTAATTGTCTTTCGGAATCGTGAGCTTTGCGTCTTATAAAACGTTTACATTATTATAAGATAATTAAAAAGTATCATTAATTAAATAAAACGTTAAAGTTAAACATTATTTCTCGCTAAACAGTAATTTTATTATGTCGTTTGACAGGCTAGTTGAGGGCATAATCCATCCCTTTGAAATGTCTATATCTTTTTATGGTAGGCCATCAATGGGAGAAATAAGTAACCTAAATCTTCAAAAGATCGACAGAGACCTGTGGTTAGAGGTCTACAATACACCAAAATTCATGGCAATCTGATGAATGTTATAGGAAATAATAAGGGACAAACACGAAGTCGCAAAAATGATTGACATGGGTCGTTTTTGGCTTGAGAGGGGAGAAGGGAAGACCCTAATTCTTCGAAATATCCACAAAAGTTTTATAAAGATATAATTTATTGAATCTGAATCCAACGTATTAGCTATGTTTGGTACAAATTAAATGTAAAAATATTCACACGTTGAACTTCTATTGTTGATTATATTAATTAAAGTATATTATAGATTAAATTATACAGGGTGCGGCAAGCTAACTTCCTTATTTCAAATGAGGACAGTGAATCTTAAGGGAATATCAGGCGGATGAGCGTCGCCTTGTGATCCAGTGTGATTATGCACTTAGAAGCCTATTTTTCCGACGGTTGTTCAGTGGTTTCAACCCAGTACACCTTCCCAAATTCTAATAGGCAACAACCTCCGAGAACTCCATCAATGAACAGAGATGATTTTTAAAACAATGTAACTCACAGGTTTATGTTGGAAATTTTATAAAAAAAAATTAAGAACACATCTTTAATTCTTTTGATTTATTGCATATGAAATAAGGAAGTTAGTTACTTTTATTGACTTGATCGTTAAATTATAGATTTACATGAATGACAAACAAAACATCTGGTTCTAAAAGTCTCAATTTTAATCAAAACCGTCGAGCAATTTCGACAAAAATATGAGACTTTGCCACCAGGAAACAAACGAGGCGGCGGCGGGCAGGGATGCAAACATGCAAAGACGGCCGTTATTTGCATAGAATTAATTGCTTTTAGGTTAAATGAGTTTGATTGTGTTTCTCTGGATGTTATTTTATAAGTCTAACCTGTTCTTCCAACACTCAGTGGGGTAGCGGGGAAGTGAAAGCTAGTTACTATAAATCAACCGAGAATTGTATCAATTCGGGTTTGTGTATGTCACTGAGATTCATTATTACATTCTACTTGCCGGTTAAATTGTAGTTTAGCCCTTAGGGGAAGTGAGGGTGAAAACGAGCTATGCTCAGTATTGGAGCAATTTAAATCAAACTTTGTAATTACGTTATTTACGATATAGATCGAAAACTGGATGGGTAAAACACCCTGCACGGAGGTAATTTATCCAGGTGTTTCACTTCGCTGAGGAAGTTGTTAAGGAATAATCCTCTCCCATCATCAGAAGGACGTACCCCATGCAGATTTACTAGTTTGCTCTGCAACACATTTAGGTGCACGCCGGGTAGGATCCTCTTACCCTTGACTGACTTGCTCTCCCTTCCGCATCCTTCACTTAAAATTCCTACCTATCCTATTCAAAGGGAGTTGCCATCACGTGGATTAACGACGTGTGTCCGGAAAGCAAGTACCGTTTTTACAAAAGAAAACTTTTAAAACATTTGTTTCAAATCAAAGCTATTTTACTACGACGTTGTCACCACTGTTCAGACATTTAACACAACGGGAAATCAACTTTTGTATGCCCTCTTTACAGAAAGATGCCTCCATTGCAGACAACCACTGTTGAATACCGTTTTTGCGACGTTATTTTGATTCTGGAGTGGCATAACAAACCCAAGGTTCATCGTTGTAACAATACTGTTTAATCCATGATCGCTGTATTGTCTGAGAAATGTCAAAGCACTGTCAAATCGCTTCGTAAACATTTTCGGAACACAATTTGTGATCATTTCAGCGATTTTGACAATCTGATACAAAACAGTTTTTGTAATTTGTGGAGACTCATAATATTTACTTTTCCAACGAAACCAACATTGACAACAGAACGCCGTCCATTGGTTGGTCTATCCTTGAATCGTCTAACCCACTTTCTCACCATTATTTTTCCACCAAAAATCATTAATTATTAATAATAAATTTCAGATTGCTTAGCATTGTTTGCGTTGAAAAACTGCATTACAGGTCACACTTCATATTCGGTGGCATCTGAAATTGTCTTCAACATTTTGAACGATCACTAACAAATATAAAGAAACACTATCCGGCTGTAATGGGCGTCAGTGGAAATACAATGAACCATAGTGATATCTGTGCTTACGCGTAAATGCGACACTAGCGTTGCGTTGGCGGCAGAACGAAACGGAACTTGTTTTCCGGACACGTCTCATATCATGTAACTGTAAATAAATCATGGGTCAAAAACCCTTTTTTATGATAATTTTTCTAATACGAAAAAGAGTCAAAATATCAAACTTTTTTGATGAAAGTAAAATTAGAGAAATTCGTTACTTAAATTTCTTGTGCTTCAAATAATTTGAATCATCACAATACCGCCATTAAATGATTGCATAAATACATATATATCGTTTGGTGTGATTGCCAGACAAAAATGAAAATGTAAATAATTGTAATAAAGTAAAAATTACAAGGAAGTAATACTTTATTCGGCCTGTATTTATATTCACATCATGGACAGATGTAATGCTGGGAAAGTTTTACTTGAGAAATCCACAGTCACTTGACGAGATTGTATGGACTTCAGCAATGTGCGACGTCAGGTGAAGAAGTTTGGTGACGCAGAAACGGATATTGCCAAAAATCTGGTGCGTAGTCAATTTATCACACAGATTTTGGGGTGGATAAGTGGAAAACAATGCACTTAGAAAATTGGTGATTACTACGTGTAGAACAGATATATTTCGATTCAACGTGAATATGGCAATATTGACCGCGAGTTCAAAATTTTTAATAAAAAGGTTAAGTAGATTTATCATTTAAATTTGGACCGATAAAAACCTTTGCGGGCAAAATTCAAAAACCTCATACTGTCGGTCATATTAAACTTAAAAAAATTAAGATATTAAGATATTTTAATAAACATATCAGGCTATACGAAGTGTTCAAAAGAAACCGAACTTTCGAAATAGCGCAGCAACCGGTAGAGGGAGGATGATGATGGCTCGACTGAGGATCTGGTTGGGACCAGCACCTGCCCTATGGTTTCCGGATGGTTTCTGGTGCTTGTAAGTGCGTGGATAGATTAAAGTTGCTCGATGTTGAGTGCGGCTCCCACAACTGCGTTTTTGACCGTGCAACAACGGAGGTACCCTCAGGGCCGCTGGTCGAGGACCAAGATCTGAAGCTAGCACCACGCCCGTGAGCTCATGAGCGCACGTCACTGAGCGGCAGATTCCGACCCAATTTGTGTCAGGCTGCCACCCAATAGAATGGCAGCTGGGCCGAAGTTCACCCCTGTCTCCCAGCGCTGCCCTTTCGAGGAACGAGTTCCCCGGGGGCTAACTTTTATAACTCATGTTTGCATCAATCCCCATAGAGACAGGAGAGTGCCCCATTGAGAACTGACATCCTCCAGGAGCCGCGTGCCTCCTACAGCCAGCCAGTTTCATCGTCGGATCGTAAGGAAGGCTGATCAGTTCCGTCCTCGACACCTTACCTCCGTTACTAGAACCATTGGCCATCTCCCGTGCTCATCTCCCCGACCTTATGGCCCCTCTACGCGCTCGGTCTGTTTGGTATTTGCAAGGTACGTGAAGCAGTACCAGAACAAAAGGAATTAGCTTCATTTATTTTTACAAACATACTATCTATGTCATTCATGAAGATTTGTCTTTCATTTTCAGGCAGTTTGCTCAGTTTTTTGGCCAACATTTCTCCATAGAGATCACATTATCGTCTTCCCCCAATTTTTAAGACAACATTTAGCCACTTCAATGCCTCCTTCGTTTACCTTTCAGAAATTTGTAGCTCAGGAGGCTTGTAGATATTTTTTTCTAATTATTTCACGATATCTTTAACTCCTCGGTTATTCGGAGGCATTCCTCGTTGGCCTTTTTCCTGTCTGTTGCGCGTTATCAATACAACCTTCTATTTCTTACAATTATAGGAAAGTACATCGTCGTTACTCCAAGTAACACCTTCAGAAGACATAGTACTATCAATTTATTAAATAAATAAATAAAAGAAAATAGCTAAAACTAATAGTGGTTGAACAGAAGACTCGGGCACCATCCGGGATCCGACACCAAGGCGATGCGGCAGCTTTAGACACTGCTCTGGTTGCCGCACCATCAAAGAAAAAAATAATATTTTGTTTGTGCATTGACTCATGTTTTGGCAGTTCAGAACTAATTTCGTTTCATTTACATTGTGTCCTGTTCAAAAATGGCCCCTACTTTTGCTGTAGCGCGCACGGCGTTTTTCGCGTTTGCAGGCATCTATGAATTTCTAATTATCCACGACTGTGTTGACGTATCCTTTTCAAAATAACTGTATCCTGCTCAATACATTCAGGCCTACAAGATAAACCCATACTTACTAACCTAATTTTTTAATGTACTCTGTGTACCACGAAGTTGTTGTTTCCAAATGAATAAAATTCCATTTTCGTAGGCTAACTTCCCCAAAAATAAACACTTTGCGAACCTTAATAATTTCCGTGCCTTTACACATAATGGTGTAGTTACTTTATATAAATTATCAATGGTAACTGATGTACTGAACACGATACAGTATATTTGACAAGGACACGTCAACACAGTCGTGGATAATTTATAAATTCGTAGATACCGTCAAACGCGAAAACGGCGGCCATTTTGGAACCGGACACAATATAAATGAAACAAAATTAGTTCTGAACTGCCAAAACATGAGGCAATGCACAAAGAAAAGATGAATGTTTTCTCGTTGGTGCGGCAACCAGTGCCGGGCCACTCGGCTTTTATTGACCCTGTTAGTTGACAAGCTGTAGAGGCTGCAGTAATTACGTGTAGTAGCTGTTGCTCGGATTAGTGTTCACAGACTCAGATTAAACTAACTTCTTTTACCAAAAATTCAATGAAGACTATTTGTTTGGCCTTCAGACCAATGGAATTTTTCAGTCAATCTGAAAAATAAAAAACTGTATTCTGTAGAGTGAGGATGCCTCCATAGTCCAGCGGTTGTAAATTTCCGTATAAGACTCATTCGTATTAGTAATTTAAAACTTTTTCTTAAAAAATAGCGTTTTCTATTTCATTCTAAATAAAAACACTAAATAGTGGCTTCAAATTTTGATCTTTAAAGTAATAATAACCTTAGGAAAATTAGAAACATTACATAACTTCAGCTTTGAATTACTCGTATGTTGAGTTATTTCGCGAGTTTGGGATCATTTCAGGGGATTTGTGAGTGTGAATAGATCCGACGCGTAGATGACGTCCATTTTCATTTCCGTCAGAATATAATGTGATTAGTTACATTAGAACCACTGCCCCTGGCCGACTGTGTATGTTCTTTTCTTAAATTCTTTACGGTTAAAAAACCGAAATATTTATTAATTTTTCAGGGAATTGAAGAGAATTAATAGGTCTGATACTATTCAAAATTATCCAACGAAAGACGATTGCGCACCACATTTACTACATTCCAGAAAAAGAACTCCAAGCGAATGGTATGTAGAAGCTACACTACCCTATTTCAACATTAATACGTAACAACTTAATTCATTATTTTTATCATAAGAGGCCGACGGTGAGTGCTGACGAAACAAATGAACCCTCCAGACGTAATTCTCTCCATAAGAATTTGAATTTTATTCCTTGTGTTTATTTGTTACAGATGGTGTTATAATTTTAAATTATAATTATATATCATTCAAATTACCTTCTTTGTCTTTACCGAATTTGCGAACTTATTTCCTTTTTTCGGGTTTACTCTGTGTGGGAACTTTGCCAGGAATCGAACCCGAAACTGTGGTGCGAGGCAGTGACGCTACACATTAGACTACAGGGACGGCCTTATTGTACTGTTTTACAGGAATCTGAGATTGTGAGTGGTTCGGGGAGATTAGCAATTTTTTAGACCAATTTAAATAAAGAAGTTTACAAAAAGATCTCTCCATGGTCACAGAAATACAGAAGGTGTTAAGGAAATATGTTACAAACTTTTTACGACGTTTTCTGAACTTAAATTTGACGATACAATGTTCAATATTTTTGGCCAATCAAAATAATTGTTCGTAAACTTATTAACGCAGCTCAATGTAATTAAAAAAAGAGGAAGGTTGATGAAATTCTGAGGGTTTTGTGTGCAATCTTCTTCTTCTTCCTATGGCATTCTAGTCCGCATCCGGGCCTTTGCCTACCAGGGCGACTGCGGACTGTCATCTAGATAGATAGATAGATTTATTACGTTACAATGGGCTGAGCCCTGATGGTGGCAACATACATTTAATATTCCAACGAAAGAATATAAGTTAAAAAAAAATTATACTAATATAAACATTCAATGCACGTGACACATTCCGAATATGGAGTGATACGTGGTCAGAGTGTCGACTCTCCATCAATCTTAACCCCAGTCTCCGTGACATCCAAACTCATGCCAGGATTCGAACCCGGGACCTCTGGGTTGTGAAGCAGCAAGTAGAGGCAAATTCATTTACATATCATAAAATGGCATTAAATTCCGCGTAGAATGAGAGCTTTTACAATAACGTCGGTCAATCCGAAGGGGCACAGCGAGGTTTCAAGCTGGTAACTGCATTGTGACTAAGGTAGCCGATCAGACGAATTAAAAGTTGACCTACCCTATGAGTGAGCAGATGCGCCCTGCCTGTTCCATCTGGTTTGCATAGAGTCACAATTCCGTGCAGACGGTAGCCAAAGTCTCCCATAGAGCCTCACTCCGCTCTCGGCCGCTTTTTCAATTTTATTTTTGCGGAATGTGGTTCTTAGACATCGAAAAATTAATTTTTGCTGTGGATAAAAGACCCACACCTCATATCGTAACGCGTACACAAAATATTATAAAGTAAATAATTATTCTTTCAATAAAATACGTATTTTTGAATATATACGAAAAAGGAATTATTACACGTTTCACAGGAATATTGAGTTTTATATTGTTTATATTTTTCGTATACTTCTTGTTCATTCACTTCCTGTTGCATCATCGTAGTCCACTTGTCTTGTCGGTCTATATTTTTTTCAAGAGAATTCAGAAAGTTATTTGAAAAGACTGTGTGTAAAATTCATCTCAGTGTTTGGGAGTTAAATAATCTATTATCTGTTATTCAAAATGTATTATTATTCTTTAAATTACCCCAGCCATGTTCAATGAATGATAAAAATTTAGCATTCCGTGTAACCGAAACAGAAGTAGTCGGTAATCGCCGTCTATCTCGCTCATATATATTTTTTTCTTTTCTAGTTATTGAAAAACGTTGAGGGTTCTACATCAATTATCGGTGGTTATATTTTCAAAATTGATTCCCATTAGGGGTACAACATTATTCTAAAATTAGACTACTTAACCCGTATATATCTTGAGAATTATTCGTATTGTAAAATGCTGATGGAGGCGGGCAAAACATTACGTTACTTCCCATTCTCTTGTCATTTTCCCAGTAAGTACTTGGCATAGCATTGTAAAAGAATCCCTCTGAGATGTCATTAAAGTTCACCCCAAAATCTGAAGAAACCATCCCAAACAAAATCTTTTATTTAAAAGAAGTCTACTTTAAACTCCTGAGGTCTTATAACAATGTTACGCTGTAATGTAGTTGGATAGATTACAAATGTAACAAAATGCTACCGAATAACATCTCTTAGAAAAATTATGCAGAAGTATCCAACGTGCTGTAACACGTTGGAATTATCAATACAACAATATCATCTCAAATATTCTTGAACTTATGAAAACTGAAGTGTCGTGTGTTTTGTCAATACGCTAAAACGCGTTTGGTAACTATCACGGCCCCTGGAATGTAGAGAAATAGTCCATGAGCCTTAATACAAACAGATTGAAACCTTATACGTAACTTATATGTAGCTAAAGGCGCCTATTGTACCATTAAAGAGTTAAAAGCGATGAGTTTCGTAGCTTACCTTCTGCCGAAACGCTGCAAAAATTATAAATTCACAGATGTAAGACGCCAAAACAGGAGCTCATTCACAAGGTGCAGTCAGAACTTGGTCAAGTCTGCTGCCAGGACTTTTTCCTTCAACACTATCCACTCAAAAAAAGGGGTAACTTATCCCGTTCTACCCGCGGCTCCCCATTTATTATTCGGTCGCAAATTAATATATACTTTAATTATTTTATTTTTTGTTGAAAATTATAACATGTATGCCGTTGCTATTTTTAGTTCGTATCCCCGATATGGACGTCCGGTCCGTCAAGAAGCTCCTACGTACGGCTCCTCCATAACGTGCATGCAGTGCCAATATATTCCCGAAAGTGGGTAAGTTATTGTACACTTTTCTGTGGAAACGTGAATACAAATCGATGACTTTTATTTTCATTTCAGGATTGACTCTGAAAATCTCAATCTTTTGCGGAGCAGAGATTTTAAGTCCCGGCCACCATACCATGAAAAAATTAATTTATCCCCTGAGAATATCAAGCCTCCGGTCACAGTCAATTCATGCCAGCAAGACATAAATGCTCTGTACAATAATACAATGCACGCTCATGCTCCACAAAGTATACCCAGCAAGCAAAGTTCACGTTCAAGTCAAATCATTGCTCAGGAATTACTTTCCAGTCCTAACGAAAATTTAATGCAACAGCTGATCCAATCTAAAGAAAAGTTCTTGAACGAAGGGTTAAAACAGGAACCGTCCGAAATGACTCTTCAGACAACGATCAGCGAATCTGTCGCCGTGCAGACAGACCCTGAGAAAATTTCTACTCGTGACTTCGGTTCACAAATCAATAGGTAATATATTTCATTCTTCATAAGAACTCAGTTTCCACTTTATTTCAATATCTTTGAATGGCAATGTATTAGCATATACTTCAATTCACTCAAAGTAATTTTGATCTCAAGTTTGAGATATTCAACGGGCAGCTTATACAATTATTAACTTTGTAAATGATAACATAATATGGGGGGTTAATTATTTAATTACTATTTAACAAATTATTTGCGCTTTAACTGATATAATTACTTTGTTTATATATCAAAACACCTTCTGACTAAGACTCGCTACATCTTTCCTTCAACTTCCAAGCCACACCAACTATTTAATTGTTCATTTCTTTTTTCTCTCCTACTTCCTCTGCTTCCTGTTCCCCTTGCTAGCCTCTCTACTTCCTCGCCCTTTCATCATCCTATCCAAACTGACTGATTTGTCGTATTTTCACCTCACAGTCCAACTTCTCCAAGGAGAAAAGCCACCACACGTGACGTGTCTCACCAATTTTTTTTCATCTTTCTCCAAACACGGGATTTTTGCGCTGACGCAAATCTTTTAGGGTTAACGTCCCTACTTCGAAAACAACCCTGAACCCTTGGACATGCGGACAGACACGACTTCTACGCGACACCCTGGCGCCTAGGATTTCCAACTCTTGCCTGCGTGCCTCTGAATATTCTTGCTGAATTTCGATCGTTGAAATATAAAAAAAATGTGAATTAAAATTATGGAGTGGTTGCGCTACTACCTAATCATAATATTTGAACAGTAATTTTATCATCATACATTTCCATATTAATATTTGACTGTATAACATGTTATAATTTACTAATTAATGAAGATCTCGGTTTTGATGTCTTCAACGTCCAACAAAAATTTTATCTTAAATACAGACAAGGACAATTAAATAATTGGAAAATGTTGATAATCAGTTACCTTTCGACCAAGCCACACACAATCAGATTTTATCGGAATACTTAATCGTCCGATTATTGCCTGATCATTAGCGGGCTGAATCTTGCAGACTATACTAGATATTAAACCATTAAAATCTATCAAATCCATATTTTCGTGTATTCCAAAAATGTTTATTCTTCTTGGGGGGTGGGGGACAGGCTACATGAGATCAATTTAATGGCAACTCCACTATAATAGAATAGGGGGTATGCAGAAGGGAGAGAAGGTTAAGTAGGGCTCCCACACTATAGTTAAAGTAACATTTCCAGTATTCACCTAAATGAGAAGCAGGGCAAACTGTATAAAACCTTCATCAGGTAGGTCAGGCTTTTGGGTATTTATCTCACATCTTTCAGAATGAAGAGAGAGTAATTTGCCTTTTCTGTTCCTCAACCAGATTAGTAGGCAGCAGGCTAAGTGTTCCAATAGGATCAGTGGACAGCTTTTACTGTATGCCCAAGGATTGCGACCCTGGGGCATGCAACCCTCAAATGTGATGTATGTTTTGCAGTCATTAATAATCTTAAAAACTAGAAAGAGGAAACATCTTAAATATATTATTTTTTGTTTGCTATATAAGTCATGCAAAAAATGGCAACTCCCCTTTAATAGGTATATGAAAGGAATTTTGAAATGGGGGACTTTTTTGTGGTTAACAGGCTACATAAGGGCAATCCCCTTTAAAAGCCTAGGAAGACAATTGAAAAGGAGGGACATGGAAGGTACAGCAAGGTAGCCAAGGGTTGACTAGTGCTCTCAGGCTCCACTTTAAGGATCCTACCTGGTGTTTCACTTAAAAGAAATACAGGGAAACTTTTAGAAAGCCTGTATCAGGCAGGTCGGGTTATTAGATACTTGTCTCACAGCCTTTTGAATGACGGCAGCTGAGTTTGCTGTGGTGTCTCTGTGTTTCCACCACTTTTAGGAGGAAGTTGGCCGACTGATCCAATAGGATCAGTGGACAAATCTTACTGAATGCCTAAGGTCTTTGACCTCAGTACATGCACCTCCTAAAATAGATGAAGGTGCCTAGTCATGTTAGAACTTTGAAAAAACCAGAGAGAGTATGAGGCATTCCCAATACAGCCAGGTGAGCCCTACATTCAATCTGGGGATAAATACCTGCAAGAGAAAACTCCCACAGGTGTCCTGGGAAATGAGGGACTTTTTTTGGAGAAGTGGGGGGAGAGGGGAGTGGTAACAGGATACCTGAGGATGATCCTGAAACTGGTAACTCATCTTTAATAGCATAGGCAAGGGCATTGTAAAGGCCTGTGGAATGTAGAGCACAAGCCCAGCTATTTATAATATACATCTTTACTACTATTGACTATTATTTATGGAGGATGATATCCAATTATTAATATCACTTTACTAAAATAAAAAAGATTACAATTTATTTATTATTAATTAGAATACAATTAAAAACTTTTCTTTTTTTGATTCTTTGAATCAAGGCCATGAACCTTTGATCAATTTACACATTTTCCATTCTTCACCGATCTCCTAGAAATTAGATTGTGAAGAATGTGACTATGTAAATTATAGGTTAGCCTGAGCATCAGGTATATGTGGGATGGAGAGATCTTGGAGCAGTCTGGAGTCAACTTGGATCTCAGTTGGTAGAGCATACTCACCAAAATTAGGTGGTCTGGGTTTTGAGTCCTGGCCTGGTCTGTTTGAGATTTTTCCATCTGGTCTTTTAAAATATTTTTATATAGAAATCAATTTATTGGGAATTTAAAATATTAAACATTTATTGTATATAATATTACTCTTTCCCTAAGGTAGTTTGGTTCTAGTAGCGTATGAAGAGAAAACTACAGGCTCCGACAATACACTGTATTATAGAATATTTGTTTTCAACATAAATTGTTTGATAGGTACTAATTCAATCTTCTGGAAAACATCAGTTTGTCTACTTGATAGTCCTTTATATTGTCACATTTCTTAGGGATCGTGAGATTCAATAACACACACACATAGAGGTTATAAGCGTTTAATCAACGGCGAAGTGCTGTACATTGTGACTTGTACTGCTTAAGACTGACTCCGATTTGGAATCCAGTCCTATTTATACATACATGGAATATTCTAGAAGCAGAACATTCAAGAAACAGAAAATACTAGAAACTAAAGGCAAACAATGTAAATAAATTAAACAAATAAAAATGGTTGCGTCGGCTGGGACTCGAACCCGAGTCTACGTGTCTGCAGTCCCTCTGCCATCACTGCAGATGTGGCATTGCTCCCTCCTTTGAAGAAACAGCGTCTCGCTGTTAGTTCTGAGCTGCCTTGAATCCTCTGGATCTCGTCGTTGGCCCGACGTAAGTAGGTCCAGTTCTTCCTGTTCTTGGGCTGGCAGTCGTCATTCCTATGTCTTCGTCCCCGTAAAATTCCGCGTCGTCGTCGGGTCATGTTTGGTCTTCATGGTATGGCTTCATCCTCAGTACGTGGACGGTGTCGCGGCTCTTTCTGCGTCTCGAATTGCGTCCCAGTTCTTCTGATCGACGTCGGTGTACATGGACAACATGTCGGCCAATGTTTTGTTTAACCTCTCGGTAAGCCTGTTTGTTTGAGGATGGTAAGCAGTCGTCATTCGGTGCGTTATTTCACACAGTCTATTGACCTCATGTATTAGTCTAGACTGAAATACCATCCCCCGGTCTGTGATTATGGTTCTTGGAGCTCCATGCCTAAGTATTATTTCTTCGACGACGAAGGTGGCGATCTCGAAAGCTTCCGCCGATGCTACGGCTTTTGTGACGGCAAACCAAGTTAAGTAATCGGTGCAGACAATAATCCACTTGTTTCCCCGGGATGATGTTGGAAATCTTCCGAGCAGGTCAATTCCGATGCGTTGAAATGGTGCGTCGGCCGGAGGAATCGGCAGTAGTCGTCCAGGTGATCGTTGGGGAATCGTCTTTCTTCTCTGACACTCTCTGCAGTGGCTTACATAGTGTCTGACGTCCTTAAGTTGTCACGGCCAATAAAATCGCCGACGGATTCAGTCATACGTCCTGACGACTCCTAGATGACCAGCGGTGGGTGCGTCGTGGAACTCCCGCAGAATTTCTAGACGCAGTTGCTTGGGGATGACTACCAACCATCTTCTTCGTAATTTTTCTTGTGTAGTACGTCATTAATTATTTCGAAGTCCCCTTTCACACTTTGGGAAGAGTTCAAAGCTTGTATAATCTCATTCAGCTTCGGATCCTTTCTCTGTTCCACAGAAATATTAGTCAAAGAGTTAAGACAATCTAGGATCTCACTCTTCGGTTCTTCATCGTCGACAGGGTTTAGGGAGAGACAGTCTGCATCCTGATGTTTTCGTCCACTCTTGTACTTTATCGTGACGTCGTATTCCTGAAGTCGTAAAGCCCACCTGGCGAGTCGTCCAGAAGGATCCTTCAGTCCGGTCAGCCAGCAGAGAGAATGGTGGTCCGTCACAACCGTGAACGGTTTGCCAAAGAGATACGGCCGGAATTTATTTATGGCCCAAACAACAGCAAGGCATTCTCTCTCTGTCGTCGAATAATTCATCTCTGCTTTGCTAAGTGTTCTCGACGCGTACACTATGACCTTCTCTTTTTTTCCGAATATCTGAACAAGTACAGCACCAAGTCCGTGGCCGCTGGCGTCAGTATGCAATTCAGTTGGTGCATTTTGGTCGAACAACCCCAGAACGGGGTCGGAAACAAGAGCTCGTCGCAGCGTGTCGAAAGACTCCTGTTGTTCTCTGCTCCAGATAAATTTGGCGTCTCCTTGCAACAGTTTGTGTAGTGGCCGTGCCTTTCCACTAAAGTCTCGGACAAAACGCCTATAATAAGAGCAGAGCCCAAGAAAACTCTTGAGGTCGTGTATATTTCTTGGCCGGAGAAAGTTTGTTATCGCTCTGACTTTCTCCGGGTCTGGTCGTGAGGCTAGATGGCCAAGGATCTTTATTTCCTTTGCACCGAATAGGCACTTCTTTGGATTCAGTCTCAGCCCTGCTGTACTCAGACACTCGAGAACAGTTCGCAGTCTATGTAGATGTTCGCTGAACGTTTCCGAGAAAACTGTTATGTCGTCCAAATAGCAGAGGCACATAGTCCATTTCAAGTGGCGCAGCAAGTTGTCCATCATTCGTTTGAATGTTGTTGGTTCATTACACAACCCAAACGGCATAACTTTGAATTCGTAGAGTCCGTCTGGTGTAATGAAAGCGGTTTTCTCTCGATCGGCTTCGTCCACTTCTATCTGCCAATACCCCGAGTGCAAGTCCATGATGGAGAAAAACTTTGCCCCCTTTAGACAATCCAGAGTATCGTCAATTCTTGGTAGTGGATAAACGTCCTTCTTCGTGATCTTGTAAAGTTTCCTATAATCAACGCAGAGTCGCCAGGTTCCATCCTTCTTTGTGACAAGTACGACGGGTAATGACCACGGGCTCTGTGATGGTTGGACGATTCCTCAGCCAAGCATCTTATCCACTTCTTCTTGAATAATGCGTCGTTCTGCTGGTGATACTCTGTACGCCCTCTGACTGATAGGTGAGTAGCTTCCTGTATTAATTTTATGTTTCACCTTCACAGTGGTCGATTTTTCCCTGATCACTGCTTCGAAGCACGCAGAATATTTCTGAAGCAAATCAAGAAATTTCGTCTGCTGATCCATGGTTAGCTGCGGCGCCAGTAACTTATGAAACTCGAATTTGTTGTTTTTCGTCACTGTAGGAAGTCTGCGGCTGGATGGATTGTCTTCCATGACAGTCAGATGTTGTTGTGTTATTAGCTCAGCCCTTGCTAAGCACATATGTCTCGGAAGAAACTGAGGTTCGTTCTGCCCATTAACTACCCATAAATCTCCAGTGCCATTCTTGAACGAAATGACCGACGCAGGAATAATGACTTTGTGACAATTTCTTCTTTGCTTCAATTATAAGATCTATGTGGCCATTTAACTTAGGGCACGTGACTGTAACCTTGGTAGCACTTGACGCAGGAATGGTCACATCATCGAGAATCCTTATTTCCTATTTCTTCTACGGAAGCTTGTAATTCATCTAACATAATTTCAGAGCGTCCACAGTCAATTTTGGCTTGCGAGCTCTTCAAAAAGTCCCATCTGAGGATAATGTCGTGGCTACATTGCGGCAGGACGATGAATACGAACGGCTGAATTCTGTTATTAATTTTCAGACTGATGGCGCATCTTCCCACTTACTGAATTTGGTGATCCTTTGGTAGCCTTTGAGCCATTTGCCTGGGTCTTGTCTGGCGTCTCCTGTGAAAATGGCAGGGTTCCTTATCTGCTGCTGAACAGCAGCATAGGCCGGTGAGCTCCTTTTCTGGCGATCCATCAAAGTACTTGTTGGTTTTGTGTATGGTACGAACTCCGGATTCAAGCCTTGGAGTTTCCTGCTTTGTCGAGGTCTAATGGGAGCCACTGTGTGTTAAGTTTAGATGTTACCCGGTGTCTCCACCAAAAATGTCACATTCCTTAGGGATCGTGAGATTCAATAACACACACACGTAGCGGTTATAAGTGTTTAATCAACGGCGAAGTGCTGTACATTGTGACTCGTACTGCTTAAGACTGACTCCAATTTGGAATCCAGTCCTATTTATACATACATGGAATATTCTAGAAGCAGAACATTCAAGAAACAGAAAATACTAGAAACTAAAGGCAAACAATGTAAATAAAATAAACAAATAAAAATGGTTGCGTCGGCTGGGACTCAAACCCAAGTCTACGTGTCTGCAGTCCGGCTCGCTACCGCTCTGCCATCACTGCAGGTCTTGAGATGTGGCAATATAATTAATAGGGAAATGACAGAGATAGAAAGAAGGTGACTTACCTGAGGTTCATAGATGGTAGACACCTTGTGAGGTTTAGAGTACTTGAATTTTCAGGGGCACCGCCCCCTTCATCAGAAAGTTAGGAAGACATTTCCAGGTAATTTTATCAAATGAGAACTTCCAAAGGGTTTTTATTTAAACAAAAAACAGTCCATTTATTCAAACACTGAGATAAACATTATCCACAGGCATGGTCATTAACATAAAACTTTATCCACCTCTCACAACAGCACTTCACTGCAGATTGAATTGGAATATGCTGCACTTCATTCTCCTGTCCTGTAGAGTAATACACAATGATACAGTCTCAAGCATTTTACATACCATACCATTATGGGTGGAGATGTGATTACGGCTCCGTTTTTAAAGGGAATCAAGTTGTCCCATACAGGACTGCTGGCGGCTGCTTTGAGTCAGGCCACCAGTACTTTGTGGTATATGAAAATTAAGGCCAAAGTATGTACAATAATGTGTTACTTTTCATTAGCTTATCCCATGGAAAACTCATGTCGTTACAATAATCGTCGAGAGCAAAAGGGATGTTGAATTAGCCAGTTTTTTAATATTTGTATTTTAGCTGGAATGAGGGTTGCTTGAGGGAACTCACAAGGTTTTTATGAGTCTTTTTCCAGCATTATGAGGCCCTTAGCCAGCCAGATTTGTCCTCAACTGTACCACATTTAGTTTGTTCTTATTTCTGATGTTCATGTATGCTTCTGTTCTAAGGTTTCAAGGATAATAAAGTTAACCTTATAGTCTTATATGCATATAGATTAATTGCAGTGAATATTTCCAGTTCTGTAAATTATTTTCTGTGTGACACATTGTTTTTCAAATTTACTATACACCCAATTATATTTTTTTGAATTATTAATAGTGTGTATGGAGTTTTGTAATGTTACCCTACACCTCTATACCATAGCCTCAATGGGTTATGATAAGCTATTCTAAGAGTGCTAATTGTTTAGTCTTCTTAATATTAAGCGTGCAGATTAACTTGTGAATAAAACGTAAAATAATATTTATAAAGAATAAGTTGTCTTTCATACCTTGGATACCCTTGCTCCTTACTATCATTTTTGAGTAGACTGAACCGCATAAGTTGAAAATCGGACACTGCATGTTGGGTGGTAGTACTTGCTGTGGGGGCTTCTACATCTGAAATCAGTGTGCAAGCAGTTCACTTTAACCAGTTTCAAGTTGTTGCACAAGCTTGTTTTTCTGTGTGAATGTAAATAATGTGGCTGTAGTGTGATACATTTTTGCGAGGCTGTGCATTATTGTTTATCAGAAGGCACTGAGTAGAGACACCGACAATACCATGAGAAAAAAAATGCAGTTTATAAATGAGTCAGAAATTGATATAAAATTGGACATGTAAATGAAGGCAATAGAATGAAATAATAATAAGAAAGTGTTTTGGGCATTGTCTGTTAAAACAATTAAATTCAGTGCACCAAGAAGTGTTCCATTAAATTTTTGTACATTAAAAATTGTTATTATTTGTACTTGTATTAATTGTTTAATGTTGGTGGTATCCCTGTAAGTTGTTTTTCAAACTGACTCTGTCACATCCTACATCATTTGCTAGATATGTTTAGCCATTTCCATGATATATTATTTCATAATTTTGAAAATAAATAAATTTAAAACTTCAAACTATGTAAAATATTTATACTCAATTTTTTTTGTTATATGAATTTGGTTACCATTCTGTTAAACATTTTATAAATAGATAGCATAATATCACAAATTCTTTCATTATCAGAAGTTCACTGGTCTTAACTGTCAATCATTAAAGCATTACTGATGATCCTCTCTTTATATTATTGACTATCTCTAATACTTTAATAATAATTATTCGTTACAAAGTTGAAATATAAATATGATTAGCAAATAAACCAATTGTATTTATGGTTGCCTAAAACTAATTTTATGTATTAATTTGTATTGCCTTCTATATTTAAAATACATCAATACACTTTAGTTAATATGCTGTAATATATATTTATAAGTAATGTATGTGTATAATTCTTTTTTGGCACAGTAAATTAGAATTTGGCAAACAAGACATGCCTATCCATGTTAATAAAGGCAGTGGAGATGAAACTCACACTAACTCCAGTACACCCTGCTGTCGTAAATATGAGGAATCACAATGCAAAAAAATGTTTCGAGATAGGGATGTAAAGTGTACTGTGCAAAATATTGTGAATAAGTGTGATGGGATTTTCGATCATGGTAATTATTACATTGTATTTATTTCATAATTTAATGTGGTCATCCAAAAAATGCTGATCTTGAATCCTGGAAAACAAATCATAAAAATTGGTTTTGAACTTCTACTTTTAAAATTATGTTAATCACTTGCTTCAAATTAGAACTAAATTACCTAATTTTTGAAGACAGTATTTAACCACACAACAATATTTAGTTTTGTAGGGATGTTCTATAAAATTAAATTAAATGTTCGCTGTCCCAAGTTAGGAATTACTCCCTGTTTTTAGACACATTTTAAATTTTGTTTCAAGTATAGATAGAACATTAGAAAATACTTTTGGTACATACATTAACATTTTAAAAATTATGTTTTACAATACTTCACATTTTCAATATTTCTTTTAGTAGGGTCTTCTTTCCTCTGAAATCCTTCTCTCATCATTTTTCTTGCCATATTCTTCATTTCGTCAATATTAATATTCTTTGGAACTGTTTCTTTATTCTCATTTTTAACACTAAACACATTAAATGATTTCACTCACAATTTTCTTTGCTCTAAGAAAAAAACTCCTTCCCCCGTATACCTGAGCACATTTGCCAATAATAAAGTGACTATTTTGAAGTGATTGTTGGTCCTCGCTTTAAAAAGGCTATTGAAGTTATTGAACCATTAATGGGAAATGCTAAAAGGTTGACTACATTGAGAAACAAAGACTTTTTCTTTCATATTCAATCAAAGTCAAATTAACATTCTGAATAAAAAATGTTTTGAAAGTTGTATTCAGAAAGGGAGACTCAATTTTTGTGATGAGGAATGTACATGTTGGAGATGTTTGTCATTGCTCATAGCTGCTTTAGCTTTCTTAATCATAGGATTCTCACAATTGTGATTGAAAAGAAAATTCATATATGTTTTGTTATGAAATATGCAAATAAATATGCACATTAGATAATTATTTGACTTGCAGTATACAATACTAATTGTATTAAAGGATAGTTTTTTCTAATTATGACAGTTCATCCATCTTTGAGGAATTCATCAGGTGGAAATTAATTACTGCTCAAGAGAGTGAAGTGTCACATAACAGGTTCAACCCAGATGGACTCAATACGAATAGTGATACAAAAAATTTACATAAATTGTGTGACACCCTCTAATTACAATAATTTAATTTTTTTATATTGCCTACAATGCTGGTTCATTGTTTTAAATCATTTTAGCCACAATTATGGCTGGGTGAAGTTCACAACACTAAATTACCCACATTATCTCATCTTTTTTATTTAAAAATGTCTGTTATTTATTTGTCTTATTTAATTGAAAATTATATTTTAACTAAATATTATGTATCCAACATTGATATTGTTTTTTTTTTGTGTATCCAGTTACCTGATGAAGTCCACAGAGATGGTCATAATTGTAATTATATTAACTAAATAGAATTAAATATTTTGCTGATAAAGTTGACTGTATTTCAATTATTATACTCAAAGTCAGATAATTTATTTTCAGATTAGATTTTTCATTTATTCAGTGTGATCACATATAGATAACTAATATACTGGTAGTGGAAAAGTAGTAATACAAATTCAGGAAGAAGATTTCAGAAATATTTATAACTAATACCTAAGTGGAAGGTATAACCAATCAAACACTAGTCATTGTGTCTAAGTTTTGCACCAGTGTGTCCAAAAATGTAATATTTAATGTATGATGAATTAGTATGACAGAAAATATTTCCAATATTAATGAAAATTGTTTTAATTGATTTTCAGGTGAAATTCACCTCAAAACAGGATACATAGTTATGTTTGTCATTACTCTAAAATTATTTGTGCTCTGGTTGGTTGCACAAATTTTTGTTTTGGGTCCATACATAACTTTTGGTGACAGCTCCAATGATAACAACCCCTTCTCACTTTCATATATATTTTCCAAAATAGTTTATTATGTAAGTAAACAACAGCCATATTTAAACAACAGTATAACTGCAAATTAAAGTAATTCGACATGAACATTATTTGTTTTATTTTTCAGCTAAATAGTGAAACTGTCATATGGTAATATAAGACCAATATCCAAGTGACCTCTGATGTGGGTAACTGTACTAATAAAAATAAATTATTCAATCAGAAATAGTCAATTAGTCATGAAATTAAATAGAGTTCATGATAATATTATAAGATGTCTTCACATTTGAACAAACACATTACCAAAAATTGTGTACACAATTTGTTTAGTACACACTACCAAAAGAAATATGAAACCTTTCAGTAGGTAGTAAGCAATTTATTTGTATGATATGTGGAATACAAGCAACTCTATGTTAAAACATAAGTACTTTCTCAGGAATGAGAACATATTTACATAATTCATTGAAATGTGTAAGGTTTTAACAGGTATTTCAGATTCACCATTGCATATAATTTACACAAGCTTCAAGTTTAAAAATTTATTACTTTCCAAGTATTTATTTCACAGACAAGCTGTTTTGAACAAAATCAAATAATTAAAGAACGAGGGCTTTCCCAGTGAGGAATATGTAGAAACGTTTCTACAAAATCAAATAATTTTGGAATCTTAATTTGTATAATAATCAATTAATATATTAACAAACATTATTCTGTCAAGTAGTGATGGGCAGATCAATTCTTTTTGCTGAGTTGTTCAGAGTCAATTCACTCATTGATATGAGTCAATTCTTTTAAATGACTCTTTGGCTCTTCAAATCCCATCTGATTTTTTTATTATCAAGTTTGAGTGTTAATAACTTGAGTAAGAAGGGAGGGGGCTGTATGAATACACACAATAATTATATAACAAAATATGTAATATTTATAACATCATTTATTTTTATAAAAACTGTAAATATATTTCTATACTTATTTTCCAAAAATAATATTGCTATGTACACAAAGCATTTGTGAAAGTTTTTTGAAATGAGCAGACACTTTTTTTAATTGCCCAGCTTTGGAAAATATACATTCACAAGGAACCAATGTTGTGGGAACACTGAAATATAAAGATAAGGATTTTTTTATCCCCCATCCCACCACACAAGAGCATCTACGTTGGTGATTTGAGAACAGAAAAATATTATTCAAGAGGTAAATCAAAACTATGTACATTGAAAGGACAAAAAGAATAATATGCTAACAATGAATGTAGAGGAGTCATGAGAATAACAAATCAAAATTAAGATTCTGTCATGATTATTTTAGCAATAATTAAGACTTTACCATATTGGCTGTTATAAAAGGGGCTAAGCCTATCAATTAAAAAATTTAGTACAAGTGTTATTGTTCATTACTTCTTGGAAAGTGCTGTTCTTAATTTTTCAATTCAGAACCTGAGTCAAATCTTGTTCAACCTGACAACTCCAGTTGCTCACCCCGAAGTCAAGTCATGTGGGTGGCTCATTCCAGAGCTGGTCAGGGAGCTGACTCCGGAAACTGACTCAAACGGGCGGTTTGCTCACGACACAATGCTTCGAACAATTTGCTGGCGACTTAAGTAACTCGCTCACAAATAATAAATTTAACAGTGAGCCATTGGTTATTTTGCCTACCTCTAGTAGAAGTGAAAGAAATTTTCAACCATAGACAGTAGGATAATATCTTCTATGTATGTGTATTACATCATAGAGAAATTTAAATCTGGGTCATGAAACTTCAATCAGGTTATTTGCAAAACAGATGTAGGTGTGTCAGTGTGAAGAAAATCTTTTACAAATCAAGGAATAAAATACACCCCAACACTCAGGAAGGCATGTAATTTTTAAAAAATTGATGCATTTTGTGTGATAACTGATAATATCCAATGTAAACCAACAACTTTTATGATGAATTGGTTTTCTTCTTAATTAGTTATAGCTGAAAATTATAAAGGTAAGTATTTTAATCAATTTATATATGCGTCAGGAAATGACATTGTCAAGATGATTAAAACAATAAGGACAGGAAAGAAGAGAAATAGAAAGTAGGTGACTTACCTGAGGCAGACACCTAGTAAGATTTGGAGACATTTCCAGGGGAAGGGTGACTACGGCTGACTAGGGGTGCTGTTCACACGGGATTTCCTTGCCCCTCACAAAACTTGACTAGACTAGGCTATCACTCGACAGCCGAGGGCCACAATCGTCGGGACGGAGGAGCTTCATGTGCACAACACCCTGCGGACACCCAAATTCCGACGACGGCCGTCAAAGGAAGCGCAGCCTTTTCATTTCCGCCTAGAGTATTTCATCCTTGTCCTCCCTCGTCTGTTCTTACCCCACACACTTCCCTCTAATGCCAATTTTACAAGACCCTCATGTATCTTGGTCAACGCCCTCCATACTGTTCGCTCTACCCCTATTCTGTTTACAACTTCCTCGTTAGGGATTCTATCCTCCCATATGATTTCAGCATTCTCCTATAGCACCACAGCTCATAGGCGTCTATACTTTTCCTTTCCGCAACTCTTATCGTCCACGTTTAGCACATTTTCGAACATTTTTCGTAACGATTTCCTAATATTCACACTTACCCATAAGTTAATTCCTCTTTTTCGCGAAAGCCTTCCTTGTCTACTATACTTTTACCGTCTCTAGATATTACGCTTCCCAAGTAGCAGAATTCCTTACTTATTTCAAAATAACCCTTCCCAATCTGACACCCTTTCTTATTCCACTGTTTCCCGTTCCACACTTCATTACCTTGGTTTTCCCTCTATTAAACCTCATATTGGACCTACTCCAGGACCACGTTTATGTCATTTATTATGGTTTCCTAGTTTCTATTGACTCCCCTAAGACTACAATGTCATCGGCAAAGCGTAGGGTTTTTATTCTCTCCTTGCAGTATAATTACTTTTTCATACATCGTTTTATTTTTCTTCATCGCCTGTTTGTTGTAGGAGCAGTGTTAGTTAGTTGTTGGAGCTCTCTGGCGGCGTACACAGAGACTAGACAGTAGCGAGACAGGCAGTGTACCCGACGGCCTGATATCAGACAATCTGTACTTGTTGTAAAACATACGTGTATTTAATAAAGTGTATTCATTAACACAACATGGTGGCAGCGGTAAAGTAGTGTAATTACCGACTATTGAATGGTTACTAAGGGATAATGGCACACGGAGATCATACAACATCTCAGCGCCGGATCCGTTTGACTTCAATTCGCCCGGCGACTGGCCTAAATGGAAAAGGAGGTTTGAGCGGTTTCGACTTGCTTCTAAGTTAAACGCTTTGTCAGAAGAAGAGCAGGTAAATACATTAATATATCTAATGGGAGAAAAAGCTGACGAAGTGATGCTCACTTTTGGGTTAACGGAAGCTGAAGAAAAGGTGTATCAAATTGTGATTACTAAATTTGACAATCACTTTGCGCCTAAAACTAATATAATTTATGAAAGGGCACGTTTTCATACCCGAGCTCAAAATCTTGGGGAATCAGTTAGTGATTTTATCACCGCGTTGCATAACCTCGCCACAAATTGCAACTATGGCAGTCTGAAAGACGAATTTATTCGAGACAGGATTGTCGTAGGTGTTGCAGACAAAAAGCTGAGCGAGCGTATGCAGTTAGACGATACGCTCACGCTTGATAAAGCCGTCAAGATTATTACGCAATCTGAAGAGGTCAGAAAACAAGTCGAACAATTGCAACAGCCGAGCATAAATAGAGTCGGGTTATCTAAGAAACACGACGAAGGCCCTAAATTCTCGTTACGGAATAAACAGGATAAACAATCAAATTCGCGGTCTAAACAGTGGAACAGCTGTCAATGGTGCGGCCACGATAGACACGAACGCAAACAATGCCCTGCTAACTCTGCCCTATGTCACAATTGTCATAAGAAAGGACATTTTTCGGAAAGTTGCAGATCTAAGAGAAATATGTGTTCAGTTAATGAGGTTAAGCTAGACGCCGACGGTTTATTTCACATCGACACGGTCAGGGTGAAAAGCGGCGACAATACAGACTGGACGGCACCAATCAGAGTCAACGGGAAGGACGTTCGATTTAAAATCGATACGGGGAGCGACGTTACGGCTCTTTCACCGAGATATGCAGGCAACAGAGAAGTTTCAAGGTCAGTGAAACGATTAACAGGTCCTGACTCGACGGCACTGAACGTCTACGGAGTCGAGCAAGCTACACTATCCTACAAGAACAGACATATTCGTCAAGAAATTTATTATATCCGAAACCTTCAGCAGCCTATATTGGGGAGATCGGATGCAGTGAAATTAGGCCTAGTGAAAAGACTCGACGCTATTTTCAATTCAAAGGCTATATCGTTGGATGATGTTAAGTCAAAATATCCCGAATTATTCCAGGGAATTGGGAAAATTCCTGGAAAGTGTAAAATAGCTGTCAAACCGGATGCAATACCGGTTGCCGTGACATCTCCAAGGCGAATTGCGATACCCCTGCTAGACAAAGTGAAAAAGGCAATAGAGAAGATGGTAGAAGAAAGGATAATTTCGCCGGTCAATATATATACGGACTGGTGTTCTCCTATGGTTGTCACGTTCAAGAAAGACGGCAGCCCGAGGATTTGTGTGGACCTGAGAGAGCTGAATAAAGCCGTTCAATGAGAGTATCATCCCATACCTGATGTTCACTATACTCTTAACTTAATAAAAGATGCCAGATATTTTTCCAAACTAGATGCGGCTTCAGGATTTTACCAAATAGTCCTAGACGAAGGATCACGTCTACTCACCACATTCATCACACCCTTTGGGAGATTCTGCTTTAATCGTTTACCATTTGGAATCACTTGTGCTCCTGAACGTTTTCAGAAAAAAGTGCAAGAAATACTGGTAGGCTGTGACGGCATCGTATGTTTGATGGACGAAATTCTAGTATACGGAGCTACTCAAGAGGAACATAACAGTAGACTGGAGATGGTTTTAACAAAACTGCGCGAATCTAAAATCACGCTCAACGAGAAGAAGTTGGTTATCAGCAGCCGATCAATTGAATTCCTGGGACACATCATCGACGAGTCGGGTACTCGTATACATCCGGAGAAGGTAGAAGCCATCGTCGATATGGAAGCTCCAAATGACAAGAAGGGACTAAAAAGGCTGATGGGTATGGTTAACTTCTTAGCGAAGGCCATACCAGATAAAGCAACCATCTTGGCTCCACTTCAAGCCTTGCTGAAAGAGGATTCAGCATTTGTCAAGAAGCAGCTTTTGCCAGAGTGAAGGAAATCTTGACTTCGGCTCCGGTATTAGCCCGTTTCGATCCTAGGAAGGAAACGATCGTAACGGCAGACGCGTCATCTTTCGGGATTGGAGGAGCGCTACTCCAGATGCAAGAAGGGGGAGATATCAAACCTGTAGCGTACACGTCAAGACTACTTTCAGACGCCGAGAAAAGGTACGCCCAGATCGAGAAAGAGGCACTAGCTATTATCTATGCGTGTGAGAAATTTGCCGATTACATAACAGGCATGCATATCATAGTGCAAACCGACCACAAACCACTCATCCCGATTCTTACTACCAAAGCTCTGGATAACTTGTCTCCTAGACTTCAAAGGTATCGTATCCGTCTTATGCGTTTTGATTACAATGTGGTCCACGTACCCGGTAAAGACTTGGAAACAGCCGACGCCCTATCTCGACAACCAATTGTGCGGACAATACATGACGCATTCCAGGAGGAAGTGGAAAATCATGTGATCGGGGCGATTTCAAATCTTCCAGCGTCCACTTCTAAGCTCACGCAAATCGTCGAGGAACAGAAACAGGACTCAGAACTAGCAGCTGTTAGGGTCTACATCTGCAGCGGATGGCCAAGACAAGAATCTCTACCCTCGTATTTGAAGCCGTTCTGGGAGAAACGGTGGGACATTACCTGTCAGGGTGAACTGCTGATGTACGGGTCGAGAATCATCATCCCAAAGAAACTGCAAGCAGAAATGTTAGACAAGATCCACGGGGGACACCTCGGTATTACGAAATGCAGAGCTAGAGCCAATCAAACTGTTTGGTGGCCCGGCATGTCTACGCTGATACGTCAAAAGGTAGACAACTGCGACATCTGCGCACAACACCGGTCGAATAGACATGAACCATTGATCCAGGTTGAACCAGCTAATCGCCCGTGGCAGAAAGCTGGCATGGATCTATTTAAAGTAAACAATGAATGGTATCTAATAATTTTTGATAGATATTCCCGATACCCAGAAGTGACGAAAGTTCCTAACTTGAGAATGGAAACTATCATAGAAAAAATGTCTGAGTTATTTGCAAGACAAGGCATCCCGGAAGAGATCTTCACAGACAACGGCACTCAGTTCAACCTATTTCGGGAATCCCAAAGGTTCAAGGAATTCCAGGAAGCATATGGCTTTAAATTAGTTACGAGAAGCCCTGGCTACCCACAGAGCAATGGACTCGCCGAAGCGGGACTCAAAATCTTGAAGAGAATTTTTGCGAAGGAAAAAGACCCCTACAAAGGCCTGCTGGCATACCGCAACACGCCTTTGGAAAACGGACACTCACCAGCGGAACTATCGATGAGTCGTAGATTGAAAGATTTCTTACCTCATATTCCAGTCAACTTGGAACCGAGGGTGGTGAATAGAGGAAAAGTTAAGGAAAAAGAAGAGCAAGAATCGAGAGAAACTATAACTCGGCAAAAGGGGCAAGAAGACTACCTGAATTGGCTTCAGGGACCCGAGTTTTCGTAAAAGATATAAAGAAGTTCGGCACGGTCATAAGAAAGGCAGACCAGCCGACGTCGTATGTCGTCCGTACTGAAAATAATGACATACGTCGCAACAGACATACGATATGTCCGACGCTATCGACAGGAGACAACACACTACCTAGAGTTCCGAATGGGACGACGACTGATGTGTCTACTACGCCCGAGAACAGAAACGTCCATACGCCCGAGTCCATCGAGCAGCCGACGGGAGGTCGACGGACGAGATCCGGCCGAGTATCAAGAGCACCCCAGCGACTAGATCTTTAGCTTTGAGGGGGAGATGTTGTAGGAGCAGTGTTAGTTAGTTGTTGGAGCTCTCTGGCGGCGTATACAGAGACAGGCAGTGTACCCGACGGGCTGATATCAGACAATCTGTACTTGTTGTAAAACATACTTGTATTTAATAAAGTGTATTCATTAACACAACATGTTCTATATATAAGTTAAACAATATGGGCGACAGACTGCATTCTGTAGAGGTTATGTAATAGCCTTCTTTCTCGATAATTTATTCCTGTGCTCTTCAAAAACCTTAATAGTGTGTTTTAGTTCACATTATCAAACGTTTTTTTCTAAATCTATAACTGCCATGAACATAGGCCGGTTTTTTTATCCTGTATTCTAAAATTAGACGCAAAGTCAATATTGCTTCTCTTGTCCCTACATTCTTCCCAAATCCAAATTGATCTCCTAACTCACTTTCTATTTTATGTTCCATCCTCCAATATATTATTTTCGTTAATATTTTGCATTTATGAGGTACTAACGAATATCTTATCAACTCCGCTGGAATGTTATCAATTCCTGGCGGTTTACAATTGCTCAGATCTGTCAACGCCCAGTCAAACCTAAGAAATGTTGTCCATCTCCCCATCTTTTTCTATTACTGACTGATTTAGATTTCAATCATGATACACCTCTTCTAGATATTCCTCACATATTAGTGTTTTCTTCTTCATCCATAGTTGACTTCCCATCCGCTCTCCTGATGTTCGTGCTAATATTTTTCCTCTCTCCGAATGTTTATTTGATTTTCCTATAAGCTCCATATATTTTCCATTCGCCATAAAATCATCAACCGCTTTGCATTTATCTTGCAGCCAAGCCTCTTTGGCTGCTTTGCACTTCCTATCTCATTCATGAATCATCTGTACAGCTTTTTATCATTTTCATCTCTGGCATTTTTATATTTACGCCTTTCATCAATCATTTATATTATTATTTATTTTTATTATTTCTTGTGTTAAGCACGCTTTCCTATTGGTCTAAGCTACTCTTCCCATTATTATTTCTTCAAAAGTGCCCATTTCTCTTCTTTCTCTATTAATCTACTCTGATATATTTTTTGAACTCTGAAGCACTTCCTGTTTCAGTTTTTCTAATTCCCATCTTTTTGTTTTAATTCCTTTCTTGAGTTTCTTCATTTTCTGTCTGCATTTCATAATCAGCAGATTAATGTCGGAGTTTACATCTGCTAACGTAATAATAAAGTTAATATAAACAGCTACAGTCTAATGACCGTATAAAGATAATTATTATTTATCACACACTACAGTGATTCTTTTATCGTGAAGGAACCCATTGTATAATTTTTAAGACAGTCTGCCACATATTTTTACAGTTTTTATTAGCCACGTCAACCAGATGCTTAGAATGATATTGAAGAATTAAAAGACTCATTGCTGATCTAGAATTTGAAAAATTAGGGACAGATTTAGCCAATACATAGAGCAATGATTATGTGACCCTTGTAACTAATTGTAAGGCCAGGCGCAAGTTGAGAAATTAAAAAAAATTACTATCGGATACGGAAAGGAAGATTACTCATGTTTAATTATTGTTCAATAAAATAAATTATTAAATTTTACTTAAATAGTTTGTTAATTACCTCCGAACCCTCCAAATAGTCAAATGAATCCGTGTCGGCTATTTCCAGTTGATCTTTTATGAATAAGATCTCCTCATAGTACAAGGTATTTTGGTTGTAGAATGTCTTCTGGAGTTGCACCAAACTATCAACGTTTCTGAAATGTCTATTAAAATTTGTTCTTATAATGTTTTTTTTAATTTATCTATTTTGAAATCCGGTTTATATTATTGCATTGTAGTGGCAATTTTGTCCGTCATCATTTTCTTTTTTAAAATAATCCTTAGATTCGCTATCGCTAATAGCTCTTGCACTTGTTTTACTAGGTGATGCAGCCATACTCGCAGTTCGCTGTCTCACAAGCAACTGATAATTGAAGCTCTGATTGACGTAAACTTTCTATACGTTCAATTGACTCTTCAATATTGACGCACATTAATATTGATTCAACGTTTCAATACGCTCCTAGACGATTAATATCCTATATGCTAACCTATTCTGCGCAAGTCTATAGAACTACCACAACATCCCAAATATAGTTAGCGTATTCTATCCTTGGCATCCCTCTTCCGTTCTTACCCCATACACTTCCCTTTAATGCAAATTTTACAAACGTGGCCTATTAATCTATTCCTTGTCATTGACAGGCGGCTAGTCCACACAATTCATAAATCGTCAAGTTGTTCGCATTGCACCGCTAGAGTGCAGTGCTGAGCTGCACTTTTACGCGTAAACAAAGAGTAATACAAATTCACCCTCATTCCTCTGGAATTTCTGTGCGGGGCAGGCTGACGGTGTTATTCTTCTCCGTGTGGAATTTTATTAGCTTGTTTAGCTTGAGCTACTAGCATATACGCTCTAACTAATCAAATTCACTTACTATTATTTTATCATAATTGTGCTTATTTTATTTTCACAGGTTGTTTGCGGTTCGGTGCAGAGCTGATTCTAATTCACTCTCATCCACGTGGTTATTCTCCATACACTTTCTTTTCTGATAATTGTGAATTTTTTATTTTCTCAGGTTGCTTCAAATTGTGTAGTGCCGGTTATTGTGTTATTACTGCTAACTTAACTACAAAAGTTAGCATTTATGCAAGAAGATGTCAAGTCTCAGAGTTAACATATATTGCCTTATTAAGACTTTCTGTAAGGTGTGCAGTTTTTGATGAAATTTACTCTGAAAGCAAAACTACAATGTAATTTAAATTTATCATTGTATAAGGAATTCATGAATTTCTACTGAAAATAGCACTTCTAAATGTTACAATTCACATTATTTACATTTCTTCTGACAGGAGCAATTATAACTCAATTTGGTATTACGTATTTGTTAAAAATTTAAAGAACCGCATTAATTTGTGATAACAATTGATACACAAATTTGTCTCCCCTCTGGAGAGTGATGGAATCCCCGAAAAATTGGATTTACTAGGTTTGTTTCATTAATCCTTCCTTTACAGTTTCAGTCTTCCTATTGTATAACCTGAGCTGGTTTGGCAAATGCTTAATTTGTATATACTTGTCTGCCAGCCTTGTGACATTAATTAGATTATTCCTTCAGGCACTATTTATAATGATCCTGTAACCATCAATGCTGTAAACAATGCCAATTTGTTTTTAAAACACAGAAAAATCTCGGCCCACATTCGCAACAATGTCTTACTTCTAGAAACTTGTGATCTGTGCAGTAAAATAACCCTCCATAATCAAATAATGAAAACATTTTGTAGTATTAGTTTTTCAGGTCTATTTAAAATTATTTATTCATTAAATTATAACAAAGTGTTTTATTCCTTTGTTTGACAAAGATTTATTAACAAAATTTGTATGTGAAGCCCAAACTGTCCCAGAGGCTTGTTATTGAACCACTGAAGTAGTATTGTTTTCACACTACATTTAGAGTCAACAATTATAAAATTTGTATGATGTAAAGAAAAAACTACTGAAAACAGACAGATAACAGCTTGCATAAAACCATTTCCAACACTTTTGATGAATTAGCACCTATTTGATGTCAAATATATCAGAAAATACTGTGATTTCCATGAAAGGTAGCAATGAATGTCAGAACACTGCAGTTGAGATATATAACTCAAAATTTTGTGACTCATGATGCACAAAATTAGTTAAATGTATAAGAGTTATAAAGGTTTTGCTAATAGGTATTTAGGGTTCTTTCCTGTCAGTTACATTAATAGTTCTTTTTTTTTCAAGATTATTTTTATTCAGTTCTTTGGATAAAACTTATGGTTTCTGTGAAGAAATAACTTTTTGTCAGACGCGAACTACTCAATTTCATATATCCGCGTTTACCCATTCATCCAATCACGTTGAATCACATTTGGGATCAGACAGCTGTGCGCTCTGGAGGGAGCAATGCGAACTTCCCGATCTCGTGAATTGTGGGGGCTAGCCGCCTGTTGTCATTGTCCCCAAAGACATATATAAACAACATAGACTGGACAAGGCGCCGCCATATTTGAAGCAAATTGAAGGCTCAGGCGCTATTTTTTGAATGGAAAGGTGGGCGTGTCCTGTCGTCTGCTGGCATTGAAATGAGGTGGACTTACGAATACGTGCAGGAAGCGTATCTCGTAAATCAATATTTAAAAACTATATATACATATGTATTAAAGTTACAAATGAGGGGAAACCAGCTAGAAAGTGTTTCATTACATATAATATATATATATATATATATATATATATAACACATCACTTAAAAATTGTAAATTATTTCTGTTGTCACACAAGGAAAGTGCCGAAATTAAAGTTAACACGGATAGGCTCATTAACATCATCTCAATGCTAAATACAACATGTAAACATTGACAGTTAATGAACAGGAAACTTTATAATAGCTAATTTATAATTTTTGTTTTAAATCAGTCATTTCTGATATTAATGCCGAATTATTAGATGAGATATGAAGCATCTCGCTCATCAGTCTATAATAAAGATTACTCCCAATATCTAAAATTTTAATTTTTTTACAATTATACAATTGTACGTTGTACAAGTAACATCTAAATGCATCTAGACTGACATTAAATATAGTTGAAAGTTGATAGGGATCAAGGTTAAACGAAATAAAACACATTCATTAATTACAGTACAGAGAACTATTTTCATAAAAAGAGAGCTGGCTTGCATTCTAGAGCACCACGAAGATCAGAAATTTGGTAAATATCGAAGTTACAAACACGTGCTGTCAAAAGTGAAAATATGATGATATTTACTTAAAATACGATATTCCAGTTGGTTTTGAACTACGATTAGTACAATTGCACGCTGAACACACATTTGGCATGATTTCGGATGAAAAACAATATATTTTAATCACAAAATACACGATTATTCAACCTCAGTCATTTAACACAGTACATACGGTCAAAGTTCTTTACCGTAGACATTGTGATTGTCCCTGTTGTTAGTTGCTGCCACCCAGGGCGCTGTAACGTCCTCGTAGCCTCTCTATGATGTTTATATATCTCTTTGCTTATGCCCCATAAGATCTTTGATTACAATGTTCTTTGGCGCACTCTCCAGTTCTATAATTATTAAACTCGTTGGTTTTATAGTCCCGGTCTTCAGCAAAGAGACTTCAGTATACTGCAGTTGTACGTAATGAGTTTCCATTCTTATATAAAATTATTTTTTATTGAAATGGCATTTATGTAGTATTGAAACAAAGATTTTATTACAATACATATTTTTATCATGAAGAAAAAAGATCCCTGCAAGCCAATAGCTTGTAAAATTCAAAAGTGCTTAGTGGGTAAGGGTTCATTTTACCTGCGTAATCAGAAAAGAAGTGCATTTTTATCTAGACGTCTTCGTAGAACTTGAAATGGATTAATCGTCATATTATCCTCAATATTTAAGAATTTTATTTCATGTCAGAATTATATTTAAATATTTCAAGATGACGTTAAATACATATGAATAGTATTACTTATTGCTCCTTTTAAACAAGCATACACTGCTGTGCATAGATTTAAGATAAGCTCATACATGTGCAGTATAAAGACACAAAAGAGTAAATAAAAAACTGTTGCCCTCACAAACTATCCCACACACCAAACTATACATAAACATTGAAATACAAAGAATATAATATTTTAATTAATGAACTGAAAGTTGTGGTACAAAGTGTGTTCAAATTAAATTATTCTGTTTCTGACTGACAATTTTTTGTATTTTGATTACAAATATGTTATTATTTTATCTTACCATACACCAGCCACAAATTCTACTCTTTTTAAACTTACTTATTGTACCTCCTGAGATATTGAGGATAGATTTATTAAGCAGTATGAGTGATATTTTAAGTTTTTGTATGTTGCAGAAAATAATTTTCAAGAATCTGCATGCAAAGAAGTTCTAGAAGAAATGCGCCTTTGTTGTGAAAAGTGGTCTGATGTTGACTCTGTCTCTTGTTCAGGCATTAACATTGGGAACCCTAAAAAGTTTACAAAGGTTAATGAGTTGTTAAATTGCAATTTTAGGGGAATGATTATTTCTTCTTTTAAAACAAGTTATTCATCTTTGAATGTGAATTTTATTTCATCATTCTAATTCACAAAAGAAGAATGTACTGTTTATGAGGGTTTTTATTCAGTCAGAGTAATATATGCTAAATGAGGCTTTTTCTAAAACCAGTCCTGAACTTCGGGAAATTATAAAATGAAGAGGTTAATTAATCCTAGAGTATATATTATATTAAATATCTATATACTTTGAATTGAAACATTCGCAGTAAAACAATTTATTTTATTACTGTCATAATTATGAATTTTGTAATGAAAGTAACAATGACTAATAATAAACACTTATTGTATCCAAGAAAGTTTTACAGTAATTCTAAATAATATTTGGTTTCCTCTTGAAAAGAACCTGTTTTTTAAAAATATCTTTCTTTAATTATCGCATTTACTATTCATTTTATCTTAACTGTTATTTAATATTTCAGGGTATTGATGCAGAATGAACCAACGTCCACAACATAAAGGGAAACTACTCAAAGAGTTGTCTTGGGTGCATCGTAATCCAAGAGCTTTTGTCGGCTTCGGTACTGCAAGCCTCCTCCTAATCTTTTTCAGTAGACCATTATATGACATGTTCATTAGAGATGACTCAAATACTATCCCTCCACCTGATAAATCTGTGAAACAATTGTAGTGTCTGTTACAATTATTTCTCATTATAGCAAACTAAAGGTAACTTAAGCACAAAGTATTAATGACATATTTCTTAAAGTTAAGAAACACTAAACATTTGTATTTTCAACCTACATGACAAATATAGAAAATGGCTATTATTGGGGTTTATTTTTTCTCTTTTGAAAGAATTGTATGGAAATATAATTTCAACCACTTTCTTGATGCTTCATATTTCATATAATTAAGCTTATAATGTTTGGTTTTAAAAATATACATATTTGCATAAAGTTGACTTTTTCTAATAAATAAAATTGGATGTGTGCAGTCTTGATCTTTATTTACATATGCCTCATTTATCTTCATAAACTTAAACTTTGGATGGTATAAGTCATCTCACATTAAACACTTATTTTACGTAGTTTAATACCTAAATGCAACATTTTTCATTTCATATGGATATTTATAAATTATTATATGCAATTATAAACTTTCTGCATTATTGTTGGTCTTATAATTAATTTTAGACCTTCATTTGGCTACATTAGTATAGGATTTTTTTTTACATATCTGAACCATAATATGCAGTTATAAATTTGTACTCTCCATTTATAACACTGTAGGTTTCTTTAGTATTTTCATTTGGGATTAAATAAACTGTGTGCAATACATTTAGATTTTATTTTTTCCTATCAAATTGTACATTTTGAGCTAAATTAGCTGTATATTTAAGTGCAAAAATGACAAAAAACAGCTGTTGCTTTACCTTAAATTGCTAGTTAATTTCAGCTGGTAGGGATCCAGAAAAATTTAATTTTCTTCAGACAATGCATGTCTGAGTGGCATGGCAGCCAGCCGCTCAGAATATTTTCAGTTTTCCCTCTCTTCCTCTCTCTCTGAAGCATAATGATATGCCTCAGCATATGCATTGTTTCAATTTTATTCCCATATTTCTGTCTTTTCTCATCCAATTATCCTGCATATGTATATATGAAGCACTTCAAGGTAAAGTGATAATGTCAAAATTATTAATTAATGTGTATAGGAAAGAGGAATAGGGAGAGTTTGATTTACTAGTAATCGACAAACTGGTATGTAGTAAAATGTCAATTTTTTTAGTGCCCGAGTCACCCTTTTTCAGAACAGTATCTTAATGTTGGAATGGGCAGAGTTGCTCAGCGATTGATTGGCAATCCTTGCTGGATTTTCCATACCTCGCAGATGAATTGACTTGCCAAAAATAGTGAATATTGAAGCCAAAATTATATAAGCCATTGTTGGTGGTCGTGTGCTAAGAATAGTGTGGTGTACAAAGCACCTAAAAAATATACAGGTTCAAATGTCATATTTGACCTCCATGCTTTAATTAAATGAAGAAATCACTTTCTGAAACTGCAGAACTGAAATGGTGCTCAAGTGATAAAGTACGCCAATTAATGTCTCCAATGAGTGACAGTTGTGTTGACTGAGCCCAGTGCTAATGACCTAAGAGCCTAAAAAACTTAATTGCTTCATAGTAATTTTCCTGACTCCTAGAAAAATGTTAAATTTACAGGCTCATATTCTGGTAGTACTAATGAGACTCAATAACATCATCTCTTAACACAGTACAATGTTAGAGAGTCGAGTATTATTGCTCCTACAGCAGATTTATGAAGGCTTGAAGAGTAAGATATCACAGATCCTGTGTTCACGCCTTCATCCACAAAGCTATATGTAATAAACTCTTACTTAACTGACTACAGTTGGCAAAATCAGCCAAATTTCAACCTGTACAGATTGGGGTATGCCAAGGCATATTTAACACTTGCATTATGGACAACCTGACATATCTGGATCTTAGATTTGTAGTCTAAACTGCAAACTCATTTATCTAAATTGTTCAGAAAGGTTGAACATGCACTCGGCAGATTTTTAAAAAGCTGGGCAAGACTTAAACAATTGAAATAATCATATTTGAAAGATCATCAATTGCTTGTTAGGATCTTCGAGGTGTGTCAAAAGATAGTGCTCTGCAAGAAAATGTAAAAAAAGCTGAGTTGGATTAGAATTTCACATTCTTGAAGTAACATAAAAGTTTTGGTGCCATGAAGTCGCTATAATAAGTAATAAGTTCCTCTTTCTTCAAACCAAACTTATTTCTCACACAAGCATCCTAGGACAAGCCTTTGTGTATGGGTTCAAAGTCTTATGCAGCATTTAAAACCCTCCAAGGTCATATAAAATTGCCACAATTTTTAATTTTGTATAAAAGTATAATCTTTATATTTATTTTGTTATGGCTACTCTGATGTATGGAGAGAATAGTCAATAAATAATTACTGGGGTTATAATATTTCAATTTCTTTTGCAGTTGCTGTCCAATGGAATCTGTTTCTTCAGCTCGACAACGTTTGCGTCGGTATCCAGAAATGATGATAAATTGCAGTGTTCCCGCTGCAAAATATGCAAAGTGTGTTATTAATAAGGACAATGTTAAACATATGGAATGTAGAGATGAATTTGAACATCTTAGGACATGCTTAAAGAATGCTGCAAAAAAAGCCGGCACACGCCTTTAGAAATAGTTGAAAATAGAACTGATAATTGTATTACCTATGAATTTGTGAGAATGATTTCAATCAAAACTTGTAATATTTATGTGCACTGCACTGTTGGCTTAATTATCCGTCTGTTACTTACTTTCTACGGTGAATATCAAGATAAAGTTTCAGTTGTGCAGTATACAGATGTAGATTACAAAGTATTTACAGATGCAGCCCGTTATGTGTGGTCTAATAAATCACCTTATGAAAGACATACTTACCGCTATACACCAATCTTGGCTTTTTTATTAATACCAAATATAATCCTGAGTCATTTATGGGGAAAGTTTCTGTTTTCATTTATTGATGTTATTGTCGGTTTGATTACTTATAAGTTGTTGTATTCTGAAGGACATAGCAAGGCCACTTCTACCTACTGTTCTTTATTTTGGTTGTACAATCCATTTCCCATAATAATTGCATCCCGAGGAAACGGTGATGCTATTTCTGCCGCCATTGTTTTATATTTATTACTTTTGATGAAACGGAAGATCAATCCTTTGATAATTGGAACTATATATGGATTTGCGATTCACTATCGTTTATATCCGATCGGTTTCAGCATTGGAATGTATTTGAGTATGTCAGAATTAGGTAAGTTCAAGGGAAAAGGTCTACTCGTGAGACTTTATACTAACTTGTACCCTAACAAAGCCCAAGCTTTCTTTGTATTTTCATGTATATCAACTTTGATTCTCATCAATACAATTTTCTACTATGTGTATGGTTATAAGTTTTTATATGAAAGCACAATTTATCATTTACTTCGGAAAGATACCCGGCATAACTTTTCAGTCTATTTCTTTATGTCCTACTTGTCTTCCTTATCATCATTTGGATTATGGCAACGTTTTTTTATTTTTCTGCCACAAAGTTCTTTGCTTATAATTTTGTCTTTAGTCTATGGTTCACATGATCATTTAAGTTTTTGCATATTAACTCAATCTTTTGTTATGGTTATATATAACCCTGTAGTTACTTCTCAGTATTTTATTTGGTTCTTGTCATTATTGCCAGTTTGTATTCCTCATCTCTCTTTGACTATTAGGAAGGTAGGAATATTATTTTCTTCCTGGATATTAGCTCAAATGTTTTGGCTGTTGCCTGCCTATATGTTAGAGTTTCAAGGGTATAATACCTTTCTGTTTATATGGATTCAGGGTATAGTATTTTTCTCTGTTAATATCATGTTACTGGGAAGATTAATTCAAGCATACCAATTTAAGGCATCTTGTATTGAAAGCTAAACATTTAACTCGATTAAACTGCTTTGAGTACACTTTGTTAGATTGCATGGACTTAAGGTCTATTAATGAGTTAGTAAATGTCATACATTAGAAAATTATATCCAAAAAAAGTTACAATATTATTGTAAGTACATTAAAACCTGTATGGGCTTTATAAGAGATTGTATTTTCTGTTGTTATATGGCCAATTTAAATAAAGAAATTGAATCAAGTAGCGGCTTTGTACCTGTTAATTTAAATATTTAGTGTTAAATTTAGTTACGTAATTAGCAATTGAATTGTTTTTATATAATTTTATGCAATGAGATAGTCATTTCTGACAATTTATATTAACACATTGACCAATAAAACCTGATCTTATGGTCCCTCTACACTCTCGGCCGAGCCACTTGGCGAACTTATGCGATGCGAGTACAATCGGTACAAGGCTGGTCTGCTTGGTATTTGTTAGATAGATGAAGCAGTACCAGAACTAAAGGAATGAGCTTAATTTATTTTTACAAACATAGTATGTTTGTTATTCATAATGATTTGTCTTTCATTTTCTGGCAGATCACATTCATCATCTACCCCCAATTTTTAAGGTAGCATTTAACCACTTGAATGCCTCGTTCATTTGCCTTTCCGCAATTTGGAACTCAGGCTTGTAATCTCTTTTTTATAATTCTTTTAACGATATCTTTAACTCCTCGCTTATTCGGAGCCATGCCTATTGGCCTTTTTCCTACCCTTGTGCTGTCTGTATTGCGGGTTCCAAATATATCCTTCATTTCTAAGAATTGTAGGAAAGTGCATCGTAGTTACCCCAAATAACATATTTAGATGGTAATTTAAATAAGTAAAAGAACAATGTAATAATGACAAAAATAAAATAACTGGTTCAACACAACATACACGATAGTGTGGATAGGCTACTTCGCCTCCTTTGACTTCGGGGGTAAGGCATGGCACACTTGGGACAACTCGGTGAGTGTAGAGGGGCCTTTAAATGCTGCGTCTGTGTTAAATGATCTTACCAAAATATTATTTTACTTTTAAATTCCATGCCACAGCGCGTTGTTAAATATAACAATAATTATATGTTTGTTAAATCTTATCATTGCGCACATTTACTTTAGGTTTGGCAAAATTAAAAAGTGAACAGAAGCTTGATAAGGAATGTTTATGATAAAATCTTTATATTGGACTCTATTTGCATCAATTTAACAATATGTCACTCATTCAAGCATTATAAAGATGATTGTTTTGCATAAAGATAAATGATTATTTTGCTATAATTACAACATAGCATGACCAAGAATTAAATTATATTCTTGATAACTTTATTAGGTTAAATAAATTACTCAACTTCAAGTGTGAATATTTGGTATAATTATTAACTTCATAAATTGGGAAACGTAAATAAATTATTTTAGGTTCTTATATTAGATATTATATTGAATAATGACAAATCAAAAATAAGATGGCTTGTTTTAAGATCAGAAGAATATTTCTGTACACCTTCATTTGTAATAATGTAAATATTTGCCATAATAATGAAACTACCATATTTATCCATTGTGTTCTTTTCTAAAAACAGCTAACAATTGTAGGTTATTCTGTGTCAGCACCATCTGCCTGAAAATTTCCATGTTCATCACCTTCTTGCTGTAAATTTTCATGTTCGCCATCATCTTCTTGTTGCAAATTTATATGTTCGTCATCACCTTGTTGCAAATTTACATGTTCGTCGTCACCTTCTTGTTGCAAACTTACAAGTTCGTCATCACCTTCTTGTTGCAAATTTCCATCTGCGTCTGCACCTTCTTGCTTCAAATCTCCATCTTTGTCAGTAGCTTCTGACTGCAAAATTTCTTGATTAGGACTTTCTAATTGTGCCTTGTTTAATGGGACCTCTCCTTCTGTTCCAACTTCTGTAGGTTTTTCTTTTTGATCAACTTTTTCATCAACTAATTTCAATTGACTTTCATGTAGATTAGCTTCACCATCTACATTTATTGCCACCTCTGGGTATTCTTGGATCTGATCCTCAGTTTGGTCATCTGCATTGATTACATGTTGTACAATCTCAGGATATTCATTTAAGTGTTCTATATCTTCTTGCATTACACTTTCTTCAATTATAAGAAATTCAGGTTCTGAAAAATAATTACAAATTTATTGTATTATTGTTAAAGACTTATTTTTTTTTATTATCTGTACAGATGTGTGCCATAGTATTAAGTCTATCATTAATAAGCAGAGGAATATAAAATATATCACACTAATTACATTTTAGACAAAGATCTATGCTCATAATTAAAAGTAAATAACAGTATCTTTTAATTTATTTCATACAGGGTGATTTAGTAAGAACTCCCCAAATTTGACATGACATAACTGTGAAGTAATGAGACATAAAAAGGTGAACCAACAACATAATCATTTGAAAACTGTTACTATGACTGATGTGAAATTACCAGGTCACAAGTATAAAGTTTTCAAACTAATTTATCTTCCAATATGGCACAATGTACCCATAATTATTTAATTTTATATTGATAAGGAAGTCTTAAAAAGAATCTGTTTTACTTTTGTTAGAAGTTGAATGGTATGAAATTTTTTAGAAGCAATTACTTACTAGTTACAGGTGAAAAATATTTATAAATATATCGTTTAATGTACTGAAGAAACAGTAAACAAATTTCTGGAATTAATATTTAGTAAATCTTAATACACGAAACTGGTCAAAACAGTCAATCAAAATACATGAAACCATTACATTACTTAAATTATGTTTCCTCTGGGTAAATACTATTCATGAAATTTTTAATACATCTAAAAATAAAAGTGAAGATGGTATTTTTGATAAATTACACAAATAAATCTTACCTATCTCAATACTTTCAGATAAATCACTCATAATTTCAATGTCTGGTCCAAATACTTCATAATCTTCCGTTTCTTGATGGTCATAAATAGCTGCATGTGCTGCACGCAAATATTTTTCTTGCTGAAGTTTAAATCTTTTACGAACTTGAATTTTTTCCGTTTCAGGAATCAGGAAGTTATGGACCAAAGTTGAAATTAATTCCTCTTGTTCAATAACACTGCTCCTAAAAATACAATAATTGATTGATGTACTCAACTCCTTATTAAACAATAAATTAAATATTTGCTTACTTATTAAACTCAGACTTGGTAATAAATATAAAAATTGTTCAAAATATTATAACTTAAAAATAAAATAATAACATTCAGAACGCTAACCAACTACTACAGTGACAATTCGTATTTGTGATTACTGTATTACCTTTCCACCAAATGCCAAAACCCTCAATAGTCATATGCACCAACTGTAAAGGATCCCACACATTATAAATCTATCCAATATTCATATATTAGACCTAATCCCTACAAGCCTTCCACTACATTTACGCCTCCTACAACCTTCCCTTTCCCAACCCACAACCTAAACAGATGCTCTCTTATTCTCATGTTCAGCAAATAAATATCTATAAAACATGTAATAAAAACTGTACTATCTTTTTAGAAGAAAGACAAGAATGGATAAATGTCAACCGGACCAGGGAATCGAACCCAGGACCTTGCGATATGATATCCAGCCGCATGCTTGTCTTTCTTCTAAAAAAATAACTATATGCTTTACTGGGCTTAAATTGAGCATTCCCACTAACTTGTTTACTGTACTATCTTCGGATAAAACTTTTCACAATATAAAAAAAACCTGTATGAGTAATATGCAATATAAAAAATATTAAGATAAGTAAAAGCAATTTTGATGGATAAACAACATTTTGTTTTGTGCTGCTCATAGCTACAAATAAATAAATGAAGGTAAATGTTAAAAATATAACCATAGATTAAAGATTTTGGTTGTGATGTTATAATTTGTGCAATATTCAGTAATTCCTTATAGAAGTCTGCTTTGTTATATGCAAATCATTCTAAACATTTTTTGCAATATTAGAATATGATACTTTAAGGACAGCAAAGGTACTTACAAAAGTTTTTCACTTTCAAGTACTTTAAATATATATTGACACAGACAACTCTGAAAATTAGGTGTAAATAAAGTGTAGTGCAGTAGAACCCGTGACCAATTTTTTATTATTATTTACGGAAACTTAAATAACAAATATTCCGGCATGAGCAAGTCACTTGCCAGGAAGAAGGGTTTTTCCGCGCGTCATCTTGGCGGCTCGGAATAATAACAAAGGGACTGCGGCTGACACCTGGACCATAAAGCTCGGACACCTCATCGCTGGTTCCGGAATGTCTTAATCTGCCTGGGAATTTGGTGACCGGGTGGCGTGTGTTCCCCAAATGAAACAAGGGATATGATTGGAGAATATCCATCCCTGCCACCTTAGGGATAGGTGTCGGATAAGCGGGGACAAGGTTTTAAAGAGGCTGGCAGAGATTTTTGGCAGGTGATACAAGGTGATGGCGATCGGATATTGGAGCAGAGTGGTGGAGAGAGGAGATTGGCGAGGTGGCAGCGGAGACCATACTTTGATCAGTCCAGGAAGCAGGGAAGAAAGAGGAAGAAGTGGAGTTTCCTCACGACTTCGTGCTATTGTCGACCAGCTGCTTCAAGTTCCATAACACGGAAATTACAGCGAGACGCCTATGAAAACAACTCAGGTTCATCAACCAACAGTAGATCTGCTACACGTGGTCACCCAAACCATTAATACCCTGAGATCTTTAATACAATCCCATTTTAATTAATTATTTTTGTACATAATATATACACGCACTACCAATATTAAAATTATTGTGTTTACAATTAATAAATGTATATATTTAATTATATATTATATTATTAAATTCATTAATTAATATTCCCTCCATCATTTACAAAAGATACTTAAAAATTGGTAGATCTTGAAAGACTTATATGTATAATTTCACAGTACTTTGGTCTTTGAAATGGATTCATGAATGTTTGAGGAGTTGTAAAGAACGGTTTTACCTTTCGTTAGCTGCATCAGCCGCCTCATTAATTTTTTTAGTAATATCTTTAACATATTCTCGAGCTTCTTCCTCTCCTCTATCATCAATAGACTCTACAATAATGTCTTCTAAATATAAGTCCACTGAATCTTGATGAACTTTCATCAACTGAAACAAATAAACAAAGATGCTATGGATAATATGATTTTATCAATCAAGGGCTATAAAAGTGAGAAGTGATAACTTTTCTGAGTGTAATTCAAGAGAGTTGCCTTTTTCACCATAAATGGAGTCATTTTTCTCATTTGAAAACCATCTCTTCAAAAATTAAAAAATATCAGTTTGCCTATACTATCCTTCACATTTTTTTATAAGGTTTACCAGTGTAAGTGATTTGCAGATATTCTTTAATTCTAACAAAACGCTGTAATTAAATGACAAATTCTAATCTTGTCATTTTCCTGTTTTCACATCAATAAATTAAAGTTGCTTTATTGAATCATGTCAAATATTAATTGTTCTTTGCATCCAGCATCTCACAGCAGTGCCTCAAAAATATAGCAACAAACTTTTAGGAAAGATAGCGCTCATCATTAATGATTGAAAATTGCTTAGCAAGAGCAGGAACATCAGAGAAGGCACAAGAGAATAATTATTTGGAAAGATTTACTATATCATCAGTACAATTGGTGTACAAGATGAATGCAGCACTAATGTTACAACAGATACTGGAACATCGTCAAGAAAGCTAGGAAAAACCCGCTCAAGAAGATCTGATACTTGGTGACAGTTATGCTGGTTGGTAAAAGGTACAGCACAACCAAACCTGCCCTCACATTTACTGCACAGCAATGTTGTCCTGCATAGGGGTGTATTCATCTTGTATGCCATTTGTACTCATGATTGATATCCAATTAATCATTCTCGTCTCCTTTCCAATCTTCTACCACTGTCATCACTTTCTCCTGATTTTTGTCATGGGTTGCTATACCATTATCAATCCTTATAATGTGCTCTATCTCCCTTAAAAGTTCATTGCAACATTTAATTTTCTCCCTTCCTACTTTTTCAATCACCCATTTTAAATCTGATCATTTTTTGAAAACACTATAGTTTTCTCTTGTAACTATAAACACTATACTGCCAGTTTGAGCAATAGGTAAACTTAATGCTTACAATAGAAAACTTAGGACTTGGACAAACTGTGTAATGGAAGCTGATTATTCTGCCATTTTCCTAACCATTTGGAAGGTTGGCTCTATACAATCTACAGTAAGGTACAAAAATTTATTTGAGCTAGTTTTGTTTCTTAAAGTTCATCAATGTTATGTGTCTATAAGTAGGTACTTGTCTAATCAATAAGTCAATCTCATCCACTTTGTATGAGTTTGGATAGGGTTGGCTTGGTGGGGGGGGATATTCAGCAACTTATTTGTCTGAATGATTACATGGTTTGGATATACAAGGTGTTCCTGAAACCACTCCTGCACACTATGAACATTGTGGCATATTACTTATTGGAAGTAGTCATTTCCATGTAGAGAATCCATCACTGTTACTGTTGGAAACTGTGAAATTTATTCCAAATCATCTATCAGATATCTTGGTATACTGATAGAATGTCTCATAAACAACACCTCAATTATGTGAAACATAAAGTAGCTGGGGCAGTATCTGCACTGACACAAATGTTGCAGTTCCAAGACAATACCTGCGACTTCTTTTTGTGATTGGTGATCTTGTATGGTGTAGTCCATTCACAGGCTCTGTGCACTATGTGTGGTGGCAGGAATGCCTCCAGTTGACATTCTGGATGAAGAATACAAACAAACAGAGGTCTGGAAGGCAAGAGAGTTGACAAGCTTAAAACAGATGAAGAATGGCAACATTGGTGGGATGAGTCCAATAAGGGCCGATGGACCCATAGGTCAATAAGATCAATTAAAGAATGGATTAATCGGAAACACGGAGAAGTGAGTTATGATCTCACTCATTGCTGATTCAGGGCATACTTATACAGGTTTGCCATAGATAATTCACCTGTATGTCCTGAATATGGACTTAATGAGATAAAAGAACACACAATTTTCATTTGAGAGAAGAGCATTAGAGAGCGATATTGGAACCTCAATAACACCAGATAATTTGGATCCCATTATGCTGATTTCACTTTATAACTGGGATACAATAAGCACATATGCCACTACAATAATTTTATTACGACATAGCTTGACGGTATGACTGCTGCCTGTAAAGTAATATCTAACGACGGTCCCACAGGAAGATACACGCAGTCATCGTCGGAAAGGGAGGTGTTTTCAGTGAGTAGAATGCCACGCTACTATCCAGTGTGGACCCTGTGATAATGTCTTTTAAAGATGCTCACTTGCCCTCAAATAAAAAAAAGTAGCCATTTCCACTGAGCCACTGATAGGAAGAATTTGATCAGCAAAGAGTACTTAGGTATGTTGGACTATTTAAGACATTGTTCCACACAAAATGAAGAGCCAAACCCATACAATGAAAACATTCTCCAAATTAATAACACTAATCCCACCAATTTGTAAGATTGTACCATGCATGTAGGGTCTATGTATCTGGAAGAATCCTACATCAGATCACATAATTTCTTTCCAATGTTCAATTTTTATTCCTATGTTTTCTCTTGTAACTAGAAACAGCAAAAGGTTTTTGAACTGGTCATCAGCTTATACATCTCAAACATAACAGTGTATGGTAAACAATAAATTCAGAGATCACTTGAGAGGCTTAGGTCATTGTAAATATGAAAGAGATGCTCAGAATTGATGACAAGTTAAAGTAACTGGTAACTGAGGTTACTTGCTAAATGGTGCCCTTGTGAAACAATTTATTTTTTAAACAAATTAATGGCCAAACCTGTTTAAACATTTCATCATGTTCCCTTCTTCTCCTTTCTTCAGCTTGCCGTCTTCCAGACTCTGCTGCTTCTCTCATCGTTCTCTCCCTTTCCGCTAATAATGCATATGCGTGAGTTCTTCGTTCATCTTGTAATCTCACTAATTCCTTGGATAGGAAGTCTAGCATTCCACTAACTGTCTGTCCTTCTAATGATGCGGCAACTTCTAGCCATTTCTTATCCTGTTAGTGAAGAAACAATTTATAACAAACATGATATATAGGTAAACTCACAAACTGTCCAAGACCAATAATGTGAAATAAATTTGAAAAATAAATGCTGCAGTTGCAAGTATTTATACAATAAGGTATTAAATAATAAAAACACAATTAAAAACTAAAATTATTTCAAATATACTTTAATAATAATTAAATTAACAATATTTTGTAGTGTTTAGACCACTCACTAAAAATGCTCTTAACATGCAAGTATCCTTTACTATATGCAGTCTTCAACAGATGAATATGTCTGAGACAACATATAAAGCTACTGATGATTTTATAACAAATTGAAAAAAAAAATGTGACTTTTGTATAATTGACTGGAATAAATACATGTTATGTGGAGGTTAATGAACCACAAAATTTTCCGTTTCCACCCTTGCAGAGAAAGTTCAAGATGGCTCTTTATTACTTAGTAAGAGGGGTGTTTGGACACAAATTTCTTACAGCAATGAAAAGTTAATGTAACCTATAAATGTACTGTATATTAAGTTTTTATTGTTTTGAAATTTCTTTACAAAGGTATGTAATCAACTGCAAAAGATTTTAGTAGATGTTCAGTTTTCTTTTTCTCTCAGTGATAGGCAATAAATTACATGTTGTTCCTCTGATTATGAACTTCATCACTGAAGATAACACTCTTCCTTAGAATATTTTGATTCAATTTGTCTGTATCTCTTTTCAGACACTTTCTCCTTTCTTAGGTACTGGAATACCTGATAAAATCTCTAGTTATTGATTATGTTCAACAATTAAAATTTTCTGGTTTATTATTTATAATTACTGATTCAAAATGAAGAAATATGTTGTGTGCACCAATGCAGTACAAGCCAATATGAATACCAAAAATTTTCATGTTCCAAGTATCTTTCAGATACTTCACAACACACTTCTCTATGAAGTGTCCATACTCATTTACACCAGCAAAATCTTTTTCATGAACAATTCTCGGGTTTTCAACCGGGTAAGTATAAAGTTTGAACACGACGTTTCCATGGCTTGCTCTGCCATCTTCTTCTTTTTGCTATCAAAATGGTAGGAATAATTGTGATGTAGGTTTATTCTATGAATGATGCTGCTCTCTTGCTAACAGGCACCATAATTATATATTTTAAAAAATCTACTCAATTTATAAAACTATTAAATATGCCACGTGTGTTTCATAACAACAATAAAGTTTTTTTTATTTTCATAGAGAAAGTTTAATAAGTCATTAAACAACTTCAAAATAAGTAATTCTAGGAATATAATGCTGAACTGTAAGAAATTTTGAAAGAAAATTTCCATAGAAGAAGTAATAGCTTTTAGCACAGTAAGTGTTATTTTAACCATAGATTAGTTCAGCAATTGTAAATTGAGTTTTCTTTGGTTTCACAGAACTATTGTGGTGCATAGAAATATTTTTGAGATTACAGTTTAACAAGTAAATTTAGGCACACCCTACTGAAATTAAAAAGTTGTCATAATCTCTCCTATTTTTTGCTGCTGTCAGTTCTCACATTATTATTACACTGGAAGATGTTGTGAGGAATATATGTGCTAAATAAACCACTGTGATCTCTAATACTCTTTCTACTCAAGAAATCTTAACTAAAGAAATAAGTTTCTGGAAGTGGTGTCTTGGTTTAGCAACATGCAATTCTGAGCAGTTTACATGTTTTTGGTAGATTGTATGGGATGAAATGAAGGGAGATAGGAAAGGAGTATTTCTTGGTTGGGTGGCAGCCCAATGTAAACTAAAAGAAGACTGGAGTTAAGATTTCTTTTCAAATTTTGTGGTTGTTTGGGATACACTGTACTTGTGAGTAGTTAGTTGGTCTGATGTAGATATGGGTCACTTGGGAAAAAAACAACTTCTCCAAGGAGCAGAACCCACTTGCTCTGAACTAGGACACAAATAACCTTTTTTACACCTCCCTCCCCCCTCCCTCCAGGAGTCATACTGGGTAAAAGAACTCTGCTCACCCACTACTCACACCATCTGCTCTGAATGACTGCAATGTTATAACTTGGTAGCAGGAGCTGTTGAAACTAATGCTCTGCTCTTGAATGAATGATCATCATGGAGTGCTAGATTGAGCAGCAGTTACCCCTAATGCTCTGACTCTGAGGTGCAATTTACTAACAAATGACAGCACTTCAATGGTTTCCTTAGTGTGGCATGTGAATAAAATGCTCTGCTCTCTCAAAAGCTGTCAACATTGTTTCATTCTTATATTTGATGCACTAAATTTCATTTCACACATTATTTGAAATAATATTTGAGCAGCTGGGTTTAAAATTGACACAACAATCATTACTATCATCAATGTACTTCAGTAGATAATTAAAAGTGTACCATCAAATTAATGTAATGATAAAATAAACACATTAACTTACATTTCCAGTGATTGGCTAGCCGATCCCAGTATGTAGTAGCTTCCACCTATCTCTAGTTTGATTTATATAGATGTGGTAAGTATGACAAGGTTAACAGTGAGGTGAAAGCCATTTATGAATGTGTAACTTTTTTGGCAGTAAATTTGGTTCCTGAAGTGGTTATTATTAGTAAGGGAAAATCAGCTGATGATATTGGAAAGTGTGAGGTGGAAGGAATAAATGGAATTTTAATGCAAATTTCTAATTCCACCCTGTGCATCTTATAAAATAAGACATTATTAATGAGCTGTTTATCCAGTGTAACATTCCGAGAGTACTGCTCTCTGAGAACTGCATTGACAAATACTTGTATACTTTAATGGAATGATTATAAAGAAAAAGAGCATAATTAGAGTTATAATAGAAAAAAATTCTTATAATTGTGTTCAGTTCTTTACATACTAGCTACTATAAAAAAGTAATTATTTGTATGAACTAAATGTCATTGTTGTGTATTAACAATTAGTCATAATATTAATGGAAGCAGAATTATAAATAAAAACAGAAGAAAAGTTTCATACCAGTTCTAAGCTAACTGCTTGTTCCCTCTGAGCCAATCTTGTTGCTAGGCGATCCTTCATAACCCTCTGTATTTGGGCACCATACAGAGCTTTTGTACGTTTATAGTCTTCAATAAGCATCTTATACTTTTCACGGCCTTGATACATCTGAATATAAAACACAGTGCAATATTACTCACCTCACAAATGTTGATTAACTCAGTTACAACATATATAGTTGATGTTATGTGAAAGGCTTTAATTTTTCATAGTGAAGTGTTTTATAAAATAATTTGACTAAAAAAAGCTTCACAATGTTACCGTTGAATGGTTGGAGTAAATACTTAAAGATTACAAGTTCATAACATGATCATGATAACATTAAGCTGCTTTAATATATCTAATATGCATTGTTAATACATGTTTAATTTTTTTTTCTTCTTAATATGTTACAATGTCATTAAAATTTATGTGCACAGTCACTAACGACCACAAGATTCTTATGACTTTCAATAAATAAATAAAATTGATGTGCTAGTATTCTGAATAAAAGTAGCACTTATATATTTAAGGTATTAACTACAACTTCTACAATTTCAATATACTTACCATCATTTGAACTGCTCTACTCTTTATAAGAGTCTGTATCAGTATAGCTGACTGATACACATTTTCTTCCCAATCACGAATTCCTTCAATGAATGGTGCATCGGTCAAAGATTGATGCCTTTGGATCTTAGTAACAAGAGGAAACTCTTCAACATTGTTTCTTACGTGCATTCTAATGGCTGGAAGTCATAAATATATGTTAGAGGAGGGTCAAAGCTGCTCTATGACAATACAATTGTTGAACATTTAAAAATAAAATGGACAGCGAAAAATACATTTACAAATCAGGAAAGTGATAGCTGTTGTTGCAGGTGGTCATGTAAGAGAGGGAACCACCCAACCCAAAGAATATATTACAATTCTGGAAAAAAAATTGTTGATGCAGGTTTGAAAAGCTTAAAATAATACACATTTACCTTCTTCACAAGCTGCTTAGCAGACACAGAGAAGAACATGTTTTAGAGCGAATTTAATCTCTACAACACACAGAAGTCAGCATTTTAAACACAATTTCTAGTCCTTCTCCATACCTTTCCACACCTAATATTCCTCTCTTTTTCAGGCTTCCAGATTCGTCTTTCTTTCTCTGCCTTTGTTTCTGAACTACTGATATCGTTAAAGTACAAAGCCTGGGGCTGGGGCTAAATTACCATCCAATGTTGCATTCAACTTACACAAAGGAACCACTCTGGCAGCCCACCCCTACAAACCCCAGCCTAGTAAGACTCTCAAACGTACAGACTACTGTCAACCTTATCTGATGGCGAGAGCTTAGTTCTGGATAAGGACCTCACATTCTCCCCCACTGAACTTTTTTAGACACCTATGACACCCTTAAATTCTGTGAAACACTACAATGGAAACTTCATTTTCTAAGAATCCCTCAATCAACCCAACACTTCTTAATACCAAATCTCCTTGTTCATCTAAATTTAAAGAACTGTCCCAGCTGTCACCTCCAAAGCTCCCACTCAACCATCCACTTAAAACCATCAGTATTCTTGTCTACCATGTAACTTCACCATCCTTTCTCAACTCCCTTTCCATACAAATTAACCTAATTACAGTACCTAGTGATACAAAATCTCAAAAACAATAGAGAAATTGTCATTCTCCCAGCTGACAAGGACTCTGCCACCACTGTCATGGACACAAAGGAATATGTGGCAGAAGCACTTTCCCAGCCAGGAGATAATATTATTTATAAACCTATCCCTACTGACCCAAATCTTTCTACCACTTCTGAAATGAAACCATTTTGATCATGGAGTGTTCGCAGCTGGCCATCACTCAGTATGCATGTCATATCCTCCTGAAGAATGGAGCGGTTGTCTATGAAACTTTTAAGAATACCTACAACATACAATGCTGACTGCCATCTTTAAACTTCAGGTAAGCCACCACCTTTCCTTCCATCTTTCCTGCGTTTATCATTGTGTTAATTATTTTGAAAATGTCATTCATATATATACCGTCGCTGTGAAATCAAACAAGCACATCTGCTAAAATTGTGTTTTTTAGTTTAGGTATCAAAAAATTTCTTTTTTTCCCATCTGTTTTGATGTCAAACTGGCATATCGTATAGCTGAATAAAAACCCATCAGCTGGCATTTATGCATTTACATGGGAATAGCCATTTTGTTAATGAGAAGACAGATCTATTGCGCAATAGGCCAGTCGCTTCAAAACCTTCAAGGAGGAAAACGTGCATCATGTAAGTAAAACTGAATTGTCTCACAATAGTACAATTTTATTATTACCCAGATATGACTTATTGGCAGGTAACTCGGTTTGCACTTAATATTAATGCGTTTATAACTAAAACAAACTGGCATATTCTACAAAAGGACTTGTCCAGACTGGAAAAGGAGAAAGACAACAAAAACACAGATTCAACCATTGTAGCAGTATATGACCTACAGGCAGTGCTGTCATGTCCACAGGGACAGGCATCATCCTACTTCTACTTCTACATTTCAAAGCTAGCCGTTTACAATTTAACAACTGCTGAACTGAAGGGCAACAAAACGGTAAACTGTTACACTTGGGATGAGAAACACGGAAAAAGAGGCGTGATTGAGATTTGGAGCTGTGTGCTGAAATATCTGCAACATTTAAATGACAAAGCTGACTGTCCAATAGACATCATCTTTTACAGCAATAATTGTTGTGGACAACAAAAAAATAATTTTATGATGGCAATGTACAAATATGCTGTTACAACATTAAAAAACAAAATCTGTCACACACAAATTTTTAGTAAAGGACCACACCCAAAATGAGGGGGATTCATCTCATTCAACCATTGAAAAAGAAGTTAAAAGAGCACTCCGAAGCAGACTGATAAACTTACCTTCCCAATACACCATGGCCATGAAAACAGCAAAGAAAAGTGGCAAGCCTTACCTGATCCACGAGTTGAGTCATGAGGACTTTTTTGACAAAAAAGCTCTAAAGGACTCTCATGTAATTTTACCCATTCGAATATTTAAAGTAATTAAAGATGATGGCAACTTTGACTTCAAAACATCCTACAGATCATGTGCCTGGGAGGAGGCGAAGAAAAGGAATAAACGGGGCAATAGAAGCACGAATCCTGTTCTGATGCAAGCTTATTCCAAGATACTTACCATTGATGAGAAGAAGAAAAAGGGTATCCTAAAGTTAGTTACCAATGGGATAATACCATCAATTTATTCAGATTTCTGTAAAAAATTGTGAAATTTTGAAGTTACCAGCAAAGAGAAGGGCAATATTATGTTAATTTTTGATTTAAAAAAAATTGTGAAGCAATAAATTATTTTTTCATTAACAACATTGTCTTTTTCTTTCTACCTAAAACAGTTCCAATAGAAGAAGCAACTGTGACACAAAAGCAAATATTACACTGATATTAAAGTCATACTGGCATATTTCTCTTAATTAAAGCAATGTTCGATTTGTTTGCAACTACTACTTCAATAAGCAGTATTCGTCTAAATTTTATTCATGCAGAAGGTGGTGTTGAGGTGAATCAAATGGACATTAAGTGGAAAATATCACATGCGAAAACTTTGAAGCCCTTTAGTGGAAAAAAAAAAACATTTTTCAGATATACCGGTTTGATTTCATAGCGATTATATATATAAAGTTAGGAAGACATTTCCAGTGATCGGCTGAGTCATTGGCTAGCCTAACATTTGGATGAAGGGGGCGGTGCCTCCGAAAATTTCAAGAACTCCAAACCTCACAAGGTGTCTACCATCTATGAACCTCAGGTAAGTCACCTACTTTCTAGCTCTCTTTCCTTTCCCCATTAATTGTTTTAATAAACATGACAATGTCATTTCCTGACACACACACACATATAATATATATATATATATATATATATATATATATATATATATATATATATATATATAATACTATAGTTGCCTACCTTTAAGGTCATTATGAAGTTTTGTTAGAATTTCATCAGTCCATCTAGTTTCCCGAATGCAAAGTTCAGTATGTTTAGATTTTGGAGCAGCTATTTTTGAATAATCATGCTCTTGATTCCATTTTGGCATGTTCTCCAGAATTTCAAGACCTTAAATTGATGAGAATATCAATGCATTGAGCGCATTATTTTTTATGATATTTCATAGGCATGGTTTATACCTTTAATATGTGATAGGAAACGATTTTGGCTGGCAATGACTTCATGTCTTCTCTTTGGATTTTCTCCAAATCTTAAAAGAGGTCCATAGAGTTCTGATGTTGGATCAGCATAAGAGTCAATAATATTTTCTTTGTGGTACCTCAAATTGACTCCTTTATGCTTTACAGTCAATTTCCGCAAAACTGAAAATTTTTATATTTAATATCAAATTGAAATATTAGTTACATTAATTAATTGTGTGTATAAATTACCTCTGTTTTTGTTAAGTATCATTTTTTGAATCTTTTGTTCTTTCTCTTTTTCTTTCCTCTCAATTAAGTTCAATAGCTTAGCTGAAATCTTATCATCATATACTTTTTGAAAATTATGGAGCATTAAATGCAGAATCTGAAGACGCAAGTCATCAACTCTTTGAATTTCCTGTTGTAAAATTTGGAAATACAAATAGCAATATTGTTTGTTTCATTATTAATAAATAAATGTTCTACTTTACAATATTCATAAGATTTAATTGTAAGAAAGGGTTTTATTAATCTACATAATTGAAAATATTATTATTAAAAATTTAATGTGATGTATATATTAAAAACATAATGTAACTTGAGTGATGGGGAAATTAGTTGTTATTTTGTTCATTCAACTGAACTAGGGGTTTTTAAGGGAAGTAGCTTCCTGATCCTGCCAGTGACAGCAATTGAGACTGACTCAAGATGGCTATTGGGTCATCTTTGAGTGACGGAGGTGTAAAAAGTGTGGGGAGCTGTGTGCCATTGGGGAGATGGGGGAAGGCTTGGACTTGCTGATTGCAAATGCAAAAGCTTGGGAGCTAGACGGCTTGCTAGATTGGGCTGGCAAGTTTTAAGAGCCATTTATGACAAGTATTACTTCTGCTTGCAGGTAGGTTCTGAACACGTAAGTACTGAAAGAAGCAATGTTGTGGTCAACCATTGCTGTCCTGAAGGCAGAAGAAAGGGAAGAAATCCTAGAGGAACCCAACAAAGAGGAGATCCAGGAAACAATTAGATCCCTGAAAAACAATAAGACCCTTGGAATTGATGTGCTGTCATCAAAATTAATTAATGCAGGTGGTGGGCATATGGTGAAGGCCATCTGGTGGTTGCTCAGAAACATTTGGGAAGATGAATATATACCAACAGAATGGAATACCGGTATCATATGACCTATATATAACTCACATATATCATCAGGAAAAGACTAGAGAAATATTCTTAAAATATAATAGGTGAATGCCAATACAGATTTAGGATCGGAAGATCTCGACAGACCAAATAATCACAGATAACCGAGAGATTCTGGGAATATAGCAATGTGGACTTTAAACAGGCATACAATAGTATATCAAGGAATAAAGTATATTATATACTCAAGATTCAAGGAATCCCGTTAAAACTAATACATCTGGTATGAACCACAATGACCACCACAAAAGCAGAAGTTACAAGAAAGTAAAACAGAGGCCTGTTCAATCTCATGCTAGACTGGATGGAAGTCAATCTTAATAGTATGCTTCTATATAGATCTGTCCAAATAATTTGGTATGCAGATGATCTAAATATCTGAGGAAGATCCATATCAATGACCAGCAAAACACTACAAGACTGTATAACACAGCTAATGAAATGGGTCTGGCCATTAAAACCAAAACGATGGCCCAGGTGAGGAAAGGGCCAATATCTATTAAAATAACCCTGGAAGGACAAGAGGTAGAACAGTAGAGGAATTTAAATACCTGGGCTCTGTGATCACAAAAGACTGTAATGAAGGCACAGAGATACAACAGCGACTGTTGGCAGCCAATAAAACATACAGACACTCGGAGGAATATTTAAAAACAATGAAGTGAGTATGAAAACAAAAATATCTATGTACAACCATTGATAAATACATTAACTATTATGTATCTTACATGTTCATTTTGTATCAAATTATTTATATTATAGTCGATTATTTCCATTTGGGGTTGCTAGTTCCCATCAAGCATGGTACCAGGGAATCAAATACTTAGCAAGGGGAAAATACAGTCATTATTTTATTCCTAGGGACATGTAGCTCTAACTCTATGGCAAGAGGATGGCATCCACTTGAATCTCTGAGTGGAGACTACTCAAGAGGAGATCATCAGAAAGGGATAACGTGACTTTCTGCGTAGAGTATAGAATATCACAATTCAAATTATGCTGGTAAGTTAGAGAATATAAAAGAGAACTGATTACATCAAAGTTAGATGTAGTTTGGATTAGTGAAGTTTGATGGAAAGTGAATCAAGATTTTTGGTTGGGTGTCTATAGAATGATTATTACAAAATAAAAGTAATGAATAGAAAGCAGGGACAGTGTGTAATCTATTATGAGCAACATAGTAAATGGCTAGTTACCATCAAGATAGAGCAAAGCCATGACCCACAGCAACACTATGAGTCTATGTGCCTACAAGAGAAGCAGATAATGAAGAGGTTGAGAAAAATTATATTGTAATAGAAGAGAGGATTCAGTATATAAAGGGAAATGAGAATTTGATTGCATTGGGAAGTTGGAATACAATGAAAAGATAGAGAAGATAGTAGGCCTGGTGAAAGGAAAGAAAGGATTTATTGGTTGGTAGAATTTTGCATGGAGCACAGTTAATGACATCTGACATTTGGTTCAAGAAACATAAAAAAATGCTTTACTGTTTATGTCTTTATTTACAATAAGTAAAGAAAACAATAAAGCAAGTTGAAGCTCAACACCATGTGCACCATATGAACACCTAGACTCCAAGTCACATCTGACAAAGAGGTACAAAAAATGAAGAAAGAAACATGTTAAAAATCTTTCTTAACATTTGCACATGACATAGAAATATATCAAATAGACTACATATTGGTGAGACAGAGATCCAGAAATAAAGTTTTCCCAGGAGTAGATTTGGACTCTGACTAATATTATTGGATTATGAAATTTAGGTAAAAAATAAGAGATTAAAGAAAGGAGGCAAGCCAAAGTAATGAAGCTGGTAGTGTAGTAATTATAATATATTTTATTTTATATAATATTTTAAATAATTTTGACTGTCTGCAGTTTGTGTGAGTAACGGATAGAGGTCTAAAATTGCAGATGTTGGGTTTTGAGCCACCTGACCAGACAGTGACCACAATGCTGTAGGGAGAAAGTGGATGTGATGTCTCTTTAAAAGCCTGGCAGAAAATCCATATGTGGTTGTTCAAAAGAGATTTTTAGCGAGACTGATCAGAATTGATACAAGAGAGTTAAAGTTTCAGAAACTGTGGATTTCTGAAGGTTTGCCTGACCACAGCCTGGTTTGAGGTTGGAGCAGCTGATTCTTGGGAGGAATCAGCCATCAGTCTGGAGTCCTTGCCGTCCAGGCTGCAGACACCACAGAAAAAGGTAAATTACTGTGACATTCATCATATATTATGGGAGAGAGCAGAGACTTGGAACATTATAATGGCCCACCATACAATGTTTGTAGAGGCCCCTCAGGCTCAGAGTTCAATTAATTTCAAATAAATAAATTGGAGTCTTTCATTGTGTTAAATATATTTACACAACCCAAAGTCTTATTACATCAGCTAAGATAACCTGAAACAACTGGACATGCCCCATAGTTCCAAATGGGTATCAAGTTTGGATTAATTGAAGAAGGAGATATATAACACAGTAGAAGAGAAATGGACACTCATGACAGATGAAATAACTAAATTTGCTGAAGAAAAAATAAGAAAGAATGGCACCAGCAGCTAGAAAGCCATGGATAACTCAGTAAATACTAAAACTGATGGATGACCAGTAAAGTACAAAAAATCAAGAGATGTAAAGGTACAAATATGTGAAGAGTGAGATAGATAGGACATGCAAAACTGAGAAGGAGGAATGGCTTTAAAAAATGTAAAGATATAGAAGGTTGCATGATTTGGGGAAGTCAGACAGTAGTATTAGAATTGATGAACAATAAAAGAAGACAACAATTAAGAAGGGTGTAAGATATAGTTTCATTCTGCATCCTATACTGTTTAATATGCACATTGAACAAGTGTTGAAGGAAAAGGAATCATCGTTCCAGGAGAAGAAATTATGACACTAAGGTTTGTTGATGATATTGTAATTTTTTTTACAGTCAGCAGAAGATTTTGAAGACTTGTTAAATAACATGAATGCAGTCCTGAAAAAGCAGTACAATATGTGCGTTAATAGAAACAAAACTAAAGTAACAAATTATAGTCAGAAGAATTGCAAATGGTATCAGATTATGAAATGATGTTTTTATGGAAGTAGGTCCAATTTGCTATTTGGTCAGTACAATAATTGATGGTAGAAACAATGTAGATATAAAACATTATATAGCACAAACAAGGAAAGTTTTACCAAAAAAATAAAATATTGCTTACATCCTATGTCTGTTTGGAGAGTACTAAACCATTTCTAAATGCAGGATTATATGGGAGCAAACCTTAGACAACTGACAGTGCAGAACAGAAAATAATATAAGCTTTTTAAATGTTCTCATACAGAAGAATGCTCAAAGTCAGATGGGTATATTGAGTCACAAATCAGGAAATATAAAATAAAATTGGTGAGGAGATAATATTATTGAAGACACTGACTTCCAGTTTATGATAAAAATTTCTCTATAAAATTAAAAGTTAATTGTAAACATAAAATTTGAAAATACACAAAAACTTTTACTATTTTTGTGTAATACTAATGACTCACATATAGAAACCGAAAGTTACAGAATATTTAAGAGTCTTCATAATTCAGTGTTTATTGTTTAATGTAAGATTATAATTAACTTGAAATGAACAAAAATGATAAAAACCTTTTCTCTCAAAGCCCATTGTTCTCTTTCAATAGAATCAATAATTTGCTTTCTCTTTTCAAAAGAACCCTTGCCAGTTATTGATGAAACAGAACGTTCCCAAGCTCTCCTTATTCTAGCAAGTTCTATAACTTCAACCTCATGGGGGCCAGCAGGCAGGCCGTGTCCTGTGAGCAGGCAGGTATAAAATTATTAATTTCCTTTGTAATAATGTTTCTGAACTGATTTATTACAAATGCATGCAGTTTATGATAAGAAGGAAGGGAGAGATTGTTACCTATTAGGCTCATCTCTCAACTAAATATTACTTAAGTCATGCATGGTCATAATACCAAACTTAAAAGAAAGAAACATTAAGAGCACTGCAAGCTCATGACTGAGAAGTGTTAAAAGAACCCAGAACAAGATTGAAAAAGAAATTAATAAGAAACTGAAGAGATTTTGAAACCAAAATAATAGCACATTATATAAAAATTTCCTTGATAAAGACGCTGAGTAGGAAATTATTGGATTACACAATGAGATAAGAAACAATACCATAAAGGCAACAAAGTTGCCTGTTATAATTATTCTTATCGATAGTTATTTGCAACTCTATAAAACTAAAAAAAAGATTATAATACATTAGAAAATTGCAAATTTGAGTAATAAATTAATGATTTATAAGATAATACAGCTGTCAAAAAGTGAAAGATTCAGAAAGTAATACATAATTACTTTTGAAAGATACATGCAAAATATAGTTATAAAACGAAGATGAAGAAATAATTGAAGTATTATTAGTTACAATATCTCACTGTTTGGAAACAAAATAAAATTGTTAAATTCATAAACAGAAGTATAAAAGTAACGCGAGAACAGCGCTGCGGGAGTTTTCTTGCAGGCGCTTCAGCCCAGAGTGACTGCGGGGCTCACCTGATCATGTCGGGAATGCCTCGCACTCTCTCTGGGTACTTTTTATCAAAGTTCTCATATGCCGAGACACCTTCACCTATTTTAGGAGGTATATGTACCGGGGTCAAAGACCTTGGGCATATGGCAAGAGCTGTCCGCTGATCCCATTGGATCAGTCGGCCAACTGCCTCCTGAAACTGGTGGAGACACGGAGAAGGGAATGCTGCGTCCCCACAGCAGACTCATCTCCCGTCATTCGGAAGGGCGTGAGAATACTACTGAATGCCCGACCTACCTGATGCAGGTTTTCTAGGATTTTCCCTGCATCTCTTTAGGTGAAACACCGGGTAGGATCCTTAAACCATAACCCGGGGGCCCTAGTTAACCCTTGGCTACCTTGCTCTACCTTCCGCATCCCCCCTTTTCAATTCCCTTCCTATGCTATTAAAGGGGAGTTGCCTGTTTCAGGATCACCCTCATGTAGCCTGTTAACCAAAAAATAAATAAAATAAAAGTATAATTGCAATATGGAATTGAAATTTTGAAGCAACAGTGTGAAATGATTAATAGAAATTTTCAATTTTTCCACAGCCTACATAGTTGATAAAATCTGTTCCCGAAAGAGCCAAGTTGGTGTATCAACAATGTCAGGACTCCTGTTTGATGGAATCAAATGTATCTCCTTTCACCCCCATGCTTCTGAGATCAGACTCCAGTCCCCCTACCCCCTCTTCGCTGTCTCTGACCATATAAATATGAGAGTAAAATCTTATTAAACCATAAACTTGCCGAAAGTCAAGATAGCTTGGACTGGGCTGAACCAATTAAGTACAAATCCACAAAAAAAGTACTTATAGAACAAACACTTTCCACCCTGAATAAGAACAGAGTTTTAATGTTCAAAACATTGGTTTCCTAACTCTCACTACTGCAACTATTGTTTTATCCTTGTATTTCTCATAGTCTCCATCGCTACATTTTCATCTTTCATCCATCTCACTGTTTCTACATTCTTAATCTCCTTTACTTAAAACCTAGCTAGGCAATAGAAAACACAAAAACAACTTGTATTAATGATGATTTCAGTATCAATAAAACAATGAGAAATAAGGGTATTATTCCTAAAAATTATTTTCAATAATAATAAGTTTATTTGACTATAAATCATCACCTGGCATTGCTAAGGTATTTATTTATATTAGCCCAGTACAATATTTAATTCTTGGTCAACACATGATTAAACCAGCATCGAAAGCATTACAGTATGAACCTCAAATATATTCCCAGTATCCCAAGAGAGTCAAAAATACTCCTGATACAATAGCAGAGCTAAAAATATTCTCAGTACTCTTAACTGAATACAAAATTCTCTTAACACTTTATAAGTGCACAAAATATTTCCAGCACATTAAAGAAATAAAAATTGCCACTAGTAACTTAAAGAGTGTGTCAAAAGTATTTCTGGTAATTTAATAGAGTAAAAAACACTCACAGTTCCTTAAGAAAGGCAAAATTACATCAAGTATTTTAAGATGGTAATAATTAGCTTAAGAAAGTAAAAGATGTGCCTGACCCCTGTAGGAGCTGGTGTTATTTTACCCAACAAGTGTTCAAACTGGACCTAAATGACATGTAAAAAAAGTTCAATTGAAGTTACTACAGTTGTAACAGAATTTAATATTACCCCCCCCCCCCCCCAATCCTTGATAATCACTAAAATTAAACCTAATGTGAATTTTGAATGTGATAATGAAACAAAATGAATTCCATAACAGTGGTACATATGTCATTCTATGTCAATTTTGTTTGACAGACATTCATTCCATTCCACCCCCACAAACACACACAGCTGATTTAAGTTGCACATTCAACTCAAGAATTGAAGTCAGCAACTTCTATAACCCCAAATAGTCAGGAATAATATTTGATTTTGTCTTATTGACATACACCCCCTTCCACCCCCAACTTAGGGCTGACTTACAAATAAGGTGAATGCTAAATATCAGAATTGAACACAAATGTTGGTAATTTTCTTGTTATTTTATGTAACATCCCCTCCCCAGTGGAATGAGGTTGAGATCATGTATAAAGAAAACATCTGTGGGAATCCTATACTAAAATGATTGAGCATTTGACACAAATATTGATACTTTTATTCATGTTTCAAAATTTCCTTTCTTCTAGGGGTAGTAAGTGATCATCATGTCTTCCTCCCAGAGCATTTATTTTTGCATCAGGAGGAACATGCACAAAAAAAATTGTTGTACAGAACTTTGTTTTACCTCCTTGCACCATCATCTTAGGGGCTGAAAAACAACTTATAACTCTTATTATAGATATGACAGAGCTTTTCTAGGTTAAATAATTCCTTAAATGCCAAATTATGCTCTCTATATTCGTTTCCTTTATTTAAATCTATCTCATCAGGAGCTTTCAGTTAATTGCCATACTCATCTGGATTATCATTGCATAATTAATTGAACCCCACAGAATTTTTGTCTCTTAAGTATCATATGTACAAAACATAATCCAAATTGCTCAACACTTTTAATATTGCACACAAAGTTTAGTGTACCCTTCCTTACATCCCTCTTAGGGGTTAAAGTTCAATATATGTAGAAATTTGAGTGTAGAAGCTAAATTCAGCTACTCCCATAACTCCGGTTTCAACAGCAATTTTAAGTTTCCTTGATATTGTTATACGACCCCCTCCCCCATCCCAATTCCTATGAATACTCCCTGCAATTAAATTAGAAATGCTGTTGGGGAAACACTATCAAAGTTATTACCACCATAGTGCTTGTTTTCATCATGAGGGTCTTGTAAATTTAGCATTAGAGGGAAGTGTCAGGGGTAAGAACAGACGAAGGAGGACAAGAATGGAATATGGTAAGCAGATTAGGGAGGATGTGGGTTGTGTTAGTTAAAGAAATGAATAGGCTTGTGCAAGATAGCTTGGAGGGTTGCATCAGACCAGTCTTAGGACTGAATACCACAACAACAACATACTGAAACAGGATGAGATTATACAACAATAGTGTTGGGAGAAACACTGTCATAATAATTGACCACAGAAAGTATTTTTTTCAACAAAAATATCATCCATTTCTGCATATTAAAAAATGTCTGCCCTCTTCACCCACATCCCTGATTTTCAGGTCACAAAGAACACATATACCAAACTGGTCAAAATTGCTCCACACATTTAGAATTGTATGTAGAACAAACAAACATATACACATAAAAATATAGTCAATTTAATTATGGATATTACCCCATGATAAGACAGCAAGAGTAAGCACTTCTGGTATAACATCTCCTTTTATATTATATGGAGGTGTCCAAGGAGAAGTTTGGGTATCAGATTCCCTGTAATCTGTTTGGACAGCTTTAGTAAGAGCTGTTTGTCTTGTTGAAGGTTGGGCATCTTGGTCTACACTCAAAGTGTACATGGGTGACAAATTTGTAACCAATGGCCTGAAAAATAATTCCATCAATTATATTAATACTGATGTTCTGAATAAAACTATTGCCAATGAAAATCATTAATAGTAGTTTTATTTTTTATATTTATTATTTATGACTAAAGATATTTAAATATAACATACAAAACTGCTGTTTTAAAGAAATGTCTAGCTATAACCTATTCCTACAACATATGTTGCATCAATAGCCAATCAATGGATAATCTTATACTTTGGTTCTTACATATATTTTTAATTATTTATATTAATACACATTTAAGAAACTAGAAAAACTACTGTTTATTCACAAAAATTTAAACAATATCCAATTGGGTTCAGTTTTAATGTTATCTTAACACAGTATTTAGTAATTTAATATAATACTGAATAATATATGTATTAACATTAATGTTGTATTTCACCATGCATAAAAAATATTGGCAACACTGATGTACATTTTTCATTGATCAGACTGAATTCCTTGTAGTGAATACCACAAACAACAACATTATTAAATTAAACAAATCATAAGTCACAATAATCACTCACTCTCTTAAGGAGCTTCAAGTAATATCAACCATTGGAAAAATAATTTAGGGATATTCAATCATATTCACTAATTTCTCTTCATGCTGAACTTCCATGTTAAGAACCCTCCATACATTTAAATTCAAAACTTTTTCACTTTCCACAGCTAAATAAACCACAACTGCTACAAACATAGGATAATGATTGATTCTTTTATTCCAAATTATAGATGGGACAAGTGCATCATCCATCCCTCACCTTGAAGAACTATTCTGTAACTAACATCACTTTAAATTCAATTTTAATTTTCTTCTTTTTCCACCATCTTCAGCGTCTATGCCTAAGTAGTTATTACCATCTCCACAATAACTGTTGTACCCATACAGTTTAGCCTCATATGTAATCAGTCTGGTCAGTTGCTTTAATAAAATATTAATTTCCATTATACACAGAAAATGTCCAATGAATCTGGTCCACAGCTCAGCCAATACCTAAATAAACTAAGATTTACAGTTTATGTATTAACAGTCCTAATTTTAAAATCTTTTAAAAAACTATTTGCTATCATCACCTTCACAAGGCTTTAATTTTTGTCTTGGACACAACTTGCAATTGGTCTGATAATAATGTGTGCAATTCCAGAACCAAGTAGTCATTTTAAACACTGTTATAACTTTGTCTGTTATTGGCCATAAATTTACTGGATTTAATTGTTAACATATTAATAAATAGTACCTACTCAGTAAAACTAATTTCAGAATACTTTTATAGAGATAGTTACAATTCATGTTACACAATAAAAGCAAAATTAAATGTTACAACTTATAATTGTGTTCACATACTCATGTTAACAAATTCAGAAAGCAGTTATAACTTATTTAGCATGAATCAATTTCCCATAAACAAGACACTTTTGTTTTAGCTGTATATATTTACTGAATATATAGTCAAGAAAAATTGTATAAAAATAAGCTTAATAGGAGCAATGAACTATTATAATTAAATTTGTTTAGTCTTGTAACCTTACATTTTATAAAAGAAATGCCGATGAACTCCATCTATATCTATGTTTCTCAAAGGCTCTTCAGATAGTAAACTGGAACACAGAAGGGGGTTATGAAATCATTTTTTCATAATATTATTTACTAATTATTAAACCTATAACTGACTGTGTGATTTATATTTATGTTTATTACACAAAAGTATACACAATAACTGATTCTCAAGTCTGAGTTTGCTTTATGGAACCAATTATAGTACTATTATTTCCTATATATAATTATAATATTGAAATATTTACTTTAACATATAGATTCCTGTAAAGAGTTGCCTATAAAAAATTACTATTTAAATGTCATTTGAGTCTGCAGTCCTTTTCACATAGTAACATAGATCATTGAATTTATTTTTAAACACATTGACCTCCTACTCACTAAACAACAAAGAATGTTCTGATGATGTCACCAACAATAACAGATGCTGTGTCTCTCTTATTCTTCAACCTACTAAACTACTCCACAAATACCTAGCCACAAAATCAAAGAAAACATTACCTGATTCTCCTTCCACAACCTTTACAAGATTGATTGCACACTCTGTTCTGCTTTCTATGTCAGCCAACACTAAAGACCTTTTCCTGAACACAGCTAACCACTGCAGCACTGTCAAACTGTCTAAAACACAATTCTGCAAAACCCTAAAGTTATTACTCTATTAATTTCAACAAATGCTTCACACTGGCCCTCCTTAAAGTACTATCCTCTGATTCATCACATGCTGAACTCCATCTCTGGGAACATATCTTACAGTTCAGGTAAAGTCCTCTAACAACTACCTTTCCCCAATCACACTCACTTTCTTTACTTTTTACCTTCACCAGCATTATTGCCTCATATATAACTTCATATATAAATTCCCTCCTAAATCAACCTAACCTGTGGCATAAACCTAAACCCCTACAACCTCAAAAAAAGTGACATTGTCATTCTTCTGTCTGACAATGGCTCCACCATGGGGTAATGGACCTGGAGAGGTACACAGCTGAGGTGCTTCATTCCTACATAACTACAACATCCTACATCCTCCCCAATCTGCTTGGTATATTCCATCCTCAGCCACCCTAATCTGTTCTTACCCCATACACTTCCCTCTAATGCTAATTTTATAAGACCCTCAAGACTCAAAATGTAGCCTATTAATCTATCCCTTCTCTCGGCCAAAGTTCTCCATATTGTTCTCTCTTCCTTTATTCTGCATAGAACTTCCTGGCTAGTTACTCTTTCCACCCATCTCATTCTTATATAGCACCACATTTCAAAAGCTTCTATTCTTTTCCTACCCTACTGTCTACCACACTCCATACAAACATTTTTACTAATGATAAATAAAAAGACGGCCAAAAAGTCAGCATTAAATATATCACTATTTATTCACAAAAGTGACATTTCATCTCCATTTTGAGATTTTCTCAGGCTTAAAATTTAGCAATACATCATATTTACTCCTTGACTCCCTCAGCCGAAAAGATTATTGAATTTATATGTGAAGAATTTGGTGTCACAAATGGACCATCTCCAGCGACGGTTACGAATGTAACCGTTGTTGGAAATGGTCCATTCGCGACAGCAAATTCGCTACGTGGAATAAGTAATGAAGCATACAAAGAGTACAAAGGGAACTCTACTTGCAGACTCTGTTATGATGAGCAAGAAATCAGGAACAAGAGGTCAGTAGCTAATGCAATTTTGCAGATATGTGAAGATGCTTAAAAATATTTTTTCAGTTCCCAAAAGGAAAGTTTGAGATAATGTACAGATCCTTCATGAAATGGCTAGCCAATCAATTTCAGTCGCAATGAAGTTTATACTATCTTGACAGCCTCATTATGGAGCGCTTTATCAAATAGGTCCCTATTAATTGTGTGTGTACATAATATATATATATATATATATATATATATATATATATGCATCAAGATATGGCATTGTCAGGTTAATTAAAACAATTAATAAGGACAGGAAAGTAGGTGACTTACCTGAGGTTCACAGATGGCAGGCACCTTGTAAGGTTTGGAGTTCTTGAAATTTTCTGAGGCACCGTCCCCCTTCATCAGAATGTTAGGAGTACATTTCCAATGATGAGCATGCCAACGACAATAAAGGAGTAGGAAGAGGCAAGGAATTGATGAGGGCTGGGGAGATGCATACAAACACCCTCATGTTAACATACATGCACTCATTCAAACACATCCATGTAAATACTAACCACACACACATCACTGTGTAAACAACATACACACACATACCAAGGTATACACACATCAAGGTATTAGCACATATACATATTCCAATGGAAATCCATGTGCTCGTGCAGTTACAGGCGGTCTGTTTAGATTGGGGGGTGGGGGTGGGGGGACAAGGTGAAGGTTACGATCTATAGTCCAGGGTTTTGTCTGGACTGTAGGACATGTTGAAATGAAAGTACCCACAGATGGAGTTCAGTTTCTGAAGAATTGGGAGGTAGTGCTTTGAGGTAGGTCAGTGTAAAACACTGGTTGAAGTTGTTGGTGTTGTGGCTTCAAGCATGGGCGGCTAAAGGATATTTGTTTTGATGAGTTTCACTGTACTGCGGCGGCTGGCAATCTGTTCAGGGAGGGGTCTCTTTGTCTAGCTAATGTAGAAGGCTGGGCAAAGTGTACAAAAATTTAAAGTACTTCCAACCTTACGGTGCCTACCATCTGTGAACCTCAGGTAAGTCACCTGCTTTCTATCTCTCTTTCCTGTCCTTATTAATAGGAAAGAGACACAAAACCGGTGACTTACCTGAAGTGTATAGATGGCAGGCACCATGTAGTGTTTATGATTATTAATTTTCAGAGTCACCGCCCCCTTCATTAGAAGATTAGGAAGACATTCCAAATGTGGGCCTACAGACAGATTGAAACCTAAGGACCTAAGAATTAAAAAATTACCAATATTCAATAATTAAAGCCAATATTCTTACAATTAAACATCAGAGGTTAAATATATAATGATATGAATTATGTATCTTTAAATATCAGGAAATGCATTCCAAGTAATGGCCAGTCATTGGAATGTCTTCTGGTGAAGGGGACAGTGGCTCTGAAAATGGTGCCAGTCATTTGTACAATTAAGGTAAGCCATCAGGTTTCTGTCTCTCTTTCCTGTCATTAATTATATATATTAACTGTTACTGGTATAATATGAAATAGGTTTGATAAATCAGGGAGTACTCACGTGTTGCTATTAGAACTTTGAAGTCTCCAATTCAATCTCTGCATTTTAGAACCTCCACCAAATAATGAGAAAAATTTTGGTCTTATTTTCTGAAACACATAATACAATCATGTATCATGTTAGTATATTATTTGCTAACATGTCATGTTAGTATATTATTTAAACCAAAACAATAATTAATAAGATAGAAAAAATATAACATATAATGAGTTTAAAAAATGGCTGACTAAAAACATAGTGTCAACCAACAGACAGATCGAAACCTAAGGACCCAAGGATTAAAAAATTACCAATATTCTGTAACCAAAGCCAATATATATAATAATATGAATTATGTATTTTTAAATATCAGAAAAGATCTAATTGCCGTATTCCCCAACCACTGGAAATATCTTCTTAACTTTCTAATGAAGGGGGCAGAGCCTCCAAAAATTTAAAGAACTCCAAACTCACAAGGTGCCTACCATCTATGAACCTCAGGTAAGTCACCTACTTTCTATCTCTTTTTCCTTTCCTTATTAATTCTTTTAATTAACATGACAATGACAAGGAAAGAGATAGAAAGTAGGTGACTTTCTTAAGGTTCACAGATGGTAGGCACCTTGAAAGGTTTGGAGTTTTTTTAAATTTTCGGAGGCACCGTCCCCTTCATCAGAAAGTTAGGAAGATGTTACACTTCAGTAAGCCACCTGTTCTGTGTGTCTCTTTCCTGTCATATATATATATATTGTTCATTTTAAAAATTAATACTTACATCTACTCCTGGTGAACAGCTTGGAATTTGATAATTTTTTGGGCTAGTAATACTGCAGTTCATTTCTGTAAATATAAAAAATAAATAGCATAAATTAAGAACTAATATTTATTACATATTTATATTTGTAGGTAATTAATTTTTCATGAAATTAGAGTTGCTTGCACCAGTATTTGACTTAAGAAATTTTGAAGTATAACTTTGGATATTTTTCTGCTTATAATATTATTGTATTGTTAAAACAACATTTTAAGAACATAGTTCAACATATCTTTCTGTCAGATATTATAGTAAATTATAGTAATCAATCATTTGCATCAAAATAATTAGGAAAAAATTCTACCTGCTTGTTTTTGTTGACTACACTGGATACAAGTAGTTTTATGCTACTGATGTGTTAATTTAAGAATGAATGTTATGTTAATAAATTATGAAACTCCTTTACAGGGAAATTTCTAAAATAATTTTGAAGATATGGATATTTGTGACATCCTTGTTTCTAGTGTTAGGGATTCTTAAATATGCTATAGCTTAGCCTATATTTTATTAAAAAATAATTTCAATAATTAATTTGTAATAACTTCTTCAAAGATAAATATTTTATTTTACATACGTATCTCGAAAGCATATGACATGTAAGTTCTCTCAATTTGTCATGATTATTGTAATATGAACTGGGCTAATAAAGTACTGCTACTATAGTGTATTTGAATATTGAAGTGACTTATTAAATCCTAACTAAAAGTCTCTTCAAACACACTATTACTCATACAAAACTAATTGTTTCTCAATAACAACAAAATATGAGTAAATTAGAATGCATAAATATTAGTTTTGAAACAAAAGCTCATAAGATATCAAATAAATACAATATTAATTTATTCATTTTACCATTTATTTTATTTAGATGAATTTTTCTTTAAGGTAAAAGGTTTATAATTCAAGCCCAAATTACAATCTGACACTTGGCACCTAATGCAGTAAAATGTAATTCCGATTCAAATATTTATTTGGAATATTACAGTAAATAAAATTTTATGTACAAAATGATTTAAATCCATCGTAAGTTGATATAGCAGTAAATAGAAGCGTTATTCGTCGTCATGGTGACAGTTTAAAGTAAAGATATTTTATATAATTTATCATCGTGCTTCTATCGTCCATTTCATATATATATAATCATAACGCGAAGTTAAGGGACTAAAATTTTTGTTTTGTTTTACGAGTGCGCTACGTTTAAGAAAGTGTAACGTACGCAAAATTCTTCGAAAGCAAGTATTTAACAACCAAGAACATTCATCGTACCCAAATAAAACGTGAATTCATGTCGACGTGAAATTTGGTCTGACGCACCAGTAAATGAGAAGAAAAGAATTGTAAAATTTTGAAATCGTTTTTTACGGGTTCTGCTTACAAGATAACTGTAAAAGCCTTGAATGTACACCTCGGAAGATTTTTTTTGTTACAGAAGGCGAGGCTAAAATGAAACGATGAGATAAAGAACGAGAATGATTTAGAGCGCATCGGCGAGAAAAGAATCCTTTTAAAAAGGCTGACAAGAAGACGAAGTGATTATACTCGATATCAGTGTCAAACAAAAGTTAGTATGAAAACGCACTACATAATCTCTAGAAGAAAACGACTAGATTTGACCTTTCATTATTAACTGGAATTGCACTGTAATAATATAGGCATAAAAAGTTAGCCTGTGGCTACTAATTATATAAATAAAGAAAAGGGATCCTGAAATCTGTTACGTCCCTAAATCGCTGATCGCCCGACAAACGCCGGATCGCGTCCCTCCGCGACACATCAACGAAGTGTTGATTGAATATTATACTGTCTGAGTTGAATAATCAATAGGCTAACAAAGATAGCTGTAGAAAACTAACAAGCATGAATAGTTTTAGCAGAAAGAAAATCAACAAGAAGTATGTACAATAACACGGATAAACCAATTTAGATTTGATTGGAAGAGAAAATTCAAATCGACCAAAAAAAAGCAGGAGGAGACAGAGGTCGCAGTACGTAGTTCATATAATCATAAATAATATGATGTGAAGAAACTGTGCTAGCACTGTAGATGAAGAACTGCATTATTCAAAAGCTTCTATTCTTTTCCTTTCTGCAACTCCTACCGTCCACGTTTCGCGCCCATATAACACACCACTCCATACGAACATTTTAAGTAATGATTTTTTTTAGCATTAATACTTATATTAGCCGTAAGTAAATTCCTCTTTTTTTTTGCGAAAACCTTTTCTGCTTCGACTATCCTATTCTTTATGTCTACTATACTTCTACCATCCCTAGTTATTATGCTGCCCAAGTAGCAGAATTCCCTAACTTCCTTCAAAATATCCCTTCCCAATCAACATCTCTTTGTTATTCCACTATTTCACATATTACACTCCATTACCTTGTTTTCGCTTCTATTAATTCTCATGTTGTACTCTTTGTCCAGGGCCAAAATCATGCCATTTATTCTGGTTTTCAAGTCCCCTTCTAACTCCCATAATACTACAATATCATCGGCAAACCGTAGGGTCTTTATTTCTTCTCCTTGCAGTATGATTCCTTTTTCATATTCTTTTTAACTTTCTTCGTCGTCCGTTCTATAAATAAGTTATAGTGCATGCGCGACAGACTGCATCTTTGTTATACTGTTTTCTTGATTTCTGCTTTCTTTCCTTGCCTTTCAATTCTAATTACTGTTGACTACCTTCTGTAGAGGTTCTGGATAAGTCTTCTTTCTCGATATATTATTCCTGTCATCTTCAAAACCCTTAGTAATGTGTTCCAGTTTACTCATCAAAGACTTTTTCTAAATCTGTAGAAGTCATGATTGTAGGCCCACTTTTTTCATTCCTGTCATCTGAAATTAGACGCAGAGTCAATATTGCTTCTCTTGTCTTTACATTCTTCCTAAAAAAAACTGAATCCATGTAATATGTTTAACTAGGTTTACTCATTCCTCTGCGGTTTGTTTAAAATTTTCGTAAACTGCCCGTTTTGTAGAATCTGTAAAGTTCAATTTGGAATAATTTGTTTTTAAGTGTTGGCTGCATTGTGGATGTTTTTATGAAAAACAACAGCGGTATTTGGCTCGTGAATCGCGACGAAGTATTCCTGTGTATTATTTACTATATCTCTTGACAAATTAAATGTTTTAATTTTATCAACTTAACCAAACGCTCATATAGTAAACCATTTGTCCAAATTGAAATCGAATTATGTGAAGTTTCGGTCAATGTACACCGAGCCATGTGGTCTGTTAGTTGCTAGTGCGTATTCAGTATGGCGAGTTCATATATTTCGGCGTTTTCAGTGCATGGTGATTATTTTGGTAGTTTTACTCAGGACGGTAAGCTGAAGATATGGGACACAACAACATGTTTATTAAAACAAGAGTATACCCCAAATCTTCACCTTTCGTCGCCATGCACTTGTTTGACATGGTTATCGTTAGGTCGAACGTCGTCGGTAAGTTCATGCCATGTGTAGACCACACCATTGTATTTATTTGTTTACATTCATGTCGATGTCAATATATTTGTGCGTAAGCATAGCTAACTTAGTATAAACTTCATCTCAGTAAATTTTGTTTTAGTGTATTCCGTAAATTTGCTCCGCTTTTGTTCGAAAACTTGGAATGATTGAACGTTACGTGTTAAATTTTACCATGTCTAATTGGTTACCGTATTTCAATTTTGTTGAAGGTTACTCCTAAGAAAAAAAGGAAATCCAAGTCTTCTGAAGTTGGAAATGTTGATATAGTTGCCCTAGGAACCTTGAGTGGTAAAATATTACTATACAGTTTGGCAACAGGTGATATTGAGAATGAACTGAGTAAGGGGCACAGTGCTTCAGTGCAGTGTCTTTCGTGGAACCGTTCTAGGAGTTTGTTCAGTTGCAGTGATGATGGACACATTATAGAATGGAACATAAGTGATACAAGTGTATCCAGGTTGGTTAAGTGTAGTTGTTTACATATAACAGTGAAATTTTTACTGTCACAAAAATCACAGGTTGGAGTAGAGATGGTTATTTTGTTGGAAAACTTGATATAAATATTTGAGGGTACTAGTTCTTACCAGTGGTTTGTTTTCTTCAGTCAACTGTAAAATCTAGCCTTCACTACCATCTATTTGTAAATCTTACGCTAACTGCTGGAAGAAAGATTTGTAATATTTGATTATTTGCCATTAGAACTATATTTCTTACATTAATATTTATTCTAAATTTCAGTAAGTGGAAAGCTGCGTCAGAATGTGTAACTAGTATATTGGTTCTACCAGATGGAAATTCTCTACTTTCTGCATCCAAAAGCATTAGTTGGTGGAATTTGCGTGATAAACAGTTAATTAGGACCTTTACTGGACATTCCTCAGATATATCACACCTACTTGTTGTCCCTTCCACCAATAGGGGTGGAGAAAATTATTTTATCAGTGCTGCTAAAGGCGACAGTTACATCCATGCGTGGTACATTTTTAACCATATAATTTACATTTTTACAGTTTATAATGCTTTTATAATAATTTTTGTAAACATTTTTTAAGGACTCTGAATGATAAAACTGAATCGAAAACACCTGTTGCATCATTTGTAATGGAAGATATTGCTATTAACTTGTCAGTTTCCTGTGAAGTAGGGGAACCAACATGTTTGTCAGCTGTAACAAGAAGTGGGGTGATGCACCTCTACAGACATCAACTTAATGGGCAAGTTATTTGTTTGTTATTTTCATTTTATTTACATTACACTGTAATTGCTTATATGAAAACTAGGGTCATGTGCTGGAGCAGTAAACAGCCACTATGAGGTCGTGCATGATGTGATGTAAGGCCTGGAGCTTTCAACATTAATTCATGGTACGATTGTGGTCGAGTGAGCTTATTTCAGCATATGTCGTGTGGTGGGGCACAATGGTGATCAACTATAATTCCAAATTAACAAGTGTGCAAAGCAAATTAGATTAGGTATGAGTTGTCAAAGCATGTTGCTGATGTGTAAATGATGTAAATTGTTTTTTTTTGGTTGTTCATGATTTCTGAATCTCAAAAAACTAAATAAAATTACACTATTAATTTAACTATATTTAATATGAAAAATTGAAACTTGGAAAAATGTTGCTCTCATGCTTTACAGAAAGTGTCAGAAACCATTGAAACCAAAACTGACAGTACAAATAGCATCTGACTCAAGAGAGAATAAGGAATCTGTCCTACCTGTGCCCATTCATGCAGCCAGAATGTGTGATTCTTACACAATTCTCATTGCACATGGAAATCTAATCTATATGTCATTTGAAAGAATAGTAAGTACAAATCAGATTCATCTCCAATTTTGATAATTTTTGTATAAATTTCTTAGATAAGTCTATACATGGGATTCTATAGCATAATGCCAAACTTTAAAACTTCTGCGGGAAATAAAAATTCATGGTGGAGCAGATAGGTCAACAAACAAGTTTTGGAAATATGAAGTGGGAAGAATATTTGTAATTGTAAATTTATAAATATTAGTCCTCAATTTTCCAATTCTGTTGTACAATTCAAATACCTAACTACTATCAGACATTAGCTTAAATCAGAAAAATGTGATTTTTCATTGAAATCAAAAAGAAAAAAGTTATTCAAAGTTTCAGCCCTTGCCAGCTACCCATTATTGCTATCTTTTGGGCAATTTGTGAATACCAAGCCAAAAAAATTCATCACTCTTTTGAGGCAAACCACTCATCAAACCATTTTGGGACATATTCATAAGAATTGAAGTGCTGCTTAGCAAGCATGTGGCCCATTGATGAAAACTGGTGGAAATTCAAGTGTTCAGGTTGGGTGAATATGCAGCAAAAGGTAGTACCTCCCAGTTGAGTGCCTGTAAGTTCTTTCGGACCATTGTTGATGAGTGTGATAGAGCACTGTTGTGAAGGAAAGTCGGCTTGACAGGTCTTTACTGATAGTGGGCTATTGTTTCATGCCTTAGTACAGTGCAGTTTTATCAGTTGATGGTGGTAGCAGTTAGCATTTACAGTTTCACCAGGTTTCCTACGAAACACAGCATTGCCTTCCGTCCGAAGTGATTTAATTTTGCAGACAGTTGTTGGTTGGCACATGATTGCTTGCATTTAGGATTCTTAAAATATACCCACTTCTCATCGCCAGTTAAAAATTTTATTCAGGAATGACATTCTGCTTTTGTATGGTGAGCTGGATTTCGAATGGCACTTGACACATGGAAAAGGCTAGTAGAGTAATATCCAATTGCTTGGTGAGCATTTTTTTGTGTTTTGAAAATTGGTGGCCCTCAACTTTTATGAGCTGATTTTCACTCTTCTTGTCACTTGGATTAAAATGGCTGTCTTTGAACCAACAAAACAATCTCTGCATGTTTCCGATGAAGCACTCTTGCTGTAGACATCCACAAGTATTTGATGCAATTTGGTATCTAATTTATTCAAATTGAATTAGAAAAGCAGATCTCTCCATCCATGCTCCTTTTTTTAGCAAAAAAACTAGACAAGATTACCAAATGAAAAATGTATGTTGTTGCATGAAATTGGTGGTGTTTACAATGACTATTGGTGAGAGATGACAAACTAGTACAAAAAACATCATATGATCACTAATGACCTCTAGGAGCAATTGACTGATTTAAGCTTATACAACTGGTGTATGTTAATTAGAGGGGGAAAATGACAAAAGCAAATAAGTGATATGAAATAAATATGCAAAAGAATAAAATGACAGTTGATAGCATTATAATAGGAAAGTTAGTTCTTAATGTGAATGATGGGAAGCTAGTAGTAGGATTATTTATACAAAAAATAGACCTTAAATGGAGTCCTTAAAGTATTTAGGCACTATATTTTTTGATGTTCCAAATTTATTTTGCTCATGTTGTGTTTGTTTGATTATTTTTCAGTCACCAGACTGTCATGAGAAGACACTTTGTCTTTTGAGGAAAGATCCACTGAAATTAAAACTTTTGAAAGAAGAGTCCATTTCTAAGGTATGCTTGAAACTGTTTTAGTAATACTTAGTAATTTACAGTGACTCAGCATTTTAAACTGAGGACCTTGGTCCTCCATTGGAATCTCCCAACTATCTGAAGTTGTAATTTCAGGCATTGCTATAAATGGCTTCTCTAAAATGAACCAGTGACTTTAAATTGCACATAATTTATGTGGACATGAGAATGTGATACTATACATATTTCGCTGAATAACTAAACCGTAATTCCACAGAATATATGTAAGCATTTTATTTTATCTTTAATTTCGGTTAGATGTGATATCAAACTCCTGACTTTCTTTCCCTCCTTTCCATCTCTCCTTATATATTTAGCTCCTCCCCTTCCTTCCACCATCTGGAATGAATCAAAAACATGGACAGTAAGAAAGATTTTGAAATGTAGTGTTGAAGAAAACTTCAAATAAATATGTGTACTGAAATAGGAAGCTTCTAAGAAAAGAAAATTAGTAGAGATCCACCTTGACTTTGGTTTTTTAAAGAGAGTCAAACTGGATCAAACACATCTTGAAGAGAAATGGTTTACTGCAATGTATCATCAAAGGATACAAGGCTGGGGTTCCATCTCATGGAAAAATATGCTATATGACTTGAAGTGAGAAAGTAGAAGATATTAAATGATAAGGTGGAGGGAGTAAGTTACAGATCAGTAGGGAGTACACAGTATAAAATCATTGTACTACTAATTATAAAATACATCTCAAGTATTTTTAACCCTTTCGGCTGTAATAGAGGTCTTAAATTTGGCATTAAATGAATCTTTGCTATTATTTCCAACAATAATAAGTGGGCAGAAGGTCTACTGTCAATTTCAGGTTACTGGTGTTCAGGATGTCAAGAAACAGATGATCTTATAAATCTGTAGTGCAGTATTGACAATTGTAAATGGGGGCTGCTGATCTGGGTAGGCCTTCTATCATTTTTTTACATTGAGAGTGTTGGGGTTGCACCTGACATGTTACATTTAACTCTTCATACTTGACAAGTAATAAATTTCTTTGTCTTAAACTACCACATTTTGCCAACTGAAATTATGATTTTTAAGATGAGTGTTTGGACATAACTGTGTACTTTTGAATTCTAATTTAAAATCATTTTTATGTTCTTGAATGTGGGGTTTTAATGCTCTTTTCATTTGTTAATATACTGTGCTCAACTTTGTTTTTTATTGATGCTCATGGAGCAAGGATTTGTTACATTCCTGACCAGCTGTCCAAATAATGGATTTAAGTGCCCTGAAGAAGATGAAATCTATTCCACTGTAGGAAAAGTCTTGGCCTGTGTTCTTGGAGCTCAATAGTCAAACTAAAAAGGGGCAAAACAATCGCTTAATCCAACATTTGCACTAAAGTGTTTCCATATATGACCTAAAGTTATAAATTATTCACTGTGGTATTCCAGAAACTCGCAACTCTTCAGTTGTGACTACTAAACGCCACAGTAACATATTTACCAGGTTTAGCGCAGAGAAATTATTTTGAACAAGTTCTACCTGATGCAAAAATGTATTTGGTTGCGTTTCAGAAGTCAGTTTTTGCTGAAGCTATTAAGAAGCTGAAAAACAATAGACTAAATGTATTTTATTAACGAGTCCATGTTGAAATATAATATAATTAATAGGTAAGAAATATTCTGGAGTTGGTAGACTTTCCAACCTAGTATTCGCTGCATTTTTCTTTAAAAGTCGAGAATATTGCATCATAGCATATAGCTGGAGCTGTAAAATTAGCTTATTGGATTCTAACTGTTTTCTATTTTAATACTTTTTAGGTTAAAGTACCAGAGTCTGAAGAAAATGTAGAATATGTTAATCCTGTTACTGCAGTCAAATTTAATAAAAAAATTCAGTCTGAAGTTCCAATGGAAGAGAGATTAGAAAATTTGAAGTTACATCAGCCTGATCCTAATCAAACTCAACCACAAGGCGATAGCATGGCTCATCTCCTCATACAGGTAAATAACATTTCTAATGTATAAATAATTGTTGCAACCTTAATGTCAGAAACTTAGAATTGAATATGACAAGTAATATTTTTTGTGGCTTCATCTGGCAACATTTGAGAAGTTAATTTAAAAATTAATACTACAAATATTGGAACAAATTTGATATGGAAATAATAATAATTAGGTTGAAACTTGACAATTTAGATTTTCATGGACTTATACTCCGTCTCCTTTATCTGTTTCAACTCACACTACAGGAAACCAGTTTTTGCAAACCTGCATCAAAGAAAGATGCCCCCTGTGATGAAAGCCAAGTCTGCACTTCTTGTTTCTCATCATCATTGAATTATTTTTGACCAAAGAATTTTTTAGATGTAGGGAGGGTAATTGAAAAGTACCCCACCAAATGGTATGATCAGACCTTGAGTTTGCCTGACACTGTTCGTCCATTGACAAGAATCAAAATGAGTCCACACAATAGTATTTCATGTTGTTTGTTCTATATTACATGACAGAACTTTTTTAGTGTCTCACAATAATCATCAATGTTCATATTAACATTCATGGGCAAGAGTTCAACCAACAAAACACCTTGCCTGTCTCAGAATACTGTGTACATATTTTTATGAGTGGGTAGTGTCTGTTTCAATTTCCTCTTCATGGGGAATGTTGTCTGCCTCCACTCCATGGATTGTTGATTTGATTCAGGAGTGATGTGAGGCATCTTTTATCACCTGTGACATGTGCATTAGCAAATTATTGGCTTCCTCAGCAAATCACATGAAAAAAGTCAGTGCAGCACCATGTCGCTTTGTCATGTGTTCATAAGATTTTTTAGCCTTGAGTAAAATTTTCTATAACATAAGCTTTTTGTTAGAATGTTGTAGATTTATAGAAGATGCCAAGAAAAAACTAATATGGGAGTAGTCCAGGTGAATTTTTGCAGCAAATTATCAGTGATTACAGGTGGTACAGCTGCTCAATGTACACATTTTCATACTATTAGTGTTATGGTTTTTGGCATTAGCATCTGTAGGAAATTGGGTTTCTGGGAAGTTTGACAGTGTTTCAGAGGTTAGAAATGTGTTCAGGTAGTGGTCATTTATTTTGGCCAATATAGAAAGCATGACAGAGTTTTTGCAATCAGGTAAATTATATTTGAAGGCATGATAGTGATGTTTTCATTAATTGGCGAAAATTTTGGAGGATTGTGGTGGATTGAAGGATGGGTGATACATTGTTTCTGTTCCTGTATAGGTGGTGGAGTGTTTGGTTGGGGCCTACAGGGGTGGACTAGGATACTTCCAAGTTTAGGAGGGTTCCTGAAAGCTGGCAGGTGGGAAGTGTTTTGGAAAAGGTGTTTTTAATATTGGGGTTGAATTGCATTCAAGGTTAGGCCAGGCAGAGAATGGTATTGATTTTTTTTTGTAGTCTAGGTAAGGATGTAGTTGTTAGGGGTGGACTGTGTCTTGTACGCTGGTCAAGTTTGGGTTTTTGGCAAATGAAAAGGACATATTTGTTTCTAGAGGATGTCTAGGTGGTATTTTCAGTCAATGAACCCGACCACTATGGGATGGAATTACAACTTCAGTTACATGTTTATTCTCAAAAGCAAACCTGACAACTTCAAAAACCAAGAATAAACATAAATCCAGGTTGTTTTAACTGAGTCTCCTCCACCCTTAAAACATAATTTTTTGAGAGTCTAAACTCCCTTCTTTAAACTGTCTGAATAAGGAAATTGAGGCTCACAAAAATTCATGTTCATGCTTCCCTACCAGTTGACAATAAACCTTGATACAAGCAGGTGTAATTATTCTGACGTGGGGTCCCGCGGTGTTTTAATGTTGTAGTTTTATTGAGCTTACCATGCTCACCTTCATTATTTTGTAGCTTTGGCTCTGATTTGGAGACTTATTTCACTTCTTTTAGTGTGACTGTTCGTCTCAAAAAATTCATTCATTTAAACTTCTATTGACAGGACCTACATATCATAAATAAATGAACAGTGCAGTTGTTATTTTGGACTGCTCATGAATGATATTGCTAGACACTGCAAAATATCTCTTATGAATTTTCTACTTTGCTTCAACATTACTTATCAAATTTAGAATATAAAATACAACACTTTGCAGTATACAGTTAATAGTTTTTTTGTAAATACTTACATACACATATACAGTATGAAGTTCATATTTAGTAGAATGTTGATTGATCAGACCTGAAAATAATAAATGACCTATTCTATAGAAGTATTTAGTTATTTCAGTTAAATATGAGATAATTTCAGACTTATTCTAAGTAATTTACTAAATGTTATTCATTGCTTTTGTTTTAAATTTGACTTATATTCCAATCTTGTTTTCTAGGGTCTGCATAGTAAAGACAAGCGTATACTACAAAATGTCCTGTTTCGCCGTGATGCTAACGTAATCAATAATACAGTTATTCGACTTCCCATGCAAGTTGTTGTACCTCTAGTGAAAGAACTAACTACACTTAGTCAGGGCAAAACGCACATGTAAGTATTTCTTTCATAGCTGCCAGTGTAAATTAATGTTTCCTTTAATACATTGACTGTGGGTGATGACAATGTGTTATCATGTGCACTTTCTTCCCCTGTGCAGGTGATGACACATTGTCATCATGTCCCTCTTTGTTGTGCAGTTGTTGAAAATTCCATCAGCCAATGTGTTAAAGACATTACACAAAAATTATTTTTAAAATCTGTTCCAGTGTTCAGTAATCCATATGTATTGAACTTTTTATTGGTTTTATGACTTATTTGCTTTAATTTTAGATTTGTATTTTCTGTACCATCACATCAAAAGCTTTACTATTTATCATAATTTTGTAGTTTATATAAGTTTTTCATTAAATATTATTTTCCTGGCTCGAGTGGCCATTAATCATATTGTAGTAGTAGTAGTAGTATTCGGTCCTTAGATAGTCTGATGCAACCTTCCATGCTAACCTATTCTGTACATCTTTTCATTTCTACACAACAATATTATATTTTAAGAATATTGAATAATTTTCAAATTCACTGTGGTTTGGCACCAGATGTTATTTGAGACCAGTATTGAATAGTATTTGCAGAAAGTAAAAATATTTTCACACTACTACTGGAACAACCTTAATTAATCCTTAGCTGCTGACCTGGAAAATTTGTTTCTGAAAGCATTAATTTATTATTTCCCTGCTTTATGTCTGTCTTCTATCATCGTCATTTTCCCCCAAATATTCAGCAATGTTTTCTTCAAAATTGTCGTTTTAACATGCACATACTCTCTTTATAACATAGACATGTGTTCCTTTGCAATGCACATTTTTCAGAGCTGGTCAAATGTGATACGCACCCGGTAAAAGTTACACTGTTACCAACATGGAGTCCCTATGTGCCAACAATGCCTGATAATTTCTTAGGAAAGCATTCAACAACAAATTAAACTCGTGTATCATTACTTGAAATTGTAAAAGAAGAAGGTACAAGGAGGCTCGGGATTTTAAATATAGTGTAAATGCAACTTTTTGATGTTTTGTGAAGTCAGGGCAGTCCCAGGGAATTGAGTAATTGTGGAGATACGGAACTATACCAAAATTTCTTTGTTAACCTATGTTTTACAATATTATGTCTGAATGAAGCATCCAACCATTTAGTGTTCTGAATAAGTAGCTGATCAGAAGGGATTAATTAGTGCAAAACCAAGGAAAAAAATATTCTTTAAAAAACAAAATTCCTGCTTTTAAAGATTTTTTTACCCTTGGATTTCCACTCATTAATCCCTTCTATCTGTACCCTAATGTAACAAATTTGTGGTGAAAGTTCACAAGTTTATAGTGACATTGTCTAGTTTTGGAAAGACGCTACACAGTCTTGTCTAATTAAGGATTACAAGTCTAAACACATGTTTATTGCAGACAACACAGAAGTTCTTTTAATCTTCTTCAGTCAAATTGAATAGTTTTCTATGTGACAACTGTTGCACTGGGTAATGTAGCAAAGAGACACAAATGACATTGGTTGTGTGTAAACGGCAATAAATGTTATGGCCTCTATTATAGTAATACCTTGATTTAATGTTCCCGTTATTACGGAATTGCCATTTGTTTCATAAAAATTGTCATATGTTTAATGTAATTTCTTCCTGTTTTTATGAAACCCTGCTATAAAGAAATTTTCGATTAAGGAACTTCTTTTGCAATGGATTTCCACTTTTTTATCCTTTTTTTAAGAAACAAGTGAACATTCTATTTGGATCTAAACCTCACCCACACCAAGTTTCCAGTGCACATGTAATAGCTCACAACTATTTTCAAATTTTAGCATGTCTTGTTATTTATACATTTTAATATCCAAGCTGATTGAGGAAAGATGGCAAAAATTTGGGTTTCGAATTCCTCCAAAGTTAATCGCAACTCTGTCACTTGTCAATTAAATATTAGAATGTTTGAAGTCAATTAAATATTAGAATGTTTGAAGTCAAATGCTACAATGACCCATTTAGAACTTCGTATTTGTTTTAAAATTATGACAACAGAACAAACATAAAAAATTCAAATTACCAACTAATGAAATATACTTGCGATTTCCGTGATAAAAAAAGGCGGTGTAATGCAAGTTGCTGCTACAGTAAATTCAACATAAAGTTCTGAGTTGGCTGAATGTCATAGTTAAAGTGAGGGTTCTTTCTAAATCTGCTTCCATCAGAAACCTGTAGTTTGTGTGGCGACAAATGTCAAGGAGGAAATAGTAGCAAAGAAAAAGATTAAGATATATCACGAACTATTCCAATAAATTGATTTGTCGGCAAAATTATTGACTCATAACAAACAAAGTAATATTTTTCAATTTTTTTAAAAAAATTGAGGGGGATTAGTGTGAAGCACTGGTTGAAGTTTGTGTTATGGCTTTGAGCATAGGCGGCTATGGGGAATTGTGTTTTCGAGAGTTTCATTGTACTGCTGTGGTTGACAATTTGTTCAGGGACTCGTTGGCTAGCCGATCACTGGAAATGTCTTTCTAACTTTCTAGAACATCAAACCTTAAATGGTGCCTGCCATCCGTGAACCTCAGGTAAGTCACCTACTTTCTATCTCTCTTTCCTGTCCTTATGTGAGGAGGGGGTGTTATGTGCATTAATTTGATGAGATATAATGTATCAACTGATGAGATCAATATATTTTAGATCTTGGTACTGCACTGTGGTGTCCGAACAATAAATTATCAAATTTAAGAAGATGAAATTGATCTATCTCAGGTGCTTCTAGTTTATAATTTAAGCTTTGTATAAATTAATTTTGGATTTTCGTTTTTTCAGGAGTCAAATTGCTGCTCATTGGTTGACAGCTGTGCTTACTGTGCATGCTGCTCAATTATTATCTAACCCAGAAATAACAGAAATATTCTCACCTCTACTGAGCCTAGCTGAAACCAGATTAGGACTCTTGGCGCCACTTACAAGACTTCGAGGAAGATTAGATATTTTAGTTAATCAGATTTCAAGTAGCTCAGAAATGTTGGAAGCGAGTAGAGATCCTGAAGAATCTTTGTTAGTGTATCAGGATGCAGGTATGAATTTACTGTATTTTGTTTTCCCTTTTAATTTTACTTGTATAAAACATTAGTATCTACTTACCTTACAATATATAGCATTAAAATGTCACTAAAATAGTTTTAAGTTCATTCATCATTGCTTGACACTTGATCATTCTCATTGATCACCCTACACTGTGTCCAGTATTGGAAATTGACATGGTTTTGGAGTTCTTTGTTTATATTTCTGTTCCACACATCCAGGATCAAACATTTGAGAAATTGCAAACTTTTTAACTTGTCTGATTGGTGTCATTTACTTGGAATTGCTGCTTTGATTAAGGTAGAGCAAATGTGCCTCAAAAGGCCAGCTGATAACATCTAGTGGTTGCTGCATTCCTTTACAAATCACAACTGTCACATTGCTGTTTTCTCATCATCTTTTCCATCTTGGCCACAGAAACTGTCAAATCACCAAAACCAATGGCCGGCAAAACAGAGCACGAGGGTGATGAAACCATACTATTTCTTCTGTGAATAATGTTGTGCCATGAAACATCTTACAACTTATATTACATTGGCTTGCAGGAATTTCCATTCTTTCAGCAATTTTTTGCCCTTCAAACTGTAGTATTTCAACTGAAATAGAAAATCTGTCTGCTAGTGTTTTGTGATTTTTTCCCCGTGAAAAGCATGCCGATTTTGTGACATTTTTTTAAGTGTATCTCTTATTAAAATGAAACACTACACATTCTTTTCATCAACAACAAACTTCCATCTACTTCTCTATTACTACTTTCTTCAATGTAACTTACCATTTGTAATTTAAATTTCAAAGCAGCTATGACATTTTCGATGTTGCTAAATGGTGAACTGCCAGGCAAACAGTGAATTCTAGCTACTGTACACAATTTTTGAGCAACAAATGTTGACAAGAACTGTCAAAATTGTTGCCATCATTCTTGATTATTTACCGACAGCCTGTAGGAAACCTTGACAATAAGAAAAAACTCTTGCCAACAAAATGCTCTAGAACTTTTATAAAAGCTGTCAACTTTGGTGTAAACACAGCTTTAAGTATATAGAACATTTTTTCATTTCACAGAACAATGCTACTTTGAATCTAGAATGGGATTCAGGGGGAAAAATCCCCACAATTATATCAAAATTCAGCTGCAGCTTATTTACATGAGCAGCCTATACATGCCTAAATACAGTAGTTTCTTTACTGCAGCAGTGCAAAACCTTCCCAAACAAAAATTATTTTAAAAGTAATTGTGCCTGTGTCCATTTCTCCATCAATATAGTAATACAAGAACCTCTGACCAAAATCCCTGACTGAAGAGAGCCTCTAGTCCTGTAATTGTATAACAATAAAATACATAATTAGAGAGCGAAGGTTTTCTTGGTGAATTTGTTCTAATGGGCAAATGGGAAACCAGCACTGCTCCCAGGAGAGTGGGTATAACTACGGGTGTCACAGCCTTGGGACCACAGTCTACCTGATAACGACAGCAGAGCTATCAAAACATTGTGTAATCAAACTTCGACCCGGGTTAAAACCTGAGAATTCTATTTAGAATAAGAAAAGTGTCAAAAATGCTAAAAATACAACTTCTAATTAGAGTATTAATAATTGCTTTCTGATGTGGACAAAAAAATAGAATAGGACCAGTTGAAGCATGTGTAAAATGCTGATAGGCGAAAAATAAGAATTGTTTAATCTAATTTGTATTTACTTTTGCAAATAATAAGTAAATGGTCATAATCTTAACTCCTTTTTATTAATAAAGATTAATGTGTGTTTTCTACATATAAATTTAAACAGTTCAGCAATGTCAACCAAACTTTGTACACAAACGCTTTTAATCCAGAAACAAACACTATGGGGTAAAACATCCACAGCGGTAGTGGTTGTAGTTAAAATCTGCAAAAATAGGCATGGGAAAGGTTCAAGGTGGCATTACATAAAAGAAAGTTAAAACTATGAAGATTGGTGTCTAATTCTGGGTTGTGGAAGTTGCCGAGATTAATTCTGACATTCTCCATGTTGAAGATGTAGTTCGACCCTATGGTGTGGGGGAAGAAGGGAGTGAAACAAAATAATAGGAAATTGACAGTGATTGGTTTTGATTCCCCAGTATTGGAGCTCACCAAGTTCCATTACATTCAACAACGCTTGTTAAGTTCAAATTCAGCACCCTTTTGAAAAGGGGGGGGGGGGTTCTGGCATTAGAAAATATTGCAAAAATGAGATGAGCTTTGAATAAGATGTTCTTCAAATCGTTGAGACAAATGTCCCATTTAATGTAGTCTAGGTCTAATTTCAAGGCATAATGGCTTAGGGTTGTGGTGAAAGCATATTACATAAAATTAATGTGAAATCATGAGCTATTTGTGCCAAATCTGATGTTATTTGAGTCGCTGAGTTAAATTCTTATATTCACAGTGCCTATGAAGTTAAAGTCCAGTCACTATGAGTTGGAATTGAATGGGGGTAACTAAATGTTCCAATTCACTCGTGTGTCAAACAATTTCAAACAAACTTGTTACACATGTTATTTATGATCTGTGAACAAACACAGTGGAGACGCGATACCCTTAGCTTCTCTCAGGGTGGCAGTGAAAGGGGACAGTATTTTATGGAATTCACTTATCCCCCAGTCAACAATCAAAAATAATTATAAATTATCTTTGTCATGATTATTTTTAATTACAGAATCATCTGATGAAGGAAGTAATGTGGAAGAACCTCTCAATAACAATAGCGATTCAGATAGATGGGAGGAATTATCTGAAGAATTGGAATCGGAAGGAGAAAGCGAAATGCAAGATGAAGCTATGGATGATGCTCAAACTTCGAGTTGATAATTTTTTTATGGTTAAAAATTTGTAGATATTGACTTGCAAAGAGTGGTGGATAGCTGGTAATCAATTTGTATATCAGTGCAGAAGCAAAAAGTCATACCGTAACTTAATGTTGATAATATTTTAATTGTTGAACAGTTGCTGATATTACCTTTCTAATGATTGGTAATATTTATTGTATGTTACTGTATATTTTTGTATGACAAGATTGTTGCTATTTTTAATATGTTTGATATACATTATAATTTATGTATATAGTGATAAGATTACCAAGAAGCAATTTATTAAATCCATACCATTTGTTGTATAAGTAGTATATCATTATTGTTTGTTATTATGTACAAACAATGGGCACAGATTTAAAATAATTTTAATTTTTCATTACTTGTAGTTAAATTGAAAGTTGTTGATCTTCAAATTTGCTATGATTTCATAATTTGTCTTGCGAGGTTCTATATAAGTGTTTTTTGATACTATAAAACTCTTACAATCAAATGGGAGTTTCAAATTTGATTTGCATAATCTTAAATAGTTTTTTCTTTATTTTGACTGAATCACAGTTCAATAACAACAATGTTCATCGTAACATTTTTGGATGTATATAATAAACCAGCGAGGAAGAAAAGCTGTGTATATTTTTTAGCTATAAATCCTATTGCAGCATCTGTCTTAGTAATTTTTTCATCCTTTCAGCATGCTACCTGTAAATAGTTACACCACTTGAAATACTACTAATCTACTCTACTTTCATTCTCGTTTGAAGATTAATCATTTAAAAGTGTCACTTAATATTGTAATTATGCCATTTCCAACAAGTATAACAATCTGTAGGAATTATGATAAAAGAAATATACAAAAACCCTGAGAAACATTTTAGTGTGGCCAGCTTGTAAATGCTTCTTAAAAACTCAGTTTTTTGTTTTAATCTGTTGCGACATTTGGCATTGTCAAGTCATTGTTGACTATATGACAAGTTTAAATGTTTGAATCAAAAACAAATATTGATTGCAGTTCACTGATCTAATAGTAGAAGCATCTTTGAACATTTTTTATTATTCCTTAGTAAGTCTAACCTGACCATTTCATAATTTTTAACTAATATAAGTGGATAATGTACCCAAAGTGACTGGAGTGTTTGAAAATAAGGTCCTAAGTTAAACTGGTGGTTCATAATTATCAGTCCTGTCAAATATTTTAAGTTCGGTTAATAATTGATTATTGTATTCTCTTAGAACTTCAGTAAACTTTTTAACTAAATTGTTTCTGAACTTCTTATATTGTTTTGTTAGCAGTATGAGACTACAATTTTTATTGTTAGCTGTTTTTTTGTTGGTTGCGTAATATGTTGATGTTGAACAGTGTCTCTCAGTTATATGAATATAAATTGTGTCAATTATACTTTATATTGTTGAGGTTTATACCAGCCTACAAAGTTTATTTAATATCATTTGTATCTGACAACATTTAAATCACTAAACGAACTGCAACAAGTGAGAAACAATTTAATAATGATTTATCCCTTTTTGTAACGTCATTATCTATAAATTGTACAAGTACAGCATAAATATATACAAACTTAAAGAAAACCACTTTTATATAAACCATGATAAAATAATTTATAATGAAGTTGTGTAAATATAAATCCAAAAATTGCAATTTATTTCCTGTAATTGTAATTTCAATACATAATAAAATTGTGGACAGAATTTTCTAAAATTGTGTGTTTTTCACACATCTGAAAGAAGTGCTGCAGACACCACTATAGAGCATAATTTTTGTTGTTGTAATAATAATAGTTTACAATATCAATAAATCATTAATTATGTTTAGATTTGTATTTTGTTAATGAATAGCAGAATTGTTTATTTTGTTGAGTATAATTTCACTCGTTAATCTTGAATAGTATTTGATTTAGGTGTTTAATAATTTTGAAAAATGAATTGCAGATTGTATTTTTTTGCTCATTATTTAGTGTTTCATTTAGCCAATATTACGTGCATATAATTTTTTTAAGAATACACTGTTTATCTAAAAGTAAATTTTTCTTAAATAATTTTTACTACCTTCTAATTTTTTAAAATAACTTAAATAACAATAATAATCAAGTAAATAAGTTTTTATTGAATTCTTACCCTAAAAGGTTGAAATATAGAACTTGCTTTAATTTTAAGCTTTGCAATCAGTAAGTTATTAATATCATGCTTATTTTAATCACTCTATATATTGGTGAATGAAATGGAAAGGTTGAAAAATTGGTAGAGGGATATTAACAATTTTGTCAATATGAGTGGTACCAATAATAGGTATATTTAACTGTCTCATTCGTAGGGGGTTCGTTGTGCAATTAAGGACTCTTCCTGTGTCAATGTGGATGCATATTACCAATTGATAATTTGAAACTATGATCTTAACATCCAGAAAATTGAGTTATTTGTTCAATTAAAAATTAGTTGTATTCAGTCCTGATGCAACCCTCCATGCTAACCTATCTTGTGCAAGCCCTTTTATTTCCACATAACTACCACATCCTCCCTAATCTGCTTAGTGTATTCCCTCCTTTTCCTCCCTCATCTGCTCTTACCCCACACACTTCCCTCTGGTGCTAATTTTACAACACCCTTGTGTCTTGAAACATTAATCTATACCTTCTCTTAGTTAAAGTCCTCTGAATTGTTCTCTCACCCGCTATTCTCCTTAAAACTTCCGGATTAGTTACTCTATCCACCCATCTAATTATCAGCATTCTCCTACAGCACCACATTTCAAAGGCTTCTATAATTTTCTGCAACTCGTACCATCCATATAACACCACTCTCCATATGAATATTTTTAGCAATGGTTTCCTATGTTCACACATCTATTACCTGTAAGTAAATTACTCCTTTTTGTGCTATCCTACTCTAGTTATTATGCTGTCCAAGTAGCAAATTCCTTAACTTGCTTCAAAATATCATTCCCAATCTAGCACTTTTATTCCATTGTTTCCAATATTACACTCAATTACCTTGGTTTTCCCCCTATTAATCCTCATGTTGTACTCTTCCACTAGGATCGTGTTCAATTAAAAAGTATATTTTAATAAACAATATTAAAATTTTGAGTGAATTATTAATGTGAAATACATCATTCATGTATCTGAAAAAGCTTAATTTGAAATCAAAAAGGGGAAACAAAGCTTCCCAATCTCTCGTTACTATTTCAGCAGAAAAAAAGTACTGCAGATGTATTTTATTAACTCTGTTAGTCCTTGGTTGAGGAAAAAGGATATGTCATCGATGAAATTGATAAAAGTTGCTCGAAACTGAGGTATGCTAAGCTAGAACAAGACTTTTTTGAACAATATGACCAAGAATACAGTGTGAAAATTACAAATTAATTAATATACTTAATACATTTAACTAATAATGGATCACAGGAAACTAGTAAAGTTTAATATTTACAGAGTACAATTCATATTGATTTAACTTAAAATAGAGGAGCTCAAACAAGTGACATGTCACTTCTCATAGCTGAGAAATCTGTCCATCCGTAGTAACTCCAGAACAAAGAAATATATACATGCTCTGAAATATGATATTTTACAAACCAGCATATTCAACAGTTGTGCAGAGATAATTTCAGCCACTAAGGGAGCAATCAAGAAATTACTGTACTTGGTAAAATGTGCCCCTCATTAAATTATTTTTATATTATTTGTTATAATTTTTTACCCCTACGGGAAGACTATTACATAAAAATTGTCCCTTTACTGATAGAGAGAAAGGCAATGCTTGTCCAATCTTGGAGCTGATTGACTTGTAGTCACATATTTGTGGAATTAGCAATTTGTCTGTAAAATATTTATGTTCTGTTCATCGTTGGCTCTGCAGCCCATTTAGGGCTTTGGCTTACAAGGACAACTGTGGACTGTCGTATTACATTACACTTTCCGAATATTGAATCATATGTGGTCTGCATTTGGTTAGGAACAAGGCGAAATTCAAACTCTCACTAAAATGTCTACAAATGTATGTAAATTTTTCCTGACTTTGTCTCTTGATTAAACTACTGAAGTCGTGGATTGGCCCGTTTAGAAACTTCATTTGGTTTTGTGTGGGGCATAGTATTAAAACATGGTATTATAAGATTTAAGAAGTCAATGAAAACTACATTGAGTGAAAATATAATATTAATTTTCTGCAGTAATTTACAATATAAGCAATTAAATGTTTTCAAGGTTTCAGATTTTCAGAAATATTGAAGTTGGTATTATACTTTATCCTGATACCACCTGAGTAGACTACAATTTAGAAATGCAATTCATTGAACTTCAGGGTAGTTCCTAATGGAATCAAAAAATTTGTCGATTGAAGACAATTCAGAATGATCAGTTATCGGGCGCTATTAAATATACCGAATATGAAGGAAGAGCCGGGAATGCTGTTCCCAAAAAGTAGCAACTACTGTACTGCCATATTCTTCTCAACTTGCTCTTGTGAGTCTATTTTCATAAATAAATTTTATAAAATGTAGTTATAGAAATATGTTGACTAATGAATGCAGTTCGGCATGTACAATCCAAAGTTCGACAACAAAAGTCTACTTAATAAAATTTATAATTAGTATTGACAATATATGAGTAAAGTATTGTATATAATTATTTAGGGAATTTTTAAATTAACTCTTTAAGTAAATGTAACAAAAAATCACATAACATTAAATTTTTAGAGATTATTTTCTGCTAAGAATTTTCCGGAACGGGAAAAGGTACGTCAACGATGCCTTTAAACAGGTCAGAAAATATTCCCGTTACCTTCAGTCCTGCATCCAATTAATTCTGGATATTCTGAATTCACTCGCTGGGAATAGTCTAACATTACAACCATTAGCTAACTTCATAATGACGTAGATACAAGAAACACCATTGTTCATGATTCGGTTGAAATTCGAAATTTTTGCGTATCCTGAACGGACAAGATAGTTTCTTGCTTTTTATATCTAAGACTTTGAATATTTTGATGACACATAGTTAATTTTGCTGGCTTTACCTGGTTATTGACCACATTCGATACGTGGACCAGAAATTGACGCACAGGAGAAGCGTTTTCCAGGATTTTTGATTTTCAGTCCAATGTTTTCTATTATCTGGGAAACACATTAAGGAACGTAATCTGAAGTTGTGCTCAAGAAAATCGAGTTTGTAGGGAAACGTGCCTGTAGACTGTGATGAAGGTTGCATCACCCGCGCGTGTTGTGGTGCTGCAGGGTTAACGGACGGTGTCGACATCGGCATCCACTCCAGTCCAGTCCACTCACGGCGCGTCGCTTTGCCGCATCTCAGGTAACTTACATGTCTTGTTGTTGTGCTGGTCATACCTATCATACATTATCATTTCCGCCTCCCTCTTCTGTTCTTACCCCACACACTTCCTTCCAACCCTTCTCTCGGTTAAAGTTCTCCATATTGTTAGCTCTTCTGCATAGAACTTCCTGTTTAGTTACTCTACCCACCCATCTCATTCTTCTATAGCACCACATTTCAATGGATTCTATTTTTTTCCTTTCTTCAACCCCTACCGTCCATGTTTCGCACCCATATAACGCCACACTCCATAGCAATGATTACCTTACATTCACACAACTTATATTACCCGTAAGTAAATTCCACATTTTTGCGAAAGCCTTCCTTGCCTGTGCTATCCCACTCTTTATATCTACTATATTTCTACCATCCCTAGTTATTACGTTTTCCATGTAGCAGAACTCCTTAACTACCTCAAATTATCTCTTCCCAATCTAACAGCCTTTGTTATTCCATCATTTCACATACTACACTTCAGTGTGCTCATGAGCTACAGCACACTCATTAATTTAGGAATAATTATTTGTTTCATAATTTTAAAAACCCTCGTTATAATAGTGTTTTAAGAGTGTGAATTTCTTCTTCGATTCCGAAGACTTTAAGCTGCCCGCTTCCAAACACGCTTTCTTCCCGTATCTGTGCTATCTTGATTCTAGCTCAAATTCCTGTCCGAAACAACAAATGCGAATGCTTCACCTGTCGCGTCCACAGACTCATTCTTCCTTTTTTGTTTATTAAGAAATTTACAATCTGTTCATTTTGAACACTAAGCAAATCAGATAATGAAATGACACTGACGTCCAGTAACCACGCTCCGAATTAAACAAAATGATATATATATATATATATATGTAATGAAGAAAATGCTTTGCTCTTTATTAATTAAACAAGGAATGAATATGTAATTAAAATGGAAGGATGGTTTCATAAACAACTCCAATTTACAAGCTAAAAAGATTAAAATTTATTAATACGTATTACAAAAAAAAGGTTAAAATGCGTACAGAGCAAAGTTTATATGTTGGGATCTAAGTACACTCTCCTTTTCCCAGGGGATTTTTGGCCAAGTAGCAGAGACGTTTTAAAAAACAAATCAACTGTGTCCGGCATTGCATAAGATAGTGGGCGGGTCTCACCAGCGTCCAATTATTTACGTCCTTATTCAGGCCATCAGCATACCAGCGGCAAGGGCGAAGGGGGCGATGCTCCAACTCTCCAGCTCATGGATCATCACGTTCACCGAAAACTGCTCAGGCTGTTGAGAGAAGCAAGCATATTGCAGGCTTGCGCACTCTCGCTCAGGTTTCAAACCCGACACGTCGCGCGTCCACCCTTCGCCGTAACTGCCGCAAGACTCCCGAAGTTACCAACTTTCTTGACATCGTGATAAAATTTATTAAATACTGGATTTTCGATAATGTACGCCACAATATATATGTCAGGAAATGACATTGTCATGTTAATTAAAACAATTAATAGGGAAAGGACAGAGAGATTATATATATATCAGCCATCTAGCAAATTAACTAACATCACGTTGCATTTAAGTTCATTTGCTAGATGGTTGACATCAGGGTGCGTTTAAGATGGTACGAAGGACTTTTGACTGAAGACGTTGAATAATTTTTGAATTCGAAGGCTTGGTGCACCCCCATAATTGGATACCAATGTCCATATGGATTTGAGCTACGTCTAGTAGCCACGTGGTTGGAAGCGCCACTAGAGGGCGATTCTCTTACAAAATAAAATCGAACTATTTAGTAATTAGAAATCTTATTTTAAAATAGTCTGTATTTTAAAACATAAACAGTATTTGCATAGTATTGAAAAGAATTACATGTAAGTTACTGTTTCGAAGACTTTCTTCAAACTGCCGCAGCCGTAGTATCTTGCATAAAATCTGACATCATGTGTGCATTATTCTTAAAATTAAAATTATTTAAAATATGTACGGGAAAATACTTTTGTATTACAAATGTGAGTCAACTTGGTTTGAAATTTCTTCTTCTAAAAATTAGGCGTTATTATTATTACGTAGATGGGATTAGAAATGTAGCATATAACAAACCACAGGGTTGGTGACACTGTCACCGTTGTAATATTATTGATAATGTAGCACATAACTTTAAAAACTCACGAGCCGCCACTGCTACACTCCATTACCTTGGTTTCCCTTCTATCAATTCTCTTGACGAACTCTTCCTCCAAGACCACATTCATGCCGTTTATTCTGGTTTCCTTGTCTTCTTCTGACTCCCCTAATACTACTATATCATCGGCAAATCCGTAGGGTTGCTTCCAGATTCCGTTTTAACTTTCTTCACCGCCTGTTCTATATATAAGTTAAATAGCATGGGAGACGACAGACTACATCCTTGTCTTACTCCTTCCAACTTATTTATTCATACTTCACATACTGTACACAACGTTCAACAACCAACTACAACAATACTCCGTGAAAACACAAGTTCCTCTCCAATTGTCTCTGGAATAAACCAGTGGTGTCACTATTAATACGCTATTAATGTATTGAAATTGGTTTATTAGTATGCCGTTTTAAATTGTCTAACTATAGAAGTTTATTTTAAATAATTACATTGAATGATTGGAATTAATAATAGTAAATCAGATCAAATGTGAACATTATTAACACGACGTTTCGTTGCTCAATTTGGAACCTCATCTGGTGTATTTTAAGGAATCAAGTAATTTAGGAAGATGAAAATTTAGACGTGCATGTTGCAGAAGCGAAGAGACCGGATAAAGGTCTATTTACATTATTTAAAGATTTTTTCAAAATTACAAGTAAATTCAACTCCGACCATTAAACAATACCGAGCAAGTAGACCTTTATGTCGAGTACTACTTCTGTAATCAAGTAATATTATTGATAAAGTATAGACGTGTGCTTCCTAATTTTCTCAATTTTCGGTGTTTAGTCTCTAAGATTAACAAAAGCTAATCTTTTTTCCTTGATCTCTCGCGTTATCTTGCGATAAGTGCAATAAGACAAACAGAAAACGCCTTCTGCGTCTATTTACACGAGACTTGTGAAGTGTTATGTAACCAGAGAAACAGAGTTGCAAACTCATGACGTCTTGTTGTAGGACGTGACAGTTGCTTCCACACTCGTAAAACTGACTACAACAATATTTTAACGATGCTTCCAGTGGTTGCATAAGCTAGCCTGTAGACCTTAATAGGCTGATACTCTAAACGCAGAAGAGACACCAAGGTATTATTCCTTGTTGACAGATGTCTGACATTATAATTAATTTTATGCTGTCCTGCTCGTAACATTATAATTGTTAGATTTAGTTTGTACACGTTTATTAATTCCAATTGTCGAGTGCTATTACTGGTCCAGCATTGATGTCCAAGCATTTTTCTTAAGAACAGATGTTTTTACCCCGGAGTCAATCAAGAAACACGTCACGTTACACGAAACCGTTACGCTTTCGTCATCTATCGTGGGGAAGGGGAAATCGTGCGTAGGGAACGAAGATCTCTATGGGAGACGACGTTAACGAAATATTTTCTACACCTAACTTCGATAAGTAGGCCTACATATTCCTAATGTAATGAAGTATTGTTATAGTATTCAGTCATAAGACTGGTCTGATGCAAGCCTCCATGCTAATCTATCTTATTCAACTTTCCAGTTCCACATAACTACCACATCTCAAATCATTCTTAGTGTATTCCCTCATTTGACTCCCTCTTCTCTTCTTACCACACACACTTCCCTCTTACAACACCCTCATGTCTTAAAACATGACCTATTAACCTATCCCTTCTCTTAGTCAAAGTCCTCCAAATTGTTCATCCACATTTCGTACCATACAAACATTTTTATCTACTCTTTCCTAATATTTACACTTATATTACCTCTATGTAAATTCCTCATTTTCTTGAAAGTCTTCCTTGCTTATGATATCCTACTCTTCATGTCTACTGTGCTTTTTCCATCCATAGTTATTATGCTACTCAAGTAGCAGAATTCCTTAACTTCCTTCAAAATATCCCTTCCCAATCTAACACCCTTTCTTATTACACCGTTTCCCATACTACACTCCATTACCTTGGTTTTCCCTCTATTAATCCTCATATTGAACATTTTCTCCAGGACTCCGTTCATGCCATGTATTATGCTATCCAAGGCTTCTTCTGTCTCCCCTAATAGTACAATATCGTCCGTAAAGCGTAAGGTTTTATTTCTTCTCCTTTCAGTATGATTCCTTATCCATATTACGTTTAACCTTCTTCATCACATGTTCTATATATAAGTTGAACAGCACGGGCGATAGACTGCATCCTTGTCTTACTCCTTTCTTGATTTCTGCCTTCTTTTCTTTACCTTCAATTCTAATTACAGCTGACTGCCTTTTGTATAGGTTATAGATAAGCCTTCTTTCTCGATATTTTAATCATGTCCTCTTCAAAATCTTTACTAGTGTGTTCCAGTTCACATTATCAAAGGCTTTTTCTAAATCTACAAGTGCCATGAATGTAGGCCTGTTTTTTCTTATCCTGTCTTCTAAAATTCGACACAGAGTTAATATTGTTCTGTTGCACCTACATTCTTCCTAAAACCAAACTGATCTCCTAACTCAAATTCTATTTGTCGTTCCATCCGCCTATATACTATTTTCATTAATATTTTGCATGCATGAGATACTAATGTATCCTGTGATGTTCGCATCTATCAGCCCCAGTCTTCTTCAGTTGGAGTATAATTATATTTTTACTAAAATGATATTGCTTTTCACCCAATGATATTATCAATTCCTCTGGAACGTTATCAATTCCCGGCACTTTATATAATTACTCAGATCTGTCTGCACCCTATTACACATGATCTAATTATTTTGTTCCCCCCCCCCCCCCAAGTCTTAATCATCCACCTTCTCTTCTTCTATTTCGGACTGATCTAGATTTCCACCATGATACATGTCCATCCTTGTGCCTTTTCTTCTTTACCCAGAGCTGGCCTCTCATAATCCTTGATTTGCTTGTTAATATTTTTCCCCTCACTGAATGTTTCTTTGATTTCACCATAAAATCTTCAACCGCTTTTCATTTCTCTTGGAACCAAGCCTCTTTAGCTGCTTTGTACTTCCTATCTGTCTCATTCTTCAACTGCTCTATACCATTTTCATCTCTCACGTTTTTATATTTACGCCTTTCATCAATCATTTTTATTATTTCTTATTTCCTATTGATCTGCTCTATTCTTCCTATTCTTTCATTGGCTGCTCTAGTCATTTCTTCCTACAAGAGTGCCCAATTCTCTTCTGTAGTGTTTACTTCTCATTTCTCTATTTATCTACTCTCGAAACTCTAATGCACCTTCTGTTCTTTCAGTTTTCTAATTCCCATCTTTTTGTTTTAATTCCTTTCCTATGTTTCTTCTCATTGCGTATTCAAATATATATGATCTGACTGCACTATTTATTCCAAAGTTAAATTAATTATTTCTACTATCCCGTATTAATGACATTCTTCTTTCTTTAATTAATTACCATTCATTGAAAGGGACAGAATTTGATTGTCAATAGAAAGAAATTAATTTGATGTGCATGAACGAAGAATTAAAGTCTAAAAATATTGTGTATTCCTAATGTTTTTTTTTAAAAAACTTCATATGGTACTTAACTTCCAATTATCTAATGTAATTTCTTTTAAGACTCTTCATCACATTCTTTTCAGTGGGCGGCAATTGTATAATTTGTACAATTAGAAAATGTAAAATAACAATATGACCAAATTTTATAGTGCTTTGTATTAATTATATTTTGCCAATATGAAATTATTAATTGATTTACTATGAAATTATTCAGCTAAGTGTATCTTCTACAGATGATTCTAGGGCTGATTTTTCTGGCTGCCTGTCTCTATTTGCTTCATCAATGGCTTTCCATGAGACCTCGAAACTTCCCACCAGGTGAATCTAATTATTAATTTAATAAATATGGACAGGAAATATATATGAGCAAGACACTGAAAAATTGGATTGCTTCTTATTGGGTTGTTTAGTGACAGTTTTTGGCATCAGAAGGATTCATCTGATTGCAGTGGTGGAGGGGCATTAGACATAATTAACACAAATACAACCAAGATTGGTGCTGAATTCGGGTTTATGGAAGTCTCCAACTTTAATCCTGCTATTCAAAATGGCAGTTAAGTTATGTTTCAGCCACTAGGAATGGGGGTGGAAGGAGTGAAAAAACATTATTTGTACAATCTTCAATGTGTGGAGCAATTTCAAACAAGTTTTGTACATGTTACTTATGGTGCAGTAACAAACACTTGACCTGTAAGGGTGGGCATCCAAAGTATTTTTCACTCTCATAAGGTACCACACTCATTTCGACTCATAAAATATTGACTCTCTTAAGGTTCTGGAAGTAATATTGACTCTTTTGGGTACTGAGAGAGTATTTTAATCTCATAAGGTACCAGGCATATTTTTAGTTTCTCTGGAATCATGAATATTTTTTACTCTCTTAAGCTAACAGAACCATTTTTTTACTTTCTTAAGGTAGCAGGAGTATTCTTTACTCAACCAGAGCTTGGGAAGTATTATATATATGTATAGCGCAGAAAGGAATGGAAGAAGAAAGAAAGACTGAAAATATTCGATACAGCCATATGTAGTTCTTTGAGCTTAATACTATGCCATGCACATGATGTAAAGAACAAATTTGTTGCCTTTCTCCCAAATAAAGTGCTAAGTTACAGTTTTAATTTAAAATTAAATTATAATTACAGTATACCTAAAAAATTGCAATTAATTTAATTAATAAAATAAAACCTACACTTAAAGCGCTAAGTAATAGTTGTATATAAGACAACTTTTACTACATGTGAATTGTGAGCTAAATACTTTTGTCCTTTAATATATGTAGTCAATTTTACCTACAATATAATATAGCTTTGCAAGTTGCATATGTAGCCTATTTTCTTGTATTATAGAATTAAATATAGCTCTGTAGTGACTTCATTGTTGTCAGTGCTTATAAATATATTTTTATTAATGTTTGAATGTATAATTTGGAAGTTTATACTTGACAGACTTTCAGTATTGATTAGTTATAATATGATGAAGAAACTACGATTAGCACTAATATGATAGCTACTTACTTACAGGCCCTATGCATTTGCCTTTGGTGGGTTGTGCTCTTTCAGTTCCCTACAAACATCCACATCTTACAATGGAGAGTTGGAGAGAAAAGTATGGCCCAGTTGTAGGCCTACTTTTGGGACCACGTGTTAAAGCCATTGCTGTTTGTGAACCACAAGCAGTGTTTGAAGTCCTTAGGAGAGAAGAATTTCAAAATCGGCCAGATGGAAAAGCATTTCGGGAACGCACTCTAAACAAGCGATTAGGTAAACATTATTTTATAATTTTATTTAAACAAAGCTTGGGCTTCTATTTGGATTTTAATATTGCTCAGTAACACTTCAATGGTTGGTACGTCAAGACTGAAGAAGGTGGCAGTGCCAGCAATACAAAATGTTACCAAGTAATCTTACAATACAGATTGCACCCGAGACCAATTTATTGATAATTTTAATTATAATAAATTTGACTTAATATTTATTACATATATATAATAAAATTTATTTATGAAATTATATGGTATATTTAGTCTTAATTTCATAGGTATGATTTAAAATTCATGGAAAATGTAATAAAAATTATTATTAGTAAAAGTAAGGATCAATCAGTAAAATAATGAAAACAAAAGAAAATTGTAAATTAATCAATTGTTTCCTTACTTAAGTTTTCAACCTAATTAATATGCAATCCAAAACTTTTTTGATATCATATAACAAGTTAGTTCATATTTTCTATAAACACTCATGTGTATCAATTCATGGCTGTTTTAACTTAATCCTAAATCAGGTGGTATTTTATCGAAGTCCACATAAAAAGTTATATCAGTAGCATCTACTACCATGCCAACTTTGTCAGGAATGATTTTAATATACTGTGACTGTGTTTGGCCATGTTATAAATACATTCCATAAAGTTCCAGTGCTTCTGCTGTTACTTGTCAACATTATTTTCCTTTTATTTTGAATTGTTTTAAATAATCTGATTCACTTTAACCATTGCTTTGGCTGGTGCATTGTCATGATGCAAGAAAATATTTTCTGTGCACTTTTATCAAATTACTATGAGAATATCTCTTTAATGAAATTTATTTGATCATAAATGATAAGTCTGGTAGTTACAAAATATAATTAGTATCACTTTATATTATACATTTTCATCCTCTCGACATACTGTTTTGAGTTGATTTATATTTTTTCTGCAATCACAAAAAACACCAGAAGAAATTTGAATTACACTACAACTTTTCCAAACATTATTTTGAAATGGCCTTTATGACCCAGAATCTATTGGGCACTAAGAATATTACAACAGTCAATTAAATATATAACTAGAATAGGGGATGGAGATAAAAAATGTCATTTACCTAAATTAGAATTGATTATGTTTGTTAGGTATACTATTTACTGATGGCTCATACTGGGAAAAGCACCGCTACTTCTCCATAAAACACCTTAAGGAATTTGGGTTTGGTAAAAAGAGTATGGAAAGAGTAATACTTGATGAGGTGGAAGACTTAATTACTGACATAAGGGATAAAACAATGCAGGTAATTATTTGTTTCAAAGCTGAAGGAGTTGTTAGTGGTTTAATAGTCAATTCACAAAATTTAATGTATTGTCTGATAGTCATGTAAAATATAAGCTTTTGACTATTACAGTCACAGTCATCTATTGCCAATCCTGATGTGAATTCAATACATATTAGCATTCATTGTTTACATTCATCACTTTATACTGTACTGACTGTTACTATGAATGTAATAGTTGAAAGCTTCTATATTACAATATGATTGGCAAACAATAAAATTGTAATTGTGTGCCTGTTTTGGTATATTTTTAAGCTATTAAACCACTAGCTTATAAATAGAACATAGGTCCTCTTATCTGTGATATTGCCTTCATAGTGACCTATTCATTTGTTGAATAATTTTTTGTTCATCATTATACCTTTAATATGAGCTCACAAATATAAATGAGAAAGAAATGTTTAAAAAGTGAAAAACTAAGTATATTATAATTTTTTTTAATCAGAAGTAGCATCATAAAAGTTTATCTTACTGCTTAGTGTTTATACAGTAAAAATGATTTTAACTGTTTTAAAATTAAATAAAGCAATATTACTTCAAAAAATTCAATTTATGGAGAAAATTTGTATTTTAATTCCTTTTACAGGTTGCTGATTTGTTTAGTTGCCGTGTGCTAAATGTTCTTTGGTCAATCACAGCTGGAGATCGATTTAGTCCTAAGGATGAGCAACTGACAGACCTTTTGAAAGGCGTCAATATTACTTTCCGTTCCTCAACCAGTATAGGGCCTTTCTTAAGTAGAATATTTCCATTTTTAAAAAAATTAGCTCCTCAATTTGTGGGATACACAAAAGAAATTGAAGCCAGACATAAAATACAGGATTTTATAAGAGTATGTGTTTTTTCAATTGTTTTTCTGTGACAGTGTAAGCAAACATATAATTACATTAATATGTGCAAATCATTGTTTAGAATATCACAGTTTAAGTACAGATTAGAATTCATTATCAAATAAATTAATGTTTAACAAAACAGAAATAAAGGTGATCATAACACAAATATGATGATAGAAAATAAAACTAAAGTTCCTACAAAAATTATGATTTACATGGTGTTCAAATAGAGACTGTTAAATAATTGAGATTCTTTCATATGATGAATGCCACAATTGCTTGACTCTATTAGTAGGCCAGATGTAGTAAGTCTATGAGTTTCTGAGAGTTTGGACTCATACTGTAGATTTGAATATTATTGCTTTCCTGTTGATGAACTGTTATTTTGCTCTACTTTCACTCTATATTAAATCTTCATAATCAGTACTTTTCTGCATGATTTATTACTTCATCATTGTTGTCTTCATTTAATTAACGTAACTTTCAGAATTACATGTCACGTTTCTTGAAAATTTCTGACTTTTAACTTCAATTTTTTCTTGTTTAGGTACACTGCTCTCTCTACCGATTCTTCCACTTTTTTTCTTCTCTCAGTTCTTCTTTTTACTTGGTCGTGGAATAGTAAATCTTGTAATTAATGTATCTGTTCAAAGTCCTACATGCCAAGGTTATTCATGCAATATTGAACACAGTAGAACTCTACATACTCTGAGATTCTGTGTTTGTAACAATAATAATAATGTTTTGTATTCAGTTTCAACTTCTCATAAAAGTTTAAAACAGAAATTTTTAATACATACTTAATGTAGTGACTTGAAGGATTTAGTGTTGACAAATCCGGTTAAAATTGAATCAAACCACATTCTGTAACTATCACCATCAAGTGTGTAGAAGTACCGAGACTTTTTCCTGTGTGATGATTATAAAATGATGACTGTGAAAATTTTTTGTATTTAACTTACACCTGGTTGAGCTATAGCAGATATGGTTTATTAAATTTTAAAAATGAATACAATAATGTAAATAATAAATTCTCAGTGTTTTTCACAAATAGTAATTTAATCACATGTTTCTTTCATGTATAGGAAGTTATACATACCCACACATCCACCCTAGATGTAGAGAATCCCAGAGATTTCATAGATGTGTATTTAACTGAAGTGCAAGCAGCAAAGGATCCAGATTTTAACGGTAATAAATAAAGTTAAATTACTACATAAATTTAAGTTTTAAGTGTATAAAAAGACACATGTTTATAAAACAAAAACTTAAAAACTATCATTCACATATTGCTGTAGAAGATGGATTATTAGGACTACTGTTTGACTTGTTTGGAGCTGGTGCAGAACCTGTATCAAACACACTTGCCTTTTCATTGCTGTACTTAATTTTGCATCCAGATGTTCAGCAAAAGTTGCAAAAGCAAATAGACATGGTTGTGGGTAAAAGTTCAAGAATTTCTTTGGATCACAGACCACAGTAAGTAAACTAGTAGTAATGCTTGTGGTTTATTATCTTTTATTGATCGGGTTTTGAAGTTTAGCATGGATTTAATATCAGCTTTAATATAATAAAGTTTGACTTGCATCATCAATGATAATTTCATAAGATGTTGTTGTTGTGGTATTGAGTCCTAAGACTGGTCTGACGCAACCACCTATGCTAACCTATCTTGTGCAAGCCTTTTCATTTCCTCATAACTAGTATATCCAATGTCTTCCCTAATCTGCTTAGCATATTCCATCCTTTTCCTCTCTCTTCTGTTCTTACCCCACACACTTCTCTCTAATGCTAATTTTACAAGATCCTCATGTCTTGAAATGTGGCCTATTAATCTATCCGTTCTCTTGGTCAACATCCTCCAAATTGTTTCCTCTTCCCCTATTCTGCTTAGAACTTCCTCGTTAGTGATTCTATTTACCCATCTGATTTTCTGCATTCTGCTATGGGAACCACATTTCAAAGGCTTCCATTCTTTCCTTTCTGCAATCTTACCATCCATGTTTAGCACCCATATAATATCACACTCCATATGAACATTTTTAGCAACAATTTCCTAATATTCACACTTATATGACCCGAGAGTAAATTTCTCTTTTTTGCAAAAGCCTTCCTTGCCCATGCTATCCTATTCATTATGTCTACTATAGTAGTAGCAAAATTCCTTAATATCCTTCAAAATCTCCCTTCCCAATCCAACACTCCTTGTTATTCGTCTATTAATCCTCATGTTGTACTCTTCCTCCAGGACCAGGTTCATGCCATTTATTATGTTTTCCAAGTCTTCTTCTGACTCCCCTGATATTACAATATCATTGGCAAATTGCAGGGTTTTATTTCTTCTCCTTGCAATTGATTTATTTTACATGTTCTGTTTTAACTTTCTTCATCACCTATATCCTTGTCTTATTCTTTCCTTGATTTCTGTTTTCTTTTCTTGCCCTTCATTTCTAATTACTGCCTTCTGTAGATGTTATAGATAAACCTTTTTCTCATTTTATTTATTCCTGTCCTCTTCAAAATTCTTAATAGTGTGTTCCATAGGATAGGGAATAAATATTCAAACAGCAGATATTTACACCCAAGTTAAGTACATACTTCACAATGAAATAATATCTTTATGTTAAAGTCACCAATTTGAATGTAAAAAAAATAAGCTGCAAGTGGTCAGACAGTGTAAATGCATTTTCTTATTTTTTCTCAAACATTTATACCACCACTTTAGCATTTTTGTCTATTCTATTTTAGGTTACCGTACTTGGAAGCAGTAATAGCAGAAGTATTTCGTGTAAATACAATTGCACCTCTTGGAACCCCACATAGTGCAGCAAAGGATACTAATCTTAATGGATACTCAGTTCCAAAGGTATAATATACTTTAAAATATTATGCTGGGTTTAAATCTTTGCATGGGCACGGATGTTGTATGAGTGTATTTTCACAATCATCAAGCTCATTGCAGAGCTCCTGCTGCCATTATGTTTGCACTGTAGAGCACTGCAATGAGTCCATCATTTCCATGACAGGTCCTCCATGTATTGGGTGGGGTTAAGGTGATTGGCCTGCTCTCTATCCCTTGTAATAAAAGTCACCTTGGTGGCAAATCTATAAGATTGTAAAACCCTACTTAAAAAAATATATATCTTATTAACAGAAATAAATTGAGATATAATTAATTTTATAGATAAAAATGAAATTAAGAATGTTCTTAGTCACACTGAGCTCCAATTTTATATCCAGAACGTTTTATATTTCACAGATATCTATCATATTCTCCAGTTTCCTTATCAGTTTTCCAATAGGAAAAACTGGTATTAAAACCAAGGGAATGTATTTTATTATATGTTTTATCTAAAAAATTAGTTAGGATACATAGCATTTGTACTCAGCAACACATTATTGATCTAAGTTCTTTTTCCAGGGTGCCCTAGTTCTCATCAGCTTCTGGTCTGTTCTTCAAGACTCAAAGCACTGGGGTGATCCCAATATATTCAGACCTGAACGCTTTATTGACCCAAATACTGGCAACTTTGTTAAAGATTCTTGGTTAATAAACTTTGGAATGGGTAAACGAATCTGTGTTGGAGAAACTCTAGCACATAATAATCTATTTTTATTTTTGGGTTCATTGGTACAGGAATTTGAAATAAGTTCTAAAGGAACAGTCCCATCCACAGAAGCACAGACAGGATTTCTAACTGCTCCTAAACCTTTTGAAATATTATTTAAATCCAGGACTTGAATCAAGAATTATTTAAAAATTAAAGTTGAAATTATTTTAATAGCCTTTTCGATTTAAAACGGCTCTTTCAAGATCTTGCTGTGCAATTATTTTTACAAAACCATGTCTACAATTAGTTACTTTGAATAAAAGAAGTTATGTTATTAAATTTGAGGAAGATTCTTGTCATTTCTTCCATTTTCAATTCCTTAAATGCCATAGGACGTCGCAAAAAGGCGACGAATTGAAATTATTTTGAAATTCCTATGAGTAAGTGGAGAGATGCCGACCTTCATCGAGATTCCCGCCATCATCACGCCGACGTCCCTCATTGCTAGCCGCGCAGAATCTTTGAGTGACTTTAAAAATCAGGACACTGGTGAGATCCACTTATTGTTAAAATTGTCGGACACAATGTTTCAATTAAGTGTTCTCTGCTACTTGGCCCAAAATCCCCTAAGAAAAGGAGTTCATTTATAACCGGAAAGTGAAATGTGTTAATAAATTTTAAAGTTTTTTTTTATCTGGAAATTGGATTTGTTTATTTAATTAATCCAGTGTTTTAATTAAATATTGAATTAAAATTAAAACTTATATAATATAAGACGTTTCATTACAATATATATATATATATATATATATATATATATATATATATATAACAATTAATGGGGAAAGGACAGAGAGATAGAAAGAAGGTGTCTTACCTGAGGTTCATAGATGGTAGACACCTTGTGAGGTTTAGAGTACTTGAATTTTCGGAGGCACCGCCCCCTTCATCAGAAAGTTAGGAAGACATTTCCAGTGATCGGCTAGCCGACAACTGAGCAGCAAAAATTAGCTGCTCTGCTAACTTAGGTCATAAACAATTGACCCCACCAGGTCACCAACTTTCTCTCTCAATGAGGGTCTGGGAAGAGGCAAGGACTTGATGGGGGTTGGGGAGATGCATACTAACACCCCCATCTTGACACACATTCATTCAAACAGATCAATATTTAAATATTGACACACACTCTCATACATACATACATACAACCACCATTCAAACAAATAGCAAGGTATACACACACACAGTATGCACACAGGTTTTATTGTATATACAAATTCCAATGAACTCGTGCTTTGGGGGGGGGGGGAGGTTGGAGATAAAGAGTTATAGGATATTGAGTCCAGGGTTTTGTCTGGACTGTAGGACATGCTGAAATGAAAGTTCCCACAGATGGAGTTCAGCTTCTGATGAGTCGGGAGGTAGGGCTTTGAGGAGGGTCAGTGTGAAGCACTGGTTGAAGTTGTTGGTGTTGTGGCTATGGGCATGGGCAGCTATGGGGAATTGGGTTTTGAGGAGTTTTACTGTGCTGCGGTGGTTGGCAATCTGTTCAGGGAGGGGGCCTCTTTGTCTGACCGATGTAAAAGGCTGGGCAGAGTGTGCAGTTTATTTTGTAGATAGTGTGGGAGGACAGAAAAGGTTATGTTTTTCCTAATTTTGCAGGTAGTGCTGTTGGTGGGGTTCTCGAAGGTCGTGGTAGGTGGGAGTATTGGGCAGACATGGCATTTGTTTCTGCCACACGGTCTGCAACCAATTGTGGTTGGGGGTGTGGGGTTTGTAGGGTCTGACCAGGATATTACGGAGGTTGGGTGGGCGCCTAAAGGCAACCCTTGGACAGGTGGGTAGTATTGTCAGGAGGATGTTCTTTATGTTCGGGTTGGATTGTAGTCCAGTGTAGGCAAGGCAGAGGAAAGAGTTGAGTTTACATAGTCCAGGGAAGTAGGTAGTGGTTAGAGGAAGACTACGTTCTGTTTGATGGTTAGGGGTGGGACTGACTATTTGGGAGGTGGAGAGGGCACAGGTAATTTGCTTTTGGAGGAGGTCTGTGGGGTAATTTCTGTTCCGGAAGGCATTGAATATTCGGTGGGTATAGGACGCTAGGCTGTCCAAAGTAGAGCATATGCGGGCTCCCCTAAGGGCAAAACTGTAGGGGAGGGATCGTTTGGTATGTGCAGGGTGGCATCTGGAAAAATACATTGTAATATCATTTTCAGGGGATAAGACATTAATTAATCAATTGAACAAATTATAATCAATTTGAAAATTTTACATTTATTAATTTAAAGTGATTACATGGGCTTAATCTCACAGGATTTTGGGTCTCTAGAAGTGGAGTATGCGGTTACTGAAAATAGAAAAAAATCATTAAATATTAAGCATCTGACGACGTCTGACCTCTGCAAACATCTAACCAACTCTCACAGACCCGTCCTCTCCGCAACTCATCTGCCCTCTGTAAACATATGACCACGTCTGCTCACGGCTCACCACATCTGAGGTCTGACCACGTCTGACAGCATCTAACCCCGAGCCACCCATCGGCTCCCCTTTTAAATTCTCACACGGGAATTCCCCGCCATCGGTTTTCTTACACAATTCAGGGGTCCCCCGCCAGCGGTTTATTTCATAAACTTCCGGGGTTCCCCGCCATTTTTTACACACGCCCCTAAGGGAGTTTCCTACGGGGGATCCCCATCGGGGGTTCACTCACTTTCAGCCAACTTCACATTGTTGTTGGCCTCGATTTTCGCGCACAAAACTTAAAACGTAATAAATAATCTCTTGTTGTAGGCCGAACTGCGCCTCATAACGCCAGAATATCATCAAAATCCGCGTGTTTTCATTACAATATATATATATAGATAAATAAATATCCTATGTTTTTGGTTAACAGGCTACATGAGGGTGATCCTGAAACAGGCAACTCTCCTTTAATAGCATAGGAAGGACATTCAAAAAGGGGTGTGTAGATATATAGCAAGGTGACGGGAGAAGAGTCTTCTGTGGGGCCGCAGCATTCCCTTCTGCGTGTCTCTACCAGTTTTAGGAGGCAGTTGGTCGACTGATCCAATGGGATCACCAACAACTCTCACCGTATGCCAAACGCCTTGATCCCAAGTACATACAACTCCTAAAATAGATGAAGGTGCCTCGGCCTGAGAGAACTTTGAAAATAAAAACGGAGAGAGTACGAGGTATTCCCAGCGGAGTTCGCTGAGCAACGCAGTCAATCTGGGGAGAAATGCCTGCGAGAGAAAACTCCCACAGGCACATTCCATATAAATATCGAAATATAATTAATTTTATGTGTAAATATACGTCACTCTTATTGCTGTGAGCAAAAATGAATTTAACGAAAGCATATAAAGATAAGGAAGTATCGATCTTAATTTTGAAAGCTCTTTATCACTATCATCAAATCTTAGGGTTTTTTCAAAAGAAAGGCAATCCTAAGTTTCTCAATAATTATTTTATTATATGTAATATAATGATACATATCTGTAACTTCTCATTTTTTTAAAAAAATCATACAACTTTCATTGGTTTTGGCCCACCATTCATTATTCTATACGGTTCCTACAAAAAATAGTTGCCCAAGCCTGGTGTATATTGTTGATTTATTTGTTGGCCGTAGTTGCCCAATTGTCTTGTTAAATAAAATATTATCTATATAATTCTGTATGGTTTCTACTACTGTTTCGCTATTAATTTCCCAGGTTGTTGCTGTAGTAATAATTACTGAGACTGGTCTAATGTTACCTCCATGCCAACCTATCGTGCGCAATCCTATTCAGTTCTACATAGTTACTACATCCTCCCTAATCCGGTAAGCGATTCCATCCTTGACCTCCCTCTTCTGCTCTTACCCCACACACTTTCTCTAATGCTAATCTATCTCGTCTCTTGGTCAACGTCCTCCATATTGTTATCTTCCCTATTCTGCATAGAACTTCCTCGTTAGTGATTCTATCCACTCATCTGATCTTCAGCATTCTCCTATAGCACATCATTTCAAAAGCTTCTGTTCTTTTCCTTTCTGTAACTTCTACCATATACGTTTCACACGAACATTTTAGTAATGATTTCCTAATATTCATACTTATATTTGTCATAAGTAAATTTTCTTTTTTTGCGAAAGCCTTCCTTGCCTGTGCTGTCTTAGTCTTTACTCAACTACATTCTACTATCCATAATTATTATTATTCTCAAGTAGCAGAATTCTTTAACTTCCATCTAAATATCCCTTCCCAAGCTAACTCACTTTGTTAGTCCACTGTTTCACACACTACACTATTACTTACTCTTGGTTTTCCGTTTATTAATCCTAATTTTGTACCCTTCCTCCAGAACCACGTGCATGCCATTTATTATGGTTTGCAAGTCTTCTTCTGACTCGCCCAATACTAAAATATCACTAGAAAACCTTAGGGCTTTTTTTATTTTCCTTGCAGTATGTTTCCTTTGTTACTTTCTTCATCGCCTGTTCTTTATACAAGTTAAAGAGCATGGGCGACAGACTGCTTCCATGTATTACTCCTTTCTTGATTTCTGTTTTCTTTTCTTTATCCTCAATTCTAATTACTGCTGCCTGTCTTCTGTAGAGGATATGTATAAGCCTTCTTTGTCGATTTTTTATTCCTGTACTCTTCAAAATCCTTAATACTATGTTCCAGTTCACATTATCAAACGCTTCTTCTAAATCTACAAATGCCGTGAACGTAGGCCTGGTTTTTCTTAACCTGTCTTCTAAAGTTAGACGCACAATCAATATTGCTTCTCTTGCCCCTACATTCTTCCTAAAACCAAACTGATCTAACTCGCATCCTATTTGACGTCCATCCTCCTTAGTTAATATTTAGCATGCATTAGACTAATTGTCCTGTGCTGGTCGCATCTATCAGCCCGTCTTCTTCGGCATAGGGAAAATTAAGTTGTTCCCACATGTTCTACATAAACTGAGAAGTTATGTTTTCGCAAGTATCCGAGTGTCGTCTCACAAACAAGATATGCTATGTAATCCTGATCCCACGCTTTAACTAAATAACCACGAAATATTCGAATCGAAAACAACAAATGCTCACTAGTTGACTAAACTGTGTTTCAGAACACATCCACACTTGGAAATTGTTCCCAATGTTTCCCATTCTAATGGAAGACAAGGAACCGCGCTTTCTTTGCTTCGCAATATTAGTGAAACTGTTCTAAGACAAAGAAGAAACAAATTTGAACTGTGGAGCAACACCGGGAACATTGTTCATAAACACTATTCTCAAAGATTTGTTTACAGTCTATCATAGATGAGCTGAAGATTGTGTAGGATATTTATCAATGAGGACATCCTATGTGATCTGGTGAAATAGGAATTTTGTGCGTTGGTCAGGATGCACTCATCTTGGTTTTGATAATATTCAAAATCAATATTTATTTACTGGATATGTTGGATCTGTGGTAAATGCATATATGTTCCTATCCATAAGACAAGTAACTTAAACCTATAAGTGCAGTTACATACATTTATATGATCATAGAAAATGTAAATATTTTTGTTTTATTGCAATATTGTGATTCACTTTCAAAGGATTTATTGTACAGTTCTACACTAGGAATATTTTTCAGCTAGGTTTACACGGGCAGTGATGTTCATCGAAGTTGGGTTGGCTGTGCACTGCCTACCGTTTACATATCGGGCAGATAACTGCCCACTTCTTCACTGACAATTCTGTGCAAGTGCTGCCCTCACTACAGAACGGGCAGAGAACTCTGATGCATGTTTATACTTCTCTGCTATTTTTTGGCAACTACGACCGGTTTGAATGTTGATGTTGCATAGTGTCGATATATTGTTTATATCAAGTTGAATATTTTCCCCCCTTGTTTTTTCGCGTACGCATAATGTCCATAAATAGGAACTAATCACTTTGTATTTGTGATAGAATAGACGTAACGAGGAAGGATTTCTGAAAAAGTCAAACTCAGTATTACGCTACAGTACTGATACATAAAAATGAAAACAGTTGTTTAGTAATATTGCTTTATATTATTACTACAGAAATCAAGCAATAATAAAATCAGCGCCTGTACTTTGAAGCTGGTTTTCAGTGTTTAATTGGGTCGGTTTCTATTACTTGTTGTTTTATTCCCCTTAAAGACGTTAATTAATGAACAAAACGAAATGAATTATTTTTCATTACGTGTGATAGTAGTATGTTTATAGCTATACATCATTCTTTTGCGTATTTTTTTTCCAGTTATAGTTTGTGCCGTTGGAGGGTGGACATAACTATGAAATACAAAACAACTCAACGCTTGAAAAATTCTGGCGTTGTTACAAAATTCACGATAAACGCGCTGAATCAGTTCTCGTAATGTCATGACAATACCGTAATGCATCCCTGAGGCCTCTAGTCGTGGGGGGACGTCCATGCTGATACTGTCGACACCAAACCAGTGCTCTCGTGTCAGCGACGGACTGGCAGTTGTCAGTGCAGCACTGACGTATGTTGACACGCCACTGACATCACTGCCCGTGTAAACCTAGTTTTTGAACATATTAAATGCAGTGGGAGTTTATATACATAGTTTTGTGCCAAAATTGAAGGACGTAATACGAATTCTACTCCAATAATTAATTATAGGTTAACATTTGTTAAGCTAATTTAATCTATCTATAATGAAATAATTTTTTTCGCTGAAACGTTATCGATTGTCATTCCGATGTTTTCGATATCACCTGACTAACAGAGTTGATAAACAACATATGCTGTGAAAATGCGGGAACGTTTTCGTACATATTTTAAGAATCGATTTTTTTCCGCCGTACCTCTGAGACAATACGATAGGGTAACCGCAGTCTGTTTAGTTATATACTATAAGTAATTTGACCAATATTACTCGGTCAAGGCAAAATGTGACGGATTCACGACACCCGCAATACAAATTCTCCAACTTATTATTGTAATCTTAACCGTCGAAATACTTTTGCCACTAATATATGACAAAGTCAAACGTGACTTGACTAATTTAATGTGTAAATTAAATATTTAGGCATTACAATTTTTACTCATAAAAAATTTGATCAATTCTGCGCTCACGTTGAATCACTTTTCTTTGTCTTATTTAGGTCATGTAAAAGGGGAATGCAATATATAAATGGGATTAAAATTATTTTTCTTCATTTACAGATGATTATCATGATCCCCTTAATACCTATTCGTACTTACAGTGACATAGACAATTCAATAGTCAAAATAATAATTAAGGTTTAATTGTATCTAAAACTAGTTATTTTCATGTTCAAAGCTGTAACCGCAGAAATTAGTGTAATCATATATTATTTAAAATTTCAGTTCTGGAGAATAATTTATTGAAGAACTGATAGTATGCTTGTTTCAAAAATTTACTTCAGGGTACTCACATTTTTTGTGGACCAAAACTGACTCAAAAATATACCTGGCATTTAGTATGTAGTGAAATGCAGTAATTTCAAATTACCTTAACTATGTGTACTGTACCAATGTGTGTTTGCAGAAAATAAAAAAGATGTTCACATTTCATATCACATTAATAGAATGTGTATTAAATTCATGTTGTATGTTTCAGAATATAATAAATGAATTGATTAATTTGGATATTAATGAACAAAAAGAATTACTGGATGAAACAGTTAACAGTACTCTTAACAAGATGTATGCAGTGAGTACAAAGTACCAGCAAGACTTTTTAAAACTTATATTAACAAAGGTAATATACATTTTTTACCTACTATGAACATATTTAACATTTGCATTCATTACTGAATAAAAAAATTAATTTGTTGGGATTACAAGTTGTATAATAGTGTATTTTGTGATCACAGATAAAATCAAATATAAGAAAAAATTGGTGCAGTATTTTTAAAATTAATTTTGCAGCTAGAAGAGAATAATCTAGATATATCTGATGAATTATATGAAACATATTGCAATGTTATGTCTTGCAAGCCACACGATGAAGGAATGGTTTACAAACATTTCTTTTTTGAAGATTGCGCTTCTCACATTATTATTAAAGAAAGTTCCAGTATTGTGTCAAATGGCACTACAGGACTTCGTTCTTGGGAGGTGAGACTCTCTCTTCCTTTCCTTACCAATTATTTTTAAATCACATTCTTATTCATTATTAATTTTGTCAGTTAATAAAATAACTGTCTACCAAAATACAGCTGGTTTAATATTATTAATGTTCTGTATACAACAAATTGTAATTTATGATACTAGATAATTTTTGTTTAAGGCATCAATGGCTCTTGCAGATTGGTGTTTGAAGGAAGCTGAACAGCTGGATGGAAAGAAAATTTTAGAACTAGGCTCTGGTGTTGGGCTTCTTGGTCTTTCAGTTCTGGTTAATTGCAAACCATCTGCATATTGGTTCTCAGATTGTCATCCAAATGTGCTGAATCTTCTTAAAGCAAATATTGTTCTTAATCAAGAATTAATTGGTGGGCAAAAAGTTTTAAATGTTGAAAATAATGAATTAGAACATTGTTCAGTCTACAAAAGTATCTTCAATGATACTGAATTGAGAATACTTTACTTTCCTTGGGAAGATGCCTTCTGCTTGAAAGCAGACATCATTTTAGCTGCAGGTATGCAACTATATTTAGGTACTGAATCTCACACTTGAAATGCTAATATCTTTTCAGTGTTAGTGTTACTAATATAATAATTAAAGTTTTACAGATTCTGTAAAGCTTATTTTGGTTTTAAGTAATATCAATTTTCTTATTAATCATCCTGGGGTCTCGTGTACCTTTTTGTAAATGAATAAATTTCCCAAACTGCTTATCACATTGATAGATATTAAGGTTCAAGAAGTGAAGACCTACAAACTACTCTTTGAAAATTTTGGGTTATGTTTAGAAAAAATACTAATTTACTGTAATTATATACAAATATTAAAATCTGTTAATCAGTAATGCCATGAGTTATAATATTACTTAACTCCAACCTACATTGACTCCCAGAGTTCCCCTATTCAGAGACCCAAAGTAAACTGCTTAATTCAATGTCCAAATCATTTTATGAAATTATTTTAGATGCATTCAAAAATTCTATTTCTAGATGTGACATATGATAGTACTATATTACCACACCTTTGCAGTGCATTAAAGAAACTTCTTACTTCAGCAAATTGCTTTGCAATTATTGCATGTACCGTGCGCAATGAAGAAACACTTACTGAATTCCTTAAACAGTCAAGTAAGTTTTAATTATTTTTATATTATTATGCCCGTTCTGCATTTCTAAAATACATATTTAAGAGAGAGTGAAGGCTTTCCTGGTGAATTTGTTTCATATACAATTATCAGTTTTCAACCCAGGTCAAATTTTGCTTATACAACATTTTGACAGAAAGCTCTGCAATAGTCATCATATTTATGAGGTTTAAATATTAAATTGCAATAAATATAAAAATATTTAGTGGAAAAAATTGCAGTATGAAATTTTATATTTTAATTGTAATAATAATATCTATACTGGTACATATGAAATGGAGACATTCAGTGGTGTAGTTTGTCAAATAAGTGTCAGTACCTCAAAAATTTGCAATTTCTCAGCCCAGCACATCCTATATTCACCTCTTACCACTAAAATTTCTGTCACTTGTGTATATCATCCTCTCCAATTTACTGAGACTAAACTTTTGCAGTTTACCTCCATTCAGTTAAGAAATTACACTATATCTGTAGAAATAAGTTAGGAAGCCTTTGTGCTATAAACTAAGATAAATTTCTATGGCTAAATCAATTATGCACATCAATGTGCGTTCCCTTTTTTTTCCAACCCAGGACATATTTTTTGAAATTACTTACTGAATCATTAAACTTAATTTATTCAGTTATATTTTTGCTAGACATCACTTGTTTCAGCAATAATTTGTTACTTTAAATTGCATCATAAAATTCACCACAAGAGGCTTCTGAATTAATTTTAACATTTAGCAGATGTTTATGAAAATATAACAAATTAACCTAATACAAAAATACATCAACAAATGAGATTTGTAAAACTTACTTTACAGATAATTTAGATTTAATTTATTAATATTTTTATCCAGAAATTAGAAGAAAGTATGAAAAAAACTAATGCATTTTCATTTTAACCACAGTCCAAAATTTTCTGTTTCAGTGGATTGTGGGTTAGAAGTTTCTGAAGAAACTTTGCCTTCAGTTAAACATTTTTTCATTGTTCCTGATATGCCTACAAAAATTTTAAAGATTTGGTTAAAGGTGAGGACATTATATATTTGGTTATAATATTGAAAAGTTTTGTTGACAATAATTAATTACTAGTTGTGTCTGACATCAATTGAATTATAAATAAATAAACCAACCCATGTGTTAGAAACATTTTAATGAAATAAAAAAATAGCATTACATTTCATGCTTTTCTTGGAACCCTCTTAATTTCAACTCTGCTGTACCATCTCAGCACTAATTTTGGCTGCATTGTGTGTGGAAAGCACAGAATTTTAGAAAATTCTGTTTTTTATTATTCATTGAGATTACAAGAAATAAATTGTAAATATCTTTTTTTGTTTCATGGGCACATAATTTTATTTTAAATCATTTTATATAATTCATATATTATATATTCATAGTTGTAAAACTCATCTTACTAAATTTACTACACTTTTGCTCCTGAAGAAGAAAATGAAAAGGAATGAAATATGGTGCTATTTTTTTATTAATTATTTATGATATGTTGGCTGGTTAATAGATGTGATATATGATAGTAATAATTACATAAAATTTCCTAAAAACATAATCTTAAATACCTTGTTAAAAAAATATTTTAGTAGAGTTCTTAATTATTAATTTTCTTTCCAGGCCGATGTTGCATAAATGCTTGCTCAATTGATGAAACAAATTTTATATGAAATATCACGTAACATCTTTTTTTCTAAAGAAATCTATGAAATTAAATTTAACCATCAATACACAGACAAACAAAGCTTTTATTTAATTCCTACAACATTTCATCCTTAAATTTGGGACTTCATCAGGTAATTTCTTCAGGATATTAATTTTTGAAGTACCATAAACATAAATTTAGGTCCAAATAATAAAAGTTTGAGATAATGTAATGAATTATAAGGTCCAAATATTTTTTTCTTCCTGGACAGCATCTAAAGACAGTTGTATTTTTGTATTCCACTGTATATATTATCTTTAAATATTATTCTAGTGGTCTTAGATGCAGTCTAGAACATTTTTTCATTTATGGACATTTATGTTTGGCATACCTAAAAATTTAATATCCTGAAAAATGTTAAAACAACTTTGTAAGTAGTGTGATTGAACCTTTTATACTATGTATATTGTTGAAAATTAAAAGCTATAAAAAAGAGTATACTGTAAATTGATTATGTATAAATCTCCAGTATTACATCATAGTAGATTCACATTAAACATGAAAATAGTTAAATAATTCCTTTTTCATTATTTTACACAATTTTACAACTTCATTGATAGTGATAAATTCTTCACGGTTGACAAACCAGTCGAGCTTATAAACTGAACATCTCTGCAGACATTCTCAAGTTTATTTATAAGCTTGACCTGGTTGGTCAACTGTGTAGAATTTATCAGAATTCTGGACCAGGAAAGACTAAGTTTATTGATTAACAGTGTTCTATACCCCCAATGTTATATTTATTGATGTTAAACCAATTAAAATTAATTTTCAAATCTTAGGATTTTAAATAATTATTCCAGTTTGATTCATAATTTATATTTTAAAAAGTATACTGAAAGCTATACCCCTTTAATCTGTAGCTGCATTTTCCACTGGAAAATTTGATAATTTAGGAAGCAGAAAAAATTAATCAATGTGATATTATTTATTTCAAGGGGTGATTTCCATATATATTATTATTATATATTAACGACTAAGGTAAAGACCTTGGCACCCTAGTAAAATCTCGTCTTCAGAGAAAGAGAGTTAAGAATCAGAGCTACGACACCTAATTTCAGTTTAATTCTGAATTGGCTATTGAGGATTTTGGCAACTGACAGGAAATGTGGGACTAGACCTAGAATTTATGAGATGGGGAGAAAGCAAACGGGCTTTTGTTCATTAGATCAGCAAAAGTGGGTGGGTATTTATAACTTTTTACCTGTAATGAATTATGAGGCTAATGTGAGCCAGGGTTGGTTTCATTTCATCTCTAGTTTATTCGTTTCCAACATATATGTAAATACCCAATTAATGTTAATTTGGTGGGTCTATTAATATTCAGAATAATCCACGTAACTATCCGCTCAACAAAATTTCGTTTACTCACAGCTTTTACGCACCAGGAGTATCAACACACCACATTTAGAATGGCCCATCTTACTATGACGAAAGGTGGCAATTGAAGCAGAAACGTCGGGCTGAAATGTTTGCCCATTTCTTCAGTGAAACTTCGGATCCAAAGAAACCATATTTAACCGGCTGCTGTATCTAAGTCAGTTCCAATATATAATTACATGTTAAGTACTTCACTTGTACGTGTCACAATTTAGTCACTAGTCTCAACGTTAAATAGGTCAATATTCTCGCAAGTATACTCCAAATAGCCTGCACCCGTCTATCGAGAAAATAGGACCACACGAAACATCTCTGAGAATGCTCCAGTCAGGCCTAAAGTTATGCAGCATTAAAAATGAATTTGATACCTAAAATTCTTGTTTCTTATTGCTTACAGACTTCTAACTGCGCGCTTCTCATCTTTTGCGTTGTCAACTGTTTTCGTCTATAGATGGCGGTAAACGTTAAAGTTTTGCAGTATTCAAAATGAATTTAGTACCAACAACCAAGGGTCTTGTTTCATACAACTTTCATATTGCTTACAGTTTTGTATTTTCGCGCTCGTTATCTTTTGCATTGACATCTGATTTCTTCTATAAATAACTGTAAAATAACTCACATAACCTTTATGGTAGCGTTTTGAAATGAAACATCAAAAACTTAAGAAATTAATAATTAATTGTTTTACTTTATTATGTCGGACCAACTTATGTGTTTGCTGATAACGTAATTAGTTGAAAGAATGTGAGAACTAATAACTCGGAAGTTAACAATGAGTATTTTGCTACAAACTTCAAATGGATGGATTATTTCTCACAAATTATTTATTAAAAATATCTACAGTAAAGTATATGATGGTGACGATTGCATTAGTCTAGAGTTAAATACAAAGTCATTTAAAATAGAAGCGCCTTTTATAAAAGGTGCCAATAATGACTTAAACATTGAAAATGACCAAGAAGATTCAAGTTTGCCATTTAAAAAGTTGAAACAACAAGATAATGAATGCAGAATCAGTCATGAAAAATCTGAAGTAAGAGTGTGAATTAGTGTAATATAACAATTAGCCACATTTAATACATTCTGTAAATTTGCTTAAAGTTTTGAAAGACTAAAGATATCAAGTATGATTCTAGGGTTTTTTATTTTATAACTCCAGTGTTTGTCTTCTTTTATTGGCTTAAGCAAATAATATCCAACAGCTTACCATTATAGTTCTTAGTGTTGAGTAGTTTAACTCATTATATTCAAGTGGTATATTATCTACTAACTATTTTAACATCTATTATCATCAGACCAGTCTAAGGACTGAATACAACAACATTATGATATTAAATGATTAGATAAAAATTCTTGACTTGACTGGGAATCAAACCCAGAGCCTCCACATAGTATGTTGTGCTTTTATCCACCTTGTCAATCTGAATTGATTCCACGTTGAATACATTATTTCTCCATCCATCATACAGACCCGAGATCAGACTTGTGCTTTAAACTAATCTGAGTTGTGAATGCTATGAAATTGAATTAAAGGATAAGGATGGAAAAAATCACAGCGTGTTAGCTTACATGATTAAGTTTGAGGAAACTATTCATCTTAATTTTACTGAGGCTACAAATTTGTATGATTTTAGGAAGAAATTTGGTTGTCCAATCAGAGCCAAATTTTAAACTTCAAAACTTTAACCTTTGAAATTGTAATTCATTCCTTCATTCATTTATTTCAGAAATGTAACAACTATAAATTATTGATAGAAGAAATTGGGGAAAAGGTAATATCAACTACAGATTAGTTAAGATACACCATGGACGCCATACCCACAAAGCCAAGCGAATGTTTCTTTATGTTAGATGTAGTATTTAAAATAAATATTTATTTTCATCTAAATTGAAATATATTCCCCTCATTATTTGTATTTATCATTCACCATAGGATTTTACGTTCATTACATGAAGTCTCGCTTCAATATATAAAGAGATTATGAGATCAGTTGTGTATCCAATCTTATCTAGTTCTGAAATATTAACAGATAATATTGAAAGCGGATCATATTATTGTACAGTCAAATTGAAAATTTTTAAATAAGGTTAATTTCAACATCTTTTTTTTTTAAAAAAAATTGTGAATAGTTCTACCTTCTTGTCAGTATTTGAAAATATATTGGATGGTTACAAAATAAAAATAATGCAATGAGCACAATTTTGGATTATTGTACTCTTTGAACTTGTATTGTGAATCAAATAAATATTTCTAAGGTTAAAAATGCAGTATAGCTCAATTTACCTTGAATAAATGTTTTTTTTTTATATATTTATGTTATAAAATCTCTTTATATTGTTTCAGAATGACTGGGTACACCACCAGTTCATACTTCTATTGAACTGTGCTAAAAGTAATAAATTATTCCTTCATTCAAATAAAATTAAAGAATTTAACAAAAGTAATAAAGAAGCCAAATTATTTTCTGATGAATTTTACAATCAGTTTTCAAATGAAGAACTTTGTGTGTTTAGTGGTGGCAACTCTTCTGATGTGGCTGTAGTAGCAGATCACAATAATTCTAAGTTCATATTCCCTCCAAACTGTACATTTTTTTGCAATGATGTACTGAACATCAAAAGGAAAATTGACTGTCTTAAAAAATATGATGTTGTGTTGCTTGATCCTCCCTGGTGGAATAAATATATAAGGAGAAAAAAGTCCAAGTCTTCACAGTCAAGGTAAGGTATGTTACTGATATACATGATGATCCATGCTTATTACAATTTTTTGAACAATTTTTTTATTGAAATTTCAGTTATCAAATGATGTACAACAATGATTTAAAGGATTTAAGCCTTTCTTCAATAATTTCGCCAGAGTCATTAGTAGTTGTGTGGTGTACAAATTCACCAACACACCTTAACATTCTCAAAAATGAAATATTCCCAGCTTGGGGTGTCAAATATCTTTGTAAATGGTATTGGGTAAAGGTAATTGTCGGTTTTTCTTAAACATTTATTTATATTTCAATCTTACCATATGTTTAACATAACTTTCTCTGTATTGGAACCTTTTATGAAGTAATATTACAGATATTTTTAAGATTAGATGTACAATTTCAGTTGCAAATTATTTGTACATTCTTATTTTGTTATAATAGCTGATAATAAGAAAAAATATTTTTGGATGGATTTCAAACATTGTAAAATATGAGTTGAACTTATTTGTTTATAACAGCTTGTTTATTCATCTCAGTTTAGCCAAAAAAATTTACTACTCTGTTGCACCATAGTATGATTTAATTTTTTTTAGGTTACTCAGAGTGGAGATCCTATTTGCCCATTTTCAGAACTACCCCGAAAACAGCCTTTTGAACAAATTATATTTGGTTATAATGGAGACCAACCTTCCAGTAGACCATTACCAGAGGATGGGAAACTTGTTGTCAGTGTTCCCAGTGCTATTCATTCTCACAAACCACCTCTTTCAGGTAATTTTTACTTTCCATTTGAATAAAACAATGTTGTAATACATTATTTATTTTCTCTCATATTGTGGCTTCCAATTAATGTTAAATAGTGAATTAAGTATACCTTGATTTAATTTAAAATAGTCATGTTGATCAAATAAAACTGTACAGTGAAGTAGAATAAGAACAACAACCTGGACAGTCTCGGAAATTATATTTTTGGATTTAGAACATTTTAAGGAGCTTTTGACATTGTGTCATACTATTCTTATTAGCTGTAATCTGTATTCATGCAATAGCATAGACTTTTATTTAAACATATAACAATTAATAAGGACAGGAAAGAGAGACAGAAAGTTGGTGCCTTACCTGACGTTCACAGATGACAGGCATTGTGTTGGATTTGAGGTTCCTGAATTTTAGGTGGCACCGCCCCCTTCATCAGAAGGTTAGGAAGACATTTTACTCTTTTTAGAACCTCTTCATTTATTAAGATATATCTCAATTTTATTTTATATCATTCCAGGCATTTCACCTCGCTCTTTCTTAATGTTCATTTTTCCAGAAGTAGCAGTTTACCAGATTCTTCTGCACTTCTAAATTTGATTTGCTTGTCATAAGTGCACTTTTTCTTGGTGAATGATGTCTTGGTCATTGCAATATGACCTTATATGTAACACAACTGGTGTGGAAAGGAAAGAGAATTCAGGGAAGGACAATGTAAAAATAATTACATTTAATATGGAAAGAGATAGAGAAATTTGGTGACTTACCTTAAGTGTAAAGTTGACAGTCACCATGCTAAGTGCTTAAGAATTTTCATAGGCATCCATCCCCTTTGTCGTAAAATTAGTAACAGCATTCTGAGTGACAGCCAGTCATCAACTGAGCAGTCAAAATTACTGGATAGGTAAAGAATAGATGGAGAATCGTGTTCCCCACACAAGAAAGGAAAATGGCAGCCATGCAGACTGTCTCTGCTGTGTTTTGTAGTTTCCTCTTACAGGCTTTCTGAATTTCCTGTGATGTGCTGCCATTGTTTTTAAACGTTTTTAGGCGCCAGAAATAGCATTCAGAGAATGACATTGTCAGGTTAATAAAAACAGGAAAGAGAGACGTTAAACTGGTGGCTTACCTGAAGTGTACAGTGTACATCACCAAGGTGGCAGGGATGGATATCCTCCAATAATATCCATTGTTGCATTTAGGGACCACAAGCCACCTGGTTGCCAAATTCTCAGACAGATAATGTCTGAGCTTTATGGCCCAAGTGTCAACGGCCATCTCCTTTATTTTGATTCTACGCTGCCAAAGCCGGAGCAGCTGTATCTGTTTGTTACAGTATGATTCAGAGGGAGACGGCCAACGTTGAGCCAAGACACACTGTTTTTTAAAAAAAGTTTGTGGTTCACCATGACAACTGACAGCTCCCAGGTCATTGACTGTCCAACATCAAAACAGCTGCAGCATATAATGCAAAACATTGCTTCAATCACAAAACATTTAAGTCCATTGCTGTCCCACCATTTAAACACAAATAATTCAATAAGTCAAATAATTATTTACAAACAAAATTTTTAATAGATCGTGTGGCAGAAGTCTAATTTACACTAAAATTATGGTATATCTGCAAGGTGTTTATTACAATATATTTATACTCAAAAAAAAAAAACCACTCGTATGCTTACATGTACACACATGTTTTTTCACACCTGCACATGTATATAGATAAACATGAATTTATTTTTGTGCTTTTTATTTGCTGCAGTATTTTTTCATTTGTGTTGTAAATGGGAGACATTGACTTAATGTTAAATTGTACTAATCAATACAGATTAAATATGGTTAATTATAGGGTATCTATTTCATAATACATTCCCATAATATTAAAAATTTTAAGCGATTTTTAATAAAGCATTTCATTTTATTTCAGAACTTCTTGCACCTTACTTGCCTGATAACCCACAGTGCCTAGAGTTGTTTGCAAGATATCTCCTACCTTCATGGACAAGTTGGGGAAATGAAGTATTAAAGTTACAAAACATTTTATTATATCAGAATATTGTTTAATATCTCTAAGTAAACAGTCTTTATTACCTTGACAGTGTGTCAACTATGATTAACATTTTAGCTTATAAAAGTGACATCTTTTTCATTGGCATATCTCTAAAAGTATAAAAACTTTGATTTATGACAGTTGAGATAACTTCAGTGTATAGATATACACTGAAGTTTTCTTAATTGCCCCAAATGCACAAAAAGATTCTGGCTCAAAGCTGTAGCCTCCTTACTGAAAACTGAAATTTTAACTGTTAAGCAGAGCATTGTGATGCATGTTGTACTTTAGCAGAGGACTGAGCAGCCACAATTTGCTGTGCTGCTAGCTGAGGTCATAAACAATTGACCCCAGCAGGTCATCAACTTTATCTCTCAATGAGGGTCTGGGAAGAGTCTAGGACTAGCTGTCGGCTAGCCAATCACTGGAAATGTCTTCCTAACTTTCTGATAAAATGGGCGGTGCCTTTGAAAATTTAAAGAACTCCGAACCTCACAAGGTGCCTACCATATATGAACCTCGGGTGGGTCACCTACCTTCTATCTCTCTTTCCTTTCCTTATTATATATATATATATATATATATATATATTGTAGGAGATCCGGCGTACTTTCGTATTCAAGGATTTAAATGCTTTTTGGGCGCCAGGTATTTTTTAATAAAAATACCAAAAAAGTGGATTTCAATAACTTTAATCCATTTCAGAACATGAGAAAAATTATCACTACAGGGTGTGGTCTTTCTTCGTCCATAACTGCCGACACATCCTTCTCCTTTCACTACCCAATGACGACTGCTCAAGTCACGCCAGACTCCATTGTTGGTCCAATAAGCGACAATTGCAACTCGCAAGCTGGCCCGCATTGTTACAATATATAAATTAATGATTGAAATGTACTCAGATTATCCAACTACCCAGACTGATGATATTTAGCAAGCGGGCATCGTGGTCGAACCGGTTAAGGTGTCTCACGGCTACAGCGAGGGCTCTGTGACGGGTTCGAGTCCCGTTGATGCTGAAAATTTTCAGTGTTTCTTTCTTCTATTCCTCTCTATGCTGACCACACAGCTTTCTCTGAGCATATTTCTATGCCCAACTTTCTGTCCTTACATCCTATCCAAATATTCTATATAATATATATATTGTAGCGGATCCTGCGTACCTCCGTATTCGAGGATTTCTAAATTCCTTTTTGGGCGCCAGATATTTTTAATAAAAACACCAAAAATTGATTTTAAAAGTTTTAATCTCAATCAGAGCATGAAAAATAATTATATCTGCAGGGCGTGGTCATTCTCTCGTCGGCACAACCTGCTCCTTCCACTACCCCATGAAGACTTCAAGTCTCGCCAGACTACATTGTTGGCCCAAGTTGCGTCAGTACCTCAACAATTGCAACTCGCAAGCTGGCCTGTATTGTTAAGTGTAACTTTTCATGTTACATTTTCCCCGCCCCCAATGAATTAAAAAAATTGTACAATTTTTTAAAATGACACTCAGTAAACCACAGTCGTAAACAATCTGAATGACCAACGCCCTTAATCAAAATTATAAAATATTTACAAAAATTCACTTAGAACTAATTACAATTTTCTTTGACATATTCTTTCATAAGAGCAAACATTGAGTAAATTTACAAATCACACAATTAAGCAACTTTCATTCTAATTACACATTTTATTTTTCCAAACAATTTTTCCATTTACATTTTTTTTCTTCCCACACATTTTTTCTGATGTGTTGTTTGGGAGACTTTCTTAAAGTAAATGTAAATCAATTTAAACACTTGACATTTACATCTATTGACAGTTGGCTGAATCGTTGGGAATAACAGCAGATTTCTGTCCATATTACTCTGTCATTTCACAATTTAAATTTCAATCGGCTGTTTTTGACAGAACCTCTGTTTCTTTACAGTGTGTTTACATAAAATTTTACTCATTCTCAGCTGTTTTTAATGTAACATATGACATTTATCAGTTTGACATTCAGCTCTTTGATGTACGTCGAAAACAGTCAACTGACCACATGATTTTTACAGCTAATTACATCTGCTATCAGCTGTTTCATACAACTACTACAAAGTCATTTGACATCTGGCAGAACAACTATTTTTTTGTCATTTAATGTAACACTTTTTTTTTTTTTTACATTTACCAAAATACCGCATTGGGTTTTTCCACCTGGGTTCCAAGGAAATCTGTAACCACCACAATTCCTTAACACATACAAATTTCTTCCTACTCTGTTTTTATCATACTCGTCTTTGTTTACAAACATGATCAGCTTTCCTTTAACCTGCTTGTTCAATGCGTTTGCATTACCTTCACACTTATCAGCTTTCATCTGATGCCCTACACGTTTAAATTTTTTCTTAAACTTATTTGCAAATACATCAATTAATTTTAACAACCTTATGTCCCTCTCAAAATTATGATTAACCTCCACTTCAACTTTCTTAACTTTACACCAATGTTTGACTATTCGCCATTTTTTTCGCTTTAAATTTCCTCCCTTTGGGGTCACATTCATGTTATTTACTGAAATTGCCTTCCACTGGTCATTTAAGTTTTCTAACGAATTCTCTGTTCCTTTCTATGATACCACAATTCATATCTACACACCGCTCTACTTCTACCTTCTAAACTCTCTTCTTTACCACCTTCTCCTCCACATTTTCCTGTACACACCTTTCAGAAAATTTTAACTCATTAAATATTCCATTTGTAACTTGTTGCAGTTTTTCCTCTAATCCTTCTTCTTGTTGCACATGCCTCTCATTACATTCTCCACTTAACCTATTCTCCAATTCCTCACACTTCCGACCTTGAAACTCAGCCATTCTGTCTAAATCAGCCCTCAACTCTACCTGCATTTTCTTAACACTATTATTGAAATCTTCCAACCGCTCATCAAATATCTTATTAAGTACCAGAGACAATTTCCTGAGCACATAGTCCTCTGCCTTCTCAATACCCTCCTGCACTTCTTCCATTTTTTAAAAAAAATACAGAACACACAAACCGAAACAAAAGATTACGCAAATACATTTATTTGCCACCAACTTGTGGAACCTGTCTTCTTACTCGTACTTCCACTTCTCCATACACACCGTACTCTGCTTTTTTACACAGGCACACACACACACCTCTCAAAGATATCCACGCAGCGGTCACTGGAACACTTGACCCCTCAGCTATGCGTAGATCAGCTCTCTTCCCACAGCGTTCCTTCTGCAGTGCCTCCACTTCTCTCGAATAATTCTCGTCGTCCACACCTTCAGTCATCGTAACCTCACAAAAGTTCGATGTTCTGAGCCTCACAGATGTCTCGCCGCTGTTTGTTGTTCTAGGCCACTCGATGGCTCGCCGAATGCAGCATGTTAATTCTCCACCGTTCAATGTCCGTCAACACATTCACCAAACTCCTGCCATGTTCGTTGTTCGATGCCCCAACGTTGTGGCGTTAAATGTAGTGGATTCCGCGTTCCTCCGTATTCGAGGATTTATAATTCTTTTAGGGCGCCAGGTATTTTTCACAAAAAACACCAAAAATTGATTTTAATAGTTTTAATCTCAATCAGAGCACGAGAAATAATTATATCTGCAGGGCGTGGTCATTCTCTCGTCGTCCTGCCGACACAACCTGCTTCTCCAAACACTCCCTGACGACTCAAGTCTCGCCAGACTACATTGTTGGCCCAAGCTGCGTCAGTTCCTCAACAATTGCAACTCGCAAGCTGGCCTGCATTGTTAAGTGTAACTTTTCATTTTACAATATAGATAGAAAGGGTTCAGTTTTGCTACAAGAAAAAAAGACTATGAATGCAGGGTATGCTTGAATAACTCTGGTTACTGTTCAGAATCTTTTTGTAAAGCACATTATTTCACCCTAATTGAAATGAAATTTATTTTTAGCAGTATTTAAATTTTTTAATAATTTTAAAAATAAGATAATTAAACTATTAATTTTGTATTAAAAATAAAGTAAATATATATTTGTTAAACTTTCTATTTTTTACTTCTAGTCCCTTCTTGAATAAAAGGAAATAAGTATTATCATTGTAAATTTTTGGACAAGGTTTGGCATTGAGAGTAGCATTGCCTATAATGTGGTCCCATTTTGGGGGTTGGTATATAATTCTACTTCTCCATGTTTCCCTGTCCTTAGCTTCTTCAGTCATAACATCTGTGTCTTTCTTCCTTCATCTGCACTAATCTTACCCCAAAAGTTGCAACTCCATCCATGTCATTTGTTGATGATTTAGAACTTTTTCTTATTTTACCTATTTTCCTATCCAAATCAATTTTCAGAACTTTCCTGGTTTATTATACAATTTATTCAAGGAATTCATTTAAATTTTGTTAAAAGACTGATTTTTACTTTGAGTGATAATAGTAATTTTCCTATGTTTATCAGTAGTTATATAAATAAATTGTATTTGAATTTCGCGGATGACTGAGGTAATGTCAAAAGCTCCTGAAAAATTGAAATCAAAATTAAACTATAGTTTTGGTTAATTAAATGAAGTGAGTGATGAACATAGGGAAATTACTATTATTATACAATATATTTTTTTAAAAATTGTCACTTAACTGCTTTAACCACGAAATCAATTTCTCCAATTAGTTCATAAATTCAGCTCATATTACTCTAATCGACACCATATCAGAATATTGACCCATATGATTGAATATTAAATGCTATAATTTGGTAATCAAAATCAAATTTTGCTATTTGGACAGTATAATGACTAGATAGCACAGGCAATGTAAACATTTACAAAAATGGAAACTTATTTGCAACTAATATATGTCTGAATACTAGGAAGTCTGTACTAAAAACAGTTGTATGCAGCATGCATGATTGCAAATGATGGATGATGGGAATGGCAGAAAGGAAAAGAATGGAAGCTAATGAAATGTGTTTGTGTAAAATAATGCTGAAATACTGAAGTTTATAATCAGGAAGTTTTAAGTAGAATAGGAGAGAACAATATGTAGGGTTAAGAGTAGGTATAGATTTATAGGGCACATCTTGAGACATAAGAAACTTGTAATTATAGTTAGAGGGAAGTTTGTGGGGTAAGAAAAGAAGAGGGTGACAAAGAATGGAATACAGTAAGCAGATCAGGGAGGATTTGGTAGAAATGTAAAGGCTTGCATATAATAGGTTAGCTTGGAGGGTTGCATCAGACCATCAGACTGCAACAACATTATAACAAAGGCCGCAGGTTTTCCCGGTGTATTTGTTACATTTGGAAGCCCAAGAGTTCCTAATAAACGACATTTTAAATAGTTACATTATCTGAATCTTTTAACAAAAATAAAAATAAACTTTTTATTAATCCTCATAGTGAATATAGAGTTGTGCAGTGAAGGTCATACAAATATAATATATATTAGATCAGATGAACAAAGGATTTGTCTAAGTAAATAGTAAATAGACATATTCTAATAATTTATTTTTGTGGAATGTACAACATTTACATTATATATTCATTGGTACAAGTTTTTGAGTCATAACTTCAAGATTTATTATACACAATATTTGCTAAGAAATTCTAATCAACTTTATTCTCAGGCATGTAAAAATAAAATTATTTAAGAATCATTTTAAGTTCAAATATGGCGACAGTTTGTGTTGCTAATCATGACATAAAACGACTTGCAATGAAATTAGTATTAATTCCAACATTTTGTTCAATAAAATAATATTGAAATTACACTGGTTCTCATAATTCAGCTTGTGATCATTATTTGTAGTTCTGATTTTCCAACCATAACCAAAGTAAAATAAACAGTGCAGTTGAGTTTCCAAGCTTAAGTGCTTAAAAATGATAAAATGGTTTACAGTCCATTCAGATGTTTTCCATTTGTGATGACTGGTACTGAAATACCATTTGTCTTTGATTGCGTGCCTGCTTCACAAGAAGTGCTGGTCCCTCTGTATCCATCAGGATTGAGTGTTTGCCATTTCCAAAAGTCACTACCTGTGATTGCACAATGACATAAAAATTGTTAATTGTATTTTCAGGAACTGAGATTCTTAAAAATTCATCAAAAGTTGCATGCACTAACATTTTTCCAAATTTGTTTCATTTTGTTTAGTGTACACTACAAATGGACCTAATACCTTAATTAAATATTAATATTAATTTTTGTTTTATCATCTTTTCTTTCAGATGTTTGGTTGCACACGCATTAACATAAAGTAATGGATAATTAAATATAGAAATAGATTATTGGATACTTTACTTTTTAATTCTATATCTTTAATTCTGTTTAACTTATATATAGAACAGGTGAGGAAGAAAGTTAAAATGAATATGGAAAGGGAATGCAAGGAGAAGAAATAAAATCCCTAAGGTTTGCTGATGATATTGTAGTATTAATGGAGTCAGAAGAAGACTTGGAAACCATAATAAATGGCATGATCTTGGAGAGAATAGTACAACATGAGGATTAATAGAGAGAAAACCAAGGTAATGGAGTGCAGTATGGGAAATGGTGGAATAACAAAGACTTAGATTGGGAAGCAATATTTTGAAGGAAGTTAAGGAATTCTGCTACTTGGGAACCATAATAACTAGAGAGGATAGCACAGGCAAGGAAAACTTTCGTAAAAAAGAGAAATTTACTTACTGGTAATATAAATGTGAACATTAACAAATCGTTATTAAAAATGTTCGTATGGAGTATGGTGTTATATGGGTGTGAAATGTGGACAATATGAGTTGCAGAAAGGAATAGAAGCTTTTGAAATTTGGTGCTATAGGAGAATGCTGAAAATCTGATAGGTGGATTGAGTTACTAATGAGGAAGTTCTAAGCAGAATAGGGGAAGAAAGAACAATATGGAGGAAGTTGACCAAGAGAAGGGATAGATTAACGGGGCATGTTATAAAGCATGAGGGTCTTGTTCAACTAGCATTAGAGGGAAGAGTGTGGGGGGGGGGGGGGGTAAGAACAGAAGAGGGAAGCCAAGGATGTGATACACTAAGCAGGTTAGGGAGAAAGTGGAATGTGGGAGCTATGTAATTATGAAAAGGCTTGCACAAGATAGGTTAGCATGAAGGGTTCCATCAGATCAGTCTTACCACAACAACATCATTTTTAGAAAATTTGTTTGTAATATTAAAATATGAGCATTTTGTAAGTGGGTGAGTGAGTAATTTCTGTGAATAAGTATAAAGTTAAGTCTATATAACCTCTATAAATAGTTGTAGTCATAACAAACAAAGCCAAATTTTTTATTTCAAAATTTGACAAATTAGTGTATTTTATAAGGTCACTTTTCTGCGTGTATCATGTTGTGTACTTTATTATCCTATAATTGATGCTTTTCTGTTTAACTTTATCTCAATTACCACAATTAAATTGAAACCATTATGCCATGGTGTTTTTTTAATAATTAAGAACAAAACTTGGCTTGAAAATATCTTTTATCATTTTTTAAGTGTAGCTCATTTCTAATACTTAAATTTATATTTCATGCAATAATTTTGTTAATTGAATTATACAGTGAACCCTCATATTACAAACAACTTTTGGAAAAAAAAAAATCTTGGGTTACAACCACAACCTAGACTCATGAACTTATATTGTAACTTACTTACAGCTCTGTCTCTTCCTTCTCCTCCTCTCATAAACAAAATATTTTTAGAACTTAATTTGAATTAAGACTTAAATCTGGGATCTCCCCACCATCATCACCCTTCATTAGCTACGCTCTATTGTGAGAAAATTTGGTATAATTTTCTTTTAATAAGTTTGAAATAGTAGCCTCACCCTGTGTAAGTCCTGCTACCCTAACAAAGTTGTGGTAAATAGAGTGATTAAAGTTTTGAATAAGTGTCATCCCTTCTCCAAGAAAATTTTGATAAAACTAGAGACAACTATCCTGAGATCTTTCTCTCTTCATCTGGAAAGGCCAAGTTAAAATGATTAATTGAAAATAATGAAAAACCTAACACATATATTAATTGTTTATAATTGCACATATGTTATTCAAGAAAATGAGCAATAAACTAAACCATGGTCAATGTTTCTGAGAATAGAACAGATCAGTTTAATTTAAATGTATTTCAATGGACGAAACTGATTCAGGATGTGACCAGAGTTTAGATCTGAATTAAAGATTGTAACCCAAGGGTCCACTGTAACAGTTGATAGGAATAATATTTAAATGTGCTTCATAAACCACACCAATACTTAGTGAATTTAAAAATAAATGTTAAGTTACTGTGTCTCCTGTTTCAAAAATCCCTTTACCAATAAATCATCATGCATTTTCACAATAATTTTGTTCTTCTTAGGAACAAGCTTTCACCACTCCCACATCTTCAAAGAAATCAAACTTACACATCTGTTCCAAATTGTATTTTGCTTTCCAGCCTAATTCTTTTTCTGCTAGAGATGCATTGGCATACATAGAAACAATATCTCCAGTACGGCGAGCTTGTATCTCAAAAGGTACTGTAGTTTTAGTTACTGCTTCAAATGTTCTTAGAAGTTGCAGGACAGAAACCCCTTGCCCTGTGCCCAAGTTGTAAGTCTGAAACGAGACAAAATACAACGTAATACTTACACATCATTTTAATGTCAAACTTGGGCCTCCAATTTAGCTCTGACATTGCTAGACATCCATCACAAATAAGACTGTCTACGTCTCCAATGCGTCTGGGTCCTATTTTGTAGGGGACAGATGTACCTGTTACTTCTTCAAACTTGTGTATTAGTTGTTTTACAGACAATCCTGTACCTAAACCCAGATTATATACCTACATACAGAGGACATTTTAATATTACATGTTCATATATTACACATTTCAAAATTCAATAAGTTATCTGCTATGTTATTTAATATGGTTATTAGACTAGTATATATGCTAAAAATTTTACTTTATTATGATGTTATTAAGCCATATGTGAAAGACTAATTGATTTTTAAACATATTGTTTTCCTTTATGTCGGTGTGTGTAGAAAGAATGTGTTTTTCCTTGCCCATCCTGATTTGTGTTATCTTGTAAGTAAGAATGCTGTGTCAGATCAATTTAATATTTATGGTATAACCAATGATTTAGATTACTATTATGCAGTGTACTGCTTTCTAAATCACAAAAGAAAAAAAAAGAAAATAATTGTGGCTGATCAATGACAATAGATCATATATTTATTTTAACAAGAATGAATATTTTCAGCTGTCTGCCAAAATATTAACATAAAGAAATACCTTCAAATGTAAATGCTCCTTCTTTAATTTCGCTAATGCAGCTACATGTCCAGATGCCAAGTCCATTACATGTATGTAATCACGTACACCTAAGCACACACAATTTACAATGAAGCTTAAAAAGGAAAATATATCAAGACTGGTTTGATCTGTTAAATAAGATGATTAATAATGGTGGCTTGTGAGATTTTTGAGTTATGTGCTATCGTATCATCCCTCACAATAATTTTTACGAGGGTAATTATGTAAGGTTTTTACACTACAACAACAGTAGTGTTAATAACGTGGCAAATGACCTGACATATAATTCCAATACGAAACTTATAATAATGCTTTATTTTTAAGAGTGAAATAATTTAAAACCAAGCTGACCAAATTCATAACATGAAATTATTTTCCTTTGTAATTTATTAAATAAATTTAATTTTATGATTAAGCCACACACAATGACTATTTTATGCATGATCTTGTATGCGTTCACAGTAATAAATGTTTTTTTGTTTATGTTTAAAATAATTTTACACTGTGATTTCTTTTAAATGTTTGGTGAAATGTATTGATTCTATTTTTGTTTTGAAAATATAAAGTACTTTTAAATAAAATTTTCAAATTACTAAATAGTTCAAAGTTTTGATTTTAATGATAATGTCAGATTACTGATTTATTGTTTTCATATTTCTGATTATGTGTTGTTGCCAAATGTGCACAGCGCGGGTCTATCTTTTCATGCTATGTGAGAATGTAGCACAAGAAAGGATTAGTTTGTTGGGCTTTACGGAGGGTGAAGTGGTATGCTGCAGATTTGTCACTCCAGGTGACAAGTGTTAAAATGAGAATAGCGTAAGGCATGTACTTTAAAGTCTTCAAAATTAAAGCAGAAATTCATACTCTTAAAATACTGTTGTTATAAAGGCGCTTAAAATTATGAAACTAATAATTTTTTCCTAAATTTATTAATGTACTGTAGCACATTTGCACCAGCCACCCGTGGTAATTATTGTAAACAAAAAGCATCATATGGTTGATCTAGTATTGTCATTTTGATTCAAAGATGCTGTAAATATGTATCTATACATTTGTTCAAACATACTTTAATATCTATAAAGTTCATAACTTTCAACAATAATTTAGATTCTCATAGGGAGTAGACTAATCAGTAGAAAGAGTGATTAGTATTTTTATAGTAGATAAAAAGTTTTCAATCTTGAATTAAGTTTTTCATATTATTTTCTTCCTTACTTAATGTATTTGTGTATATACAAGATAATTAAGGAGTTTTTCTCAAATTTAGTTATCTTCTTTTTATATCACGAAATATTTTCAATATTACTGCAGTTCATGAGATTCTACATAGCACGGTTACATGCACAGTAGGGAAAGGAGAAGGGGATGATGAGTATTGTCGTTTGAGGAGGTACTACCCCTCCAAGTGGCCTGGCAAAATGCTACTATCATTGCTAAGAACATCAATTGTCTTCAAATGAATGAGATTTGGAGACTGTGACGACATCTGTTTTAACACACACTATAATTATTGCATTTTAAGGATCCGTTTATTGACGAACATCATATCCTGAACTGACGGCAATATATTTCCTAACACCAATATTTTCAGAATTGCTTTTACACTCAAACTTGTCTCAACAAAATCTGGAGTAAAAGTGAGCCGATATCTACCTCCACTACAATATGAGCGGAGTTGTCCACTGCGCATAGTCTTGACACACGACTAGCTAATTCTCCTGAACTGTACTTACAATGTGTTCAAGACTACCACAATTGAGAAAGCAAAAGACCATTCATTAATTATTTCTTTCCTAATAGGATAATTATTTTATCTTAAGTTTACATTCAGGTGGTCAAGAAAAGTAGTTTTAAAATCATTTGCACTTACTTACCAGTTCCATCTACTGTATCATAATCTCCTCCAAAGATAGTGAGGCACGGTTTATTTCCTATAGCCACTTGAGCCATATAAGGCATTATATTAGTGAATGCTTTGGTGGGATCCTCTCCAATTAATCCAGAAGAATGAGCTCCAACTGGATTGAAGTACCGCAATGATACTATATTCCAATTCTGCTTAGTAAGTAAATTTATGTTTATAATGTTCAGTAGAATTAAAATAATTATTATCTATACAAATGAAATTATTAATAAGTTATATGTAAAATAAAAGAGCACATACAACATTTTGTCCATATTTGTGGGCTTCATCAGGTTAATTTTAAACGGATAAACCTATATGCACATTCAAATCAATTTGCATTGTGGACTGTGTCCAGCGACAGTTACTGAACTTGCTGGACACAACCTTCGATGCAAAATTATTTGCATGTGCACATAGAATTATCCATCTGATGAAGCCCACAAATATAGACAAAACATATTAGAAGTATGGAATAGATCCGGGTTTCCCAAACTGTGTTCTGCGGAACACTAGTGTTCCAAGGGCCATGAATAGATGTTCCGCAAAAAAGTTTCGAGTGATTCTGTCTACACTATGGATTATAATATTCTGTTAGAATACCGCTTCAGTTTGTAAGATGAAAACTCGGTTTGCATCTAACAGGAGGAAGTGGAATCATTTCTCACACCTTTCTTTGTTCATAGCTTGTTTCTGAACCGATTCAACAATGCTGCGAAAGAAAGAAACCCTGTTCCTTGTTTCCCGCTACAATAGGAAACATGAGTAGCAATGAACAAGTATGGATGTGTTCAGTAAACTAGAATCCTGTACGAGTGAGATAGAGATTGCCATAGCCCAGAGTTATACAGATAATATTTTATTTAACTTGATAGTGAGCAGCTATGGTCCAACAAATAAACAAACGTTATACACCTTTGTTTGTGGAATTTAGTTCATAATTGCAGTCTCTGAGCACCATCTAGTACAGCAGGTCTCAACCAGAGATCTGCAGGAAAATTTTAGTGGCCCACTAAAGATAATTTATAGTTATTTTGGCTAACAAGAAACATTTGGTCACAAAAGTAGCTATTAATTTACGTATTTTGGAAGCTTTTGAAATAATGTCATAATCATAAATTTGAAAATTGTCTCCCTATTTAAGGTGTCAAATTTCGATTATAATAATTAATTAATTAATTAATAAAACTTACATATCTGGCAGATATTTTTACAAAGTGCAATTTACTTATCTTTACAAGGAACAGGTATTAAAATTTTTAGTACAAGAGATAACATTGCATCTTTTTGATGAATTTATTATAAAGCAGATGATTTAGTTTCGAAAATGTTTTTAGAACATGGACATTACTTTTAATAAACTCTTTTGCAATATTTCCTGAAAAATAGTAAGGATGATTCGTGGGTTCAGAATCCATTTTCCATGACAAATAAACCAGTAACTTTAAGACAATGACCATGAAAAATCTAATTGATTTAATCAGTGACTAATTTGAAGAAAAAAAATACAAATAATTCTGGGCGAGTTTTTCAGAAGAGTACCCCGATATTTCAAACTTTTACTTAAGTTTTCTATAGCCTATTTATGCAAATCAGTATTTTCTTATTATGCTGCTGAGGTCAAAGTGCAAAAACAGGCTCGTACGCCACACCAGAATCCAACATACAAATATTTTGCCAGATATCAGCAAAAATATGTAATTCATGAATCAAAAATCATGGAAGTCATTAAGCGCGTCATTCATTTATATTTTTATTTTCTATTATATAACAGTTTTATATTTAGAATTATTATTAAATAATTTTTGGCAAGTAGGAATTTCCAAAACTAAAAAAAAAATAATTAGAGGGTTCTGTTAAAATGTCCAATTTTGCAAAGTGCTCATTGCAGAAAAAGTTAGGGAAACCATGGAATAGATAACAATGTTATTTGTTGACAAATTGGCTGGATTTCTTATTTATAACTTGATGGGTAATGGTGTTTCCCAGGAATTCACTTGTATGAAACCACAACAGGATTTAATTCAACAGTACTCTCTTTGTCAATATGTGATAAACCACAGCGAGATCATCTCATTTTTGAAAATTCATTTTCATGTCCCCTACTTAAAGAGGGCTGAATTTCATCATAACATTCACAATGACTTAATGATTAATTGAGTCTAGAAATCTACTGGTATCTTAAGTATGCACATACAGTAAAAACACGGAAACAGTCAATTATGTTTATCTGATTAATGTGAAATAATGTGTGTAGGTATATGGCATGCTACAATAATTTGCACTGTGACTTAAAAACATTTTGCATATGTATTAACTAATTAAAAATATCATTACTTAAATAAAATGTTAGTTAAATCTAAGCATTATTTCAATCTTGTTTGAGAAGCTAAGTAAATTTATTAATTTAAGTTCCAAGAACGTTGAAAATAAGTGGTAATAACAGGAATGAATGATTATAATGGAGAGTCTGTTTTTATACCTTATCAGCTGCACTAATATCTTTAAGCATCTCTTCAATGAAATATTTTGTTCGGCCATACACGTTTGTTACATCTCCAGTAGGATGGTCTTCAGTAATTGGTAATTTCTCAGGATTTCCATACACTGTACAAGAGCTTGAAAATACCAGTTGGTAGCAATTGTGCAATTTCATTACCTTAAAAAAAACAAATTTAGATGTATAAATTTCATGTTAGTATTTAGAAAAGACATATATGGTAAATATTTCCTGTTTGTGCAAGAAGAATGACTTATCCACAAAGTAGTCTGCATCAATGTATTAAATAAAAGTCTACCTAGATTGTTTTCATTACATTGACTTTTGATTATTTTGCATAACAAAGAAGATAAGGTGAAAAAATTATTAAAAGGGGAATATTCACAAAAAGGTAAGACCTACAAATGTAATACAAATACTGTAGTATTTATGTAATATGATTCACACCTTATATGTTCATGATGTTTTCTGAAATCTTGTTTTTTTTATTATTAAAAATTCTATTTGTCTTATTCTTTTTCATTATTTTGTTATATGAGTGACAGTCAAATGAAAACAGAATAGCCACTATAATGAAATTTGTTTTATTCAAAAGTAATTTCCAAGAGTTTTAATATTACAAAGAGAGTAGATAATCGATTCTGTCTTGTAGAAAGAGGAATGCTACCTCACCCACTCTTTCACTACTTATTTCTAACTTCATTAAAAATTAGACCCAGTGTATAAGAAACAAAAGAATGAAAAATGTGATTTTCATTTCTTGGATTAAGAACATACATTGGGTTACAAAAAATATTTACATTTATTGTCAATTAATTATACAATTGTGATAGAAGCAGTGTTAATTATAATCAGTCTTGATCACTCATATCTAAATAAAAACATTTCAAAACACCAGCCTATCTGAAGTAAATGTTAAAGTAATATTGACTCCAGCATAGAGTTATTTGAATAAATAAAGAAGTTCATGGATTTCCCAAACCAAAAATTTTAAATAAACTCAATCATAAATACACTTACCTCCAAAAGATTGATCGTACCAACAATATTATTCTTGTAATACAATAATGGAACTTGCATAGATTCTCCTACTGCTTTCATAGATGCAAAATGTATGACGCAATCTATCTTGTGCTGAAATAAAATTAGGGGCATAATTTAAATGATATGTGGTGAAATGAGAAATTATTATTCCATGTTTTTATATATTTATAGTTCAAATTTAAAATAAAAGTTCTGAAACTTAATGAATAAAACATTTAAAATTATAATTTAATTAATGCAGCTATACATTTATCGATTCAAATGTGGATTCTCGTCAGACTTGTAAAATCATTAACTACTAATGTATTTTGTTTAAAATGATATACTTCACCATACCTTCATTCTTCACATTATAAGTGTCATTCATATATTTTAATTATGAATTTTTTCATGTTCAATATAATAATTCTTACATATTTTTACATTATTCCCATTTTTTATAATTGTTACATCAATGCAGCCACAACATGATATTACAAGAAATTAAATACATAGAACCCATATTTAATTTCTTATAATATGTTTGTAGTACACCTGAGGAAGTCTCAAAAAGGATATGAAGCAATGCTTTTGAATAAATAGTGATAAATTTATATGCTGACTTATTGGCCTTGTTTTCATTTATTATTCTATAACATAATAAACGGCATGAACATGGTTCTGGAGAAAAAGCTCAACATGAGGATTACTAAAGGGAAAACCAAAGTGAGGGAGTGTAGCATGGGAAATAGTGTAATAACGAGGGTTGTGAGATAAGGAAGTAATATTTTGAAGGAAGTTAAAGAAGTCTGCTACTTAGGAAACATCATAACTAGAGTAGGATAGCACAGGTGAGGAAGGCTTTCACAAAAAGATGAAATTACGAAATGCTAATAGAAGTATTATCGTTACTAAAAATGTTCCAATGGAGCTTGACATTATGTGTGTGTGAAACGTGGACAGGAGTTGCAGAAGGTAAAGAACAGAAGCTTTTGAAATGTGGTGCTATAGATGAACAATGAAAATCAGATGAGTGGATAGAATAACTAATCAGGAAGTTCTAAGCAGAATAAGAGAAGAGAGAACAATATGGAGGGCTTAGACTAAGAGAGGGGATAGATTAATAGACCACATTTTGAGACACAAGGGTCTTGTAAAATTGGCATCAGAGGGAAGTGCATACAGTAAGAACAGAGGAGGGTGGGCCAAAGATAGAATACATTAAGCAGATACAGAGGATGTGGTAGTTTTCTAGAAGTGAAAAGGCTTGCAGACACTATTTGAAGAAGGGAACCGAAGTACTCAAATATTCGCATTTTCGTTAAGGTTAAGTCGATGACTTTATTCTGTATCTTTCCTATCCAATTTATTATTATTTTGACTTTGTCATCTTATTTTTCCTTTTATATTTGTACATATATTACCGTGCTGAAGATGTCTTCTAGTTGTGGTTTATCCAAAAGGTCACATTGATAAAAAGTTATGGTCTTTCCAGTAATCTGTTCAACCCTTTTAAGGCTAGGTGCCTCCCCAGATTTTCCATTTACAGAATTTGCAAAGTTGTCAATAGCAACAACTGAATATCCAGCTTCAAGCAGTTCCACGATACAGTGACTACCTATGTACCCAGCACCACCAGTTACAAAAACTGTACTCCACTTTGACATCTTTGGATCTGTAACAATTACAATTTATTTATAGTCTACCATTATATTATTGCAAATTCTAAAAATAATTTATATTTGTGTAAAACAATACCTTGAATATGCAAGTCTTACAGACAAGATAAATAAGTTACTGACAAAACACAAACCAATGACTTACATATTGTTCAGTAATTTCAGTTGAATTATCAAGCGTTTACTAAATCGATTCTATTCTGTACCACTTTTGTTGAGAATGTGCAACTTACGATGTTTCTTATACGGTCGCTACTATCGTTTCAACAACACTAGAGTAACTGTTGAGAATAACTTCTAGACTAGGCCAGAGTCACTTTTCTTTCTTATTTCTCAAAAATTCACTGGTGCTGATGCAGATGAGAGAGAGTATTTTGGTTCAGTGGTCATCCCACTGAATAAAGTGCTATTTACATGGTTTTATACAATATTTTATGTAAAATAGGTTTCTGTAAGAATTATTATAATCATTTTATTAAATAGCACAATATTCATTTCCAGCTTCAAGTATGGTGAGATCTTGAATTGAGAAACAACTGCACGTCATCTTGTGAGACCATTGGTGTTGAAAAGAATTAAACAATGAATTTGTATTCGAAATGGAAACATCTACTCAACTTCATCCTTGCCCGCAACTTTCACAATTGAGTCATCAAATATTTGGAGCTATGCCAACATCGGAAACACATGCTCAAAATGCCTAATCCACAATTTTTTATTATAGTTACAGCTATTTAATTTGATTTTTTTCCCCAAGGTAATGTTTTAAAATTGCCGGTCAAAATAGAAACATTGGTATGAAAATCATATTTTTTCTATAATTTACGCGTAAATAATAAATTTATTAAAGAGCCAGTTATTTACTGTTAGGTAGTTATAGTTGTAAAGGTCAATTCTAAAACATTGAGAGGAAGAAGTATTAAAACTTGCGAGGTAATTTCATCCGTGTTTGAGATTAGTTCTGCGATTTTTTCAAAGGACTCCTTCCTAATGGTCACGAGAGATTGTCGACGACTCTCACAATTTAATTTGTCCATGAACGTCCGCGGTAGTAGGTAATCCATTACCATATTACGGCAGTAAATATCGATGCTATCATAATATTGACGCATCACATCATAAGTCCAGACATGCTGTAGGCATAAAGGTCATTTATTAGTCACTTATATCCAACATTTACATTGCCGATTCGGCAATCCAACGACCGTGAGCCTGGAAACATTCGCTTTCCCGACATATTTCTATTTGAAGGTCAAGTTTTTTAGCGCAATGCGTGAACTTGTGGTATCAGGTATTCAGACGATTAGACTTCTGTGTCCGATCAATGCTTCCTACCGTTCTCTCTTTTTTATTCTCTCACCTAAGTTTATTTTGATTTAGAATACCGCTGCTGGGCAGGGGAAAAACATCTATGACTTCCACTGTTACAAAGTGTTGATTCCTATCATTTCAAATATAAAACTATTAGTGATAAAAAGTTAACTTAAAAATTTTATTCAACTAAAAGGTTAAAAAAAATTAAACAAGTGTTTTCTTTTTATTAAGTCACTGGGTACATGTTGGTAACCCACTTGCATAGAAAAGGAAGGGATTTGTTTGGTCCCCATGCTATAGTTAAAGGATTGTAGCCCCCATTTTCCTAAGTTAATTTTTTAAATATAATGAGATAATACACTATTAAAACCAGAACTTTTCATAAAAACTATATTTATTTTGGAACTAAATAATAAACTTTTAACAGCTTCTTGACAACAAAAACTCCTTAACAAATTTCGTCAGTTCACTGTTTATGTTCGAAGCACTCCGTCTATTGTTGAAGTAGGATTCGTGCCGTTATTAATCTATTGTTGGTAGAGAGAAATAATAAACTACTTTGGATCGTCGAGACGATGTACACGTAAATTGGTTTTATTTGTATTTAATATTTAATAATTGCTCTTTTTTGGGGGGGGGGGGTTAGCAGCCATAGGTGAGCCTTGCAGGCATACGCCTCTTTAATAAATAGGAAGGGGAATATGAAAAGGGGGGTGCGGAAGTAGAGCAAGTGGCCAGGTTATCTAGCCCCCGGGCATGGTGTCACATCTAACCCGTGTTTCACCTAAAAGATGCAGGGAAAACCCTAGAAAACCTGCATACGCGTGAGCGTGAGCGGTCATGGGGTACAATCGCAACACTTCCGAATGACGGGAGACGAGTTTGCTGTGGGATCGCAGCATTCCCTTCTCCGTGTCTTCACCAGATTCAGGAGGCAGTTGGTAAAACCTTCCGCATCCCCCTTTTCAATTCCCTTCCTATGCTATTAAAGAGGAGTTGCCTGTTTCAGTATGACCGTCATATAGCCTATTAACCCCCCCCCCCCTATCCCCCAAAAAATATCATAAATAGATGATACCGAACTTTTTTTATATTCAATGAATTCAACTTTATCAAAATTCTGTAACTGTTGTTTCGTTTTTAGAACAAACTAAAAATAACCATTTCTGTGCGAACGAAGTTAATTGTTATTTTATTTTGGTCTTATAATTATTTACTTGTTGCAATGTATGAGTAATGGAATCATCAATAAATGCAAATTGATGGTCCAGGCACTCACAGAGCAGGACCTCGTTTATTACAAAGCCGTCCGAAAATTGCTTGATGAATTGTTTGCCTCGAAAGAGAAGAATTTTTTATGTTCTGGTATCCAAAATCAACCGAGAGGAGTGATAAATGTGTAATTAGCGACGGCCGGTACTTTGAATTTCTTATTTTATATTTTGCTACGAAAAAAAAAACTTTTTTCCTGACCGGAAACCAGCGGATTTAAGCTTATATACCTGGTAACTCATTTTCTGGGCTAATACCAGGCACCCAGATGGTGTTTATATAAAGAAAGACCACGTATTTATGAGGTTTGCTTAGTTTTCTTTTCATATTCGACATAACAGGATGAGATTGTGTACATTCCAGTACGCGCGTTAAGTCAAGCAAACATTGCCTAGTCGAACAAGGCTGCGTTTGTTAACCTAAGTCAAACTAAAGTTTCTATTAATCGGCGACTAATACCGATACTCATTTCGCCTCTTCAAAGGCGGGCCTTGCTCCTCGAAGTTGTGTGCCCTTCACAGTGGCGCCTACAGCTCATTTGCACATCATAGGAACCTTTACAGATAATTGGTCTTCAACAGTGATATTCTGTCACTTGCACGTCCTTCTGCCTTTGATGCAACGCCGGTCAGTCAGATCTTTGTCTTTCTTTTCTTTACACATCGTCAACATCTATTAAGTTATAATGGTTGAAGTTTTTAACTACTATTAAACACGCACATCAGTTAAGATTATCCAGATTGTCACTTGAAATTGAGTGTACTCAACAACTTCCCAAAGTTTCATGGCGATCCGATGAATGTAGAAATACATAAAGGACAAACAGACAGACAGACATATGTGTAGATTTTAGGTCGCGTCAACTGTTTATGATATGCGACCAAAATAGACTAAATAATTCAATTAATAGGATCAAATAAGGTTTACAGTTTCACCACACAGTTCATAGCAGTTTATCATCTCCGGTTTTCCGATGTGATTATTTCTCTTATTTTAAAGCGATATTGATCGACGTGCATTTGAGCTGTTACTCATACTACGCAGTCCTTGTAATCTACCAGCATTAGTTCGGTTTGAGATCAAGATTAATCATTAATAATTAATCCGACGCCAGTATAACATCTGTTGAAACATCAGACAGATCTGGGGCGATTCTTATTGAAGGGCTGCAGGACTTGCCTATTGATGATGGCTAATTACATTAATCCAAATAAGATTAGATTTATATCCATAATATCCAATGGTCGAATATGCATATTTTGAGTTTCAAAATACGATGTTGACGATTTAACCTTCGGGGTTTTAAGAATATGAATATCAAGCTTTGTTCAAACATGCAAACGTACAAAGAAACACACGTCATTTTCTTAAATGAAATCGTTATTGAAAAAAGTCGTAACACATGTGGTTGGTTGATATCATCGCCCACGAGCACTTATTATTAATTTGATTCCATTAAACTGTAGTGTACACGTTTTCTAAATAATTAAAGGGGTTATTCTATTTTATCTTAATTTTAATAAATTTGTTAAACTTAATTTTTCGAGTTGCGAAAGTCGAGGGCTCGTTGAAACTCTGGTATTGGGCCTAGCCTCACATCATCTATTGCATTGGTCCTTTTGAGGGATTAAGAATCGCCACCGCTGGCCTTAGCATGAATCGGGGAATAAGCTCCTGTCTCAACATTTTGTCACGTCTAAGACTTTGCCGCAGGAAGACCTGCGTGAGGTTTTACGTCTTCGAATCGAGATTTCTCAACTCCATATTGGGAACTCTAAAATGTAAGACGAAGTCCTTTTGGGTAAAGTCGTTGATATTCGCTGCGCGAGGGGAGAATCGGAGTTTTCGATGATGGTCGAAAAGATTGAGTAAGTGGTTGTTGAACGGTTATCAAGAAGTTGTCGTATAGATTGAGGAGCTAGTTGTTAAGAAGGTCAGGGTAGAAAGGGGAATTGATGAGAAGAGATTTAAGGCAGTTAGTTAAAGTGTTGAGCGGACGGAAACACCTGGTGGTCGCAGAGACGAGGAGTTCAGCCAACGGTAGCAGCCCTCCAATTCCCATAGCGACCACTTCAATGTCTTCAAAAGGCTCTGGCCAGATCTACCGGTGTCGACGTTGGTAAAGTGCTAAACGAAACCATAAATCACTCGAAGCCATCCACTAAGCCACTGCAGCAATTGCCACCACCAATTAGTGTTCAGAATACAAAGACCAGGTATTTAGCCCACCATCCTCTGAGAGACAGAATCAATTTCTTTCAATTTTAATGTACAAACTTAAATTAAATTTCTAAAATGCATATATTTTCAAAGAGTAGGGAGATACGTAATTCTTTGCTTAAGAGAAATTAATGAAACGACCTTTAACAGACAGGTTTTTATTACATAAACCGTCTGTTAGAGGACTAACGTAAAACATATATTAATTGTTTTTGTTTGTTACATATCTTTAAAATTTTTCTTCTTTCTTATTATTTACTCTCCTCCTATCTTAATTTAAAGTAAAGTCAAGAATCCCTAAAAACGTTTCCAAGCTAACAGTTCTAGTTTCGCCGCCTTTTAGAAGTGACATCTGAAACCAACCACAATGATACGGAGAAGTGGCAATTACCGAACAAGGAAACTCCGCTAATTGCCGACCGCCTAATGTGCACTTTCGTTTTAAAGTTTCCTTTATTGATGTGTAAACAGTTGATACAGACTTCTAGTTTTCCATTGTCAAGGTTTTTCCAAGAAAATGGAAATTTTCTGAGTAGACAACTAATGATTGTTGGTTATAATTTTTTTCCCAACAGTACGAAGTTCGATCGATTTATAAGACAGACATGAGAGATCAAAGAAAACGACATTTAAATCAGAAAATGCCCAACGACTCTAAATGTTAAGGCCGGACTGAATAGTTTTTATTCTGTTGTAATTCGTGCTCTCCTACATAACTGACAATCACAACGTTGCTAATAATTTTTTCCTGATAAGTGGTGTAATGGTTAAGCACAACTACATACGGAATTTGGTGGTAGACAAAAGTAGACGGCTTGAGGGAAGTTGAAGAAGGTTACAGATAGGGTAATAAAACCTAGACAAGTTGGCGCAGCCTGAGATTTTCCTAAGTCTTTGAGACTCGGCGACATCGGGCTGTGAGCTGACTTGGTATTTTCCCTCAAAACATCAGTGGAGTGGGATGAATGCCAACTCCCAGAGACGACAGATTTTGATTCGAGAGGAACGGATCCCTGCCACCAAAAGAAATATAACGATGCAGAGGGGAAAATGTATTAAAAACCGGGGGATATAGATTTTGGGGTACTAAGGATTTAAGACATTGAGGTTTAATCAGCGAACTCCAGCGGCAAGTTCCAGACTAAGCTGAAAAAGAGGTAATTACACTGCCTGTAACATTTTACAGATTTCCTCGTACTGACATTTTCGCGTAGGATTTGTGTTTGTATTTCTGCTTCTATGAGAAGGTCCACTAAGACGACCTTATGTTTCTAGTTCATAAGATATCTAATGCACAGAGTGTTAGAACTAATCATAAAAAAGCCCAGCTTTGTGAATTGAAATAAATTCAATCATTGCATATTTAAAATTGATTATTATTTTTATTAGATTTATTTAAAGTCGCATCTACGTCAGAGGTAAATAGCGACCTCATGATGAATGTTAAGTCGATTTTTCATTTTTATATAAGCCTAAATTATTTTATTTTAAAACCGGGCAATCGGAACCACGAATAAGTCTAAGAGAGTTCAAGAACGCCTGGTCCCTAATCATGCTGATTTCTCTGTGCCACATGCAAATTGATAAAACGTCGTTTATTGTGCCATTAACGCGACTGAGTGTATTATCTAACAATGCCACAAAACGAACCGTTAAGTATTTTCACTGCTATCGTGCCCTGAAAAGGGAATTCTTCAAGAAATTTAACCAATTGATATACAATACAATGACAGTAATACTTCTCATAGTAGCTGGATGATCGGCGTTGCCTAGCTATTTATTTATATTTACTTACAAAATGAGAATTTTATTCATAACCGGCATGGTTACAATAAATATACAACACAGTAACTTAAAGTAAGTGCAGAAACAGGTACATTTAATTCACCGATACGTTAACTTTTTTCTTTCTTTCTCCATGGCTCTACAGCCCGTTCAGGGCCTGGGCCTACCGATTTGGAGTGACACGACACGTTAATAAGAGACGAAAACCCTTACAGTCACTGCGTTCGACACTAATCTCGGTTGTGTTTGTACGATAACTATTTTCCTCAAGTCCCACAACTGCCCCTACACCTAGGGAGGAAATTACAACTTAACCCGTATTGTAAACGTTTTAATTCACCGGTGTCAGTTGTTTTTTCATTATTTGTATAATAAGCCCTTAAGTCCTATTTGGGGTCGAAATTAGGCATCGACATATTTGACAATGACACTATCACAATGAGCGACCCTGAAAACCCTTATTCGTTGTAATTACTGTTTTAGAATGTTTTTAAAATTCCACCGCAACCTGTGTAAATGCTAAGAACGATTTACCCAAACAGTATTTGTTTCAGAGTCGTAACATATATTACAGAATCACCCTCATCAGAGCCCTTCATATGGGCTGAACTACTGCTTATCCAGCATGTTGGATGTCACAACAATCGTGGTTGTTTTCGCGATATTTTTATTTAACGCACCTCCTCCCTCCACCTAATGGTCGTCACATCCCATGCCGAATGAAATTATACATCATGAAACCCTATCAACCTTACTGTACTCCAAAAAAATCGGCGCAAATAACGGGTTTTTATGAATATTTTAATATTTCCACCCCCGTATTAGGGCCGGGAGTATTTTCTAACTCCCCCCAGTGTTTCTTTCTGGTTTGCAAGGAACACGTGTATAAAATTGTATGGAAATGGCTCCACATGTTAAGATTGTATTTGGAACTTTGTTTTCCTCTTTCCACCTCTCTCTTACGGGATGTACTTCTTAACCGATAGCCTTAATCACCTCGAATTCATCAACAATCTCAGGTAATTTTATGTAATGCCCATTCACATCCACCCTCCCCCTCCTCTCCACAAAAATAACATTGGTAAAAACACAATCAATCTCACTGCACCCAACAAAAAATATTATTCATCGCAAATATCGGGCGCGTGTGCATATTTTTAATTTTCCACCCCCGCCCCTAAGGAGGGCTCCGAAAGGCCAATAGAAACCTTTACAACTCAGAACGTTTCATCGCAATCGGATGAACAGTATAACATTCAAACATGCATTCATTTTTATTCCTATAGGTAATAAAAATTATATCCGTGACTCCTAATACCTGCAGTAGACAACAATGATAAGTTACAACATAGTTTTCTGAGTTTTAAATTTACAATAAATAAAAAGACGGGCCAATAAGTCAGGATATAAATTTATCACTATTTATTCAAAAACGACGTAAAATTTAGCAATTCATCATACTATTCCTTGACTCCCTCAGCCGAAAAGATTATTGAATGTACACGTGAAAAATTTTGTGTCCCGGACCATCTCCAGCCCCTGACAGTTACGGCCAAAATTTGGATACTTTGAATAATCAATAAGCGTCATTTTTTGACCGGATTAATATGCGTGAATTTTGTGCATTACCCAACCAAAACGGACATTACTACACAAGCTTCTAGAAGCTTAGTCCCAACGAAACCTTCATGATCACAAAACCTATGAGAATCGTGAAAAACGGAAGCAGAAGATTCGTTTCACTTAACGCTACAATTTCCAGCTGACTTTAAAATGGTTTCCTCAGGAATGGAAAAAAAACATAATCATTACAAGACATATGGCGGATATTTTGAAGAGGAAAGGAATAGACGGAAAGGAGAAGACTAATACACAAATTGTACTTTAAATAAAAAGTAAGGATTAGAATTGGAACTGAAATATCAGGAGAAAGCAGCATTGGAAGGGAAGTTTTCTGTCCAGCATACATCTAGAAGAGATGATAGGGGAATGCTTAAATGGAAAAAGAATATGTATTGGCGGAAAGATTTGCGGATGACATGGAAGTGTTAGTACAATCAGAAAGAATGCCAAATAAAATGCTGGACGGTTTTAATGAAGCTTGTCGGGAATATTGAATGAGAATAAACGCTTGAAAAACAGAGTATATTGATTAGTAAAGGAAGAAAACAGAGTTTATGATAGACCAAGTAAATAAAATCCAAGTATTTTCCTTTAAATATTTGAAAAGTAAAGTTCCTGAAGACTTGAGAGGTTAAAAACGCACATTGCCACCGCGAAAGTAATTAATAGGAAACTGAAGTTATGTGGCAAACTGATGAAATTTTTTGGCAAGTGCTTTCTCAGGAGTGTGGCGCTGCACACAGCTGTAGGACTTTTTACATATTCACTCAACTGGAAGGTTTTTATTAATTTATATTTAAATTTGTTTTTACTAAGTTAAATGTTTGCCTATTAAAAGCGCCGCCAAAGCTCAGGTGGATAGAAATAGAAAGCATGCATGTGTCTGAATCCCAGGAAGACAACCGTACTAGAACGGAGCAGGGAAAACATCCCACCAGCCTAAAAGGTAGTTGTTGACAGATTTGGCTGGTGGTTGTAATGTCCTCTGGGCCAGTGCAGGCAATGGCTATGGTGTGGACGGCTTTGGAAATGGTTTTCTTCACACATCACAGGATGCGCAAAGTGCGCAGTGTCAAGTATCGGCCCACTGTGTGGATAGAAGTCAAATCACCAGCGGTTGGCAACCCAATGTACAGCCCAGCTATTAGCACATAGTGAAGAGGAGCTATGAGATGAATTTGCATCAATGAGATCTATTACGTGAAAAATAGAGAAGGGAAGACAGCACGGACAGAAAGAGGGAGAGCGAGAGAGGCAATTTCGGTTTTGGCAAAGACGAAAACACTTGGCCTTGGAAAGACAACAAAGAGGGACGTACAATCCTGAGGAGCCTCGCAAGCACGTGGCCGGTTAAGCCTGCATATGCTTCGATCTCTGTGGCAGAGATCCTTGTACTGTCGCAGGGGTTTTCTGCCCTGGAGCTTTCCGATTTTAAATTTTCTAAATTCTTGTTTGGTTTAAAGCTGATGTATGTAAAAAGAGGTAACTATAGACAAAATAAGTAATGAAATAATATACCGCCATATGCAATATAAGTATTACTTGAATTTTTAGTTTAAAAGTTAGCGAAGATTGAGAGCTGGGCAAGGCGCCAGTTTGTCGTGGCCTGACGCTTCGTCTAATTGCAAGAGATGGTATTTTGTGACGTAAGGTATTGATTAGGGGTTTTCCGCATTACACTCACGAGGGAAACTAGGAAATAACTGAAATGTTTGAATACCAAGCGTGTGCCTCGCCCAATGCCATTTCGTGGTTTCGAGAAGATCGACCGGAAAGTTCGATATTTCTCACAGGGGTTATGCTGTGAGGAAACGTCATACTGGTCTCTACAGTTGAAGGAGACGAGAATGATCAATCTGGTGGGACGCAGAGAACAGTGGTCTGGCGACAAAGTTTCTAATTTTTCGACGCCAACGTTTTAACCAGAGAATTAAGAGGTTGTATTGCTTCACCACATAGTTCAAATTTTCTGTAATTTTTGTAAATATTTTTCCATGATTAATTATTTTTTTGTGTAACTAAATACGTCCATTAGTTCTTTAATTATCTTTTAATTATTATTTCAATTCGTACCCCTATAATAAATACCACATTACGTTTCTGCAATCCTTGCTGCTTTCGTTAGGTGATTGAAAAACTCAAGAACCGCAGACCAACTTACCGTCAATCCCAGGTGACGAACTCAAAAACTCTGAAAGTACTTTTTACTTATCTCTCAAGATTTCCTGCATGTGACATTTACGGATATTTCCGGCTCAGTTATGTTTTCCTCTTATTATTTATCACTTTGGACGTTACAGCTAATGGAAGCTTAGATAAGCTTCACTCGATACTTGTCCAAGTAAGTTCTGAAAGTACACAAAGTGAGCGTTCATTGTAGAAATATGAAACGAAAGAAACCCAAATTCCAACACCAAAACTCATATTAAGTGGCCCACGAAAATATGTTGATGAATCTGCAAACATCATCCATTTCTCTATTTCATTAATTAAATGTTTCACTTTCCAAAAACCTCAGCTTGTTCGTCAAATTCTCGCGCCGCCGCCCAATCATGACGAAGAACGGAATTATTCCAGCAGAATTCTAAAACGTAAGCATCAGTTTCAAATAATCAAATATAACTTACAAAGTTAAAAAACTGCAGGAGTGAGGCTGGAACGCGTTATACAAAAAATAAAGCGAAAAAGACCGATGTTTGTATCGAAACTGTAGCATTCTGGATCGCTGAGACGAAAAGTGATCACATCCAAGTTCGGCATTCCTAAATAAGAAATTCGTGTTTGGGGACATTCCTTCTTCCAGTTTAGATCAAATTTAATGACTTCGTAACTATATAATCTTCTAGAAGACTGCGTGTGAGGACGATGGAGACTGTCTCAACAGAATACTGATCTGGTGGAACAGTTTTTAATCCTCATTACCAATCTTTCTGGATAACTTACCACTAATTTTTTCGGCCGCGGACGTTGCAGCAGCAACATGAAATTTCATAACATTTTAATTAATGAATTGAGGTGGTCCCGAAAGTTGGGGGATGAAATATATTCTATTTACGACTATTGGCCATTCTTTGCATTTTAATCGAAAGAGATTGTTATAAATAATATATAGACTTTGCATATTTCTTAACTAGTTTCGTTAACTGCTTTAAATTTAAATTCAAACCATCTATGAAATTAGTAGGCCCTAGTTTTCGTTTGTAAGTTCATTGCCGTTACTCATTAAAAATGTAAATTTTATCTCATTTTTATTTCTGTAAATTTGTTTGTATTAGCATAATTGCCTTAACGCAATTATCTAGTTTATTAACATGGTTTTTCTATAATTTCCCTTACATTTTACTTGTTTTACTTTTATCTTGTAGTCATTTTTCAGGTTTGCCTACGGCGGGAAAAATATACTACGGCTGCACAACTTTGTCGTTTGCTCAAGAGATAAATCTGTGGCACGCAACCCCACTTTTTTTTGGATTAACAGGCTTCATGAGGGTGATCCTGAAACAGGCAACTCCCCTTTAATAGCATAGGAAGGGAATTGAAATGGAGGGATGCGGAAGGGCCCCCGGGCTATGGTTTAAGGATCCTACCCGGTGTTTCACCTAAAGAGATGAAGGGAAAACCTTAGAAAACCTGCATCAGGTAGGTCGGACATTGGGTACGCTCTTCCGAATGACGGGAGACGAGTTTGCTGTGGGGTCGCAGCATTCCCTTCTCCATGTCTCCTCCAGTTTCAGGAGGCAGTTGGCCGACTGATCCAATATGATCAGTGGACAACTCTTGCCATATGCCAAAGGTCTTCGACCCCAGTATATATACCTCCCTACGAGTGATTGGGTAATTTCTGGACCAAAAACAAGCAGCTTTGTATGTCGGCACAGACGGCAGTTGATATTAAAGCAGGCACGGACAGGCGGGACTTCTCGAAGAACCTTGGACAAGACAGCATCAATGATGACATGTGGCCGACATTTAGTGGATTCTGGATGCGAGGCTAATGTTAGCGCCCTGAGGACTGAAAACTGGGAGATGAAGTTCGAAAAGAACGGGTAAGGAGTAGAAGAAAACTTAATAAACCCCCGGCAATTAACGAAATTAGTGATTTTTCGAGTGTTGATCGGTCAGTGAGCCAATTGTTGGTAAGCTTCAATAACTTTTAATGGAATATTTGGGTTGTTTTAGTACTTGGACTAGTTTATGATCCCAGATGTCAGCAGCGAGTCGGAGTATCTTCATCTATTGAGCAGATAACAGGCACGATGATCAGGGCCAGATTTAGACGTGATGAGGTCCAAAGATATATAAATCATGGGTCCCCTTTCACAAGTCCTTAAAAATTTCATGTTCGTGACAAATGTGATTTTAGGATCCCTAAAGGATTAAACCGAAATACAGTTTAGTATTGTCTTGATTGCAAAATAATCATATTTGGGGGGGGGGGGGAGGTCGGGCCTCTAATCAAGATAGGGAGGCTAAGATAGCTTGTACGTCAATCCGGCTCTGACGAGGAAGTTGCACTTCTGAGAAACAAGTGGAGGTAATTCCTAATTGTAATCCTGTGATTTACTTCAGGCTACCATAAGGAAAAGAGTTAAAATCATAAGCCTCCTATTTGGAGGCCCTGAGATTAAAACAATTATCTGAATTGCTGAAGGAAAACCTTAAATTATAAATCATTGTAGAATTAAGCAATTCCTTCAAGATACAGTCTAATTTTCCCTATTTCTTATCATGAAGGCGTTCCTTCTACAAACAAACTTGATCTATAAATAAATACAGAATTATACAGTTTCAAAAAACTATAGTAAACATTTTTTCAGATCTTACTAGCATTCCTTTGTCTGATATGCTTCCTTTACTCAATTTAATTTTGAACTCAACTTATTTTTTATTTAATAGTTCTTATTATCACCAAATAAGTGGATCTCCAATAGGAAATCCTTTGTCCCCTTTCTTTGCAGAGATTGTGATGTGAGATTTGGAAGCTATATGTATCTCATTATTAGATTTTAAGCCATTAAAATACTTCAAGTACATTGATAAAATTTTTTGCCCATTCTAAAAACTAAATTAGGTAATTCAATCCAAATTTTCAATAGTTATCATCAAAATTTAAATTTTACTTATGTGAATAGAACAAAATAACTATTAATTTTCTTGGTGTTCTGATGTGTTCAAAATAAAAAGAAATTTCAACCAATTGGTATAAAAAATCTACATATTCAGGAAGACTTCTTCATTATAAGTCCAATCACCCCATTGCTCAAAAGAAAGCCATGGTTTATAATCCGGTAGATAAGGCTGCCAAGTTGTCACATCACAAAGACCGCAGGGTAAATCTAAATAAAGTTATCAATAGTCTGTTTCTAAATTCATACCCAAGCAATTAACAAACATCTCAAAATTAGATTGAATAAAATCAGGTATTCCGACAATAATTTAGCTGTTAAAAAGATTGACAGAAAAATTAGTTTCATAATTTTACCTTATATAGCCAACATACAATATAAACTAATTGACTTGTTTCATAATTACGGTGTAGATGTTGTTGTTAAATCAATTAATAATTTAAATTTCGTTCAAAATATTAAAGACAAAATTAACTTTCTGGAAAGACACACTTATCTACAAAATTAATTGTTTATATTGTAACGCATTGTATATCGGACAAACTAAAAGAGCATTAAGGACCATAAAAACAACATCAAATGATACATTCAAAAGTACACAGTTGTGTCCAAACACATTCTTGTTAATAATCACAATTTTGATTGGCAAAATGTGGAAATTTTAGACGAAGAAAATAATTACTTCTCGAGAATTATGAGGGAAATGTTGAATATCAGGTGCAACCCTCATGCAATCAATATTAAAAATGACACGAATAATTTGAACAAAATTTTCGATACTCTTTTGTTGTAGTAGTTTAACGCTTTAAGATTCTTCTCCATTGTTACAATTACAGCATTTCGACGGTAACCGTCAGGGGCTGGAGTTGGTCCAGCGCGGCTTCAAATTCTTCACATGTAAATTATTAGGGAGGATGTGATGTGGTAGCCATGTACAAATGAAAAGGCTTGCGCAAAATAGGTTAGCATGGAGGGTTGCAACAGACCAGATACCACAACAACACGAATATGTGTGAGAAATTGCGTACACTTACAGAAGTTATTGCAATTGTCTCCGTTTTCTATTGTCCGATTGTGTGGAGTTTCGGGCTCAAGTGTGTTGGCTGTTAGCGCACTGGTAATTACAGCTAATGGATATTTAAAATCTCCATCTTGGACCCTGGAACCCGCCTACGGCCTGTAATGAACGTATTCAAAACTGGGCGTGCGTAACAGTAAGGTGTGTGGACGTACAGAATTTGCGACGAGTCTTTACCACGACCTTGAAGCGACTTCTAGAGCCATATGACGCAAGGTGGTTGACCTGTCTCACAATCAGTCGTACATGCCATCAGTCATCAAGAATACATTCTCGCTACATTGAGTACATGTATCTAGACTACGGCTTAGTATTTAATAACAAATGAAGTTATAGCTTCCAAATTTGACTAGTGACAAACCTGGAACTTACGACGCGGCAGCCACAAGCTAAGTGACTCGTGAAGGTAATAGGAAAGCAGATAATACTTAGGACAAGGACATGACTATCGTATATCTTATACTTTTTGGCACAGCCAACCGTGCTTTAAAAGTGCTATCAGCAGAGGCGACCCCGTTTAGAGAATTTCCAAGGGTGACTACCGAATAGATATGACCATATCCCCTATACACGCGATCGGTGCTGTGAAGCTATAACATACATTATCTCACTTGGCGGGTTAATTCAAATCCGCGCACCTTGAATTGAAGTTCCGCTTTGGCACACGCCTGTGAGGTGACCTTGCAAATTATAAGTTTCCTGGCGGAAGACTAAGCTAAGGCTAATCGTGCTTCTCAGTTCCACGGTTTCCATGATGAATTTCGCAGTATAAGCCGCCCCGTTGCGACCTTCTCTGCTCAGAGAGTCTATAGAGACGTTGACTTATTCCTCACCTGTTCACGTGATTGGCGTTGCAGCTAGAGTGGAGTGTGGGATCGTCTTCACTAGACTTGGCAACCTTCAGTCCAGCCAAACACTGGCCTCCCGTGTTGCCAGACGTAGCGAGCTCACAGCAATGACTGACTCTGACTACCTGCCGTCATCCTCGCGCCATCTGCGGGCTGCGTGCGACTGCTTTATGAAATGCCAACAAGCAAAAAACCCTGTCAATATAAACCTCCAGCGAGCATCCGGTTGCTTATGTCATCCGGGTTCTTGCCTCTCTCCACTTACACACACAGCATTACGCATCATAGCAATGTTTCCCGCCGACGTTGCGCAAAATGAAATGATGTGTGTCCTTCCATACCGCGCGTAATGAAAACGCTTCATAAGCAAACGAGTGATTCATATAGCGATACAATGATTACATGTCACCAATATTTTATGCAGAAGGTGCACATAATTGATTTCTTTACACTAAAAGTTAATTATATTACTAACTTGGTCAGTTCCACTAATTTCCCGGGAAATCACATGGTTCTAGATAGAATTCTTTTATTTACCATAAGCAACTTGTACTTTAAGTTATATTTATAATTTGTAGATTTAGAAAAAGCTTGACATGAGGGTGATTCTGAAGCAGGCAACTCCCGTTTAATAGCATAGGAAGGGCATTGAAAAGGGCTTTGGGGTGGGGTGATAAGAGTTAGGAGATCAGTTCAGTTTTACGAAGAATGTATGGACAAGAGAAACAAAACTGGCTTTGTGTCTAATTTTAGAAGAAAGTGTAAGAAAAAATAGGCCTACCTTCATGGCATTTGTAGATTTATAAAAAAAAGTTTGACAATGTGGACTGGAACCCACTATTAAGTATTTTGAAGAGGACAGGAATAAAATATCAAGAAAAGACTTATCCATAACATCTACAGAAGGGAGTCAGCGGTAATTAGAATTCAAGATCAAGAAAAGAAAATCAGAAATCGAGAAAGGAAAGAACAGGTGATAATGAAAGTTAAAACAGAATATGGAAAAGGAATCAAACTGCAAGGAGACGAAATAATCTACGCTTTGCTGATGATAGAAGACTTGGAAACCACAATAAATGGCATGAACCTGGTCCTGGAGGAAGAGGGTACAAAGAGGTACCAAAATGTCAGTTTATGTAATAAAAACTTCTGTTAAAAGTCATTTCATTGATTCCTTTACAATACAATTATATATACAAATTCTGGTCTGTTTACTCAAAAAATGTGGAACATCTATTTACAATCCCTACCTTAAGACTAGCTTTATTTACATATAATGTCAACATGTTCCTTAAAACTTAAATTACAATCTATCACTACACCTTTAAAACTAGTAACTCTCCCAATTCTTCCTAATCTATCACTTATCACAGTTATACTTAGATCCTACTACCATAAACTTACTCTTACTTACATTTAACTTCAACCTGTTAGCGTGCAGCCAGTCAAAGTCTATTTCAAGCTGGTATCATCTCAACTCACATAACATTAATACCACAGCAAAATATATACAACAATACATCATAAGCATACAGCCTTACTTTGACCCTAAATTACAAAAACATTTCACAGAATCGTTTATATAAAGCATGAAATAGAAAGGTCATAGGAAGTTCAAATAAATGCTGTCTATAAAAGAATAAACTGCAATGCTTATTTATTGAAGTGGTTGCCAACTGTTCTTACAGAGGATTGCCTCCTACACATATACATTCACATTTAAATTACTGCATTGGGATATGGGTCTGTGCTGCTGAAAAACATATGAACAGATTATTGGTCATACTGATATGGGATCAGTAGACAACTCTTACAGTATGCCCAAGGTCTTGAACCCCAGTACATACACCTCCCAAAATAGATTAAGGAGTCTCGGCATATAAGAGAAATCTTCCATAGGCAGTTCTCAATGATCCACATTCAACATAATAATAAAGGGGGTAGAAAACAATTATCAACTTACCGTCATAGTAGGCATCGACTGTTAGGGAACAATGAAAATTAAATAATAATAAATTGGATACAAAACAGTGATGGACTTACCTGATAGTAGGTGTCAACTGTTAGGGAACTATGAAATTTCAACATTCATATTTGACTATACTTTTATTTAACTATAAAAATTCACAGTTTTGTTATTGTCAACTTATAGTATGTCACCAGGATAGAAAGTAACTTGTATAATTATTTAAAGCCTTAGTCAGTCCAGACTGAAGACATGAGTTAATTAACTTAACTAGCTCCATATATATAATTAATAGGGACAGGAAAGAGAGACAGAAAGTTGGTGACTTACCTGAAGTTCACAGATAGCAGCTACCATGTAGGGTTTGAGAATCTTGAATTATCAGAGGCACCGCCCCTTCATCAGAATGTTAGGAAAACATTTCCAGTGATGGCCAACCATCAACTGAGCAGTCAAAAATTGCTGCGTGAATAGCTTTTGCTAGTAAACAATAGACCCCACCAGGCCACCAACTTTCTCTCTCAATAAGGGTCAGGGAAGAGGCAAACAATTGATGGGGGCTGGGGAGATGCATACATACACCCCCATGTTAACACACGTCCAAACACATCCATATATTAACACACAAATCCTCTAGGGGGTCTACATTACATACACACATATCACTGCATACACTCTCATCAAGGTTTTAACACATACATACTCCAATTAGTTACATTTGTAATCATTCACTTCTTTCTGGAGTCTTCCAAGATGAGCTCAAATGTGCTTTAGTCACTCCACTGTACAAACAGGGGAATAAAGAAGATATATCAAATTATCGCCCCATATCACTGTTGCCAGTATTATCAAAATTTTTTGAAAGAGTAGTATACAACAGAGTTATAAAACATCTGAACAAACATAATTTACTCACCGATTCACAGTTTGGGTTTAGAAAAGGATATTCAACCGAGAAAGCGATCTTTACTCTTTTAGACGACATAATAGAAGAATTAAATAAAAAAAATCGCCCATTAGGTATATTCTGTGACTTAAGTAAAGCTTTTGATTGTGTAGACCATAGCATATTGCTAGAAAAACTGAGGTACTATGGAATAACAGGAACTTCATTTTCTTGGTTTAATTCATACTTACAAAATAGAATGCAAAGAGTAGTATTAAAAGATTCGTGCACAGGTGAAATACATAAATCAGATTGGGGAATTATTAAAACTGGGGTCCCACAGGGATCAGTATTAGGGCCATTATTATTCCTTATATATATAAATGATCTTCCTAATACCATAGATTCAACTTCTAAAGCTATCCTCTTTGCAGATGATACTAGTGTAATAGTAAAAAGTAACAAAGTCACACTTGAAGAGGCAAGTAACAATAATTTAACTAACATGGTTTAATGCGAACGGACTAACAAATAACTGTGACAAAACACATTTCATGCAATTTCACACACTCAACACAACTTTACAATCTATAACACTTAAATACGACAGCAAAAATGTAAATGAAACTTCCTCTGTTAAATTCTTAGGTCTCTTAGTAAATAATAAATTAAATTGGACTGATCAGATTAATCAATTACTTAAGAAACTCAGCTCAGCTACATATGCTGTCAGAGCAATGTCCACCTTCAGTGATTTAAAAACAAGAAAATTAGTATACTTTGCATATTTTCATTCTATTTTATCATATGGTATTATATTTTGGGGCAACTCAGTAGGCATAGATAAGATTTTTATTAGTCAAAAACGTGTTATTAGAGCAATATGTGAGGCAGGTTTCCTCACGAACTTCTTGCAGAACTCTGTTCAAAAAGTTAGGTATTTTCACTTTGACGTGCCAATACATTTATTCATTGATGTTATTTTTAATCACAAATAGGCACTTATTTTTGAATAATTCTGATATTCATCCCTTCAATACAAGGAACAAAAATAATCTGTATAAAAAATGTAAAACATTGTCAATTGCACAGAAAGGTGTGCATTATTCAGGGATATCCATCTTCAACAGACTGCCGCACAGAATTAAACAGTTGTCCGATAATCAAGGTAAATTTAACACTGAATTACGCTCATTTTTGCTTAGCCACTCCTTCTATTCAATAAAGGAATTTATAGAAGAATCGGAGAAGAGTAATTTATAATAGTTTATAATACAAAAATTTGTTATAAGTATATTTTTCTTTTATACAATAAAATAATGTAATAAATGTACACCCTGACCCATTCCACATCCTTGAAGCTTAGCTTCTTTACAGGATCTACGGAATATGATTATTATTATTAATTGAAACACATGTGCTAATGCTGTTGTGTGTGGTCAGTTTGGGAGAGGGGGGGGATTAAAGGTTATTGTCTATAGGATACAGAGTCCATGACTTCATCTGGACTGCAAGACATGTTGAAAGGAAAGCTCCTATAGATGAAGTTCAGTTTCTGAAGAATCCGGGGGTAGGGCCTTGAGGGGTGTCAGTGTGAAGCACTAGTTAAAATTATTGGTATTGTGGTTCTGGACATGAGCAGCTATGGGGAATTGTGTTTTGGAGAGTTTAACTGTGCTGCGGTGGTTGGCAATCTGTTCAGGGAAGGGTCTCATTGTCTGGTCATTGTAGAAGGTTGAGCAGTGCATTTTACTCACATTGTTAATAAACTTGAAAATATGACAAATTCAAAGATCTCAAGAGGCAGCTATTTTGTGTTGTATTAACTCTTTTTCTTCGGCATTAAGTATGCCAGCAATAACTGAATTCCTTCTGACTCTAGAAACTTAAGTTTGAACTAATAAAACTATTAATGATTTGATGTTACATGATAAATGTACACATTTAATTCAATGTTTTATTCCGATCTATTTCCCATAGGTAATTTGGAAAGTGAAATTATAAGCAAGTTCAGATATAAGTCAAGTAGAGAATTCAAAATGCCTAATAATTATAAATATTTCAGAGAATCTTCACTTACATTGTGAATCCACTTTTTGAGACTCCTTTTCCAGATTAACAAATAAAAATAAATTATTGTATTGTAATGTTGAATAGGTAGGTGTAACATCCAAAAATCCTTGAAGGAGACAAAGCCAAATATTTAGCTCTACATCTACATAGAAGACATGTAGAAAACACTCATTTAGCAAAAATGCATGTAGGTATAAAATTTAGCAATATGCACCAAATGCTCAGAAGTATTCCAGACTGACATTAACAGAAAAGTTGTTATGAAACCAATCTAGTCTTCGTACAGACTTGACTTGGAAGACTTATTATATTATTGTGAGAACTAGTGATTAAGTTATCTTTGTTTTATCAGCCACTTGAGTTAGCGACTTGCTTAGGTTCAAGTTTGTGCAACTTTGCTCATCTCATCCTCAAAATTCCCATTGATGTTGCAGCAATCTTTACTTCAAAAATTTATTTTACCATAAATTTACCTTTCTTTCAAAAGCATCAAAGCCCTTTACTTTTCCATACATATTTCTGGTTAAAAATTTATTGTTCATATTCATTATTATTACAGATTTCAAATATTACATTCTAAATGAGGTACTCCAATTGGTGAAGAAATCAACACACATTCTATACCTGGACTTCAATCAATATATTAGACAAAAATGAACATAAAAAAATATTAAAAGCAACTTATTTTTAAAATAGATTTTCCTTATATTATAAAACAAACTGAAAAAGCAATTTGATTGAATAATTGAACAGTTGTGTCATCAGGAACAATTCACATTTGCTTAGGCCGAAGGAAAATAAATCATTGTACATCAGTTCTGGGCTCATTGTACAACAATTTGGAGAAACCAAGTAAATAATGGATAGTTTTCATATTTAAGAACATCTTTTTAAATTGTCTTGAAGTAATAAACTTGAACAAAATATTTCTATACACCAGAATTAAAGCAATTGCAAACAATATTTTTGAAGTATTCAAAGCATTAATCTTAAGGATCTCCCTTTGAGAATATTTCTTGCAAGTTTGAAGAACCAGATACCTACTTATGAAGTTTGAGCCAATCAACTTATATCTCAACTCAAGAGTAATAAATTATAGTATTATTAGTGGCTGTAGCATCGTGCATACTTTCTAAGCCAAAGCAAAACTTTATTTCCATCAAAATTATTTGCAAGAATATTAATAATAAAAATAAATGTGTAAAATTGAATACCATACTAGCAGGTACAAGGTTAACAAGGAATATCAAATGATATATTTTAATTAGTTTCGCAAATAATACATTCATTTCTCACACTCTTCAGTCTAGACTCCATTCATACACAAATAGAATTTTTGGTACAAATGACTTTAACAAATGATACTTATCAGTCAAAAAATAAATAAATAAATAGATGGTAATGTACAATTATTCTGATAATTACTATAAATATTAAATCACATATTATAAAGTTTATCAAATCATGTTGTCTCCAAAAGTATAAATATTGCTACATATTGTCATTATAAATATATACATATATTAAAGAGCATTTTTCTTGAATAAGGAACTGTGAAAATAAATTTAAAATTCATTCAACTATATACATTGAATGACACTATAATTATTTGGTACAAAATATTTCATCACATGTTCATTCCATATAAAAAACTTTCCTTCCAGAGGATAACCAACAGTTTTCTACTTAAGCCACATAAGGAATCACAATGTAAAGCAATCACAACAAGATATGCAGGTAAAATATTACAGACTGCTGTAAAATTTTCAGGTGACTGTAATATTAGGAGATCTTTGTTGAAGGTTCTCATTAGCTCCTAAAAGTTCTTCATCAGCTGATAGAAGAACATCTGACTCGGAGTCATCTCGCTTATCTTTCTTAAGTTTCCGGTAACGTATCTTCACTCTCTTAAATATTCCTGAATCACTCTTATAATTTTTCAAATGTGATTTCCTCATTAGAAAATTATCTGTCACCCAGAAAAGGAATGCCTATAAAATTAAATATAAGATTTAATTGTAAAATGTAAGCAATTAAAAGACATAATTAACATGATAAAGTAAATATCACTCCTTCATGTAACTAGTATTACAGATGTTTAATATTTTTATTTAATTTCAGAAATTGTAGCATAATAAGATAATTAAATGAAAAAAAAGTTTTATAAGAATAACTGTGTATATTTCCCGTTTCTTTAATTGATATAATTATAAAATTATTTATTTATAAATTATTTATAAGGCAACAGCATATGTAATTACTATTATTAAACTATATTACCAATAAAAAATAAAGTGTTTTGTGTGTAATCTCTTAAAATGTTTTTACTTACATTAACAAAAAAGGGAATGATAAATAATACTAAAGCCAATTCAATATCTGGATTAGTTATTGGAGAAAGAATGAATTCTCTCACACTATCCCAAATATCAAGCTGTATGAGCAAAGTTATGCAGGCCTTGACAACAAGCATAATGAATACATATAGACAACACTGTGTCAACCATGCATTCACAGAGGGTGGTTTGCCTGAAAATGTAATTAATACATCATTGAGACTTAATATATTCTACACTATTTATATTATGTAAGATTGAACCTATTAAATATAAATAATGAACTCACCATATTCTCCAAAATTTATTGCTTCCCATCTTTTAGTTCGAGCTAAATACTGAGACATTCGAATACCGATGTATATTATAAACAGACCAATTGAAGAGTCCAACAGAAAATTGATTACATACCTATAAGAATGACAATATTTATGTAAATAACAAATTATAACAAAGGAATACACCAAATACTGGCTATTCATCAAAATAAATGAACTGAAAACAATCTACTTATATCTTTACAATGTCATTACCAGTAATGGACCTGATAAACTAATTAACTTTGTTAAACTCTTTTATTCTGTTCTTTGGAAAATCTTCTGTTTTAATAGCCAAAACAGTCCACAATTAACGGTAAACAATTATAATGTCAGCCAGTTGTATTATATTATAAAATCAAACAAAAACGAGAGTCACACACAAAAACTAGGTATGTCGGAATTAATCCCAGGTGCATGACAGAAATGTTATCTGCAATACCATGATTGTGCCGACCAGGTTTGCAAAATCGTACGAAGTTTCTGAATTTTATAAGTGGCAAGATTATTACACCTATATATTTTTTTTATGGCTGGCAGGACAGCTTACAGTACTCTAAAAGTCAGCCAACACAGATATTCTGAATGAATTTGTCAACTTCAGCAAAGAAATATATAGCATCTTATACCAAATAATTCCTGTGCATTCTAAAAGGAAATACTGATGTTCAGGAACAAAAATTCTTCAATTTTTATAATTCTAGTACACAATATTTTAGAGTTGAGGAGAACCAGTTTGGATAAAGCTAGTAAGTTTCTGTTGATAAATTTACTCACAGAAATTGTCCAGTCTAATTGAGAGGAGTGTGCACATGTTATTAATGAAATTATAAGTTTAATGTCAGGTCTAGTGAACATTATCTCTGAATAAATAAAGTTCCATGTTTAAGCAAACTGTTAAGACAATAAAACAATTTTAAAAAAATGTCCTGGGTTGCACCCAAAAAAAATATGGTAAGCCAAAATTTTACAATATACAGGTGATATCAACCCAGTGGCAACTAACCTGTTTACAATGTTACTTTACTACAAAACTGACTTCTCCCATTTGCAACAGACTCTTTCATATCAACTGGGCCCACTAACCAACATGGTATCCAATGACATATACTACCTTAAAACCACACAACAAATTTCCAATTAAATGAGAATTAATTTGGATGCAACAAAGAGGAACTCAATAATATTAATAGTAACAAATTGCACTATGAATATAAGATTACTAATGCCAATGAGTTAGCACGGGAAATAACAAAAGGGTTCTCTATGAAGCAAGTAAATAAGGCAATGAAATACAATGACAAAATGAAGGGAAAAAGAAGTAAGAGTTTTGTATACTAAATTAAATGTAATGACTAATAAATCTTATATTTTGCAACACTGAAAAAAGAATATTTAACCATTGTAGTAATAATAAAATGCACATGAAGACAGACATGACACAAGAAAAATAAGCAGTGTGTTGATTTTAATGGTGCCAAATTATGACACAAGAAAACCAACACATTTAAAAGGAAAATAATTGAAGGAATATATATTTCTGAGTATTTGTATAAAGAAACAAAGTTTGTATTGCTAGGATTAGTTATGACATTATTAATAATACAGGAAATTAATGCCATTACGTTGGTTATTAGTTTGTAACAATAAAAGGTTTAACAATAATTAATTATAAAAATTAAGATTGAAAACTTTCAATATAAAAATATTTTGTAGAGAGCATACTGTGGAACTTACTGTAATTAAATGGTAAAATGATTGCATAGTTTTAAGGTAGTGTACTGCATTGGATACGTGTTGGTTGATGGGGGCCAACTGACACGCAGATATAAACAGACTGTATGTGAATGAATGAATTTTTATCGATACTGCATTTGAGTTACACTTTGTGGCACTTACAAAAAATAAGCAATAAAGAATATTGTAAATAGATTAGTCACAATCAGGTTGATTTCACCTGTGTATGTTAATTAGGTAATTATATATCATTTTAGACAAAACAGAATAGGGTAAAAGTGAACAATATGGAGGACGTTGACTAAGAGAAGGGATAGATTAATAGGCCACATTTTAAGACACGAGGGTCTTGTAAAATTAGCATTAGAGGGAAGTGTGTGGGGAAGAACAGAAGAGGGAGGCCAAGGATAGAATACACTAAGCAGATTAGGGATGATGTAAGGTATGATAGTTAGGAAATGAAAAGGCTTGCGCAAGCATGGAGGGTTGCATCAAACCAGTCTTAGGACTGAATACCACAACAACATGACTATAAAATGAAAGCTTCTTTGGTTAAAGAGGAAAGTTATCCCCCAAACTTAATATGTCATGATTAAACCAGTCCCGGCTTTGTAATTAATTTATCATTGACACCCTTGTAATATAGTGAAAGTTTTCCCTTCTTTTTATATAGATTTTTAAAACCCATTAATGAAAATTTTGTTATTAAGTAGCAGTTTTTCCTCCTTTCGCAGCACCAATCAGAGGATGGGGAATAACTCTCCACCAGTTATGCTTCTTTTATAAACTGACTGGCCGACAGTGATTTATAATGTTTGCCTGTAATTGTGGGCTGGTTTGACTAATAAAACTTTCTACTTATAACCGTGTTTCAATTTTATATGTAAATGCAGTTGGTAAAAGGACCAATTGTCAGGCAATTCATTGTCCAAATTCTATATAAATAAACCAAAACAATCTTTGTTGAGTAATTTGTATATGCAAATAAATGTCACATAGAGCACTGACCTCTAAGCTGACACCACTTCACAGTTAAATTATACATTTTGGTACTGACAAACAATACCAATATTGTAAATTAGTCAACACTTTGTGGTTATTATGCTACAAATTATATATCATAAGTTAGAGAAGAAAATTTACATTTTGTACAACTTACCATGTACATGGATCCCCATGAAAAGTACTTGCCAAATAAATGTTAGCGACATGCATGACCAATGCTCCCATACCCTGCTTAGATGTATCATAAAACCAAATCAGCCATGACCTACGCTCATAACGTGGTTCACAAAACCTCTTCACTAAAATAAAAGTAAAATATTCTTTTATATAGTTATAAAAAATTATGGCTAAAATTAAACGGAAAAGTTATTTTCCATAAGGAAATTGAAACAGGTCATTGACAACTGAATCAGAAGATTATTGGATCATAATTGTATCACATCCTCAGAATTTTTGAAAAATTTACAAATCTATGTGTAATATAAAAATGACTATGAAAGTTTGTTGACACAACAAACTTGGAAGATATGACTAATTGTATACAACTAGAACTAAACACCAAATATACTTTATCAATTCAACATGTGTCATATTGTTTAAAAATTGTCATCAATTCCTAGTGTTACTGTATTCTATAAAAGGAGGAAGACAACATTTTCCATATAAACATAATAAGTATTAATGTAATTTTAGAGATTTAGAAATCATAATTCTTAAATGTTTCACTCGGGGAAAATATGAAGGGAGTGTGTGCCAGAGTGATAAACATAATGCCATAATGCAAGGCCTGGAGTTTTCGACATTAACGCATGAAATGAAGCGAGTTTTTCAACATAATTACTGTACTGCTTAGGGCAGACGAGTGATGAACTTTAACTAGAAATTAATGAATGCGTATGGAAGTCAATTTGGATTAGTTATGAACAATAATGAGCATGTTACTGAGATGTAAATGGATAAGTTGTTTTCTTCTAGTGCATCTTAAAGGATTGATGTTTTAAAAGGCAAATTACATCGTTGATTAGTCAATTCAAGAGAGCACAATATTTTCATATGTTATCAAGTACATAAAGTTGTACTGAATTCATTTCAAACACATATGTATATATAATTGGAAAAAAAATAAATGTGATACTTACATATAAGACAGGTAAATGCCAGCCCTGCAAGAAGAACTTGCAGAAACCAGCCCAATGTATCAGTAAGAGCATCTTTACCACAATGCAATTCTTCAAAATTCACTTTATCAACTGTCGTTTTATTCATTGATATCGTAATATTAGTAAGTCAGTTTCATTCATTATCAATGCAAAGACGGATATCGATGAAAAATGCAGCACTTATTTTAATGATACAAATTTACGTTGTCATGAACATTTCTGTATTTATTACACACGCTATTTCATCTAATATCTAAAAAACTGTCTCGACTTAACAAAACAATGTTTGTTTAGTGAGGATATAAAAATAGAATATAAGTATTAGTATGAATCAACCTGTGGACGGCACCATGACTGTCAACAAATTCGTCATAGATAACGGGAATAATCCTGACGTCAGGATCGCCACACTGCGCACAGATGAAAGCAGGAATTAATAGAGCGTGCTTGAGGAACGTGGAAATACGTCTGAAGACGAAAGTAAAATTTTCTAGTCTTCTTGTGAAAACAAAGAATTTATTATGAACTAATAAACAGTTTCCAAAATGTTACAGTGATAAAATCTATGGAGGTTAAATACGATAATTAAAACGCGAACTGTTACAAACGAAATTGTAAACCGTGTATAGAGTTAAGTTGAATACAATAAATGACCGAAAGTCATAAAAAGAAAAGGGTTAGCTCAGAGGCTTCGTCCCCAACTGTCGGGAATTCTTTCTACAAAAATAATAATATAAATTCAGAGTTGCGGACAAAACGTCTTTTAATAAAAATTCTTCTTTTCGTAATTTTTCATTATATTTTACTCAATATTATATTTAAACTAAATATTTCATTTAAGTCGAAAAAGGTACTAAGAATCAGAAATGACTACTACTAATTGTTAACAAGATTCTAAATCGTATTTGTTGACGTATGAAGTGTGACCATGTTGCAATATTTTCACAATATTGGATTTTTCATAAAAAGTAGTCAAGCTCGAAACCTCACCACTATACCTACGTTGGTAGTATTCTAACATACTGATTCTCACTATTTGTTTGTATTTGCTAGCTGCCTGTATTTACATGACCAGTGCCTCACATTAGTAAAGCAATCAGGAATACGCTCATCGGTGAGTCAAGATCTGTATTTTGTATCATTAAATTCGAGTTGCATAATAGGTATCACACTCGTGTAGCCCCCCGAAAAAGGAAAAAAAATAATGACCCCTCAAAGATATGTCGAATCAAAAATTAACTTTTATTTGCTCCAGTTACTTAAAACAGACAGCACCAATGGAAAATTAATTAATAATAATACAAATAAATAAATGACCGTATTATTTTCTTCTAAAATAATTATATTATGCTTTTCATTATTAGAAAATTAATGTATATTTCTAATCAGTGTTGATGCAACAGTCGAATATCGACGGGCGCCATTGCACTCACAAGCTCGAGTGTATTTTAACAGTTGTTACGAAACAATTGTTAACCCAAAAGGGAGCTAGTTTTATTTTGTGATTCTCTATGATTTATTCATCACTATCTAATTATGAGCAAAGATTGAAAATGACTTGATATCAAAAACATTTAATGAACTTAACGTAAAAGGCGTTTTTTCAATTATGTGATTTTAAAAAATATTCTCAATCCATTTTTGAGCAGTGTAGATGTTTGTCACGATTAGTCTGACAGATTTTTGTAAAACAAAATTAAAGGTCATAGTCGTTTTGGTTATATATATATTTAAAAAAAGGAGTTCAATGTTTGGAACAGCAAAAAATACAACTTCTTTTTGAAGAGAACTTTAGCCGGAAGGAATTACAGGTCCTGGATGACTCATGGGCGTTTTGTAAGATGAATTGTGAATTAGTAAATATAATTTCTACTCCCAAGGGATTTATACTGGGCTGGACTGACCTAAACAACACACTTCACAATTCTACTCGATTTGAAAAGTACTGCTGTAATTTTTTTCTCTACTGAACGGAAATATCTGGAAACTACGGACGTGTTCTCATCACCAAACCCCCAACTTCGTGGACACATCGGATTATTATAGCCTAGATTCATCGCCTGTCTCGAAATTGACCCTTGTCAAACCTTTTATTGGGGTTTTCCGGCAGCAAGTCTCAGTTTCTTCACAGCTGCAGTTTTCCTCCGGGGAGGCATTTCCAGTTTAGATGCGATATGGCAGTCGTCAATGGGTGCAAGAACCTTCTAAGCTCTGGTCTGAGTGAAAGAGTGCAGCGAATTTTACTGGCTCTGTTATAAAGAGTATTCAATACACTATATTCTCACATCAAACAAAATACTTCACTCCCACACTAATTTGATCTTTTAATTTTTAATACTTTTCCCACTTGCTCACGCATGAACTCTAAAACCTGTCATGAACTGATGTAGTCTGTTGACTAGGTTCGTGCAAAATTGAGACTAGTTTGCAACTGGTGTGGCCCAGTCCACTGTCTATTCATTTAGCAAGTCAGGCCTTACAAATCACAAATAAATTTGAGAGAAAATCCTATATTTGTAGGAAATTGTATACACTTGAACATCCAGCTCATAACTAAATCACCCAATTATATAAACACCATTATTAAACACTTGGAAGACCCAGTTAACAAAATTCACCATGTATTTAATAATTGACGAGATAACACCTTACACTAAGCCCTACAATTACATTGTAATGACGGTTCACCATATATAGGCCAAACCGAATGAGCAGTCAGCACCAGAATTAAGACAATAATAAGCTCTCATAAGTTAAATTCAATATATTAGACAAAGCCAGAAAGGAAAAAACATTTGCTAAATAGTATGTCTTTAAATTTTAATGTTCTTAAGCTGCACTATTATATATTTGCAATGTAATAACCTTGTCTTGTTAACTTTAGTTCAACCTGAAGAGGGTCCAATTCAAGTAGTTACAATCTTTAACAGTGGAAGCTAAGTCCAAAATAGTAAATTACCCCCAACAAATGCTATTAGTTTGCTTCAGGGAAAATGATTCACACAAAGTGTGAAGTTTTCAAGAGATTCTTGAACATTTGTTTAATAAATACTAAAAAAATTAACAATTCATTTGCTGGTTTTTACTTAGAACCCATTCACTCCAAATCACACTATTACTTTCAACAATGTTGGCTATATTAACTGAAGTTCAATTTACCACAATTATCCGCCTGACAGTTGTCAGACTAACATTAACCACACCTGTAAGCAAAGACAGCTTGTTTCTGAGTCCATCATGGGTCCCTAGTGTAATTTTAGAAATATTCCAAGCTTTGAAATTTATACCAATTACATTTTTATCAGGCGAATTTTATACAATTATTAGTAAAGGATTTCATACTTTAAGATTGGAATATGCTTAATTCTTTTCATATACGATAAAGCCTTATCTTATTTATATACATTACAAACCAAGAGAAAAATTAAATTAAATGTACACAAATAGACTGGGCATCAGAGTATTCAGGATAGAAGCAAAATACATTTTATTTTAAAAATATTTTATTGTCATCATACGAACCTGTAAACAAAATAAACATGATTGAGCATGTAAACATTGAAAAGCAATTCTTAAGAAATAAAAATTAATGCTGATAATTGCCTGAAATTTTGGTGGGCCAAATTTAGAATTCAATAAGTATTGTTTAATAGGCACCAAGCTACCCAAAAGCAGGCAAGATTTGTTGTTGGGGTTTTCTCCCCGGTGGCTATGTATGCCCACAAAATGCCTCTCTAAGCTTACTGAGACAATGTGAGTGGATGGGATGCCAACCCCGACCATTCATTGCCAATGAGGCCAGAGTTCTGGAAAGTCTACACTAAGGTATTTAACTTATTTATGAATGGAACAAACCTGTACACATACTATTACAGCGTTTGGCCACAGTACCGTGGAACACTATTCTCCTATCTTACTTATGATATATTTAAATAAATGAATATCTTACAAAAGATTTGCAATACTTAAGACTAATGCAGCAACAACTGTATTATCCTACCATTTGTAAATGGCTAATAGGCCTACAGCAAAGACCTCTGACATCAAATAATTAAATTAGTGGCAAAGAAAGAAATAATTTAATGGTTTCACAATTTACACTAATTTCACAAATGAAAATACAATATCTCCAGAAATTTGGCTAGCTGACTAATGGAGCAATTCAGTAAGTAAAAAAAAAACAACTAAAGTTGATCCACGAGGATTCATATATATATTATGCTTTCTTCCAAATTTTACAACATATATTAATGACAGCAAACCTAAAATTTCAGCACTGGTAAAGACGTTAGAAGAAAGTTTCCAAAACAATATATATTTTTAAATCATCAAACACAAGTTAAAAATCTAATTCCATTCCAGAACTCTGTTCTCAATGGCATACTTACAAGTTATTCCTCTGGAACTTCTATTTCTCCCGCATTTATTTGATCAATGACATCATGTGGAGGCTTTCCCTCAACTGTGCACCCAACAGACTGGAAAATAAACATTTAAAATAAATACCAAAACATTAGCTGTCACATAAGGTTTAAATGCGTTTAAAATTACCTGGCAAGTCCCTAAAATTTCCTTCACAGTCCCTTCTAACTTCCTTGACATTGATCTGTCCCTCATAGTCTTTGCAATAGAAACAACCTCATCAAAAGACAGATTTCCACTGTGTTTAACTGTAGAAAAAGAAAAGTACAAATTTTTAGTTTCCTTGTGCACACGTTTCACTTTTTATGAAAATCTATAATGAAACTAAACATACTATTCTTCTGCTTCTTCCTATCACGAGGAGGTTCCTTTAAAGACTTAATAATTAAGGAGGCAGCTGATGGGCATACAGAAATTGCAGCTTGTCGATTTTGAATAGTAAGCTTTACAGTGATTTTCAAGCCTTTCCAATCAGATGTAGCCTTTGCAATGTCATCTCCAACCTTCTTGGGAGACTGAAAACAGAAGCAAATAAATTTATAAATTAATTAGTGCTTAACATATTCTAGTCAGCCTTCAGATTCAATAATCACCTAACACAATTTCCCAAAATATTTTGATCAGCACTTCATGCCACAAAACCAGCCCTAATAACATTTCTTTTGATCAACGTCCTCTAGTACTCTCTTCGCAATGATTTAAGACTTCCCGATGTGTGACCCAGTCTACCAATTTGACTTGTGACATTCCAAAGAACGCATTTCAAACCTTTCATTCGGTTAAAAATTTAAAAGGACCCTAAGTAAAACACAAACAGGTAAATTATTCATAATCCACTTAATCTTTCCAAACTGGCCAACAAAACTGATGAATACAGTGCTGAGCATGTGAACATAAAAAATTATGAATCTGATAACCCTATTTGTATTTAATTTACCATTTCAATACCTTATCTTAAAGAGGGAAAAGCAGAGTAATGCCAACCCTCCCACTTCCCCCTTTATCCCACTCAACTCGCCAAATACGATCTATCTAACCTACCTAACAGAATTACAGGTGTCATGGGCTTGGTGGGAGTATGACTAACAAAATGGTTGGCAGAGTAGTCCAATTGAATAGACCCAAAATTAAGGAACTTTAAGCTATAAACTTATATCTATAAGCAATTAAAAATTGAGTTTTCCTCCAAATTTGCTAACATGCAGCACTTTTACTGTGAAAATATTTCATACAATCGAAAATAGACGCATATATTCAATGAATTTAACAGCAGCAGTCTGCTGAAAATAATGGAACATGACGATGCATAGGTCGTTGACATTACACGTGGTTCAATAAAACAAATGACACGGTTAATGAAAACGAATAAATTAACTTATGCTTACCAAACCCAAAGGTCCAATTTTAGGAGCAAGGGAAGATGTTGCTCCGACTTCACCTCCAACACACCTCAGGTACACTGAAATTTAATTAAAATATTTAAGTATGGTGTTCAAATATCAAAGAGCACTTAAAGAAGCCAAATACAATATATTACTTACCAACTTTAACTTCGCTGGGATCAAATTTGGGAGGCATGATTAATTGTTTAACAATTAATTATTAACTAAATAAGCCACCAATCGATCACGCTTCTCGTGCAGACACGTTGTTCGCAAGAACCGGAAAGACTCTTCAAGCAAAGTGAGCAAAGCACATCAGAAAATTTGCTAAGATAAAATTAATGTATTAATGAAAATTTCTTTGGATTATTATGGTTATATAAGTAACCAATAAATAAAAAGAGCAATGCATCAGAAGCATTTAACACAAAATAACACTACGTTTCGTTCGACTTCGGAACCTCTTCATGCATTAAAGATCGCAAATTTTGTATTGATGAATATCTAAATATAATAAAATACTCACACACGCCGTACTTTACCTTAAAAGATAACCGAGAGAGCATTGAATATCTAAAAAATTAAAGAAAACAATTTCTATTTAAATGGGTCATTAAAATAAAACATTAATTAGAAATTATTTCTTGCAACACTATATCCTTATAGTAAATAATAAAATTTCTAATATTACAAATAATAAAATGTGACATTTATTTCTCTTGCTGATAGGTAGGGAATAAAATATCAGAGAAAAGACAAACGTTGTTACTAATTAAATTTAAAGAATAAAGTCTGTAAAGGTCATTAATTGTTTAATTATATATAAGAGACGTTAAATTTAAAGTTTTTCGTTATAATGTTGTCCAAAGTTCTTGTTGAATATTATTGGTTTTGTCAACCGAAAGGTATATCTTTTTAACAAAACGGAAGTGATGTAGAAGTATCTGTGGCTCCCGCTTATTATTTTAAAATTTAATTTTGTTTACAAGAGTTATTTCAAGGGCTTTCATATTGCCTTTTTTGTGTATTATAACTCATTTGTTTAAAAAACAATAATAATTTAATAAAGAAGGATTTATTTTTCTTAACCTTAAGGATATAAAAGGTTCAAAATTTATATCATTTAGGCAAACCGACTTAAAAATTGATTTGTATCATTTATAGAAAAGCTTTACCTAGAGTTAGATGACATATCCACTTAGCCTTTCATTGTCTAGACGATTTAATGTAGAACTATATGATAGTTTGAATTTGATTAAAACTGGCTGTATCTGTAACATGCAACTTTATATCAAATCACATTGTTTGTTTATATATAAAAAGTATATGATATAAAATTTAATTCCAACTGAAGTTGTTTATAATTTAATGACTAATTAATAATTCACACATTTAAAGGAGTGATAGAATACAATGGAAGAGTGCAGGGAAAGGTACAGACTTGTAACAGAAATGCTGAATGATTGCAATGTAATAAAATACACAGCATATCGAACAGCAACAAAATTGAGAGTTCTTCAAAGAGCGCTACAAGGTTAGTTACTGTAAAAATGTACCAAGGACCTGTTTAGTAAATTTTGTCTTGACAGGTATATTCATTATTTAGATAAGTATATACTTGCAATTTGGAAAGTATTTTTAAAAATAATTTCATTTCTATTTAATTTCAGTTGGCTGCATAAGGTTGGGAATAATAGCTGGTGTGTTTCACAGACATAGATTGAAAGGCACAGAGAATGAAGTTACGTTAGAGTATGTGGAATTAGAGGCAGTACTTTCTGATATATTTCAAGCAGCTCAGAGAGAAACTACTAATCAAATAAATGTTGATTTGATGACTAAATTAACACTTAGAGTTCTCCTTGAAATATTTGACAAGTAAGAAATACTGATCTTTAAAATTTTCGACATGTCTGCATTGTATTAGTAAATTAAAATGTTGGTTACTAATTTGTATTAAATTTACAATCATATTTTAGAGAGAAACATTCAGCAGTTCTTGTGATATCTGCGAAAGTTGCTCTTGTTGTTTTGTGCTCATCTCGTATTCAAGAAAAATATGTGTATCTGTTTCATCAATTAGCAGATCATAATAATTGTGTTCCAAAAAAGAAATTTGAGCTTCTTTTGAAACAGTTTGTGAAAATGACAGAATTTCTGTCTGAATCTGTATCATTTGGGTCTAGTTTGATTCCAGCAACTGTGGATAGTTGTTTTAGTCAGGTACCTACATTTCATAAATGTCAATGAAACAACATTTTGCATGCATGTATGGCAAAATACATTTTAGTTTATGAAAAATGAAATTGTAAATGTTGTTCTGCATTATCATATTAAATTACTGTCAAACTATTTTTTCTAGATTATCATACATGCACATGAATTTAGACTGAATTAGTTTGATTGATAAGGTATATAGTATAAATAGTATTTGTTTATTTTATATCAGGTTAATGGAAATTTAGGTCTCACTGAGGAGGCATTTATAGGATGGCTTTTATGTGAACCCCAACTTCTAGTTTGGCTTTCAACTTTGTACAGAATGCAATCGTCAGATATGGGTAAGTAGTAGTAAAGTTTTATGTTTGATTTTTCTTTAGCATTAAAGCTGTATTAACTTAATGCTTGGAAAAATGAGTGAAATTTAACAGAGGAGGAAATATATTTGCTGCATTGCATATAAGAAAAAAATTAGTTCATATACAAGTGAGGATATGACATTGTCAAAAAATTATTACAGTTGATGAGGACAGTAAAGAGAGGAAGAAAAATACTGGCCACCTGAAGTTTATAGATAGCAGTCACCATTTTAGGTCATAGGTATTCAGGAGAGTACGAAATGCATTTCTATGTTTTTAAATAGCCTTTATTAGTCTGTCAACACTTATTTATCAGAATATCTTGATTGTCATAATAACACAGGAGCCTTAATCCATTTGAGGACATATCGCTCTCCAGCTCAGACAGCCATCAACATTACAATATTGTAGTGCCTTCCATGACAGGATTTAACCCACAGACCACAAACAAATAACCCAGGCCCTTTCCACTGCCCAAATAGCCAATCCCACCCTTAAGACTATTTACGTTCCTGGACTACATAAACACACTGTAAACTTTTCTCTACCTACACTGGACTGGAATCCAACCCAGACATCAAAAAAATTCTCCCCGCCATACTATCCACCTGTCCAAGGGTTTCTTTTAGGTGCCCACCCAACCTGCACATTTTGATTCAACCCTATAAACCCCATAAATAAACTCAGTGTCTTGTATAATACAGGTCAGTTGTTTTGCAGTATTTTGTATGCATCATCCTCCTCCCCTACCATTGTAGCCAAACCCCTCTCATACTAAATGTTGTTGAAATGATATACCAATAAAATCAGTTGAAACACTATCAAAGTAATTAACCATGAAATATATTATAATCAGCTGATTATGCATATTTAAAAACTTTTGCCTGTCATCTTGCCTTCTCCACTCCAGCTCCTATGGGAGTGAAAGATATATTTCCTTTTACACAGTATTTTTTTCGGATCTGGAGGATCATGCATACAAAATTTGATCAAAATTGCTCTACGCTTTTAATATAGGTAACAGAATTTTGTGTACTGCCTCTTTACACTCCTCTTAGGGGTTAAAGTTTGATATAAGTAGAAATTAGAAAGTGGAAGTTACATTCAGTAGTTCCTATAACCATGGATTATGCACCAATTTCAATAGTTTCCTTGTTATTTTTATGTGAGCCCCTGCTCCCACACCATTATGAATACTCTATTTCCATGCTGAAAGAGGGTTGAAATTAAACATAAATACTGTTGGAGGAAACACTATCAAAGTTATGGGCTCAGGAAAACATTTATTCTACTCTAATTTGGCTGTTTTTGCAAATTTATAATTTTCGCCCCTCCACCCCTTAGTGGTCTTACCACTACTGTGCTAGTTTTTGCTATATAGGGAATAATCCCACTAAATTTGATTGAAATTGCTCCACTCATTTAATATTGTAAGTGGAAATTTGTTTTACTGCTTTCCACCACTGTATTAGGTGCTGAACTGCAACTTATATGGCATGTTGAAAGTCAGTATGAAACTCATAACACCTGTTTCAACACCAATTTTGATTGTTTCCTTGTTAGTTTCATATGACACCCCTTCACTCTAACCTGTATGAATGAAGGGTTCAGATTCTATACAATTAGTTTTGTAAGAAACTATATAAGTAATTGACCTCGATAATTATTCTATTCTATTGTCATTCATTTTTTATATTTTTAATTTAAGCCTCCCCTGGGTGTGGTAGTTAATTATTATCATCACAGTTGTGTTTTTTGTCACCAAGTACATTGAAACATAATTTTATCCTTTAAGTACGTGGAATGTAACTCAATGACTCATATTACATTGGTTTCAACACTAAACTTAATATTTTTCTTGATATTTTCATGTGATGTCTGTCTCCCATGCTTAAAGGGTTGAGATTGTGTAGTAAAAACAGTATTAAAGTAACTGACCTCAAAAAATATTTATTCAACACATGTTTCATATTTAAGAATTAGCTGATTGTAACACTGAACATTGAAATTTCTTTCTCTCAAATTTTCAAAATTTAAATTACCTGAGGATGTCCCAAATATGGCAATAAAATGCCAATTCAATTAATTAAAAACTTTGTATCTGGTCAATTTATTTAATTTAATTATTGTGGAAACATGTTAATTGATTTAGTATTTAATTTTTATGTACTGTATTCCTGTTTTGTTACTTTTGTTCAAAACTGTAAACACAGTATGCCAATGATGTGGAATATATGTTGCTGGTTTCGTTTTATGAGTAATTTTGTATTTTGAAGTCAATTTATTTTATGGCTACATTTATAAATGTATTATAAATTTTTGGATAAACATTTCCATAAAACAAAGAGAGAAGAATTGCTTCAATTGAAGCTCAGCCAAGGGACATGAAACTAAATTTAGAAGATAAGAATAGGTAAATGTCATAAAACTTTATAGGCTTATAAATTGAATAGGGCAGTGTCGGCAAAAGACTTTTTAGTGGTTCCTAGATGTCTTAAGTGCCAAGACCTAGGGCACATTGCAAAGCATTGCCAAAGAAAAGAATGCAATTGCGCACACTGCGGAGACAGTGATCACAAAAGGAAAGATTGTACGAAGAAGGATCATGACCAAGTATGTGTTCCCTGTCTCATGAGGAAAAAGAAATGTAATAAAACTGGGAGAAATAGCAAGGAATGTGAGACAGTAGAAGACTTCTAAAGCTCATACAATCTAAGAAGACTGCAAGCGCCACCACGGAGGAGAAGAGCACACAGGTACACCTAGGTGACTTGTTACACCCAAATCAAATCGATCCCAAAACCATCTACAGTGATATTGAAAACAATGTCATGATAAGTAGAATAGAAGATCCCAACCACCTAACTAGATGTTTAAGATATGTTGTTCGACACCTTCATAAAAAAGGGAAAACGGTGCACTTCCCCTCTCCTGAAGCGGTCGATAGGTTGCAATTAAAAGTTGCAGGGCTACCAACAAACCCAACAGAATTATGGGATATAATACAAAAAACATTTAAAAACGGGACGAGGATGTGAACCTAGAGGAACTCTATGCAGACTTTGTTACTATATATGGAAGAAAAGCATTTGATCCTAGCAAAACCTCGTCCGACTGCTTCTACATCTCTCACTACCCTTAAAGTAACCAAATGAAGATAGCCCAATTAAATGCAATGCGCTGCAACACAGTAATGTACAAAATAAACAAATTAGTAGAAGAACTAAATTTTGATACAGTATGCCTTCAAGAGCCCTACTCAAAAAACGGAAAACTTATAGGGATACGAATGTTGGCAAAAGTAGTAGCACAAGGAGATAAACCAATGGCGGCAATAGTAGTATATGCTAAAAATATAACAGTAGTAAGTCAGCCAGCTTTGCAATGAAAATATGACTTGCGCCAAACTATTAACAGAAAAGGGTACTTTTATCATGGCAAACCTATATTTTCAATTTTGTGAAGATATAGAACCGTATATTGAAAGAATCAGGAGAGTAAATGCAATGTACCTCAATAGGCCCGTCGTATTCACGATGGACGCGAATGCCAAGTCGGCTCTGTGGCACAGTGGTATCGCAGACGAAAGAGGCGAATTACTCTCGGACCTTTTTGAAGAACTGCAAATTGAAGTGATCAACCGACCAAATAATCCCCCCACCTTTCAAAATCGTGCAGGTGCTAACTCGAACATAGATGTAACAGCCGCAAACAATGGAGCTTTCAAACTAATAGACAAGTGGACAGTGCTAAGCAAAACTATCAGTGACCACAACCTCATACAATTCGAAATATATAACAACGTAAATCAGGTAAATAAAGTGATACCTGATAGTACTTTCTACAACATCAGAAACGTAGATTGGAGCGCTTTCCTGGAAAGTTTTAATCCTCCAGAGATGCCACAATTAAATGATGATGTAAACAAGAAAGCAAAGGAACTGGAAGAAGCAATTCACACAGCGGCAAACGGAATCATTAAGAAAAGAAGGATCGGAAAAAGCCGAGGCCTAGGATTTTGGTGTGATGAACTACAGAACCTAAGAAGCTAAGTCAAGAAATATCGGAAAATTTATCAGAGGTCAATGGATCTAGCCTCAAGAACAAGGTTACTAGATAATTACAGAGAAATAAAACAACTGTATAAAACGAGACTGGAGGAAATTAGGCAATCCAATTGGGAAAGATATGTGAGTCAATGCGTAGTGATCAACCCTTGGGGTAAACCATATAAGATACTGGCAGGAAAAATATCCAATCCAGAGTCCCTATCCACATTAAGAGATGATAACAACCAAATGACCACTGACTGGAAGTCGTCCGTAGAATTACTAATGACTAAACTTCTGCCCGATGACAGCATTGTAAATGAAACACAAGAACAGCAAGAATTCAGAAAATTATGTGAGCAAGACTACAACAACGGAGGAATTGTGTCACCCTTTGATAAGAGAGTGGTTAAAAAAATAATAACCAAACTAAAATTAGGCAAAGCTCCCGGTCCTGACGGAATTCAAAACGAGATGCTGATGGCACTTTCTGACAAACTGGCCCCCTTTCTATGCGGATTGGTGAATATATGTCTAGCACATGGAAGGTTCCCGAAACACTGGAAGGTGTCCCGATTAGTAATTCTACTAAAAGATAAAGATAAGGATATTACAGACCCAAATCTTACAGACCAATATGTTTAATCAACACGATCGGGGAAAATAGTGGAAAATCTCATGTGTAAGAGACTTGAAGACTGCTGGATCCTGAGAGGGTTTAATGACTGCCAATACGGCTTCCGCAACGAAAGATCAACTGAAGACGCAATAAACAGAGTTCTACAGTATACAAAAAATTTGACCAAAAAATATATAATAGAAATTGCAGTCGATATAAGAGGTGCCTTCGACAACCTGTGGTGGCCTTCTCTGATGCAAAGATTACGAGACATAGACTGTCCGACAACACTATACGGCATGATTAAAGACTACTGTAAAGACAGAGAGGTAACGTTACAATGTCCACATGACCTGATCAAGAAGACGACCACAAAGGGTCCAGTTTTTTGGAATTTATGTTTGGATCTTCTGGACCACATGACTCAGTCAACTTCTGTTGGGGATATTGTAGCATATGCCGATGACATTATGATAGCAGTAGAAGGAACCTCCAGGTCAGAACTTGAGGCCAACGCAAAAACAGCCCTACAAGTGGTACATAAATGGTGCAACAAAAATAAAATGAGCATAGCTTATAATAAAACTAGTTACCTGTTGATGAAAGGAAATTTATCCCGCAACCCAGTGGTCAAAATATGTGACAACACTATAAAAAGACAGAAAAGCTTAAGGTATCTTGGAATTTGGCTGGATGACAAAAATACATTTTCGGAGCACATAGATACAATAAAAACAAAAAACATAAAAGTAATGAATCAAATTACAAGAGTGGCAACAATTAATTTCCAAATACCTTTAAATATTTTCAAGTTATACCACAATTCAATATTGGCAGCAATCACAGGTTACGCAGCGAGCACATGGGCGCATAGATTGAGACTAGTTAAACCAATGTTAAAAATCCAACAAATTCAGCAGAAAACTTTGTTAAGAATATCAGGTGCCTTCAGTACAACCCCTTCAGAAGCACTAACAGTTCTCCTAGCTGTTGTCCCATTGGATCTAGAAATCAGGAAAAGGAGGGCGCAGTACTGGCTTAAAAAAGAGAACCAGTGCAAAGTCGGAAATTTTAGGCAAGGAAGCAAACACCAAAATAGAAATTAAAGAAGAAATATTAAACATTTGGCAAGAAAGATGGAATTCATTGAATAAAGGGAGAAGGGTGTACGAAATTCTACCTAACATAAGAGAAAGATTACAGCTTAAACACCTCAACCCAACCAAGGGTTTTATACATTTTCTTACTGGTCATGGTCCATACGGACAATATCTGGGAAGAATAAATAGCAGACCAGACAATCTATGTGCCTGTGGAGAGATAGGAACACCGGAACTGGAATGCCCCAATTATGAGGTAGACAAGACAATAAGAGAAACCTTAAGAAAAGAAAGACTATGGGAAATAATAAGAAACCCACCACTCACCGTGGCTCTAGAAAATTTGACAAACCTAATATCCGCTTTAGAACTGACAAATAAAAATATAGACTCTTAAATATTACATCATAAGACTCAATATACTCATCATCGGACCGGACTCTCAAATCCAGGAACTGGATGAGTATAAAGACCAAAATATGGACATCATAACATTAAATAGAATATAAATTATAGTAATAGTAAGATTAATCAAGTAATTATCTTAAACAAATTACATAACTGCTAATACAAATACAGTCATAAATAATTAGAGTATAAAATTAGTAAAAAAGTTTGAACCTACAACTACTCGACCAACGCGTCATGGAGATCCGGAAACGTGGGTCGTAACTGGAAAACCGGAGTTGTTCCACAAACAAAATGTATAAAGGTGGAAAGGATGAGGAGACAAAGAAATTAAGAATTCTCTCCTTCAGTCTCTCCACGAAAATAATATAATAATAAAATTAGTGTAACAGATGATCTTACATGCTAAAACAAATTTAAATATACGCATATACTTTATTATTGTATTCATACATATTTATATCTATGTAAAAAAAACATGTACCAACAAAAGAAAAATATTGTTAAAAAGACCTGTTATTGAATCTAGAAAACAGGTCAAGTAAATTATTATCAATAAAAAAAGTTTGAAACTTATTGTGCATTCTAAGTTTTAATTATATTTTAGTTTGTTCAATTTTTTAATGATTCCAAATTGCTAACAAAATAATTCTTTTATGGAAGTTTTCTATTATGTTATTTTATTTTAAAATACTGTTTCTTTATGTCTAATATTTTGATTTGACAAGTGTCTTACTATTATTAACATTTAAATCCCCACAGTGCAACATAATGTGAGATGCGATGTGTGCAAGGCTTATCCTGTCAATGGCCTTAGGTACAGATGCCTTCACTGTTTTAATTACAACCAATGCCAAACCTGTTTCTTCACAGGAAAAGTGAGCAAGAGACATAAATTAAAGCACCCTATTCAAGAATTTTGTTGTGAGGTATGCCTTCATTATTAAAAAAAAGTAAATTATAACTCAACGTAACTAATTTGTTATGAAGCTATAATTATAAAATACTTCTTTTCTTTATTAAAAAGTTCAGTTAGTATTGAAATGTAAACTTTCTAGTTAAATTGATAAATGAAGTGAGATTTACATTTAGTAAAATGTTTTTATTGTACGTAGCATGAGGGTAACTATGATTAATACAATTTTTGAAAGGAGGGCAATAAAAATTATGATTTTTTTTGTTTATTGATCAGTATGGTTAAAAAGAAATGTTATAGAAACAAAAAGAGTGAGCTTAAGGCTTTCTCGAGATTGAAGGTGGATATGAAACATACTTAAATTTTTTATAGATATTTCCATTTTCCTCTTCTTGCTTGATTTCTCACTGTGAGGTAAGTAGTAGACAGGTGTACACCATTATTACCTTCCTTTTCTATGTAAGGGGCAAGTGGCAGGCTTTGACAAGGGGATGTTTACTGTAATTTTAAAATATCCAAATTGATTTCAAAACAATTTTGTTCACTTAGGTCACTCCAAAGGAAGCAACTGTTGCATTTTTAAAGATGGTGCGGAATAAGCTCCGTAAAAATTCATCAAAATATTTGCATTATCTTCCTGCGGATCCAAGTACTTACATTGATGATACCAGGTATTGATTATTTCTCATCAAAAGAATTGATGTACTGTCAACTTGTTCTCATGCCAATTACTTTTACTTTTAGGCAAAAAGATGATTGTAAGTCAGAGTTTTACAAAACAACGCCAATTAATGGAGACTGTGAAAGACTTTTGGATGATTTTGAATTGTCCTCACAGACTGTAATGCATGGATCAAGGGTTCCAAGGACTTTTTTCCCTCAAAAAGAATTACAAAGCATTATATCTCACTTGGAAGAGGAGAACAGGTTTGATATTTTTAAATAATTTTTTCTTATGTTTTAGCCAATACTTCAACAGAGTATTCCTCCTTTAACCAGTTAATTTTATTTTCTATACGATTTTTTCCTCCATATCCACAAAATTCTCATATCCCTTTACGGAACCCACCCTCACGCTCCTCACAATGCCGCTATTCTGCCTTACACATTACATATCCGACATATCTGCCCTACTTTTGTATCTTCTTTTGTCCTCCACAACTTTTTACTTAACAATACAAACTTAATCACAGAGAACATCACTTGCCTCTTTTTTATCATTTAATACTGGAGTACCAGCTGGGTGCCCTTACTTGCAAGGGCATTTATTTATAACAAATAAAAAATACTGCCAATTAAACTTTTAACAATAATATTATTTTAAATATCTTTTATTATATCTCCTAATATCTAGAGTTATTTCTCTTCCAAACTTCCTAAAGAATATTTCTCATTTAGAATTATTGACACTTTGTATTTAATATTTCATCAATTCTAAAACAAACAAAAAACAGACACTGAAAATAGTGAACATTAGCGGCTGATTAGGTGGTGTTATTCATTGCTTACCTGAGGCAGAAGGTTAGTGTTGCCCAAAGCACAACACCAACAATTTCAACCAGTGATTTACACTGACTCTCATTCATAAGATGGTGACTTCCATCTCTGAGAACATTCTTTCTAACACAGCCTACAGTTCAGGCAATGTCCTGGACTGTACATTCTCTGACATAAAACTTTCCCCAATCACACTCACTCACTTTTCTATTTTTCCTCCCACCTTTAGTTTGTGTGTATTGTGCATGTAATATGCGTAGTTGTATGTCAGCATGAATTATTCTTCCTTTATTTTCCCATTGTTGTGACCTTTCTTTGAGAGAGAAAGAGTAGTTGTTCTTTAATGACTGGTGCACCAGGGTTTGAATTTGTCACCAAGTGGCTGGATGCCATGTTGTTCAGACACTGTCTTGAAGCATGTCTAAATGTGGCTGGAGATGAAGGATCGAGTTTAGCTTTTAATTAAATATAAAATGTATGCCATATATATTTTTCAGTCAGTATGCTTTAACACTTTCTCTACTACAGGCAATTGCAGGAAATCTGTGAAATAGAAGGATCAAGGTTAGGGGCAGTAACATATCTTCAAGATCATAAAGCACAGATGGAAGCACAGGTAGAACGGTTAAAAATTCTGAAGGTTAGTTTATAATGAATATACTTGTAGTTGTACTTCTTGTTAAATATGTTGTTTTCTGTTCAATCTGCCAGTACATACGGTGTTAAATTCAATAACTGTTAATGTATGTATCACATAATTACTTTATAGTTGTACAAACTAATTAGTGTTGTTAAATAACTTTTGTATTCTTGGCATAATACAATGTTATGTCCTTATAGCTTGAAGAAAATATTCTCAGGTTTCCACCTGGGTCAAATAGTGATCAAAGCGCAATGTTTTGACAGTAGAAATGTTGTGCGTTGTTCGCTGTTTGAGCTTGTTACTTAGACATAGTATTCATTTTATAATTTATTAACAAGGCATGGAACGTTTGTATTAACAATGATATTCAATATACTGTTTAAATTTGTATTATATTTTATTTGCTTATGGAACAAAATTAAGGCCATGTTTACTAAATATTGGTATAATTATTTGACCTTTTATCAGCAGTTGTTTTTCAGAAGTTTATTGATTTAGACAATAGGAGAGCAAGTAATTCCCTGGTGTAAATAATGAACAAAACATTTTTGGGTTTACAATTGTGTTAAATATTTAGTGAAGCATGAGATATATTTACTCAATAGGTTGTGTTTGATATATAAACATTCTTTTTCTTTCCTTACTCTTGTCAAGACTATATAAACAACCTTATCTCCTTGCTGCTGTGTAAATGTTCAGTAAGTGTTTTGAGACTACATCTTAAAATTATCCCTCTACAATGATTTCCAGACATAGGCCCTTGTCACTTGCGCAGACTGCAAAGAAATAATCATAATTCTCTATGCATAAACCTTATTATTACAGAAAATATACAGTAAAGAGTAAAAATGACTAAATACTAACAAGGTCCCATTGTCTTGTTACAATATATGTCTGTAGGAAGGGACTCAAATTGTCAATTTAAGATGAGCTAGCTGCTCTCTATCTTTATTTCCTACACAAATTAGTTTAAATGCAAGTAAGGATGTGACATTGTCAAAATTATTAGCACAATTATGGACCAGATCTGGCCCCTTCCGACTACCACCTATTTTCATTGTTGAACTATTTGTTATTGAGCAGCACTTTGATTCTTATGAAGATGTCCAAAAAGGGCCTTATGAGTGGTTGGCATGGAATCCATAAATTGCCTGAGAGACGGGGAAAAATGTATAGGTAACAACGGTTGGTTTTTTGAATAATTTTTGTTTGCTTTCTATGCTTTTCTGACTAAAAAACAGAAGGTAAAAGCTTGTACACCTGGTATATAAAAGGGAGCACCATTTGACACCCATAATTGTTTTCTAAAATTATATTTATTGCGCACATATACTTGTTATCATCTTTCGACATAGTTTCCTCCATGCACGTCTGCCAATGCTTTTGAAGTGCCTGGTTTCACACATTCACTATGCAGAAATCTAATCACCGAATGGTGTTTGTCTTAGGTTCATGTTGCTAGTTGGACAGCCATCTCTATACTGTTCCTGCGCTTGAGTTTGCACATCAGCACTGTGTTGCCACCCAACGGACACCCAGAACATTATTTAAAACACACGTACCAACTTGCAGACCACTGGCACCTTCAATTTTATGTTAAACTTTAAAGGTTTATATTTGACTCTCCCTTGTAAATATTTAAGCAATAATATCAATTTTTTGAGGGCCTGAGACCCCTTTCTTGGGACACTGTTGACTGAATGTCATACACAGATGCATTGGAGCTTGGTCAGTATGGTGTTCATTCAGTCCACAATGTCTGGATTGCCATGCTTTAAGCTGGGTCAGTATGAAGTATTAGTCAAAATTGTTTGTGGCGCAGCTATTGGGAATTGTGTTTTTGGAATTTTGACAACTATTGGTTGGGGGCAGAAGGGGGATGAGCCTCTCATCCTCAAGTCAGAGGACGAACCTACCCGCGGTGCCCCTGTGTAATCTAATCAGTCATGGCGTAAACAGGGAGCAGTGTGCATCTCTCATGTGCATTGGTGTTGGGTCCCGCCTGTCATTTCTGGGTATGTGAAACCTAATAGTAGGGGGCGGACCAGGGTGGCTCGCTGGGAACTGGTATCCTTTATGAGCACGGGGGATGGACTAAGACAGGTTGGAGTCATCGCATAGTGGCTCTAGTAATAGAGTGCATCTCAAGACAGTCATCAAGCCCATGGGCTAAGGTGTCGAGTATGGAAATTGCTAGCCATACTTAGTTATCCGATGATAAAACTGTCTGGTGTAATTCCCCTTTTATTGGGTGGTTGCGCAGATCATCCATAGGGGCTAACTGTTAATTTCCACTTCCGAAAGGGGTGCATCTGGCCTCAGAAACCAGGTGCAGCAATCTGGAAGAATTGGGAAATTTCGAATGCCGGTCTTAGTGTGGTGCTCCCCGTCAACGGAGTTTTGCACTGGGGCTCCTTTGGGGGGAATGAGGCTCCCCTTGGGTGGAAGTGCCAGCACTAACGTTAAGGTTGAACCCGGCCAGTTGCTGGGGAGTACTCTCGCCCCCACCGGGGTTAATGCCGGGGCCCTTGTTGGAGAAAGAGGCCCCCTGGGCTGGCTTAAAGCGGGGCACGAGGTTGACCTGAGCCCTCGGTGAAAAATACAGGTAGACGGCAGTGCCAGCAAGTCGGTGCCTGGGTATGTGTAATCTAAGAGTAGGGGGCGGACCAGGCCCAGCAATTAAAGCCACCTGCCCTTGGGTAAGGCAGCGGCCCCGACGGCACTTTCGCCGTTGCGGGCGGAGTGCATTTCCAATATGTCAAAAACTCTGGTGTGGGAGCCGTACACAACTTGAGCAACATAATCCGCACTTTGCGAGCTGATCGGTTTGAGAAGTGCCTTGGTGCAATCCCTGGTTAACTCCACTCGACTGGATTTCAATAGATGCATGAGCGCCTTTGGCGAGGGGCCCTCCGGGGCTCTGTATGCTATATATGCGCATTCACCTCGTAAAGTTTCACGGCTTACATGGGGTCAGGTGCTGGTCCTGTTCAGTATTTCCTGTCTTTCTAACTACCACAGAACTATTGGTTATTTGTTTTGGGAGAGCTCTTTTGTCGTAGAATGTAGAATGCTGGGCACTGTCTGTAATTAATTTAGTGGATGATATGGCAAGAGATGCATTTGATGTTTTCTTTAATTTTATACTTGGCTATTATACGGCTGCGACACTTAAGTCAGTATATATTCATTTCAAATATTGTTTATAAGTTTATATTTGCTCCTGAAGAGGTCTTGCAATTTTTATTAGCATTTTGTAAAAATTTTGACTATCATTGTAATTTATTTCAATGAAGTCTGATAAATGTGACTGTTAAAATTAGATTTCTCTTGTTTCAGAGTTATCTTTTGAATTGTTACCCAACATCACTTTATCAGCCTGTTGGAAACTTTGAAAGCACACCAATTGCCCCATCAACAGGAGGACTTTATAGAATGGGGAAACGAAAACCTTTATTAGATTTCGAAAATATAAGTCCTATTGTGAAGAATCAAAATAACTTTTCTACTGAATTACAGAAATTGACTATTTTCTCACATGATTTCAATTCCTGTACAAATAGTGCAAGTGAAGAAGAGACAATACAAGATTTTGGTGACACTTATACAGTAACAGCAAGTCAATCAACAAGCATTTTCAGTGAAGATTTTAACAAAGAAAATGAAGTTGAGAATGCTAGTGCTTTAGTAACATCTAGTGATCTCTTCTCTTGCTTACATAACTCCAATGTAGAATCACAAGTTTCCATAAAAAACTTGTGTGGTAATTTGGATGACATCTTGGATAAACTACAAAAATTAACTTCCAGCCCCCCACTTGAAGGTATTTCTTTTTCAAAATGGAATTTTATGAATTATGTAATTTCAAGTGCATTTATTAAAAATAATATTTTGCAGAATCGTTCTCTCGGAAAGACAATACACAGCTCCAACAAGCTGCTGACGAAGTCGAAGAACTCCTGACTGGCCTAATTAAAGAAATTGAAGATCAAAAGAAAAGCAAAGGAAACAGTGAAGCATCGGATATTAGAGAAACTTCTCTTATGAATAAATAGTTATTATACATACATTGGTGTGGAAAGGAAAGATAGAAAGATGGTAGCTTACCTGAAATTGTAATTTGGCATCACCATTAAGGACAATCCTTCAAAATTTTGGAGGTATTATTAGCCTGGTGTGCTGACAATTTTGACTAGAAACCGAATATGTATGACTGGGGTTACTGTGAATTGGGCATTGCCAACATAAATTTATTTCAAGAATTGTTATTTAAAAATCTAATATATATAATGTATATATACACATAAAATTATTAAGGACAGGAAAGAGAGATAGAAAGGTGGTGGCTTACATGAAGTGTAAAGAGTGACCTGCTGTCTTGAGCTTGGCCTTCCACTGAACGGCCTGACCATTAAACTGCCTTTGTCTGGCTCTGACCTTCGCATGGTTACAATTCCCCCACTGAAAGAATTTCTGCTTCAGTCGATTACTTTCTCCAGCCAATAGTGGAAAATCTCCCATCATTCATCCAAGACACCAATCACTTTCTCCGTTGCCTCCGTGATTTACCTACACCACTTCTGCGGGACACACTACTGGGTACCGTAACACAAACGTCCCCCACATCAGTGGGCTGTTGGCACTCGAACACTTACTGTCTCGCAGGCCTCCAAAGTCCCTCCCGAATACCCACTTTTTGATTTCACTCACCCAATTTGTCCTTACCAGAAACATCTAAATTCCTCCTCACTCAAACCTTTAACCTGGTTCCGGTTCATAGATGACATTTTCATGCTATGAACCCACGGATCAGATTCCCTCACCAACTTCCTAAATGACCTCAATACAAAATTCATCGTCATGTTCACAGCCGAAATAGTCAATCCCACTCAGACCGTCAGACAGATCGTAGTCTTCCTCTAACCACCACCTACTTCCCTGGACTACACAAACCCAACTCTTTTCTCTGCCAGGCCTACACTGGACTACAATCCAACCCTGACATTAAAAACATCCTCCCTACCATACTGTCCACCTGTCCAACTAGTCTGACTAGTCATACGCTAGCCGATCTCTGGAAATGTCTTCCTAACTTTCTGATGAAGGGAGCGGTGCCTCTGAAAATTTAAAGAACTCCAAACCTTACAAGGTGTCTACCATCTGTGAACCTCAGGTAAGTCACCTTCTTTCTATTTCTCTTTCCTGTCCTTTATATATATATGGGATAAGTGACGACCATGCCGTACATATGATTTAAAGAGCGAATTTCCTGCCTTTCTCCCAAATATTTCTATCTTTCTCTCTATCATATATATATATATATATATATATATATATATATATATATATATATATATATATATATATATATATATATATATATATACACACACACATAAGTCAGGAAATGACACACCTCACAAGGTGTCTACCATCTATGAACCTCAGGTAAGTCACCTTCTTTCTATCTCTCTGTCCTTTCCCCATTAATTGTTTATATATATATAATTAATTTAAATTATACTGATTTACTCTTATGTTTAGAGTTCGAGAGTTTTTATTTTCCTAAGTAGGGATCCTGTTTGCTAATTTCATATTTTAATTCAAGAATTATATTTGTCATTTATTATACAAATATTCTGCATTGTGTGTTCCACAATTTATTTGTTTTTATGTTGTTATATCATCTGTTGTTTGAGCTTTCATTCATTGCTCGTTTTGTTCTTGCCTCTGCTCTGTCCACATAGCACAGCTTCTCCTTTGTCTTTAAATGAATAGCCTTTTGATTTTTGAATTTCCTCTTAAGATTTTGTTTTTATTTTCAAATTTTGGCTGCTCAGTCGTCGGCTAGCCGATCACTGGAAATGTCTTCCTAACTTTCTGATGAAGGGGGCGGTGCCTCCGAAAATTCAAGTTCTCTAAACCTCACAAGGTGTCTACCATCTATGAACCTCAGGTAAGTCATCTTCTTTCTATCTCTCTGTCCTTTCCCCATTAATTATATATATATATATATATATATATATATATATATATAAAATTGTTTACAGTATTGCACATTATTGTTATGAGTGTAGTTTGTTTTATAAATACAGTTGATCCTTGGGCTATGAATTTAATTTGGTTATATCCCAAATTGTTCATAATTGTAATCTATTTTACACATTGAAAAATTAGTAAAGAAAATAATTCTGGTTGAGTCTAAAATATGGTACATACTTTTGTCTGTAAGAGTTTAATTTGGTTGAACAATGTAGATTATCATATGTACAATTATAAGGAATGAAATATTGAGAATCTTGTTTGGTTTTTATTCTTTTTGATGGATCTGTGGATGATCTAACGATAATTCTAACTATTACTCTTGACTCAATTCCTAAATTAAAAACTGCAAAATTTTCTTCTAGTAGGGCATAACATTGGTCTTCAAAATGTTAGTCATTCTATTTACCACACTGGTGCTGCTTAGCATCTCACTTCACTCACTATTCTTATTTTGCCTTCCAAACTTGTATCCTCATTTACCAAATGAATAAGTTCCTCAATGGTGAGCTCAGTACTATGTTCATTCAATAACTTGGCACTTCATCATTATTTGTGTTCAAGTCCTTACTTTCACCAAATGAAATAATTTCACCTACGAATCTTCTGGAACATAACTTGATTTGTTACTCAATCCTAATAAATTGTAATAAATCCTTTAATTATTAAGGGAGAAACTCAGTTGTAAGTAGATGGCGATTTAAGAGTAGAATAAGTAGTGCATGTCATAAGTTGCTTTTGTAACCCCTCAAGGAATGACTTGTTTTCAAAAGTTGATTGTAACCCAAGTGTCCACTGTCTAAATTATTAAAGTTTTTGCTTTCTCAAAAATCTAATAGGAACTTCAAATTCAGTTTATATGATAAATCTGGAAAACTATTCATAATACTATTTTTAAATAAATTTAAAATTGATTGCGATTTTATTAAAACATTAAAAAAATTCTCAGATGAAAAATAATACTTGTAATTGTGATAAGGGAGTTTTGATAGCTTGAAATTTATAATGATTTACGATAAGAGAATAATATTATATGATCCTGAAATATTTGAAAGTATCAGTATTTAATTTTAGTTTTGCATATGGAATAACAAGAAATTGATTTAAAGAATCTAGTCTAATTTAAGAAGTGTAATTATAGAGACTGAGACACAAATCAGGTTTGTAGATGGAGCTAATGAACATGGACAATAGTTATTATTAGTATTACATAATTATAATGTATAATTCTTCATCCTATTTTATAATTCATATTGAAAGTGAACAATATACTATTGCTCATTATTAATATTTTTTAACCAGTGTGACAGTAAATGTAGAAATTTTAAAAATATTTAATTTGACTCCTATTACAAGTTGATTTATATAGTAATGCCACAATTCAGTTGTCAAATTATCCTCATTTGATGTACAGCAATTGCGGTGAAAGATGTTTTTAAATTAGGAATTAGAGATTTTCAATGTTTTATAAGTGTTGGAAACAATTATGGTGAATTGAATAAAGAGGATAATTTGAAGATTGAATTGTGGTTTTACTATATAAATTAAGTTAAATATAGAAATTGAGTATGAGTGCCTATGAATTTGTGATGGCTGTGTTGGTCATACATAAATGTCATTAACCATTTCATCTGACATGGGTGAGTTTTTGTTTTGATTTGTAAAAATCCACATGAGCACATTCTTAAACTGACTTGGAAAATCTTCTGATTATAATAATGCTCTTTTTAACTCATGCACATAGTAGATAAATAACTTTTATCTCTTGTGTAGTACGTCAAGAGAGTTATAGTTATAGTGTCTTAATATCAATCAATCAATACCAATCAAGGAACATTGACATAACATTTACATAATTTTTGTCTCGTGAATACCAATAGTTTTACTTGATACAGTTTTTGGCACCGAGTTCAAATATGTTTTCGAAATTTCTCCAAGAGCCACAGCTTTTTTAATTTCAATTTTTAAAAGGAAACATTTTTCTTCCATTGCACTCAGGAACAAAAAATAAACTTTTCTTTGTCAGAAGGAAAAATATGTGATTCTAACAGTATCATTAATAATCAGCCAGCATGTTGGGAAATTGAAAGTCAGAAGATTATCCTCATATTGCCGAGGTAGTAGTATGTCCTTGCAAGTACACTTACTGTACTCACAGCTAGATTTAGTGAGCGATAATCATGGGCAACACATCATGAAGTTGCAGCCAGTGGCGACCCTAGCAAAATTTTTATGTGGTGTGAGGTTTCAAAGTGATGCCTTTCCTAATATGAAATTATAATTTTACCTGCAGTTATGATTTACATTCAGAGGAAATGGAAAGTAATTTTCATCTTCTATAAACGGTATAAGACCAGATAAATATCTATATGTAAGTCTGAAGTGAAAAATTATACAAAAAAATAAAATAACAGGATATTAATTTGTTTGATAACTTTCATTTATAAAAGGACAACTAATTTTATAAAGAAAACCTTGATGGCCACCTTTCTAGATTTGAATTTTTTATTGAATCTGAATAATTAATTTTTGGCATTAGAATTTTCTATGGACAAAATTCCAAAATAAGGCAGTCTTTCCTGACACAATAGAATGTAGATAAGTTATTATAAGTGTCAATTTACTGAAACTTCGTTCTCCTTTAGCGACAGTTACAGGTACAGTCCACAAGGCACAAAGCGCTTTCCACGCATTCCGGAAAAGATCCTTTGAAGATCTTTTAAGGGCTCTACTGGTTGAAGGTCTTTTAATAATGGGTTAAGTCTCATAAGTTCACCAATTCACAACCAGACATCACATTATTCCTCATTGGTTAAACTGATTTTTCCAATATTTTTATGCTGTATAAACAAGACCGTGTATCATTGAATTTTGATAGTTGTCTAAACCCAACGATGAAACCATTCTCAATTGTATCAGTTATAGGGTAAAAAACATTAATTTTAAGTAATTCTTGGGAACTACATGTCTCATCTTTGCCTTCGTACTCAAATTATCGTTTCTTCAAGATAGGACTGGGTTAAAAATTGTTTCAATATCTGTCTGAGATGCTATTTCTTTAGCACTTTGAATAGTTGAAAAGGTCCAGTACTGTTTTACAAATTCTAGCAGTTTTCCAGTAATTCCGATGCTTTTAATAAATATTTTAAGACTGCATAGTCTTACTTACAATGTTGACTTGAAGCAATATTGTATGTCACCATTGTAATTATCAACTCAAATTGCTCCATGCTCTGAATTAGCGACAAGGACTCTGATGCTGCAACTGGGTCATTTGTTTCTTCGTGAAGATACAGAAAGGCGTCACGAAATGAAGAGTAATGAAAGTCATTAGCAGCAAGGTTCGAAATTCTCTTCCAGCGAGTTCCGCAGTTTATTTCAGCGATAATCCTTCTATGTGCTTCGATATCATACCCCAGCGCTTTGTCAATCCAGAGAATAAAAGTTTTTTTTGAGAAATTCATATAAAGAAATTGATTTAACGGATGTTTTGGCTGCACCTGCTGTCACCATATTCAAGCTGCTACAGCCGCATGGATTAAAAAATGCCCGAAGACATTGGTTCAGAATTCTGGTTTGGACACCTGTTTTTAATCCTACCATGTTTGCATCATTAGCGTACCCTTGACTTCGACAATCGTTAATGTCTAAGTGAAACTCTTGTACCGTCATAAGGTCGCCTCTGGTTTCAGCTATGGAAAAGAGGTATCGAGGAAACGAATCCTAATATGCTAGCCCATTTTTATTGGACCATCAAGAGGGATGTTCCACAGGGCACATATAGCAGAAAATCGTCAGTTATTACTTTCTGTGTGGCAGAATATTTGAACATTGTGTATAAAATATTTAGACATGTTTGATACTTCAAATGCCTGCCTCTCGAAAACCTTGAATGATGGGTAAAATCTGATTCCATATTTTAATTAAGGAGAAAATGCACTATAAGAATCACATATTTAACTTTCTGAGACAAAAAAAAACACTGGTTCATCAGTGTTATAACTAACAAAATTTAATATTTGTCAAATATTTCACATGTTTAAATTTGTTAAATACTAACTATGCCCACGACATCTTTCGCGCGTATAGTTTTTTTATTTTGTTCTAAAAAACGAAACAACAGGGACAGAATATTGTTAAAGTGGAAATAATTGAATGTATAAAAAGTACGGTATCATTTATTTATGATCGCTTCAGGGTAAACCTTATAACTTGCAGTTGGTTTTGAACAGGTCCCGCTTTCATACGGTTCGGAGCCAATGAAAATGAGCAATTACAAAATATTAAAATTTACTTGACGCAACAAACAAAACCAACTTACGTATACATCGTATCGACGATCCAAAGAAGTTGTTTATTTCTCTATCAACAATAGGCTGCAACAATAGATGGAGTGAGAATACTCGCCCCCCCCCCCCGTTCTCATATGCTGCAAAAATTACGCTTATAATAATACCGCACGTGGGCTGAATGGTATAGGAACGCCTAATAAGACATAACTTGCAGTTGGTTTTCACGCCGCCTTTCGCGCGGCAATTCAGTGGTTTTATAAATATTTTTATTAATATCTTCTGAACTCTGCAAGATATAAAAATGAAACTTACACGAAAATATAACCTGAAATTTTCATTGAAATCAAACCGTTTGGGAGCATAAACAGATCAAGACTATAGGCAACCCGCGTTCAGATTTGGAAGTAATCATCTCGTAGTATTAATATTCATAGTTATATTTATATTATATCATATATCTTCTAGAATATATCGAAATGAAAGAAGCACGAATATTTAAGTTAAATCTGTTTTTAAACCCTCAAATTTTCATTGAATTCCGCTGAACCGTTTCGGAGCTTATTCGAGACAAACACACAGACAGGAACTTCAGTTTTATTAATTTGTGTAGATTACATGGCAATACACCACATAACCCATCTCCTATTTAAACTTAACGATATTGACTGGCATCTGTTAAACATCTCATAAATTAAATACAAATTTTCATTATCGACATATTTCGTAATGCGACAATGTTACGTTTGCTAACGTTTTTGTTGTTACCGTCGTCTCTCGCAATTGAGAACTTGCAAATATATAAATTTTTTGTTGAACGCTTGCAGATTAGAAGCATGCTTCAGATTATATTATCTCCGTCCCTCATTTTTTTTGTATAGTATCAGTAGTAATAAATCTTAGGATGGGCCGCCTATACCTTTTAAAAATAATCGGACGGTAATTGCAGGTCTGTGGGTTCGTGATGGACGATCCGAGTGCATAGGTACAGTCTGGTTCCAGAGGACAGGTGTCTCAAACTAAGTCACAACTGGAGACTACTATGAAAAAAAACGTGTATAATAGCGAAAATTAATAAAAAGCATAACGTCGGTAAAAATAAAACGGTTTTGTAAAGTTGTGGTATCAGACCTAGGACGCTGTAAGACAATTCTTTAACTGTAGAAAAAAAATTAAATAGTATTCGAATTCTACCATGTCGAAACTGACTCTGGACAAGTCAATCCTACGGAATACGTTTTTATCACAAATCGTATTTAGCGATAAAATTTAAACTGTGCTACTTGGTGTAGAGTGAGATTGTTTTCATGAAAAAATTTTGAAGATTGAAATACGTTTACTTAGATACAAGGAAGAGAAAAGGTACGTTCCCAAACATACCAGACCATTCACACGACCAGAAACCCGGGAGTTTCCAATTTAATTCGGAATAATATTTTCATTACATTCTTTGCATTTCCTTTACATCAATACGAAATCCTTGTGCCAAATACGGTATGTATTTTAGCATAATCAGTTGATTGTTAATAATTAACAGATAGGCTATTAATGCAAAAAGAAATATATTCAATATTCAAAAGTATTCACAACACCGGGATAATTTTATATAACAGCCTTCCTCCACAGGTTAGAAACAACTACAAACGTTTCGTGAATCAGCGTAAAACTATTAAATGGCACGTTTTATTCTGTACAGGATTTTATTAATCGTCCCCCTAATATTTAAGATTAAGGTTCACCTACTACATAGCTTTAAACTTCTGTACAGTTTTTTCATACATTGCCTGGAGCCAGCTCTAAGTAGTGAAAACTCTATTGCGTGTGTTTGTGCTCTCTTGTGTGCGCGTAGTGTTTTTAATGACTTTAGACTATATACTTTTAATTTTATTTATTTGAAGATTATTTGTAATTAAAGAAGACGCTTTCGATAGTTAGTAGAAAGCAAACACCAAAATCGTATAACAAATTATAATATCTCAGCTAAAACTCTGCTGAGACGTGAACGCCGTCGCCGAGACGGAAGACTCGTTTGTCCTCGACACCAAAGGTCTCAGTTTTCCTTGCCGCATAAGAGCCTGTGGGAGGAAGGAATCGTCACCACTATGAACTTCCTGGAAGGAAGAAATCGCCTTGAGAGAGCCGAAAGAAGATTAAAACAGGTTCGTCCGGAATGAACGAAACCTCTGCAACCTGTTGTTGTTCCACAGTAATTGACCTGAAATAGGTTGCTACTAATTAAATGTTTAATTCCCCTAACGCATACATTAGTTAATAATGATAGGTAATATTTATAATTAAATATACAATTGAAAAACCAAGTAATGATTTAAATATTTAAATTCCTCTCTTTCATTTAAAATATAATACTATCGTCTTAAATGATAGTCGATAATGTAGTTGTCCTCCTCGCAACTTTGTCTTCATAAATGATTTTAGCTAAATTCAAAATCACTTTCCCTAAAATCAAATCATTTTACCCTGCTTTGATAAATCGCTTATATTTTATTTTTCCACCCACTCGTGGCACTATTACTCTTCCCATTTTGTGGTATTAAGCTCCCCAAAACGTTCCACAGATAAATATTACATTTTATCTTAAACTAGCTGGGTGCCCGGTAATTTAATTATGTTAGCCCACTATAGAAATCTTCGTGTCAACACGTAATTAAATCATCAAAGAGAGAGAGTCACATTTTTGAAAAATTTCCGTTCCACGCCTTCTACAGTATGAGAATGAATTTCATCATTACCACCGCGATGACCCAGTTTCTTAATCGAGTCAAGTATCTCCTGGTACCTTAAATAAGCACATAATTACAGAAAAAAGTCAATTATATTAATAAAGAAGAAGATATTTGAACCATCTCTTCGGTTCGATTAGCACCAAAAATTTGTGTAAAATAAAATTGAGTGTTTTTTTGGGGGGGGGGTAACAGGCTACATGAGGGTGATCCTGAATCAGGCAACTCCCCTTTAATAACATAGGAAGGGACTTGAAAAGGGGGGATGTGGAAGGTAGAGCAAGGTAGCCCAGGGTTGACTAAGGCCCCCAGGCTATAGTGTAAGGATCCTACCCGGTGTTTCACCTAAAGGTGATGCAGGGAAAAACCCTAGAAAACCTGCATCAGGCAGGTTGGGCTAGTGGGTACTACTCCTGCGCCCTTCTGATGACGGGAGACTATTGCTGTGGGAACGCAACAAACCCGCCTCCGTGCCTTGTTCAGTATTGAGAGGCAGTTAGCCGACTGGTCCAATAGGATCAGCGAACAACTCTTACCGTATGCCGAAGGTCTTCAACCCCCGTACATACACCTCTCAAACTGCCCAAGGTCGTCTCAGCCTGCAGGAGTCTTAAATTAGCTACGTTGGCCATGGATCAAGGGGGGAGGGAAAGAGGAAAACCAGGAAGGAGGAAGTCAACCTCCACCTGGCTCTCACTCATTTCCCATCAGGATGAAAATTGAGTGTGTGTTGCCTAAGTCTTTATAAAACGTGACTCAATCACTCACACTGCGACTTGTAAAACGCGTTTCATATTTATTTACTAATTAAAATTTATCATTACTTAAATAAAATGTTAGTTAAATTTAATTAATTTAATCACATCGTTTGAGAGGCTACATGAGGGAATCTATCCTGTTGCAAGTTCTGTGTCTCTTTAGGATAGGTATGAAAGGGGAGAGGCAAGGAACCTAAAACTTCAAAAGATCCACAGAAAACTTCTCAGAGGTGATCACCGCTAAAAACAAAAATTTCGCGGCAATCGGATCGTGTAAGAAAACATAAGGGGAAACATAAGTTGAAGTGTGTTAGAACGACGCCAGGTATATAAAGCCCAGAGCGCACAGAAATTATTTATACAGATTTCTGTCAGTTCAAGACAGTCTCAGATCCGCTAGTCTCTCAAATATTCCGTCCCCCGCGACCCTCAATCAACAACAGTTATTTAACAGATTGAATTTGGTTACAGGCAGAGTAGTATAAAGAAATTGATATTTTTTTTATCTTATCGTTAGAACCATCAAATCAGTGAAAAGAATCACTGGGTATTTTCTCTGACATTTTAAAGACACCGTTTGAGATGAAGATTCTATTTTATTGGTAGAAAATAAGTACTGGAATTTTTGGTTCGCATTCTACTTTTAAAGAGAAACATGGATGGATTTGTATTCTGGTAAAACTTTCGTCGGTTGCGGGTGAAGATGTTGGTTCCACAGGGTTCTCTACATTTGGCTGCATTCGGCATATTAAATTTATTTTGTTTTGAAAACACTAGTTTAAGGCTACTAACAATTAAGATATACATTTTGTATCTGCTTATCTGTACCAATAAGTAAAATTGAAGTGTCTGTCTATCTGTCTGTCCGTATGTTTATCTCGAATAGGCTCCGAAATGGCTCAACTGATTTCAATGAAAATTTAAGGGTTTTAAAGAGGGCAATTTAACAGAAATATTAGGGAATATTTCATTTCAATAATGATATAAATATAATATAAATAAATGAACATGTGTAACGACCCGTTCCTTTTGGTAAACATGTTTTTTTTCGAAATGTTTCTCGCAGCCGATCCACATTTCTAATGACGTCTTACGTTACGTAAGGTGATTGTTGGGATGAGGCTGTGGTATCAGTTATTTTTACCGTAAAATTTTAAGATAAAATTAATAAAATAAAAATAATCATTTCTTTCACATTCGTGCCTTCTCGCAGGGATATTATTTGTGAATTTCTAAATTCGTTTAACTAACATGAATTTTTTCCTTGTTTTTATCAATGAGTTTTTATTGCAGAATGCTTGTTGATGCTTTGGAAAAAAGTTGAGGAACGGTGGGGGAAGAGATTTAATCTATTAATGATTGGACGGATATAGACCGAGGAGGGGCGAGTTTTGATTGCAGTGTGGCTGGACGACAGTAATGGTTGAGGATCAAATATTAATTCAATATTTGAGGGTTTTTATTTGCACATGCCGAACGAGATTGTCTTTGCGTCACTTCTGGCTCCAGGTGACAACAACTGGCCTACGTGGGAGTGCGGACAATCCTCGTCCAGCGGATTGGCCAACAGAAAAAGAAATATCATCTCCATCTGTGATTGTGGAAACTTTTTGTCGGTCGATATATTTGTTGTGGCCAAAAACTTCAGTGAAAAATTAATTATATTTGTGTTTTTCTTTTGTAAATTTGTGTAATTTCTTTCGTTACATTCCCTTCGTTCCTTTAATATCCGTTTATTTTATTTATTATACGTGTGTATTTAATTCCGCTCAAAGAAGCGGTGGCGCCCTATCAGAAGCATGAATTATCTAAACAGAGGAAATTGCAAGGGCAAGAATTTTGTTTGGTTGTTGATTTTTTTCTTTTCTTTCCCACTTCTTTCATCACTTTAACTTTACCGGAGACCCCCACGCTCAAACCAGCGAATTAGCCTGAGCAAGAATCATTCTTCGCTACTCAATTTAGGCTGGTGACGGAGAGTAGGGACAGCCAGCTCCGCTCTTTACAGTTGGTTAAATATACCTGGAAGATAAGGGGAGGTGACGTAAAGGCTTCTTTTCTATACGTGCGCTAAAGTCTCCAAATGAATGCGGCTCTGTTTGTGCTTCGAAACGGCTTAACGGATTTTAATGAAAATTTCAGGGATTGAAACAGGAATTTAAATTTAAATTTTCGTGTATGTTTCATTGAAGATTTCAAAAGTTATTTATATAAATATTTATAAATGTACTGAATTGCCGCCAGAATTGCCCATTTTTATTTTTGGGTTAACAGACTACATGAGGGTGATCCTGAAACAGGCAACTCCCCTTGAATAGCATTGGAAGACTGTACTTTTTATATATTCAATGAATTCAACTTTATCGAAATTCTGTACCTGTCGTTTCGTTTTCAGAGCAAAATAAAAAGAACTGTCTCGGCGGGAACGAAGTCGCGGGGTATATAATAAAAGACTACTCCAGATAAAACTGTTTTGTTTTAAATTTCTCGCCTCTGGTGTCGGCAGTAAAATATTAGTCGTTTAATAACCTTTGGGCGATACTCGTCGACTCAGTCTCCCTGAACCATGGATCAGCATCAATTCGTAAAATCACTTTCTACTCACCGTATTTTGCAAAAGCGTCGGTATTAATAATTCGCTGAGATATCACGTCAACTCCTTCTCTTTATTGATTATTTTACGTCCTCACAATGAACTCTTCACCGAAACCGTCCAAAAACAGAGAAGGGATAGATTAATAGGCCACGTTTTGAGACATGTGTGTCTTGTAAAATTACCAACTGGTGAATGTATGTGGGGTAAAAGCAGGCAAAAGATGGAATACGCTAAGCAGATTAGGGGGGTTGTGGGATGTTGTTGTTATGTGGAAATGAAAGAGCTTTGCAAGATGGGTTAGCATTGGAGCTTGCATCAGACAGGCTAAGGACTGAATACCACTACAACAACATATTACCCGTAAGTAAATTCCTCTTTTTAGCAAAAGCCTCCATAGCTTGTGCTATACTACTCTTTATGTCTACTATACTTCTACCATCTCTAATTATTATGCTTCACAAGTAGCAGCATTCCTTATCTTCCTTCAAACATCCCTTCCTCATCTAATACCCTTTGTTATTCCACTATTTACCATTACCATGGTTTTCCCTCTATTAATCCCCATATTGAGTTCTTACTCCAGGACCACGTTCACGCCATTTATTATGTTTTCCAAGTCTTCTTCTGACTCCCCTAATATTACAATATCATTGGAAAATTAAAGGGTTTTATTTCTTCTCCTTGTAATTGATTTATTTTCCATATTCTGTTTTAACTTTCTTCATCACTTGTTTTATTTATAAGTTAAAGAACATGGGGGACAGACTGTATCCTTGTCTTACTCTTTTCTTGATTTCTGTTTTCTTTTCTTACCCTTCAATTCTAATTACTGCTTACTGCCTTCTGTAGATGTTATAGATAAACTTTCTTTCTCGTTTTCTTTATTCCTGTCTCCTTCTAAACGAAGGTTTTTATTTCTTTTCCTTGCAGTCTGATTCCTATTTCATATTCCGTTTTAACATTCTTCATCGCCTGATATATGTATATATATGTACATTTATTTATATATATATACACTGTAAAGATGAGGGGGAATATTATTTAATGAATTTAATAATTGAGTTTAAATATATATATTTATTAATTATAATCTCAAGGTATTAATGGTTTGGGTGATCACGTGTAGCAGATCAGTTCGTTGACGAACCTGAGTTGTCTTCATAGGCGTCTCGCTGTAATTTCCGTGTTGTGGAACTTGAAGCGGTCGGTCGACAATAACACGAAGTCTTCCTTCCCTTGTTGCTAAGACCTTTCTTCCCTGCTTCCTGGACTGATCAAAGCCGCTGCTACCTCACCAATCTCTTCTCTTCACCACTCTGCTGCCATCTCCTTTCACCACCACCTTGTATCACCAGCAATCTCTTTCTCCCAAATCTGTCAAATCTGTTTCTCCACTCTCCTTCAATCTCCTCTCTCCATCCACTGCAAAAATCTCTCCAATCTCTTCTAAAATTGTCTCCGCCAGCCTCTTTAAAGCCTTGTCCCCACTTATCCGACACCTATCACTAAGGTGGCAGGGATGGATATCCTCCAATCATATCCCTTGTTTCATTTGGGGAACACACGCCACCCGCTCACCAAATTACCAGGCAGATTAAGACATTCCGAAAAGGCGACGGGATGTCCGAGCTTTATGGTCCAGGTATCAGTCGCAGTCCCTTTGTTGTTTTTCTGAGCCGCCGAGACGACGCGCGGAAAAAACCCTTCTTCCTGACAAGCGACTTTGTCATTCCGGAATATTTGGTATTTAAGTTCCCGTAAATTATAATAAAAATTTGGACGCGGGTTCTACTGCGCTACAACACGTTAAACAGCATGAGTGACACACTGCATCCTTGCCTTACTCTTTTCTTGATTTCTGCTTTCTTTTCTTGATCTTCAATTGTAATTACTGCGGACTGCCGTCTGTAACTCTTCTTTCTCGATTTCATTCCTGTCATCTTCAGTTTGTTCCAATTCACATTACCAAAGCGTTTTTCCGCGTCTAAAAATGCCATGAACGTAGGCCTGCTTTTTCTTATCCTTTCTTCTAAAATTAATCGCAAAGTCAATATTGTTTCTCTTGTCCCTACATTCTTCATAAAACCAATCTGATTTCCTAACTCGCATTCTCTTTACGTTCCATCCTCGTATATATAATTTCCGTCAATATTTTTCACGCTATTAAAGGGAAGTTGCCTGTTTCAGGATCAGCCTTATGTAGCATGTTAACCCAAAAACAAAAAAGAGTGTCTTTGGCAGGCATTTCCCCCCAGAGTGACTACGGGTCGGGAATGTCTGTTTTTTTTATCAAAGTTCTCACATGCCGAGACGCCTTCACCTATTTTAGGAGGTATATGTACTGGGGTGAAGATCTTGGGCATAAGGCAAGAGTTGTCCGCTGATACCATTCGATCAGTCGGCTAACTGCCTCCTAAAACTTGTTGAGACACGGAGAAAGGAATGCTGCGACCCCACAGAAAACTCATCTCCCGTCATTCGGAAGGGCGTGAGAATAGTACCCAATGCCCGACCTACCTGATGCAGGTGTTCTGTGGTTTTCCCTGCATCTCTTTAGGTGAAACACCGGGTAGGATCCTTAAACTACAGTCCGGCAGCCCTAGTTAACCCTTGGCTACCTTGCTCTACCTTCCGCATCCCCCCTTTTCAATTCCCTTCCTATGCTATTAAAGGGGAGTTGCCTGTTACAGGATCACTCATGTAGCCTCTTAACCCCATGAGATACTAAACTAATTCCCCTGTGCTATTTGCATCTATCAGCCCCAGTCTCCTTCGGTATGGGTATAATTATGTGTTTTCTTAGTCACAGTCCTCCGGATTGTTCTCTCTTCCCCTATTCTCCTTAGAACTTCCTCGGTAGTTACTCTGTCCATCTATCTCTTTCTTATATTGCATCACATTTCGAAAGCTTCTATTCATTTCCTTTCTGTAAGTCGTACCGTCTACGTTTCGCACTCATGCAACGCCACACTCCATACGAACATATTTAGCAATGATTTCCTAATATCAATACTTATATTAGCGGAAGCCTTCCTTGCTCTAGTTATTATGCTTCCCAAGTAGCAAAATTACTTGACTTCCCTTCAAAATTGTTATATATATAGTTATAGTCTATGAATATTATTTAAATTCTGGGTGGGGAGTCAGAAAGATTAATAATTGACTCGAGAATAATAGTTAGCCGACCATTGATTAGTGAATTCGTGGTCTACGATAAAATGAATAACTTCCTGTAATTATGTTTACGCGGTCATTTTCGGTCAGTGTATGTACGTATATATTTTCCTTCTACGAATGCTTGTAAGGCTACGTAATTTAATTTTGTTGGACGAGTCCCTCTATGTCTTTAAAATACAATTCATACTGAGAAGGCTTTCAGTTGTCACGATATTTAAGAAAAAGTTATGTAATTGTTAATTTTACCTGCCAGTAAAAGCGGACAAGGTTCATTTAATTACTATTAACCGACTCCCCAGGGAAATTTTATGTGCTTTATCGGAATTTGTAGCCGTGGAAGAAAACTTGTGAATTTATCTGGTTGATAATGATGCTAAGAAAGTAATTATAAACCCTATTAATTAATAATTAATAATACGCTGGCATTGAGAAAGATTAACAGTACAATGCTAATAAATACCAAAGACTTCAGACACTAATTCCAGTCTTGAGTTTCTAAATTGTTTTTTATGGTTAAGTTCATTCATTTCCTAATAGAAGACTGTTCATAATAGCATTTGCTTATCCGCTCCGCGAAACCAGTTTTTTTAGTTGATTGTGAAAGGAAGAAGGAATTCTCAGTATCAAACGTAAATCAGGGTTGCGGTTTCGCGATCTCTGAGCTGGTGACGTTTTTTCTGGACAATGGAGCCAGCCGTATGTGGAACGCGGAACTGCAGAAAAGGAGATGTAATTACATGTGTTCATACCTGGAAACGCAGAAGACTCCAGAGACGCACTGCCGCTTACGTAACGAGGAAACCATTCCAGTCAATCGCCTTCACGCAGCCCCTTGAACCGTCCTGTTTAGTTGGAACCACTTCGTGTCCCTGAGGCCTTTTCGGAAAATTCATTCTAAACAAGTGTAGTAATCTAATGGCCGAGCCTGTGTCATGAATCCAACTGAAACTCCCAAAAACGGCAAAAGTTATACCACTACATGAAAGCAATAATCCTATAGGTGTATTTCACTTCTTGCAGTTCTAAAAAAATTGAAAAGTTCTTAAAGAATATTGATGATCAGTTTAGAGGCAGGCTAAGAAAACTATACAAATGGGTCTAGGTTAGGTAGCAGAGGATTTTCCATCATTTCAGCCTACATTTGCAAAAACAGGAAATGATCATTTGTGACGTCAAATGAGATGTTTTGTTTTCGAAGTTTCCAGCTACCTGATCCATGAAGGGGTAAGGGGAAAAAGCTCTTGTCCGGTAGAAACTCGTCCTCGAGGAACACGCACCAACACACCAATCCTGCTTATTGCCCGTTTTCAACGTGGCTAAAAAAATGATTATTTTGTTTCATTAATTTTTTCATATTTATTTTATAAATTTTTGTAACTAGTTTCAGACAAGTGAATAATAATGAATCATGCATTATTGAAGTTAATCAATCGAACGCGTGGTTCTTTGTTTCTTTTCTTTTCATCAATCATAATTTTTGTATTATTTCCTGCTCTTTGCAGGTTCAAGACTTTTATTTAAAAGAATGGATACTATAATGCAGTTTTATTATTGGAAGCAGTACCTGAGATTAATTGTTATCCTTACATTACACATATAGTAGCAGGATATAAATTTTTAAATCATGCCCAGAGGAAGTAGTGACAGGAGTATTTTTTGGTCGATTAAAGGTACAGTGAACTGTTGTAAGATGGCTGAGTCGAGGAAAAGACTGCTTTGAAGACATTATGAATGAGGATCTGACAAACTTCCCCCAGGTCAATGATCATAAGTGGGTCGGTAATTTAATGCGTTTTACTGATCTCTTTGTTCATAGGAAATCAGGAAAAAGTTACAGTCGTAATTACCGTACTGTCATAATGGACCTTCCTGCGCCTTCTCGTTGTAATTTTCTCCTATTTACTATTTGTACTCGATCCAAATCAGAGCCGCCGCCGCTATTCTTCCTAGTTCAGAACAATTTCCAGTTTATCCTCGTCTCCTTGGACTACCTGTCCGATAATGTCGATCGTCTGCTCGTCTGGGTTTTATTACCCCCGGCTCAAATACTGTCTCTAATCTTTTGACCGTCAAAGTCCGAGCAGATGTGTTTGACAGTTACAACGAAATGGAAATTTTTAATGCTTGTAACACATTAATTGACACTTTTAGCGATATAAAATAAAGCGATGGCTTTAAGAAAAAAAATCAACATACAGCATTAAGTAATATTAAAACGAAAAAAATAACTGGCTAACAGTTGATATAAATAAATTAATGAATAATTTCCTCCCCACATAATTTACTAAGAATAATAACAAGCGATTAGACCTTATTTAACAGACAAACCTTAAAAATAGACTGAAATAATTAAAAAATTTAGATAGGTTGACGTTTCGACACGAGCTTGGCATCTTTCTCAGAATGGATCTTAAACGGAAACTGACAATACGGAGGACACCAAGATATAATACCAAAGATAAACAAGCAAATGACTAAAGAACTAAAGTAACTGATCGTGAAGCTTACTTAGATTATCTTTGTCATGCGTAATATTAACAGTTTCTGGACGATTTTGAATTTGTATCATTTCTGAGACAAATAATTTACGAAAATGTGGTTCTCTGTCTAAAATACACGTGTTGTAAAAGTCTAAACAATGTTTAAAAGCAATACAATGCTTGTTGGTCGGATTATGCTTACAGATAGAAAGTTTAAAATTAGCCTCTTGTTCTTTTATTCTAATTTTCAAATTTCACTTTGTTTGACCGATATAACTGAACTTACAAACAGAACAACCAATTTTATATACAAGATTGGTAGTGGAAATTTACTATCGTAGTATATTTATGTCCTTTAATAATACAGAAAAGAGAAGATTTACACTTAAAAATTACAGAAATATTTCGTTTTTTTAAAATAAAAAAGGCAGTTCACCAGAGGACGGTAAAACAACGAAACATTAATTTCACCAATCTAGAGTTTGATATGCTTAAAAATGAATTAGATGGGGTAGAGGTTACCGGTAAAATAGTTTTTAACAAAATATGATGGATACGATCAGATAATAAAATAACTTTGGCAAGCAAGTTGTAAACAATCGTTCTGAATTAGTTCCCTTAGTTTTAAAGCTACTCTTTTCAATAAGCTCGTCTCTCTTGTTATTATAAACCACAACGTTAATTTTTACATTAATTTATAAACAGTGGTATTATAATCCAAATATAATAAATTCCAAAAACCATAAAAAATAAAATTAAATAGGAGGGCGAAAGACATGAATATGGCTTACAGGCTAAAAATAGCCTAATATAAAAAAGAGATGATAACAAATGTTTCTTAATTTTTAAATGTGTTGGTAATGTATTTTTATGTTCTTTTCCAGTTGTAAAACGTAGCCAACGACTCTTCCTGACTGACGTAATTCATGTACAATATACGATTATTATTAAAAAGAAAAGGGGATAAGGACAATTTTTGTATATTTAATTGATTATAATAGATGTTCTTTTACATAAGAAAGAATACTTGAGACATGTGAACACTGACTCTTTAAGAAAAATATTTCTTTGCGTACATTATTTTTCCATGCAGGTAACAGTTTTGAACGGTTTTGAAACTAGACAATGATGCCAACATTCTCGATCTGCAAAGTACTTAATTACTGAATGGTACGAAGCAGAAGTTTGAATAAAGTAATTACACAGTCTGCGATTAAAGTTCGTTAGTTGGAGAGTGTTGTGGTCTGTAAGTGTGAGCCGTAAATGTTCCACTTCCGATTGCACAAGACGGCGGGTCTGAACCCGCTGATTATCAACTTTCCCGAGCGAATAAATCAAGAGTGACCGGCGACGGCGGCAATGATGTTATTAGCATACATTAGAAGGGCCCAGGGGTTGCAGAGAAAGCTCGTAATTCACAAAGGACGCTCTGCAGACAAACGTCTTCATTACCACTAATTCTCAACTCTGTTTATAATAATTAAAACAGTATCTGATCACAGCTGACCTTGGTCCACGAACAAAGAAACCAACACAAGCTACGGGATTAATTCCAGGTCTATCAAATTATTAAAAATAAAATGATTAATAGCCTTGAGAATGATATTTATACATACAAGCAATCCTCCAGTTATGATGACTGCAATAAATAATAGAGTAAAATGGATTTCACTCGTG